>CM067846.1:594319367-594989367 GCA_034509565.1 Triticum monococcum
ACCACGTCCTCGTGCTGCTGGATCTTCATCAACTTCTCCTCCCCCCTTGCTGGATCAAGTTGGAGGATACGTCTTCCCAACCGTACGTGTGTTGAACGCGGAGGTGCTGTCCGTTCGGCACTTGATCATCGGTGATTTGAATCACGTCGAGTACGACTCCATCAACCCCGTTCTCTTGAACGCTTCCGCTCGTGATCTACAAGGGTATGTAGATGCACTCCTCTTTCCCTCGTTGATAGATGACTCCATAGATTGATCTTGGTGATGCGTAGAAAATTTTAAAATTCTGCTACGTTCCCCAACAGTGGTATCAGAGCTAGGTCTATGCGTAGGTACTATGCACGAGTAGAACACAAAGTAGTTGTGGGCGTCGATATTGTCAATTATCTTGTCGTTACTAGTCTTATCTTGATTCGGCGGCATCGTGGGATGAAGCGGCCCGGACCAACCTTACACGTGCGCTTACGTGAGACCGGTTCCACCGACTGACATGCACTAGTTGCATAAGGTGGCTGGTGGGTGTCTGTCTCTCCCACTTTAGTCGGATCGGATTCGATGAACAGGGTCCTTATGAAGGGTAAATAGAAATTGGCAATTCACGTTGTGGTTTTGGCGTAGGTAAGAAACGTTCTTGCTAGAAACCTATAGCAGCCACGTAAAAACTTGCAACAACAATTAGAGGACGTCTAACTTGTTTTTGCAGCAAGTGTTTTGTGATGTGATATGGCCAAAGGATGTGATGAATGATATATGTGATGTATGAGATGATCATGTTCTTGTAATAGGAATCACGACTTGCATGTCGATGAGTATGACAACCGGCAGGAGCCATATGAGTTGTCTTTATTTATTTATGACCTGCGTGTCAACATGAACGTCATGTAATTACTTTACTTTATTGCTAAAGCGTTAGCCATAGTAGTGGAAGTAATAGTTGACGTGACAACTTCAAGAAGACACGATGATGGAGATCATGATGATGGAGATCATGGTGTCATGCCGGTGACAACGATGATCATGGAGCCCCGAAGATGGAGATCAAAGGAGCAAATGATATTGGCCATATCATGTCACTATTTGATTGCATGTGATGTTTATCATGTTTTACATCTTATTTGCTTAGAATGACGGTAGCTTAAATAAGATGATCCCTCATAAAATTTCAAGAAAGTGTTCCCCCTAACTGTGCACCGTTGCGAAGGTTCGTTGTTTCGAAGCACCACGTGATGATCGGGTGTGATAGATTCTAACGTTCGAATACAACGGGTGTAAGCCAGATTTACACACGCAATACACTTACGTTGACTTGACGAGCCTAGCATGTACAGACATGGCCTCGGAACACAGAAGACCGAAAGGTCGAGTATGAGTCGTATAGACGATACGATCAACATGAAGATGTTCACTGATGTTGACTAGTCCGTCTCACGTGATGATCGGACATGGCCTAGTTAACTCAGATCATGTTATACTTAGATGACTGGAGGGATGTCTATCTGAGTGGGAGTTCATTGAATAATTTGATTAGATGAACTTAATTATCATGAACCTAGTCTAAAATCTTTACAATATGTCTTGTAGATCAAATGGCCCATGTTGTCCTCAACTTCAACGCGTTCCTAGAGAAAACCAAGCTGAAAGACGATGGCAGCAACTATACGGACTGGGTCCGGAACCTGAGGATCATCCTCATAGCTGCCAAGAAAGATTATGTCCTAGAAGCACCGCTAGGTGACGCACCCGTCCCACAGAACCAAGACGTTATGAACACTTGGCAGACACGTGCTGATGATTACTCCCTCGTTCAGTGCGGCATGCTTTATAGCTTTGAACCGGGGCTCCAAAAGCGTTTTGAGCGACACGGAGCATATGAGATGTTCGAAGAGCTGAAAATGGTTTTCCAAGCTCATGCCCGGGTCGAGAGATATGAAGTCTCCGACAAGTTCTTCAGCTGTAAGATGGAGGAAAATAATTCTGTTAGTGAGCACATACTCAGAATGTCTGGGTTGCATAACCGCTTGACTCAGCTGGGAGTTAATCTCCCGGATGACGCGATCATTGATAGAATCCTTCAGTCGCTTCCACCGAGCTACAAGAGCTTTGTGATGAACTTCAATATGCAGGGGATGGAAAAGACCATTCCTGAGGTATATTCAATGCTGAAATCAGCAGAGGTAGAAGTCAAAAAGGAACATCAAGTGTTGATGGTGAATAATACCACTAAGTTCAAGAAAGGCAAGGGTAAGAAGAACTTCAAGAAGGACGGCAAGGGAGTTGCCGCGCCAGGTAAGCAAGCTGCCGGGAAGAAGCCAAAGAATGGACCCAAGCCTGAGACTGAGTGCTTTTATTGTAAGGGAAGTGGTCACTGGAAGCGGAACTGCCCCAAATACTTAGCGGACAAGAAGGCCGGCATCACGAAAGGTATATGTGATATACATGTAATTGATGTGTACCTTACCAGTACTCGTAGTAGCTCCTGGGTATTTGATACCGGTGCGGTTACTCACATTTGTAACTCAAAGCGGGAGCTGCGGAATAAGCGGAGACTGGCGTAGGACGAGGTGACGATGCGCGTCGGGAATGGTTCCAAGGTCGATGTGATCGCCGTCGGCACGCTACCTCTACATTTACCTACGGGATTAGTTTTAAACCTCAATAATTGTTATTTAGTGCCAGCTTTGAGCATGAACATTGTATCAGGATCTCGTTTAATACGAGATGGCTACTCATTTAAATCCGAGAATAATGGTTGTTCTATTTATATGAGAGATATGTTTTATGGTCATGCTCCGATGGTGAATGGTTTATTCTTAATGAATCTCGAGCGTAATGCTACACATATTCATAGTGTGAGTACTAAAAGATGTAAGGTTGATAATGATAGTCCCACATACTTGTGGCACTCCCGCCTTGATCAGATAGGTGTCAAACGCATGAAGAAGCTCCATGCAGATGGACTTTTAGAGTCTCTTGATTATGAATCATTTGACACATGCGAACCATGCCTCATGGGTAAAATGACCAAGACTCCGTTCTCAGGAACAATGGAGCGAGCAACCAACTTATTGGAAATCATACATACTGATGTGTGCGGTCCAATGAGTGTTGAGGCTCGCGGTGTCTATCGTTATGTTCTCACCCTCACTGATGACTTGAGTAGATATGGGTATGTCTACTTAATGAAATACAAGTCTGAGACCTTTGAAAAGTTCAAGGAATTTCAGAGTGAGGTTGAGAATCAACGTGACAGGAAAATCAAGTTCTTGCGATCAGATCGTGGGGGAGAATACTTGAGTCACGAATTTGGCACACACTTAAGAAAATGTGGAATAGTTTCACAACTCATGCCGCCTGGAACACCTCAGCGTAGTGGTGTGTCCGAACATCGTAATCGCACTCTATTAGATATGGTGCGATCTATGATGTCTCTTACTGATTTACCGCTATCATTTTGGGGCTATGCTTTAGAGACTGCCGCATTCACTTTAAATAAGGCTCCGTCGAAATCCGTTGAGACGACACCGTATGAATTATGGTTTGGGAAGAAACCTAAGCTGCCGTTTCTAAAAGTTTGGGGATGCAATGCTTATGTCAAGAAACATCAACCTGAAAAGCTCGAACCCAAATCGGAAAAATGCGTCTTCATAGGATACCCTAAAGAAACTGTTGGGTATACCTTCTACCTCAGATTCGAAGGCATGATCTTTGTTGCCAAGAATGGGTCCTTTCTAGAGAAAGAGTTTCTCTCGAAAGAAATAAGTGGGAGGAAAGTAGAACTTGATGAAGTATTACCTCTTGAACCGGTAAATGGCGCAGCTCAAGAAAATGTTCCTGAGGTGCCTGCACCGACTAGAGAGGAAGTTGATGATGATGATCATGAAACTTCAGATCAAGTTGCTACTGAACTTCGTAGGTCCACAAGGACACGTTCCGCACCAGAGTGGTACGGCAACCCTGTCTTGGAAATCATGTTGTTAGACAATGGTAAACCTTCGAACTATGAAGAAGCGATGGCGGGCCCAGATTCCGACAAATGGCTGGAAGCCATGAAATCCGAGATAGGATCCATGTATGAAAACGAAGTATGGACTTTGACTGACTTGCCCGTTGATCGGCGAGCCATAGAAAATAAATGGATCTTTAAGAAGAAGACAAACGCGGATGGTAATGTGACCATCTATAAACCTCGGCTTGTCGCTAAGGGTTATCGACAAGTTCAAGGGGTTGACTACGATGAGACTTTCTCACCCGTAGCGAAGCTGAAGTCCGTCCGAATCATGTTAGCAATTGCCGCATTCTATGATTATGAGATATGGCAAATGGATGTCAAAACGGCATTCCTTAGTGGTTTCCTTAAGGAAGAATTGTATATGATGCAGCCGGAAGGTTTTGTCGATCCTAAGAATGCTGACAAGGTGTGCAAGCTCCAACGCTCGATTTATGGGCTGGTGCAAGCATCTCGGAGTTGGAACATTCATTTTGATGAGATGATCAAAGCGTTTGGGTTTATGCAGACTTATGGAGAAGCTTGCATTTACAAGAAAGTGAGTGGGAGCTCTGTAGCATTTCTCATATTGTATGTGGATGACATACTGTTGATGGGAAATGATATAGAATTCTTGGAAAGCATAAAGGCCTACTTGAACAAGTGTTTTTCAATGAAGGACCTTGGAGAAGCTGCTTATATATTAGGCATCAAGATCTATAGAGATAGATCGAGACGCCTCATTGGTCTTTCACAGAGCACGTACCTTGACAAGATATTGAAGAAGTTCAAAATGGATCAGTCAAAGAAGGGGTTCTTGCCTGTATTGCAAGGTACGAGATTGAGCACGGCTCAATGCCCGACCACGGCAGAAGATAGAGAAAAGATGAGTGTCGTCCCCTATGCCTCGGCCATAGGGTCTATCATGTATGCTATGCTGTGTACCAGACCTGATGTAAACCTTGTCGTAAGTTTGGTAGGAAGGTACCAAAGTAATCCCGGCATGGAACACTGGACAGCGGTCAAGAATATCCCGAAGTACCTGAAAAGGACCAAGGAAATGTTTCTCGTTTATGGAGGTGATGAAGAGCTCGTCGTAAAGGGTTACATCGATGCTAGCTTCGACACAGATCTGGATGACTCTAAGTCACAAACCGGATACGTGTATATTTTGAATGGTGGGGCAGTAAGCTGGTGCGGTTGCAAGCAAAGCGTTGTGGCGGGATCTACATGTGAAGCGGAGTACATGGCAGCCTCGGAGGCAGCACAAGAAACAGTCTGGGTGAAGGAGTTCATTACCGACCTAGGAGTCATACCCAATGCGTCGGGCCCGATGACTCTCTTCTATGATAACACTGGAGCTATTGCCCTTGCCAAGGAGCCCAGGTTTCACAGGAAGACCAGGTATATCAAGCGTCGCTTCAACTCCATTCGTGAAAGTGTTCAAAATGGAGACATAGAGATTTGTAAAGTACATACAGACCTGAATGTAGCAGATCCGTTGACTAAACCTCTCCCTAGAGCAAAACATGATCAACACCAGAACTGCATGGGTTTTTGATTCATCACAATGTAACTAGAATATTTTCTCTAGTGCAAGTGGGAGACTGTTGGAAATATACCCTAGAGGCAATAATAAATGGTTATTATTATATTTCTTTGTTCATGATAATTGTCTATTGTTCATGCTATAATTGTGTTATCCGAAAATCGTAATACATGTGTGAACACATAGACCACAACACGTCCCTAGTGAGCCTCTAGTTGACTAGCTCGTTGATCAAAAGATAGTCATGGTTTCCTGACTATGGACATTGGATGTCATTGATAACGGGATCACATCATTAGGAGAATGATGTGATGGACAAGACCCAATCCAAAGCTTAGCTCAAAGATTGTGTAGTTCGTTTGCTGTACCTTTTCTGAATGTCAAGTATCATTTCCTTAGACCATGAGATTGTGCAACTCCCGGATACCGTAGGAGTGCTTTGGGTGTGCCAAACGTCACAAAGTAACTGGGTGACTATAAAGGTACATTACAGGTATCTCCGAAAGTGTCTGTTGGGTTGGCACGAATCGAGACTGAGATTTGTCACTCCATATGACGGAGAGGTATCTCTGGGCCCACTCGGTAATGCATCATCATAATGAGCTCAATGTGATCAAGTGGTTGATCACGGGATCATGCATTACGGTACGAGTAAAGTGACTTGCCGGTAACGAGACTGAACAAGGTATTGGGATACCGACGATCGAGTCTCGGGCAAGTAACGTACCGATTAACAAAGGGAATTGTATACGGATTGATTGAATCCTCGACATCGTGGTTCATTCGATGAGATCATCATGGAGCATGTGGGAGCCAACATGGGTATCCAGATCCCGCTGTTGGTTATTGACTGGAGAGGCTTCTCGGTCATGTCTGCATGTCTCCCGAACCCGTAGGGTCTACACACTTAAGGTTCGGTTACGCTAGGGTTGTAGAGATATTAGCACACGGTAACCCGAAAGTTGTTCGGAGTCCCGGATGAGATCCCGGATGTCACGAGGAGTTCCGTAATGGTCCGGAGGTAAAGATTTATATATAGGAAGTCCAGTTTCGGCCATCAGGAAGATTTTGCGGGTCACCGGTATTGTACCGGGACCACCGGAAGGGTCCCGGGGGTCCACCTATCCCGGAGGGCCCCATGGGCTGAAGTGGGAGGGGAACCAGCCCCTAGTGGGCTGGTGCGCCCCCCTTGGGCCTCCCCTGCGCCTAGGGTTAGAAACCCTAGGGGTGGGGGCGCCACCCTTGCCTTGGGGGGCAAGGCACCCCCCTTGGCCGCCGCCCCCCTAGGATATAAGATCTCCTAGGGCCGGAGCCCCCCCTAGGCACCCTATATATAGTGGGGGGAGGGAGGGCTGCGCACCCAAGCCCCTGGCCTCTCCCTCTCCCTCCCGTGACACTCCTCCATCTCCCTTGCGCTTGGCGAAGCCCTCCCGAGATCACCGTTGCTTCCACCACCACGCCGTCGTGCTGCTGGATCTTCATCAACCTCTCCTTCCCCCTTGCTGGATCAAGTTGGAGGAGACGTCTTCCCAACCGTACATGTGTTGAACACGGAGGTGCTGTCCGTTCGACACTTGATCATCGGTGATTTGAATCACGTAGAGTACGACTCCATCAACCCCGTTCTCTTGAACGCTGCCGCTCGTGATCTACAAGGGTATGTAGATGCACTCCACTTTCCCTCGTTGATAGATGACTCCATAGATTGATCTTGGTGATGCGTAGAAAATTTTAAAATTCTGCTATGTTCCCCAATAGCGCGGCCGCACCCACCCGACGCAAACTTTCGAGTCTGCCCTGCTATCCGAATTGGCAGGGGAGGCGCCGCCGGAGAGCCGCCGCCGAACTCCGACTCGGAATCAGAACTCGACGCATCCAGCACCCAAAAGCGGTTGGCACACACCGACTCGGGAGCCCACCGCGTGGACGACGACAATGCTAAGGGAGGACGGGACCGGGGAGCGGGAAAGGAGGAAGCAAAGACCAAAGAGGACGAGGAAGGGATAGAGGCTCCGGCGGCCACCACGGCCGAGACGGAGGGCGAGGGAGCGGGAGGGAGGTGGAGAGGGGGAAGCCACCCACACCACACCCTATGTTCCACACAACATCTCTGTTATGCATTTAATAGTATATATGAAATAAAAGTACTTTATGTAATTTCCTTCCATCTATATTTATTTCCAAAGGTAGCCATGCTTTGATAATCAGGGACAAGGTTGCAGTTGCCGGATGTAAGAGCTATCGGTTTTACTTTTATAATGAGGTGCCTACAGTATTCTTAAGTGAGGACTCAGGAGAACTATCATTCCCCTACCTTCCATTATTGATTTCTTTATGCAATTTCCAAAAGGCAAGAATCCTCTTTTTGAAGATTTGGTACGAAAAGCAAGCTGATACTTGGTTGCAGAGTCTTATAGTTTGGTTGGAGCTGTGCTACCAAAAATATCATGGCTTATTTGAGGAACTTGTGCTGTCAATGTTATAGTGTGGCATATTTCATTTTGTTGAGATATTATTTCTTTTCACTTAACTTTTGCCTGGAGGTAGGGTGCAGTGTTCATGAAATTTACCAACCCAATGAATTATCGGTTAACATATTTTTTTGCCTCATGATATTCGTCGTCAAATGTTGCTGCTTGGGAATCTAATAAAACCCAGTAAGAGAAATCAGATTTTATGTCAGCTATCTTCATGTGTATGTTGTGAACTAGAAAACTGAAGTTGTTGTGGTACTTTGTCTTCCTGATTAGAGGGCCGCTGGGGATTTCCGCCGTCGTCCTCCTCTTCACGGACATGCCATTCTTTTCCTGTTGCGGCATATATTCATCTAAATTTATTGGTCAGTTCTTGTTTGCTCGCCCCCCTCCTCCCTGTCTGATCTTGTAATATATTTATTAGATCATTGCTCTCTATGTACACATCGTCGAGTTACATTACAGTTGAATTGGATTTCAATGATTTTTCAATTGTTGCAGGCTATCTTTTTCTATACATCTGAAATATCTATGCACAATCAAAAAAAAATATACATGCAAAATTTGATATGAATTGCATTCATAGGTGTAATTAAAAAATAAATTAAAAGCCCGTGAGAACGCACGGGCGTTCTACTAGTGTGCTAAGTGTCTGAGTGGTACTGCAGCGTGCAGGTGCAATTTAATTGGATGTTGCAAACTTATTTGTGCCAACAAGGTGTTCTATGAAATCACAAGTATATATATGTGTCCGTGGAAAAAGTCAACGAATGAAATGATACAATCTCGTGTATAACAAAGTGGTCGGTGAATCCCCAACAACTATATATAGGTGTTAATTAAGGAAAAACATTTATGCTCCAATCAAATATTATAATTTTGAGCCATGGACCCCCCCCCCCCCTCCCCCCCAATAGTAAATTTAAATCACATAGTAGTATGTTGTCCAAATTACCTCAATTATCTTATTATTTCTGGTATTTGACCAGTACATGATTTTCTTTTGAAAAAAATAATTCCTTGGTTGTTTAATTTTGAAGTTTTTCCAGGACATTGACTTTAATTCTGTTGTCAACTCAGAGTAACCGCATACGTGCGCCTTTGCTGTTTCTGAAATTGCAAGCGAAGGTCAGATCTTCAGAACATGTGTAGCTTGTTAGAAATGATTAAGAAAATAACCAAGTTTTGTTCTTATAGAAAGTGATGACATCCTTCTTGTAACTACATAGTTTTGGACTTCACCAGGTGAGTATGCACCCTGCAAGTACAGAATAGTCTGCAAGCATGTATAATATACTCCCTCCGTTCCTAAATATAAGTCTTTTTTAGAGATTTCAACAAATGACTACATACGGAGAAAAATAAGTGAATCTATACTCTAAAATATGTCTACATACATCTGTATGTTGTAGTCCATTTAAAATGTATAAAAGGATTTATATTTAGGAACAGAGGGAGTACAACCCTGCTCCCATGTTTTATACTGCAGCAAAACCCCGAGTTTTCTCTGTTATAGACGGTAGATTCATTAATCTCATTGTTGGAATTATTGCCTAGAAAATGAAATATATATGTGTCTTAGGATTTGGGATTAAAATCAAAAGCATGAGATATTTCATCTTGACTCCAACTACGCTCGCACGACACCATAGATGTGGTCTTCGATGCCAATCTTCCCGACGACTCACATCCCCGACCACCACCATCCACCACCGTACCCACACGGGTAGAGGGACCTCATTGCCTGCTAGGACCAACCGGACCGGCCTACCATCATCTACCTGGAGCAGAGCTCCGACCTATTCCATGCCCAAAATTGATCCGCTCGAGCATGAGCTCTTGGTCCTGGCCATATCCTTTGTGCGAGAACCCTGCTGAAAGATCGTGGATGTCGCCTAGAGGGGGGGGAGGGGGGTGAATAGGCGTTTTAAAATAATTACGATTTAGGCTTGAACAAATACGGAATAAACCTAGCGGTTAATTTGTCAAGCAAAAAACCTAAAACAACTAGGCTCACCTATGTGCACCAACAACTTATGCTAAGCAAGATAAGCAACTATGTGATAGCAAGATATATGACAAGAAACAATATGGCTATCACAAAGTAAAGTGCATAAGTAAAGAGCTCGGGTAAGAGATAACCGAGGCACGCGGAGACGACGATGTATCCCGAAGTTCACACCCTTGCGGATGCTAATCTCCGTTTGGAGCGGTGTGGAGGCACAATGCTCCCCAAGAAGCCACTAGGGCCACCGTAATCTCCTCACGCCCTCGCACAATGCAAGATGTCGTGATTCCACTAAGGGACCCTTGAGGGCGGTCACCGAACCCGTACAAATGGCAACCCTTGGGGGCGGTCACCGAACCCGTACACTTTGGCAACCCTTGGGGGCGGTCACCGGTACCCGTCAAATTGCTCGGGGCGATCTCCACAACCTAATTGGAGACCCCGATGCTTGCCCGGAGCTTTACACCACAATGATTGAGCTCCGAACAACACCAACCGTCTAGGGCGCCAAGGCACCCAAGAGGAACAAGCTCTAGGGTGCCCAAACACCCAAGAGTAATAAGCTTCTCAAACTTCACTTCCACGTATCACTGTGGAGAATTCAAACCGATGCACCAAATGCAATGGCAAGGGCACACGGAGTGCCCAAGTCCTTCTCTCTCAAATCCCACCGGAGCAACTAATGTTAGGGAGGAAAATGAGAGGAAGAACAAGAAGGAGAACACCAAGAACTCCAAGATCTAGATCCAAGGGGTTCCCCTCACATAGAGGAGAAAGTGATTGGTGGAAATGTGGATCTAGATCTCCTCTCTCTTTTCCCTCAAAAACTAGCAAGAATCCATGAAGGGATTGAGAGTTAGCAAGCTCAAAGAAGGTCAACAATGGGGGCAAAAACGACTCAAGAGATGGGGAACCATTGGGGAAGAAGACCCCCTTAAATAGGTCCCCACGAATCTGCCCGTTATGTACAGAATAACATAAGAGCGGTACAACCTCTATGAGCACCGGTACAACCGGTAACAGGCAATAAGCGGTAGAACCGGCCCACAACCGCCCAACAACCGCACCACAACAGAGACCAGCCCGGTGGTAGAGCGGCACATGACCGGTACAACCTCCGGACCAATTCTGGAGCGGTACAACCGCTCCAAACACCGGTTGTACCGGTCAAGCGGTACAACCTCTCCATGGGGCGGTACAACCTCTCTGTGTAAACAGGCAATATCAAAACAGCCACAACTTTTGCATACGAGCTCCGAATTCAATGGAACCAAGTTTGTTGGAAAGCTAATGACAAGGGCTAACACAATCCTGAGAGAAATATCAATAAGAAGCAAATGAGAAAAGGACCATAATAAAATGGTGAGAACCCTTCCTCGGAAAGATTGGTAAAACCTCCAACACCGAAAACATCATAGAAGATGCATGCGAACTCCGTTTTCGATGAACTCAAGCTTGTCATCAAAATGACCATAAGCTCTAAGACTCACAAATGGAACCAAACAAGAACCAAGAAAGATTATTCAAGGATGCAATGGTTTGAGCTCTCGACTAATGATACGATCAAGCTACTCCCTAGAGAGCCCCCCTTGATAGTACGGCAATCGATCCTACAACCCGGTCTCCCAACTACCACTATGAGACCGGTAAAATAGAAAATTTATCAAGGGCAAACCTTTGCCTTGCACATAGTTCACTTGAGCTAGATGATGACGATCTTGACTTCCTCAAGTTGGACCACCTTTCTTGATTGTGTTGGCTCGATGAAGACTAGTTGATTGCTCCCCCATACTCCACTATGGGTGAGCCACTCTTTGGAACATCTTCACAATTCCATTGACACCACAATGGACGGCAAGCTTCAAGCTTGATTGCTCCCCCATACACCATTATGGGTGAGCCACTCTTCGAGTTGCTCCACTTGAACTTGCACACTGCAAACTTGATGACGATCACCACTTGATGTCATCCTCCATGGGTTGTATGAGATCTTCCTCTTGACGCAAGACCATGGAAACATACCTAACCCCACAAAGAACTCTCACGTAGACCATGGGTTAGTACATAAAGCGTAATGGACAATGCTTACCATACCATGTGATCACTTGATCCCTCTCGGTACTTCTTCTACGCTTTGTGAGTTGATAAACTTGATTCACTCTTGACTTAGTCTTGATCAACATTGAATCTTTCCAACTCTCTTCATTTGGATGATGTCTTGAAGGTAAACATGAATGTTCACACAATCTTCTTCTTCAAGACATGCTTGCAATAATCTCAACTCACACATGACCAATCTTTGGATAATTCCTTGAAAAGCACTTTGGCCATCTCATAAACTCCTTGAAACCAACACATGGACTTCAAGACAATCCTATGGACAAATCCTTCAAATATAACTCAAGGCAACCGTTAGTCCATAGAGATTGTCATCAATTACCAAAACCACACATGGGGGCACCGCATGTCCTTTCAATCTCCCCCATTTTGGTAATTGATGACAATCACTTTCAAGAGAGTTCATATAAGGAATTATTTATCACCATGCAATGCAACAACCAATAATGCATGTGTATGAGATGCAAATGCTTAGGTACAAAACTAAAACAAGGAGAAAGCTCTGAAGACTTCTCCACAAAACTCTCTGAAACTTCTCCCCCATTGGCATCGATTGCCAAAATGGGCGAAAAGCTTAGAAGGCCAATATAAATTGTGTTTCTCCATAAGTTGTGTATTTCTCAACAAGAGAGTGGAATTCAATACACATATCCAACGGTAATACTTGAAGGAAGACCAACTATATTGAGGCGCCAAGATTGCTAAAGGAATGATATGCCACAAGGACATAACAAAGAGAGACACAAGCAATCAAGCAATCAAATGGTACCAATTAAAGCAAGCAATCAATGGGTATCAATTGAACCAACTAGACCAAAGATCCTACGAGCTACATGAATAAAGGATATTATGATATGAGCAAAGGAGAGTTCTAAAGAAACTAGAGAAGCTCCCCATGATTTGTGCACACATAAGAATATTTGTATTTGGATACAAGGTGCACAAAATAGGATCATAGCTCCCCCAAAATCAATAGAAACTTATAACAAGTGCAAGTGAGCATGTAGGAAACAAAGCCTAGTACTTGCAACAAACACATGGTTGAGCAACAAGTAAAAGAAGCAACTTAAGAAAGGGCTCAACCAAAATGATGTGTGTGAGTCAAGGCAAAACACTTGAGAAGATTAAAGTACGGATGAGCATTAAGCATCAATAAAGTCTTGAAAGAATGAGACACACGGTGCAAGGCCTATCATTCCCACACACAACTACCAAATGGGTTCACAAGCTTACTAATAGGCATATAAAGAACCTATGCTTGTGACAACCCATGGTGAAGATAGAGGATGAAAGCCTCATCAAGACGAGGGATACCAATTAAGATGGCAAAAGCCTCGTAAATATAAGCATGAGGAAAATAATCTTCACCACACAAGAGTGCATCAAGATGCAACGATATAAGACACACACTCAAGGCAAAAGCTTTCACGGAGCCACCAAAGAAATAACAAGAGAAAGACAAGGTGGACGTGAAAGAAAGGATACCAACTAGATATGCAACTTCTCTCAAGTGTATAAGATTCTAGGTAGACGATATCATGATGATATATATCTACAAAGAAGGATGTACACCCGAAATAGTTACAACACGAGGAACAAGATATCCAAAGGGAGGTCATACATATACCAATAAGATATTTGCTTGGGAGCATAGCACATGGCTAGATATGGTCTTATTGTATATAAATGAAGTCCACACATGAACAACAAAGACATCACAACTAGCAACAAGAGATCATTGTTGGGATGCTTTGAGAAAGGAAACAAGTATCACAAGAATGAATGAATACCATGCCATGATACAACCTACACAAGGTTGATGCAAGAAATGTGTGCATGAAGAATATGAAGATACTTGTTACCGAGTTAACATTGGAAGGATGTAGTAGATACCAATTGAAGGTAGATAGTAGTTCATTGATCATCCTAGCTCGACTCCAAAAAGCACCTGATGACAACACCTTCCTTGTGAGTGAGCCGAGCATCCAATGTATCTCCAATTGTTTCTAGAACAACAACACAAACAAAATGGTACCCAAACTCATTGGGACCAAAGAGTTAGAGAACCAACAGTACATAGGACAAACTCCACATAAAAATGTGCATATAGATACGAAAATGAATTTCATGCACATCTCATCCAATTTGAGACTTGGTGGAGTTTCCCCTATATATTGGGTCAAAGAAAGAAAGCATGCCAAAGATACTACACGAAGTTAATATGCATGCTCAAGACTTTCAAGAACCGAGACCAAAAGACAAAGAAAATACCAAGCAAAGAAAATGTACCAAATGAATAAATCATCACTTGGAGGATATCCATAAAAGATACATCAAGGAATGAGATATCCATTGATACACTCAAAAAGAAAGATGTTAAACTCCCAAAAAAGAGAATGGTTCCAAACAAACCAAGACCTCTACAAAGTTTCATGATGGCACAAAGCATCAAAAAGAAACGGCTTGCCTTCCACAAACACACACTTGATAAGGATCACAAGATGAGTGTTTTATAGAGTATAGGATAGCTCCCCCAAGACTAGTGCATTATAGAGAATTTGCATTTGAATACAAAATGCACGAGGTGGGATCACCACTTTCACTATATCTATAAAACACTAGACAAGGTCAAGAAATTAACAAGATCCACAAGTGGTATGGAATACAATGGGAGTTGACACAATGCTAGGCAAGAGATAAAGCAAATAAAAGCAAAGGCCAATGTAAAGATGATCAATAATTTCTACCACACATAAGTGAGTACCAATTGTCAAAAGACAAGAAGTATTTGGAAATAATTCCCGGTGGTAGATAACAAGGATATCCGACATCATCTTCACACCAAACAAAAAGCAAATTGCAACTTGTAGAGCTAACATGCCACCTAGGAACAAGATAATTAACAATATCAACTCTAGGTGACAATATCTCAAATGTACACATTTTCTAGGCTAGTAATATACACATAGCATATTACTCCCCCATAATGTGATACCAATTAAAGATAGACAAGAGGAAATTAAAGGATCCAACAAGAGATCATTAATGGACTATTTAGAATTTGAATTTCTCATGAGAAGACATACCACATAGTGACTAGATAATCTTGAAATATCAATACTAGATGGTATTACTCATGTACACACATTTATAGGATTGTGAGGTGCACAAAGCACATCACTCCCCCTTAATGGGATATTCCATTAATCTCTCACAATAGCCTACTAAGAAATAAACAAGATGCAAAAAGGCTCAACACACAACACACACGTACATGATGTGCAAACCAACATACACATACTTGATTTCTCAAGATAAGCAAATTGGAAGCACAACATATACAAGCACATGCAAGGTAGAAAACTACAACATGCAAGGGGGCAAGTAACTTTCAATGTAAGCAATTTAAGTACAAGTTACCACAAGGAGGCACATTGTATATAAGATATAAACTTGATAATTCAATTGACTTGGCTTGAGACAATAAGAATGATGAAGTCCCCTTAATTCTTCATAATGTAGCCAAGTCTCCAATGACCTCCAACATCACCTATTGATCAAGTTTGAGCTTGTTGGTCCCCAACCAAGTTGGGTCCTAAGAGGTTAGTCACAATAGGCTTGGCTACCCAAATGGTTCTTTGCTTCAAACCACTTTGAGTACCAACAAATTTGGCAACCACATTGCCAACCTTATCCTTCCCAAGAGAATAAACATCATCAATAATAATTGGGTTGGATAAGTTACCACTAGTGCATGAAGAGGCGAGGTGACCTTTCTCGCGACATAGGTAGCAACGTCTACTCTTCACTTTCTTCTCACTTGATTTCTCAACTTGAGAAGCATAAGCTTGAGTCTTCTTGGGAGGAGGCTTTCCTTCAACTTGAGGTTGAGAATGAGAGTGTACTTGTGGCCGCTTCCCTTGTTGCTTATTACTAATGGGCTTCTTCTTCAATGGGCAAGATCTAACATGATTCCCTTCTACTTTGCACTTGAAGCAAACAATCTTGGACGAATTCTTGACTTGTTCTTGGCCCTTCCTTTTGTTCACCTTGGACTTCTTCTTCTTGTTGGAGTTGAATCCAAGTCCACCTTTGTCATTGGGGGATTTTTGCACGCTCAAGATGTTGTTGAGAGTAAATTTCCCTTCATGACTCTTTTCCAAGTCTTTCTTCAAAGAAGTGACTTGGTCCTTGAGCTCTTTGATTTCCTCTACATGGTTAGTCTCAACACAAGTACTAGAGGAAGTATAAGCTTCATCATTAGAGCAACAAGGCAAGGAAAGCAATTCATCACAAGATGTACCAATGTTATGCATGGATGAATTGTGAGGACTAGCACAAGGCAATATAGCATTTTGACCGAAAGTAGTGCTAGTATCCACATGAGGCTCACTAGATGTTACCTTAGCAAGCATGGCCTCATGAGCTATCTTTAGCACATTATGGGATACTAGAAGATCATCATGAGAGCTTGTGAGCTTTACATAATTTTCTTCCAACATCCCATAGTTGCTAGATAGCAACTCAAGTTGAGCCCTTAGCTCAACATTCTCCTTTAATATGGATGCTTCACAAGAGATAGAGTTAGTAGCACAAGCATCATCATTAGCAACAAGAGGAGAAGACAACTTGGCAAGCTCTTTTGAATATGAAGCTTTAAGTTGAGCATGAGACTCGATGAGTTTGATGAGCTCACTCTTAATGACCCTTGAGCCATTTTCGAGGTGCTCAAAGTCCTCAAGGAGTTTAGCATGCACAACTTCAAGCTCCTCATTTTTAGTTTCAAAATCATTGGCCACCTCAAGAGCTCTATCACGAGATTCCCTCACTCTAGATAATTCTAGAGCAAAAGTCTCCTCAAGAGATTCCTTGGTGGTTTGTTCAAGTTCAAGAGCTTGAGAGAGGTCCGCAATCTCATTAGCATAATCACGCTCATGACCTTCCATTTTCTCAATGGTGACCTCATGCTCCTCGAGATGAGATTCCAACTCCTCAATATATTTCTTGCCCTCAATGGCAATGGACATAATTTCCATGAAGTTGGAACGAGCAATTTTATTTCTATGAAGAGCTTTAAAAACCATTTCCCCTTTAATTTTTAAGGAGGCAACATTATCATTCTCTTCATCATAATCAACATCATCATCATTCTTGACATCATCAATATCATCACAAGATATATTGGGATTCAAAGTGGGAGATACCTTTGAAGCCTTAGCCATAAGGCAAAAAGCGGTCGATGATGATGTAGGATCTCTTGAATCACCGTTTAAGACCACTTCTTGTTCCATGGAGTGTTGGGTTTCCTCTACATTGTTAGCATAACAACTCGAGGTAATAGATACATTTTTATCATGGCAACAAGGCATAGCAAGCATATCATCATGAGATTTAGTCAAGAAATTTCTACATGATATGCAAGGACTATCAACACAAGCATGTGAGACATTTGGAGTGCTCGAAGTGCTAAAGTCCAAAGATGGAGCATTGCAACAAGATAGTGAAGAAGAGTCATCAACGATAAGCACACTATCATCATTGCAATGACCAACACTACTCACCATAACATTACCTTGTGGCAATCCACATGTAGGCAAAGTAGAAGAAGTTGAGAAGGCAACACGGCCGAATGTGGAGGGAGAACAATCATCCCCACAAAACATGGACACGCCATATTTATCTTGAAACTTTGTCCACAACTCATGAGCATCCCGGAACGGCATGAGTTGAAATATAACTACATTGCTCAAAGCATCGAAAAGCACATTAGAAGCTTGAGCATCGAGATAAGAGATTTTCTCATCCTCTAAAGATAATATTTGGGGATCCTTTGGAGGAGAAACACCCATATCTATAATTCGCTCTAAATTTGGGTCCATGACCCTAAAGAGATTAAGCATGCGAATTACCCAAACATTAAAATTTGTGCCATCGAAACTAAGTCTGTCAGAGAATCCTAATCCCCTAGTCGACATCTTTACTCTCTAGGCGGTAAAGCCTAATAAAGAGAGACGAGGCTCTGATACCAATTGAAAGATCGTGGATGTCGCCTAGAGGGGGGGTGAATAGGCGTTTTAAAATAATTACGATTTAGGCTTGAACAAATGCGGAATAAACCTAGCGGTTAATTTGTCAAGAAAAAAACCTAAAACAACTAGGCTCACCTATGTGCACCAACAACTTATGCTAAGCAAGATAAGCAACTATGTGATAGCAAGATATATGACAAGAAACAATATGGCTATCACAAAGTAAAGTGCATAAGTAAAGAGCTCGGGTAAGAGATAACCGAGGCACGCGGAGACGACGATGTATCCCGAAGTTCACACCCTTGCGGATGCTAATCTCCGTTTGGAGCGGTGTGGAGGCACAATGCTCCCCAAGA
Organism: Triticum monococcum; assembly: GCA_034509565.1. Taxonomy (NCBI): domain Eukaryota; kingdom Viridiplantae; phylum Streptophyta; class Magnoliopsida; order Poales; family Poaceae; genus Triticum; species Triticum monococcum. The sequence goes on from CM067846.1 coordinate 594,337,887, forward strand.
AGCCACTAGGGCCACCGTAATCTCCTCACGCCCTCGCATAATGCAAGATGTCGTGATTCCACTAAGGGACCCTTGAGGATGGTCACCGAACCCGTACAAATGGCAACCCTTGGGGGCGGTCACCGAACCCGTACACTTTGGCAACCCTTGGGGGCGGTCACCGGTACCCGTCAAATTGCTCGGGGCGATCTCCATAACCTAATTGGAGACCCCGACGCTTGCCCGGAGCTTTACACCACAATGATTGAGCTCCAAAAAACACCAACCGTCTAGGGCGCCAAGGCACCCAAGAGGAACAAGCTCTAGGGTGCCCAAACACCCAAGAGTAATAAGCTTCTCAAACTTCACTTCCACGTATCACCATGGAGAACTCAAACCGATGCACCAAATGCAATGGCAAGGGCACACGGAGTGCCCAAGTCCTTCTCTCTCAAATCCCACCGGAGCAACTAATGCTAGGGAGGAAAATGAGAGGAAGAACAAGAAGGAGAACTCCAAGAACTCCAAGATCTAGATCCAAGGGGTTCCCCTCACATAGAGGAGAAAGTGATTGGTGGAAATGTGGATCTAGATCTCCTCTCTCTTTTCCCTCAAAAACTAGCAAGAATCCATGGAGGGATTGAGAGTTAGCAAGCTCAAAGAAGGTCAACAATGGGGGCAAAATCGAGCTCAAGAGATGGGGAACCATTGGGGAAGAAGACCCCCTTAAATAGGTCCCCACGAATCTGCCCGTTATGTACCGAATAACATAGGAGCGGTACAACCTCTATGAGCACCGGTACAACCGGTAACAGGCAATAAGCGGTAGAACCGGCCCACAACCGCACCACAACAGAGACCAGCCCGGTGGTAGAGCGGTACATGACCGGTACAACCTCCGGACCAATTCTGGAGCGGTACAACCGCTCCAAACACCGGTTGTACCGGTCAAGCAGTACAACCTCTCCATGGGGCGGTACAACCTCTTTGTGTAAAACAGGCAATATCAAAACAACCACAACTTTCGCATACGAGCTCCGAATTCAACGAAACCAAGTTTGTTGGAAAGCTAATGACAAGGGCTAACACAATCTTGAGAGAAATATCAATAAGAAGCAAATGAGAAAAGGACCATAATAAAATGGTGAGAACCCTTCCTCGGAAAGATCGGTAAAACCTCCAACACTGAAAACATCATAAAAGATGCATGCGAACTCCGTTTTCGATGAACTCAAGCTTGTCATCAAGATGACCATAAACTCTAAGACTCACAAATGGAACCAAACAAGAACCAAGAAAGATGATTCAAGGATGCAATGGTTTGAGCTCTCGACTAATGATACGATCAAGCTACTTCCTAGAGAGCCCCCCTTGATAGTACGGCAATCGATCCTACAACCCGGTCTCCCAACTACCACTATGCGACCGGTAAAATAGAAAACCTATCAAGGGCAAACCTTTGCCTTGCACATAGTCCACTTGAGCTAGATGATGACGATCTTGACTTCCTCAAGTTGGACCACCTTTCTTGATTGTGTTGGCTCGATGAAGACTAGTTGATTGCTCCCCCATACTCCACTATGGGTGAGCCACTCTTTGGAACATCTTCACAATTCCATTGACACCACAATGGACGGCAAGCTTCAAGCTTGATTGCTCCCCCATACACCATTATGGGTGAGCCACTCTTCGAGTTGCTCCACTTGAACTTGCACACTGCAAACTTGATGACGATCACCACTTGATGTCATCCTCCATGGGTTGTATGAGATCTTCCTCTTGACGCAAGACCATGAAAACATACCTAACCCCATAAAGAACTCTCACGCAGACCATGGGTTAGTACACAAAGCGTAATGGACAATGCTTACCATACCATGTGATCACTTGATCCCTCTCGGTACTTCTTCTACGCTTTGTGAGTTGATCAACTTGATTCACTCTTGACTTAGTCTTGATCAACATTGAATCTTTCCAACTCTCTTCATTTGGATGATGTCTTGAAGGTAAATATGAATGTTCACACAATCTTCTTCTTCAAGACATGCTTGCAATAATCTCAACTCACACATGACCAATCTTTGGATAATTCCTTGAAAAGCACTTTGGCCATCTCATAAACTCCTTAAAACCAACACATGGACTTCAAGACAATCCTATGGACAAATCCTTCAAATATAACTCAAGGCAACCGTTAGTCCATAGAGATTGTCATCAATTACCAAAACCACACATGAGGGCACCGCATGTCCTTTCACCTGCGCCATCAGCCCGGGACCCAGAAGAAGAGAGGTACCACTAGCACCCCGCCGCCAACCGCCTCCACCAAGCCGCAGTGACTTACCCATCGACAGATGTAGCCACCCGCCGAACTAGATCAGGGCAAGGGTAGATCCCTTCCACAACCTAGCCCTCCACCCATCAGAGCTGCGAGGAGAAACGAAGGCCATCCAGATGCACGAACGATCTTGAGCAGCTCCCTCGTGCCGCGCCCACAACACCCGGCCAGATCCTCGATGGATCCAGGCCACCACCACGCGCCCGTCGCGCACCCCCTCCGCCGACAACCATGGCCGCGGCCTTGGGCCCATGCTTACCCGACCCGTGCCGCTTAGCACACCAAATCGGCGGGCCGCCATCGTCCAGACCGATGTTGCCCCCCCCCCCCCCCCCCCCCACGCGAGCATGCATCTTTGGAATCTGCACAGCTGCCGCAGCCACACCACTATCCATACGAGTTTTCGATCAACTTGAGCTATTCTTTTTTTTCGCGAGATGTATCCTAGCTATTCTAGCTGGCAATTTTTTTTTTATTCTAGGTAGGTTAGGTCCTGACGAAATGAGTAGGAGCACATCGAATGTTTTCGTTGCCTGTGCATATATGAACGTGGCGTTTCTATTCTTGTTTTGGCAGTGGTAGCGTGACACATTTGTTTTCAGCACTAAAAACAAGACATTTGTTTTCACCACTCAATCAATCAAACAAAAAAAAAGACACGGCAACGGCACGCACGCCGGCTGGAAATCTCCCGTTACGCTCCCAATTCAGAAAAAGGAAAGCACCGCCGCCGACCCGATCCGGATCCAGCCCCAACCCACCACGCCACCTCACCTCCCCGCCCGCCGCCACCGCCTCTGCCCCGGCTATAAAGGTCCGCCCTTTGGCCGGCCCGCTCCTCCTCTCTTCATCCGGGCCGCGCCTCTCGCCTCCTTCCTTCGTCCTCAGTTCGTCCGGGCTGCGCCCTTTGGCCGTACCTCCGCGTGGTGGTCTCCTTGCCGGCCTCCGATTTCCAAATCCATCCGCCCTGCTCCCTCTCCATCTGCGGGGCCGCGCCCCTCGCGCCGTTCCCCGCGGGGCTCGGCCAAGAAGCATGCGACCGGCGGCGGGGGCACCAGCGTCGTGTGCCAGCTGCGCGCGCTTGTCGCCGCGCGGTGCGGCGAGGTGGAGGGCAGGGGGCCGCTGGTGCCCGTCGCAGCCTGGTCCGGGTGGCAGTTCCCGCGATCACGCTCCTCCGCCGCTGCCGCCGTGTTCAAGTTCGTCTTCTTCGGATCGACCTGCCCTTCCGAGGCACAGTGTAGAGCCTCTCCTCCTCCCGCGTCCGGTGCGGCAATTCGTCCTCGATTCCTGCCTCTCCTCCTCTGGCCTCGCCTGATTCGTCCGCTTAGATTAGAAGAATCACGTCTAATTTGTTTCATTTTGCTCGTCCTCGCCGTCGTCGTCAGTTTAGATTCGCGTGTGATTTTATTTTTGCTGGTCCTCGCCGTCGTCATCAGTTTAGAGTCGCGTGTGATTTGATTTTTGCTCGTCCTCGCCGTCGCCCTGATGCTCTCGCGTGTTCTTGGGGCCGTCTTGTCCGGGTGTCTTCGTTCCTGCGACTCTCGGAGAAAGTGAGCGAGCGGTCGGTCGGTTTGGGTCACTTGTGCGTTCGCTTCTCTTATCTGCCTGCGTTTCGTGTTCGCGTCTGGGCGATGGTTGCAATAATGATCGGTTCTGGTTTCAAAATTGGAGCAGTGTCAAATCGCTCCCTCTGTTTCATCACCTGCGTTGTCCATCGGTTGTTTTCAGATCCCAAATGCATGCGCCCTTGTGATAATCTGGTTGCCCTATGTCGATTCTTGTTCTACCGGCCGGCGTGTGTGCTCCCATCCTAGATGCAGAGAATCTTGTTCTTGTCTGTTACGGTTGTTCTGATGCTGTTCTTTTCAATTGTTTATTGTTACATCATGCTCTGTTTATGTTGACACGATTGACTGATTGATTGTTGTTTGTTGTTTGAATGATTGCCTTGAGATGGATTGTTGTTTGTTGTTTGATTGATTGGCTTGAGATGGATTGTTGCTTGTTGTTTGATGCTTGATTGCCTTGAGAAGATACAAACCATGTAGGCCAGTTGATTGTTGTTTGTTGCCTTGAGATGGTACATGTTTACATGGCATGATTGATTACTGTTTGTGTATGGTTATTAAGGTTGATTGCTGTTTGTTGATTGATTGATTGTTGTTTGTTGATTGATTGATTGTCGTTTGTTGATTGATTGATTGTTGTTTGTTGATTGATTGCTGTTTGTTGATTGGTATCTGACTTTGGTAATGGTAGTTCCTGATCGTAGGTAACAGACCTAGTGCTATTCTTTTTTCTGAACTTTTTTGTGATTATTATGCCTTCACATTGCACTGCTCCCAGATCCATATTGACATGCCCACACTGTCTGATGAGGATAAAGATGTAAGGAACTCATCCCAAGAATCTCTCATGCTCCTTGTATTAACTTGGTGACTAGATTTACATGTTAAATTATTATTTTTGTGAAACTGGAGCTCGTTGCTGTAACCCATTATATGACTTTATGAGCGTGCACCACTTTCAGGTTATGAAAAAATGGGGAAAACAAGATTGACTTCCTCTCTCTTTCTTATGCAAGGAATACAGAAGATGTGCGGCAAGTAAGTAACTCATTATGTTGATATTTAGTGTGTAGTACTTCACAGTGCCATCTTTCCCAACAGATTGATTTTTTTATATTGATATTTTGTTGAATAGTATCACATGTTTGTTTGCATTTCATACTTTGGAAAAATGTTCCTAACATTGATAGTATTTTTCCTGCAATAGGCACGGGGAGTTCCTCTCAAAGTTAGGTGATCTTAGCCAAACTCTTATTTTTGCCAAAATTTAGAATGTAGAGGTAATTTCAAGATATTCTTTCAACATTCCTGAGCAACTTTGATTTGTTTGTTTACCACCTATTGTCTCCTTATTCCTTGCAGGGTTTGAACCATTTTGATGAGATCCTGGAAGCAGATGGTATAATTCTGTCAAGAGGAAACCTTGGAATTGATCTTCCACCTGAAAAGGTTGGTTATCTCAACCTTCGCAATGCATTATCTCTTAATGTGTCGTCCTAGGTAGTGAAAAAATTAGAGAGAATCACCGCAATCCTTAAGGGTCGTATCTAAACGATATTGCATTTAATTAGTTTATGGATCTTTAGGTATTCTTATTTTAGAAGTCTGCTCTGCACAAGTGCAACATGGCTGGAAAGTCTATTGCTTCCTCTGAAGTGCGTATTTTGTTTCTTTTCATTTTCCAACCTTTTGATAGTGTTTACAGGGAACAATTTCCGTCTTCCGTTGATTAAATATCAGTCTGTGACACTTGGGTTTATATGTCTGAAATAGTTCACTACCTATTTGCTAGGTGCGGGCTGCTATCAAAGTTAAGGCTTCGGTCATAATTTGCTTCACCTCATCTGGACGGGCTGCAAGGTAGAAAGAGAAAGAAAAAGAGTATTTCTTCTTATAGGAGCTTCACCTCATCTTGTAGTTTAATGGAAATTGATTCATATATTATGCCGCATCGAGTATCCGCAGGCTAATTGCCAACTACAGGCCCACCATGCCATTCCTCGTCTGAAAACAAATCAATTGAAGTGGAGCTTCACAAGCGCATTTGAAGTATGTGAACAACCTTTTTCCTTGTAACCTTTTGAGTACCTCCTTCTGTGTGTGCTATATCTAGGTAATAATGATTCAGAACTAGCATGTTGATCTTCAAACTTTGAAAGATAACTTCAGGCTATAGTTTTTGTGAATGACAAATCTAACACTGAACCTTGCCCAATCGTGCAACTCAAAACAGAGGAACAATATATAGTATTTTCCATGTAATGCTAGAAAATTCATTTAGCATTTAACCATCATGGTTTTGCCTTGATACAACATCCTTCTTTTCTCTCATCAAAATATTGATGATATGTATTGCTCCTTTATTTTTACTTGGTGCATAATTCCTACTACCTCTGTTTCAGTTTATAAGGGACGCCTATATTTCTAGATCATCAGTTTGATCAACGAAATATGTATTATATGCTGAAGTATACCATTGAAATTCGTATTTGAAATAGGTTTGTCATGGTGTACCTTTTGTAGCACACCTCATATTTTTGGCCAAATCGTTGATCTGAAAATAGCATGTGCCTAACAAACCGAAAGAGTGGGAGTATGTTGTTCAAACGGAATCGCTAATGTACTATATAATTTACCCTGACGAGAAGCAGTGTGGTGTTCAACTAGGCTCACTAATTAACATGTATTACCATGTGTCTAATACATCAGTATCTAGACAAATCTAAGGCAAGTAATTCGGGATGGAGGGAGTACCATAGAATTTTTCCCAATAAGAAACAATACTGCTTATGTTATAACTCATATTTATTGCATTATCTTCCTGCAGGCAAGACGATCACTCATAGTTAGAGACCTCTTTCCCATGCTTGCTGATCCACGTCACCCGGTGAGTTAACCTGCCTTTCATCTCTTGCCTACATTAACCATTCTTTGGTGGTTCTTTTCAATTTTAGAATACATGGCCTAGTATGTATAGTATGAAGAATAGGAACTACCTACGTCCTTGTTCTAAACATAAAGGGAATAATGACAGTTGGCGTTAGTGCATATTCCCAATATGTGAAAAGTGGATGCTTTACATACACTAGGGCAGTGAATTAATTCTGCTTTTAGGGTTTTTGCTTGCATCATGTTCACTTTTGAACTGTTGGCAAGTCATCATAAGCTTGGTTAATCAGTACATTATTTCAAACTTGACTGGTGGTAGGCTGGTTTGTTTATTCTATATAATATAAACGCAATATGTGAGCTTATAAGCTGGTGTGCACGAGTGAGGATGATGTTTGGAGGTGTTTCATCTTGCATCCACCTTGAATTATTTGGTAGCTAGAATTCCTTGGTTTGGACCCAACAAGTGAGAAGGTTGGTTTGCCTGGTGATTTGTATTGACATTGTTTCTCTGCCCTGCAGGCTGAATCTACTAGCAGTACAAATGAATTCAGTGTTGAAGATTGCTCTTACCTTAGCCAGAATTTCTATAAGAATGTTGCTCATGTTACATGCCTTCCTTTCTCTAGTAAGTAGAACAAGAATACATTTAACATTTCTTTTATGTCCATATGCGTACGCTCATGATATTTTGAATTACAAACCAAATTCTATATAAATAAGCATGCGTCTGTGTGCCTACAAACTTGTGAGTAGTGATCAAGATAATCACTTAATCAGCCTCTAACCAGCTTCCTATTTTCAGGAACGAAGATCTGAATCACCCTCACCCCTCTAGAGAGATCAGTTTACTCATTCAAGTTCTGGAATTCTTTATAGCCTTTTGAGTTTACTTCGGTCTTGCATGTATTAGCTTTCTGTTTGTGCCCCTATATTTATATCTGTTTCTTTTGTGCAAGCGCTCCTTTATGTGTGTGTGACTGTGTGTGGCTTGACTCTGTGTGTGGCTTGACTCTGTGTGTGGCTTGACTGTGTGTGGCTTGACTGTGTGTATTGACTGTGTGTGTGACTGTGTGTGGCTTGACTGTGTGTATTGACTGTGTGTGTGACTGTGTGTGGCTTGACTGTGTGTATTGACTGTGTGTGTGCTTGACTCTGTGTGTGTGTGTGTTACTCTGTGAATATTGCATTTGCTTGATGGTGTGGCTTGTATGCTTTGTTGAATGATTGGTTGTATAACTTGTGTTTTATATTGTTAGGGCCTAACACTGCCTTTGCCGGTCCCAAGCCCGGATGTGAAAATGTGGAGGGAGCGCCAGTTACCTTCTTTGTATTGTTTGCATTACGAGTGTCGATAGAAATTACACAGTTTAGCTTACTGTCCTAATCGAATAGTGAATCTTCACATAATTTGGTAGAATGTGATTTAAGCTTTAAAATGCATCCTTCCTTGCTATAAAATTACTGATTCCTTTCTGAAGTTGTACGAGGTCAGTTTTATGGTACGGGTGTGTCCTTTCCGAAGTTGTACGATGTCAGTGTATGGTTTGATTTGCTCGTCCTTGCCGTCACCCGTTTAGAAGCGCTTCTGATATGTTGGCCGTCCTCACTGTCGCCTTTATGCTCTTGCGTGGTCTTGGGTCCGTCTCGTCAGGGGTCTCTGTCCCACGACTCTGGGAGGAAGCGAGCGAGCGGTCCGTTTGGGTCACTGTCTGGTTTGCGAACTAACAAGTCTGTTTGACAAACACGTGTGCTTCTGTTATCTGACGATCCTGCGTTTCGTGTTCGCGGTGGAGCGATGATTCCCGTGTTTCTGTTTGAGAAACTTGTGTGTGCGCTTCTGTTATCTGACGGTCCTGCATTTCGTGTTCGCGTCGGGGCGACGGTTGCATGAATGATCGGTTCTAGTTTCGAAATTGAAGCAGTGTCAAATTGGTTCCTCTGTTCCATCACCTGTCTCCCATCCTAGAGGCAGAGAATCTTGTTCTTGTCTGTTATGGTTGTTCTGATGGTGTTCTTTTCAATTGGTTTCTTGTTATCATGCTTTGCTTATGTTCCCATATATGGTGATGTGTGTTCAGGGGTGCAAACCATGTAGGCCGTGGGTTCCGTGATGTGAGGCTTCTCTCCTGCTGATAAATTAGGATGATAGGCTGAGAAGAAAAGTTTGACTCTTGTAACAATCACTTGCTTGATTTCCACTTCTTTGCGTTGCCGATTTGACATCCAATGCCTATCTTATTTATCATAATCATGTTTGACATGTTTGTTTTCCCTTATTTTTCTAATCAATAATCATGTTTATCATGGTATTCGACAATACTCCATTTCTACTATTCTTCGTTCCCTTTTGTAGTTCACTGATTCAAATCTGATGTGGAAGGTAGGAATGTTGATCAGTTCTGTGTTAGTATACTAGCTATGATATGTTTATATGGCACGATTGATTGTTGTTTGTTTATGGTTGTTAAGATTGATTGATTGATTGCTGTTTGTTGATTGATTTACTACTGTTTGTTGACCGGTATCTAACTTTGGTATTGGTAGACCTAGCACTATTCTTTTTTCTGAACTTCTTTGTGATTATGTCTTATGTGGATATCATATTCTATTTTTGTATTACTGCTCATTGGAATAACGCTTTTCTAAGTATTTAAGGTACAGACATTTGGATCTAGACATATCACTTTTGCTCTTTATTGTGTTGCTAAGGACATTGATGGGTTGAGTTGGCATATATCGCAGGTATATTTACGTTCTTTACATTTTGCGATGCTGATGCCTGTAGTCCCAAAGCGTTTATTTAGCCAAGTATGATGTTTGTGCTCAGAATGATGTATATGTAGAATCCAGGGGTGGATGGATGTTTTCATGATGGCTAATTTGATCCGTTATGGTTGTTCGGATGGTGTGCTTCTGGTGGTTGAACTGAAGTCGTGGATCGCTCATCATCCTGGTATGTGTTTGGATGATAATCTCTCTCGAATTTAACTCCTTCCTATACTATATTTACACAATGTTTATCTCACGGCTGGTAATGGTAACCTTATGAATGCTTACCCCACATTTAGCTAGTTATATAGTAATGCCATACTTCTTTGGACGTTGAGTATATGCAAGTGTGGTGAGCTCACATATTGTGTGGGTATCTACCTGTGTAGCTGAGCTCTTCCGGATAGGACAAAGATACAATGTTTGCATACATGGCAGAAGGTTCTTCTGATTGTTCAAAGGTCCTTGGACTCAAGAGGTTTGTCACTGCACTCCTGACTTTGCTCGAGAAAAACATACTTTTGCACATTTTACAGTTATATTTATGATATTTTTTCTACAGGAAGATGACAAAATTATTGATCTTGTAAGCAAGTATGGACCAACAAAATGATCTCATTTCAAGGTCCTGGATGTATAGGCAAGCAATGTTGAGAGAGGTATTCTTCTGATTGTTCTATTTTTATGGTTTGCTGAATGCATTTCCCCCCTCCGTGCAAGACAAATGTGGGATGTTTGCTAAGTTTTAACACACTGGTTACTTCCATTTGTGTACTTGTATTTGTGTAACTTCTATTTGTTCTCAGTTCTTCTCACCTATAGCTAAAGTCAAAGACGAAAAACCAGGTGAATTATTGGAGTTGCAAGATACACAGAATCATCGGTAAGTTTCTATCCTTCAAAATGGTCAAGAGTATGAATTTTGATCAGTTTGTTTGACTTGTTTTATACTGAATCCTTGATTCCTTGATAACTTTGATATACACACATGAATAATTACTTATGGTATGATCATCACTTAATCAGCCTCTAACTAGCTTCCTATTTTCAGGAACGGAGATCTGAATCACCCTCTAGAGAAATAAGTTTACTCATTCAGATTCTGGAATTTTTTATAGCTTTCTGAATTTACTTTGTTCTTGCATGTATTAGCTTTCTGTTTGTGCCCCATTTTGTCTATTTCTTTCCGTTTCTTGTGTGTAAGCGCTCCATTGTGTGTGTGACCGTGTGCATGTGATGTGCTCCTATCTATCTCTGTTTCTTGTGTGCAAGCGCTCCACTGTGTGTGTGTCTGACTCTGTGTGTGACTGTGTGTATGTCTGACTGTGTGTGAATGTTGCATTTGCTTGTGTGTATGTGACTCGTGTGTGTGTGTATGTGTGTTTGTGTGAATGTTGCATTTGCTTGATGATGTGGCCTGTATGCTTTGCTGAATGATTGGTATTGGTGTGGTTTAACACTGCCTTTGCCGGTCCCAAGCCCGGATGTGAAAATGTGGAGGGAGCTGCATTTACCTCCTTTTTATTTTATATATATTCACCTTCTGAATTTTGTGGCTCATGGCATTCTAGTTTACTTAGATGGTTAGCTTGTTAATTAGTTTTGTGCATGCAAGACTTGAAATCTAGCTGATGTAGTGTTTAGTTTTTGTACATGATAAATTGTTTTGTTGTGCACCTTTTTAAATATGTCGCTCGTTTTCCCCTCTATTTTCCTCTTGGATGTTAACTTGCATTTCTTGTGTTTCTGAATTGATTATCTGTTGTAAGATATGGTTAGCGTATATAGTTCAGAGATAAATCCCTTTGTGTGCAACAGATTTCATACATTTTATTCATTCCAATGGTGATTTTACTACTGGTTTTTGTGTGTTGGAACTCTTGCGGAAGTTCTCTGTACCCCACTACCATTTTGTACTTGAGCAGTGTCATTTTGTACTAGAACATCACTGAAGCCAGTGTTTTTTTAGATGAGTGATGTAATTACATTGTACCAGACATGTTACAGTAGCAGCTTAGTGTATGAGTATGTGCCCTGCAACAACAATTATCTAGTTACTTTAATAGGACTAGCTACTTTTGAACAATCATGTAGCATTACCGAAAAAGGCTTTCGCCCTGCTTTATATATAAATCAAAGATCCACAACAACCTGATACAAACGCATGCCAACACACCACAACAATAATGTAGCATTATATGAGCAATAAAAAAACATGTGAAATTCAATATGAATTGTATTCATAGATGTAATCAGAAAAAAATAAAGTAAAAGTCCGTGGCGTTCTACCAGGTTTGGTGATGAAACCAGAGATTCATTCCTTCCTTTCATATAAGACGGGTTTGTTCTAAGAATATTGTACCGAGTAATTCGACACATAAAAGTACATTCAAAGAAAAATCAAAATTATTAAATAATTGGAATTCTTTTTTGATAAGTCAATTCATATTATTCCAAAATCTTATTATTTGTTTGTTGCTCAGAAAAACCCTTTGGTTTTGGATGCTCACTACCGCTCGAAAATGATTGTGATTTTACTAAAGAATAAGATTGTACTGTGGAAAAATAAGTTTTTTTCTTCAAATATTTTTACTAATACACTTTTTTTACATTGAAGTATGTTTTTTTGGAACTGCCATTCAAAAAGGAATTTACTCTTTTCTAGTTGTATGTGAAAGACATCTATTGCTGCAAATCAATCGTTCTTTCTTCTTTTTATTAGTATTTATATTTAGATACTCAAAGATACTTAAATTTTGGATTATTTTTTACTTCATTTGTCTAATGTGGATAAGACAACAATTTTTTAACATTTTTTCTTTATATATTTTATACTTGTTTTTAATAATATAGAATATATAGAAGAGTTTGCCATTTAAATCTATTTATATATCAAGTATACTCCATATATAGATATATGGTATGGAAGCCTATCCCCCATATAAGATAAGACAGGGGGATAAGAAGAAGGGAAAATGAAATAGTTAATTAAGTTTAGAATGGTATTTCATAAAGGAAAGGAATTCCAATCAAAACAAAAAATACTGAGTCTCTTAAACAAGGCAGTCATCAGGATTTTAGTTCTATACGAAGTAAGGACTATTTGATAATTTCTTATAAACATAGGTTTTCATTGGAATTTACACAATCAGTTAATTATGGAACAAGAGAGTTGTTTCATCTTTGTTTTAAAGAAATATAAAAATGAATTATGAATAGAGAGTAAAATGATTCAACATTTTTTATTTTTATAAATATCTTTATTTAGTTAATAAAATAACTTCATTACCTAGTTATTTTATTAACTTTTTTGAATTTAACCAACTAAACCCATTCTTAATTTTTTATTATTTCAATGAGATAAAGTTTGAAAAAATTAAGAATTTCAATATTTTTTCTTATTCTTTTTAGTTATTCTTCCAGAAAGAGATAAGAATTGGTTTGGTAAAAAATTGCAATTTATTTTCTTATGGAACATACATATCAATATGCATGGGTAATCCCTCTTCTCTCGCTTCCAGTTATTATGTCAATGTAATTTGGCCTTAGTCTTATTCCGACAGCAACAAAAAATCTTCGTCGCATATGGGCTTTTCCTAGTGTTTTACTCCTATGGTATTCTCAGTTCAACTGTCTATTCAACAAATAAATGGAAGTTCGATCTATCAATATCTATGGTCTTGGACCGTTAATAATGATTTTTCTTTAGAATTTGGATACTTGATTGACCCACTTATTCCTATTATGTTAATACTAATTACTATTCTAGGAATCCTGATTCTTATTTATAGTTATGGTTATATGTCTCACGATGAAGGATATTTGAGATTTTTTGTTTATATAAGTTTTTTCAATACTTCCATGTGAGATTGGTTACTAGCTCCAATTTGATACAATTTTTTTGGGAAACTCATGGGAACATGTTCTTATTTATATTGATAGGCTTTTGTAACTAATCATGTAGGGGATTTTGGTCTATTATTAGGAATTCTAGGTTTTCTCGGATAACAGGTAGTTTAGAGTTTAGGGATTTGTTCAAAATAGCTAATAACTGGATTCCTAATAATGGAATTAAGTCTTTACTTACTACTTTGTCCACGCGGTGTCTTGGCTCCTAGGTGCATATGCACCCATTGTCTAAATACACATTTTAAAAAGTTAAAAAATTCGGAACAAAAATCCCACGGGTATATCCGGACATTCTATGTGCATGCACAAAGTTTCGATTAAAAACGACGTTTTTTGTGGCTTGTGTAAAAAAGATAAAGAAATGCCTCGTGAATAGTTATAATGAAGCATCAGAAAATGTCTAAATCACACAAGCCACAAAAAACCTCGTTTTTCACCGGACACTTTGTGCACGCACATAGAATGTCCGGATATACACGCAGGGTTTTTGTTCGGAATTTTTCAACTTTTCAAAATGTGTATTTAGACAATGGATGCATATACACTTAGGAGCCATAGCCAATTACTGTGTGATTTTCTATTTTTCCTTTGTGCAGTTGCGAAATCCGCACACTTCCCTTTTCACGTATGGTTACCTGACGCTATGGAAGGACCCACTCCTATTTCGGCTCCTATACACGTCGCTGCGGGATTTTTTCTTCTAGCTCGACACTAGTAGAAAAAGGGACATTTGTCCCGGTTCTAGAGGGCCTTTAGTCCCGGTTCTGGAACCGGGACTAAAGGGTCGTTACTAAAGCCTCCCCCTTTAGTCCCGGTTCTTACACAAACCGGGACTAAAGGCCGTCCACGTGGCCGCTATCTGGAGCTCCACCTTTAGTCCCGGTTGGTAACACCAACCGGTACTAAAGGTATATTTATGACAATAAATTTGTTTTTTTTATTTTCAAATTTCTGAATTATTTCCAATTTAATCTCTAATTATCCCTCATCACTGCTCTATTTAACCTCTAATCTCTAATCACCCCTCATCATTCCAAATCATCTAACTTCCCGACCGGTCACCCATCCTCTCACTACTCTAGTCTAAGCACGCTTAACTTCCAGGTTCTATTCTCCCTCATTTCCAAATCTGCACTTGTTGTTTTACTAACAATAGTAAGATGTCAATCTTATTAACCCACATGAGTTTAGCTTGAGCATGAAGTCACGCGTTTCATTGTTTGAGTTTGAAACTATTATTCTAAAAAACAATAATTATTTAGTAACACTAATATTTCTCTAATAAGTAGTTTGACCAGAGTTTGACCAAAATTCAAAAAATTGAAATAATTATTTAGTAACACTAATATTCTTGAATAATTATGTAGTAACACTAATATTTCATGAATAAGTAGTTTGACCATAGTTTGATCAGATTTTACCAAGATTCAAAAAACTGTAATAATTATTTAGTAACACTAATATTCCTGAATAATTATTTAGTAACACTAATACTTCTTGAAAAAGTAGTTTGACCTGATTTAACCAAACTTCAAACAAAAAACTGAAATTTGAGCATAACTTTTTTCCTTTTAGAATTTGAGGATTCTAAAAATTTGCAAACAGGCCATAGGTGGTCAAAATCGGAAGCGGATTTTTATGCTGAACATTTTGATATATTATACGTTTTTTTGACATCGTATGCAAAAGTTATAGCCGTTTTACTTTTTCATGATACTTTTTTGCAAAACATGTCCAAATTTAAGTTTTTTAATTTTCCTAACTAGTAGATGTCCAAATTTGAAGAATTTTATTTTTTGAAGCTTTTATCATTTTCTTTTGCTTTTTACAAAACTGAAAAGGCGATCCACAGGGGGGGGGGGGGGTAGAGTTTGAAAACGGGACCTTTAGTACCGGTTTGAGACACGAACCGGGACTAAAGGACATTGCACCCTTTAGTCCCGGTTTGTGTCTCAAACCGGGATTAAAGGTCTAATCTTTAGTCCTGGTTTGAGATACGAACCGGGACTAAAGAGCATCGCACCCTTTAGTCCCGGTTCGTGTGTCAAACCGGGACTAATGCCTTTAGCTGCACGAACCGGGACCAATGCTCACATTAGTCCCGGTTCGTGACTGAACCGGGACTAATGGGCTTATCTGGCCCGAACGAAAGCCATGTTTTCTACTAGTGCGACTTCTTCCTCTTTTCACATCTTTACCTTTGATAATGAGTTTTATTTTTTTAGTAGGTACAATAACACTATTCTTAGGAGCTATTAAAAAGAAGCCTAGCCTATTCTACAATGGGTTCTTATCAAGCTGCTTTATTACATTTGATGCTTATTCAAAAGCTTTATTGTTCCTGGGATCCAGATCCGTTATTCATTCAATGGAACCTCTTGTTGGATATTCACCAGATAAAAGTTAGAATATGGTTCTTATGGGCGGTTTAAGAAAATACATTGCAATCACAAGAACTACTTTTTTATGGGGTAAACTTTCTCTTTGTGGTATTCCACCTCTTGCTTGCTTCTGGTCCAAAGATGAAATCCTTATTAATAGTTGGTTGTATTCACCCTTTTTTTGGAATAATAGCCTCCTTTACTGCAGGATTAACTGCCTTTTATATTCATACTTAAAACAATGATTACTTGAAAGAAATGATTTATCATTTGAGATGAAACAACGTGTTTTCTTCAAGTAGAGGGACAAGATGATATATATTTGATCGGTCTCTTTGAGAAACATCTTATCAGAACAACTGCGCAAGTGATATCTTGCGCATGCTAATCAGCGCGACAAAGCGTGCATGTTGCTTCTAGTTTTGATTATACCCAGTCTCCCAAGATTGAGCGGAATCAGTTTTGGGTAGGATGGGATCTGATTACGGCGTTATCTAATTATTACAAAGTAATCTAAACAAACACGATGCAACGCTATCTATTACTGTTGTTATCGTGTGCCGTTAGAAAAGCACGAACCAAACACCTTCTAAGTTGTAAAGCATAATCTTATACTACAAGTAGTACTAGCGTACTGAAATTCGTCAAAGTATATATTAATTACTATACTAGCAATCCTCAAACTGACGCACGAACACGTCACACATGCATTACTTCAGATAGAAGCCCTGATGGAGCTCCTCCTCTCTGCAAGCATCGAGTCGGCCTCCGAGCAGTCCTGTTGCTTCCTTCGGCAGCGGGAGGTATTTCCTGGGAAGCAGAGGATGTCCACCATTGCCATGGAAGCAAAGAGACCCACGTTGAAGAACGACATCGTGGAAAGATCGATCCTTGCACAATGTCAATGGATACGTACGGTGCCGATCGAGCCTGCCCTGCCGTCATATATAGCATATATATGGAAATCCGGTCCCAACTCGAAAGGGAGAAACGGGCGATCAAACCAACATGATCCGGATCTGATCTGAACTCTGAATTCCAGACATCACGAGGTGGTTCGAACGGAGGCCACAGCCCATTGCATGTCAGTCTATGGCAACCTCACTGTATTCCTTTTTTTTTTGAGATAATCGTCTATGCCAACGTTTGCAGGACAGTTGTCTCGTCCCTTGTTTATCTAGTAGCATCATCGTGTGTGGCTTCATGTAACCTCACTGTATCTGGCGGATGGAGGTGCAAGCTGCATACAACTGCAGGGACTGATCCACTAGCCGCATGATCCATTCTCCCATTCGGCAATTTCTTCAAAAACACAACGGGCATACGTATGTTACATCTCATGAACAAATCACATATGCAGCATATGCCGCATCTGCTTAAACTAGATAATACCCATACGCGTTGTGGCGGAAATTGAATGCAATACATTTGTATGATATTTGGTTCTATAGAAGATGTATTTTTGGATGGACAATATATGATAACTGAAAATTTCAAAATACATATGGACAAATGTTTGGACCAACAATATGATTGTTGAAAATCGGGAAATACATATGTATAGTCATAATTATTTATTGATCATAAAAACAACATAATATGTGTTTAATATATTTTTTTGTAGTTGGGGTGTTCTTCATCGAGAACTATCTGGACATGTCATCTCATTCCCCACACTCCATGTCGCATTCCGTTTCTCCTCCACCACCACGTCTCCATCCCGTGTATGTGGCTTTGACTGTTTTTTTTTTGAATTTTTGTGGCTTCAACTGTGACCGGAAGTTTCCCCCCGTCCCCCAAGACTTGTTCAGGTGAAGATTTCTCGGAAGGGTCCCGACGACCCACTTGGTGGTAATTTCACTCCTCAAAATGGAGGCCCCTCAGGTCGACTCCCGCCAATATCACCATCAGCGTCTGCTGTTACATACTTGCATGTCACTTCCTCGGCCAGTCAGCCTAGATACGCCACCGGCAGCCTCTTCTCCAGTCGCCATGTTTTGAAGTTGTTCACACCCTCAATCACCGATTCATGATAGATGGTCGACCTCAAAGACGGCTGAGTCACTGATTCATGGTGTTTAGGTGTCGAGTTGAGTTTGAACATGTTTGAGGACACACATCCCATCATATTTCGTTGTATATGTACTATGATGGTGAACCATTTGTTGTTGCTGAGAAAACTTAGAAATGCTTAGAAAAAGAAGCTCGCAAGTTAGGTTTCAAACCCGCATTTGATATTGTGTTACTAGAGCATCTCCAACGGATCCTTTTCCCCTATTAGGTGAGTTGGGACAAAAAAATTAGCTTCAACGGAGCAGTGAAAAATTAACAGGGGCCTAGTATAAAACAACGCAACTTTTCCACTATTTAGGGAAAATGACTTGTCCTCGATATGAGGCCCCAATAGTTCCACGTCAGCGTGCCACCGCCAATATCCATTGCACTGTCACGCTAATTAAACACCACCCTCGTTACCACCCGCTCGCCCACCTCCGCCGACCACCACGCCGCCACCATCACTGTTACCCGCCTGCCCGCGACTGAGAGAGAGAGAGAGAGAGAGAGAGAGAGAGAGAGACCAAAGGTCCTCC
Organism: Triticum monococcum; assembly: GCA_034509565.1. Taxonomy (NCBI): domain Eukaryota; kingdom Viridiplantae; phylum Streptophyta; class Magnoliopsida; order Poales; family Poaceae; genus Triticum; species Triticum monococcum. The sequence goes on from CM067846.1 coordinate 594,356,314, forward strand.
TGCCTGGGCTCGCCGCAGCGGCCACGTGGAGGCCCATCTGTCCCGGTTGGTATAAGAACCGGGACTAAAGGTGTAGGGATTTAGTACCGACCCTTTAGTCCCGGTTCCCCAACCGAGACAAATGGGCCTTACTAAAGGTGTACGTATCAAATGAATGCATTCGTTTTGACACATGAATACAATGAATTTTATATTTTCTGAAAATGCATTAATTGCGGTACATTAATGCAATACAATTTAGGAATGGAGGGAATATTAGTTATAGTTGTACAAAATGTCACTCCGCCTACCATATTATAATATCAGTCGATGAAGCACACAAATCTGAACTTCCGTCCTATATAAGATTTGAAAAACACTGTGATAATCAGATTGAGATTTCATTATGATTCTTGCTTCCTTTGGTTGTTGCAGGTCTTGTTTGTTTTTTGACTTTTTCTATACCTGCACTAGTGTAGAATCGCGCCTTAGCGCCTGTTCGTAAGGGTCTTTAGTGTCAGTTCTACAACCGGCACTAAAGAGTGGGGACTAAATTCCCCCCCCCCCCCCCCTTCAGAGTTTATTTTGTAGTGATTTTCAATTTCACGGTCATTTAGTTCTCAAAACAAATCGGTAAATGATTGAAAAAGAGCAAATGATGTCAGAAAGGGTTGAAAATTGATGACGTCGCTTTGAATGCTGCATTCGAAACACAAAAAAGGTCTGGAGTTCAAATAAGTTAAAAAAATGAAGTAACTGCGTAACAGACGAGTTCTCTTCCAAAACTCTGATACTTCGAAAAGGATTGTCTAGTTTGTACACGAAGTGCGTCCAGTTTTTGTCGTAACCCTCTCTATTTTTTTGCACATGCTATGTGAGGAAATGATGATACCATGCCAGTTTCAACATTTTCAGAGTTTTTTTGTAGTGATTTTCAATTTCACGGTCATTTAGCTCTCTAAACAAATTGGTAAATGACTGAAAAAGAGCAAATGATGTCAGAAAGGGTTGAAAATTGATGACATCGCTTTGAATGCTGCATACGAAATGCAAAAAAATCTGGAGTTCAAATAAGTTTAAAAAAAATGAAGTAACCGTGTAACAGACGAGTTCTCGTCCGAAACCCTGATACTCCGAAAGAGATTGTCCAGTTTGTACACGAAGTGCGTCCAGTTTTTGCCGTAACCCCTCTCTACTCTTTTGCACATGCTATGTGGGTGAAATGATGATAACATGCCAAGTTTCAACATTTTCAGTGTTCATTTTGTAGTGATTTTCAATTTCACGGTCATTTAGCTCTCAAAACAAATCGGTAAATGAATGAAAAATAGCAGATGATGTCAGAAAGGGTTGAAAGTTGATTACGTGGCTTTGAATGTTGCATACGGAACGCAAAAAAAGTCTGGAGTTCAAATAAGTTTAAAAAATGAAGTAACCATGTAACAGACGAGTTCTTGTTCGAAACCCTGATACTCCGAAAGAGATTGTTCAGTTTGTACACGAAGTGCGTCCAATTTTTGCCGTAACCCTCTCTACTCTTTTGCATATGTTATGTGGGTGAAATGATGATACCATGCCAAGTTTCAACATTTTCAAAGTTTATTTTGTAGTGATTTTTAATTTCATGATCATTTAGCTCTGAAAACAAATCGATAAATGAATGAAAAATAGCAAATGATGTCAGATAGGGTTGAAAGTTGATTACGTGGCTTTGAATGGTGCGCACTGAACGCAAAAAAGTCTGGAGTTGTAATAAGTTTAAAAAAATGAAGTGCCGGTGCAACAGATGAGTTTTCGTCCGAAACCAGCCCTAATACTTCGAAAGAGATTGTCCAGTTTGTACACGAAGTGCATCCAGTTTTTGCCGTAACACAAGAAGTCCGGAGTTGTAATAAGTTATTAAAAATAAAAAAGAGACACAATGCTCGTTAATTAGCTTCAAGCCTTTTGGAATAGTGTAGACTGCACTGCACATAGCTCCGTGCAGTCTATGTTATTCCGAAAGGCTTGAAGCTAAGCAACGTGCATGTGAGCATTGCGCCTCTCCTTCATCATCTCTGCACTCACGGCTTATAAACCGCTCCTACTGCCTCTCTCTTCACGAGGTGGGACTAAAAATCAGCTTATTAAGAAACTCTAAAGGTGTTCGTGGGACCCCAGCCTGACCATAGCCTGACACAGCCTCATTAGTACCGGTGTGTGGCATGAACCGGTACTAAAAGTTGCCCATGAACCGGTACTAATGATCTCCGCCCGCCTAGCCGTTGGAACCGGCACTAATGGACACATTAGTGCCGGCTCAAATTCAAACCGACACTAATGTGCTTCACATTTGACCCTTTTTCTACTAGTGCTGTTAAGTCTAACGGTGCAGCATTTTGAGCATGTCATGAAGTTCTGGTCATATATAGAGAGGCGCCAGTGCTGGGCATATATACGGGAATCTGAACGGGGCGATCAAATCCGGATCTGATTGAAAAACATCACGAGGCGGTTCAAACGGCCGAAGGCCATGCCTAGGCGAGCGGAGAAACAAACACGAAGGATGCCGATCGATATGATGGAAGGAATACCTGAAGCCCATAGCATGTTCGTCTATGGCGACATGCCATTATTGTGTCCGAGTGAATGCCATTATCTTATTGCGACATGTCATTATTGTGTCCGAGTGAATGTTATGGATTCAAAGGATGCTGATTCAAGATATCCTTAAGTGACAGAAAATGAACAGCCCATCTACCAATATCTTTGTTCTGGGTAAAAATTTCTTCAACAAGTATATTTACAAAGTTATTCGCTATATTTTAAGGAATTGGTGGTTTCCGCTGCAGATAAGAGGAACCTAAATTCCCAAGCATCAACTTACCAGTATTCTTATCTTAGATATGCTTAGCTTGAGGTGAGAATCGGCGCATGCTCGGTTGAGTAACCGCAGATTCACCAACCTAGTTATGTATCCTTACACCGGCAAGAAAATGGTCTTCAATTTGAAGTTCTGATATAGGCTTGAAGCTAATGTGATGTTGGGTGATTTGAAGGTCCAATTAGGTTTTTTTCTTGGCTAATTCAGTGCAGTTTTGTGTATGTTGCTTCTGACTACCATGCTTAGTTACTCATCTAAACAATTGTTGTAATTTGAGGTCTCAAGTGTCTAGTTTCGTTCAATTGATATAACAAGAAATGCTTTCAAGAAGCAATGCTAATCAGAATGAAGCATCTGAGGCAAGCAATGCTGCAGATGGTGGCTCACAAAGATAATTCTAGATACTGGTTGTGACACGAGAGTTACTGTTAGTATGGTTAGTTTCTTGCGAATTGTAGTATGTTATGTGGACATAGCTACTATATATATGCACTCTGTTCTAAATACAATGGTTTAGCAAAGTAAGTTGCTTTTTTGTCTACTGTTTGTTTATGTGCCACCTTTTCACCCCAAATGCATTGCTAATGATATCTATTTTAGCTAACGTGTTTGCCAATTTTGTTATAGTTTTCTCATAACTCCCATATTGTTTTGGTGATGAAACCAGAGATCCATTCTTTTTCTTTCTTCATACTTAAACCAATGATTACTTGAAAGAAACAATATGTTTTCTTCATATAGAGGGACAAGATGATGTATATTTGATAATTTACGATGTGTTTGGTTTGCAGTCCGGTAATGTATTTGTTCTGATATCCGAAAGCTCCGGTTTCCAATGTTTTTCTACCGGATACACATTTAGTTTGTTTCAAGCGCCGACCTCGGTTTCCTAATCAGCTTCGCTCCCGCTGTTTTTGGTTTTCTGAACCGATGTATCAGAAGACAGTGCTACCTAATACGTGGTCTACGTAACAAACACTGGGTACGGTTTCAAAAGGCGCTGGATTCAGAAACCATGACTATTCCGCCGAACCAAATGCATCGTTAGTCTCTTTGAGAAGCATCTTATCACAACAACTGTGCAATTCATAACTTGCTCATGCTAATCAGCGCAGCAAAGCGTGGATGTTGCTTCTAGTTTCGATTGTGCCTAGTCCATCCAAGATTGAGCAGAAACAGTTTTGAGTAGGATGGGATTATATCTAATTTTACAAAGTAATCTAGACAAAAGCACGAACCAAACGTCTCATAAGTTGTAGTACAAAACAAAATCTTACATATAATACTACAAGTACTACTAGCATACTGAAATTCATACAATCTTGTCAAACTATATTAATTACAACTAGCAAGTAGCAATCCTCAAACTCGATTGTCAAAAAAAAGGAATCATCATGAATTAATTACTACTTGAGACAGAAGCGCTGGTGGAGCTCCTCCTCTCCGCAAGCGTCGAGTCGGCCTCCGGGCAGTCCACGACGAGATGGGGCTCTTGACTGGACGACCCGACCGGCAGCGGGAGTTCCGCCGTTTCTTCCTTGGGGCAGTGATCGTGCAGGTCTTCTCCTGGGAAGCGGAGGATGTCCGCCATTGCCATGGAGGCGAAGAGACGCTCGTTGAAGAAGGACATCGTGGAAAGATCGATTGGCTACTAGTACTAGGCTTTGGGCTCTCGTTTCGTGCACAATGTCAATGGATACGGTGCCGATCGAGCCTGCCCTGCCGTCATATATATAATATATATAGTGGGGAGTGCTGGGCATACGGGAATCCGGTCCCAAGGAGAAACGGACCATCAAAGCAACATGATCCCGACCCGGATCTGAATTCCGAATTCGAAACATGACGAGGCGGTTCGAACGGAGGAACAAACGCGAACGGGGGCAGGGCCCTGGCTGACACTCCCTGTCTCCGCCACTGCATATACACGTCAACAACAACAAAAATCGAAGAGAGAAGAAGCTCCTCAAAGTCCAAGCTTTATTACTCAAAGTATGGTGTGGAATACAAATCCGATCATGCAGTGGCCGACCAGTTACATTTCCTTGTGGGTAACCACCAAAGCACGTTCGTCACGGGCCGCTCCTTGCATGACAACTTCATGCTCGTCCAATGCACGGCACGGAGGCTATATGCCCACAAAGAGCCAACATTTTTTCTCAAGTTGGACATATCCCAGGCTTTTGATTCGCTCCGATGGCCCTTTCTGGTGGAAGTGACGAGGCGGATGGGCTCTGGGACCAGGTGGATTGCATGGATTTGTGGCCTCCTTGCCACATCTTCCACAAAAATAGCAGTAAACAGAGTGCTAGGAGATACCATATACAATGTGTGTGGATTGTGACAGGGAGACCCCATTTCCCCAATGCCCTTCTTCCTACGCATGGAGCCGCTGCATCACTTGTTCAAGCAAGCAACCGATTGAGGCATGTTTCACCCCCTGGCCTGGACCGAAGTTCACCAGCGTCTATCCATGTTCGCTGACAATGTCATGGCTTTCTTCAAGCCCAAGGAGGAGGAGATTACAGCATGCCGCAAGTTGTTGGGCTTGTTTGGAGCAGCCTCGTGCCTCAAGGTCAACCTATCGAAGTGTGTGGCACTACAAATGTTTTGCTAATCAAACTGACGACATAAAAATTCATGCCCCACTTATAATCCCATCTCAAGGGAGTATAAAAGACCATAGTTTTATTTTGCTTTCTTTAATTCTAGCCGCGCCAACTCCACTCATGGGGCGACAACTGGAGTAGTTGTGCCTTCTACAGTAGTATAGTTAAGTGTCGTGCCTAAGTCACTGTAAGTGAGTTCATGTTCCTACAAATGGAGTAAGATTTAAATCCTTAATATACAGCATTAATTTGGTACTAATAGTTATGTTTGCTATGTTTACTACATCATGTTTAACAATATTTTGTACTCCTATTTTGAGGAAGTGCTAAAACCTTACTTTGCTTTGTCGTTGATAAGTTAGAAGAGTTGAATTAGAAGCCCCCAACGGGGCTGGGCACAAACCCACGACAGAAACACCTCCCTTGATCGCCCGGATCCGAAGCCGCCACCTCGTCCGGCCGCAGGATGCCGGTGCGCCCCCCAACCCCATGACGAGCCGCACTCTAAGCATGCCTCACACATCCGTCCCGTCGGCCCACAAGTTTGTCGGCGGCCACTTTGGTTGCGGCAAGGGCTTGAGAGGGGGCGCTCGGGAGGTTGGGACTAGGTTTTCTTTTTGCCTTCCGCTTTGCCCCATGCGGAGCAATGCAGGGCTGTGAGGTGTTTTATCAGTGTCTCCTCGGTCCTCATTCAAGATGAAGGAGCAATTGCCAAACCTGCTACATAAGGTAACTGCAAATGTAAATATGGATGGCCTTCCAATTTCAGATTGTACTCGCTCACAGGGTCATATATGTACATCACTAACAGTAAATTAACCAGGGTCTGTCATTGTAACTCTGCGATTATGTCCAATACAGAGACCGGTTGGAGGGTTGCTTAAAATGTTTCTCTTAGCAGGACCCGTTTTCATTTTAAGAAACTATCAGCAATTCAGACCCTTCAGGGAATACAGACTTGCTGCCATCATTCAGGAGATCGCCTCCATGATGAGAGGAGGAAGAGAGGTAGTGATAAAAGCTATTAGAAGAGGGTGTAATCATGTTAGCCACCATTTGGCTCAGATGGGTAGATGTGAGATAAGGCGGCCGTATGGTTACGGTCAGGCACTGAGAGGGTTGTAAACTTGTGTGAACTGGATTGTCGCGATCCAGCTTAATTAATATACAACCCTTTTCCCCTAAAAAAAAGCAATTCAGAATGCTAACATAAATCACAATAAAAAGTAATATTAGACCACCTCCTATCGACATCACAAGCAAGATTTGGGTAAGCCGGACCAAATGCTCAATGTGTATAGCCGAACAAGCAAGATTTGGGTATAGCCGATTGAAAGCATCAGGTGCGCTGGGTCAGCATCAATCGTCAGCTTATGATGGAAACAAGCATCGTTCCTAATAGCATTCAACCAAAACAAATTTCCATCGGTCCTGATTTCCTGAACACAAGTCAACAGGAGGAAATTCAAGTCCTTCATCAATCAAGAATACAAAAAGACACATCTCAATGACTTGAAACGGCTTAACTAGTAGTACTACGAAACTACACATTCTTCTCGGATTCACGCAAAGATAACTGCATTTCTGATGCCCCTCTAACTTGAGCATGACGCGCTGCTGCTCTCACTCTTGCTAACGCAAATGCGCACAAGGACACTCTTGCTGGTTTGTTCCTCACGCAGCATCCCTGGAAGCAGTGGGAAACAATCAAACTCCATCCTCCAGTCCGGGCAGCTCGCCACCTCCTTAATTTCCGGCTTCAGCTTGCGCCTCTCAGCAGGAGGGGCATCCGCCGTGACCGAGTAGGTGTACACCGGCCCAGCGGCAGCAGCAGCGCTATTCCTGACACACACAAGGGTCACCAGGGGGAAAGGGAACTCCTGGAAGAACGGAGCAAGGTCCACGACCAACAGGCCACCGTCGTCCCCGAGAAAGAGTTCATAGCGCACCATCCACGAATCCATCTTGTCGGTGTACACAAACGACGAATCCATCTCATCGGTGTTGTATATGTAGTCTTGGCCGTATGTGAACTTGTGGGCGGACCAGGCGTGCGTGAGCGTGAAGTGGCTCACGAGGTCCGCCGGCGAGCCCTTGAAAGAGCACCTCGTGCACCAACAGGGCTCGAACTTGCATGTGGCTCTGTGCGCCGCTGCCAGGTTACCTACCACGAAAGTGCTTGTGCAGCCGTACTTTTTGTATGGGCAGGCCTCCTTGATGTAGCCGAATAAGGTGTCCAGGTAGGAGCTCTGGACGTAGACGGCGGAGGCGGCCAAGTCTGCGCAAGGACGGCAACTGCCACCCTGGAATTCGCTGCAGGACCCGCACGCGACGTGCCGCAGAAGGGAGCACTGTGATCGACGCCATACATAAAATTACAAAAAACTTAGGAATCAATCAATCTCGTGGGCTGTACAAAATACAGATTTTGGTTGGTTGGTATGTTTACCTGGAAGATGGGAGCCTTGAGGAGGCCATGACACACGTCGCAGTTCAGCACCCTCATCGGAACATCTAAGTTGAGCTTCACCACCTTTTCCTTCGCCGCAGATACCGCGACTGCACTGCAGGCTTGTTTGAGTAGCCCTGGTCCTCCTTTTGGCTGATGATGTGGCACCATTGTGCTGGACGCTGCCGCCGGCTCCGGAGCCTCTACGGCAACTGGACTGGGCGCCACCACCGACTTGCAGCAAGGCCAGCCCTTTGACGGTGGAGTCTTTCCACCCACTGTGCTTTTCCTCTTGCGACCCATCTCCGGTGTAATCTAGGATGAGAGGGCATATTTTCGTGTGAGAGAGATGGTTAACCGATCCAAGAGAAATACTGGCCGAATCAAGAACACAATAGGAGTGGCTAAACTCACACTCGAAAAAGAGCACAAGAACACGGCTGGCTCCTCTCGGCCTCAACTTGGCCTCTTCACACTGGAGTAGCTGGTCACATTAGTTTACTGAGAAAGAAAAATGTACAAGAATTTGAAGAAACTAAAGCACAGTACTGTTGCGCATCAACCACACCGAGTAAATTCTGCCTGACATGGAATCGTTTGGTCAGGTATGTGCTTTGTACTCTATGGCTTATGATTCAGTTTTCCACCTTGAGATATGAAATCAAAACTTCAACTCATATTCTAAATTCACCCAAGGATATACTGTGGTTATTATTATGTCTTTGCTGCAGTCTATGTTGAGGGTGATACTGAGACTAGAGTCTACAACGACAACATCAATAATTAACTGAAAAAACATACCCGAGATGCGTGTGCAACATGATGGTATGTTAATCCGAGGTTTGAGCATTTTTTTCCTATGGCGATCTGTTTTGTTTTAGAAATATTCATTAGCCAAATTTACTAATACAAATGTGTTAGCTGAGCACGAGCTACCTGAGTTATTTCTTGAAGAACTCCCTGCTAATTTTTGTTCTCTTGAAATACCACACCCACCCCTATAAAACTAGGCATACCAACAGGGACTAGCTCCTGTGGCTTTTCTATAAAGGAGAGACAACCAGGAGCTGCTTGTGGAGTCAAGGGCTCTTAACGTAGTTCTTCATGCAGCTTAATTTGGACTCCTCTCAGTATATCGTGTTATCATTTCCCAATCCATGGCATTCTCATTCTTTACAGAATTTTAGGTTTTGTTCATTTTTCGTTCATGTATGGGAAATTTAATCTTTTCAGGCAAGCTTCACTTGGTTCAATCTGGGGATAGTGATGTCGACAAATCACTGGAAGAGTTAAGTAAGTGCAGTCTGTATCTCCTTTTTTTGTACTATAAGGGAAGGCATCACAGCACAGTAAACCAAAATGTAGAACATCGGATAGGCAGTGTTGCTGTTCTTTCCAGTGAACAGACTTGTGTGCATAAAGAAGCGCATTAGCCTGTAACAGGTGTTCATCACATAAGATCATCACAGCAACCTTCCTTTTGGAATGGGATGATGTGCTATTTTAGTTGCGACCTGATACTAAGGGACGATGAGCAAGAGAGTTGGCCAACTGAAGTGTTAGTTTCAGGGCACATTTGCCGAAGCGCTTTTATTAGTTTCATCAATAATACCAGGACTGAAGATCTGAATGCCCTTGTAGATGCAAGCGGTGTGCTCTCTCTCCGCTTTTTTTTTTTGCGTACGGGTGCTCTTCGGGTAGTTGAAATTGAGTTTGTATGGCGCTCCAGAACAGCAGAATGGTATGCGTGAATTTTTATTTTGGATAATGCTTCTGTGCACTTTGTTGAACTGGAATTTGTCTGGTGATTTTAACTGAAATATATGTAATATTCATGGCAGAGGAAATGTTGTGGCAAGATTAACTGCGGGGAAGCAGCACCACACTGGAACCTAATTCATCTATTCATGTTAAGACAAGCTCTGAAACGACACCAGAAGATGGAGGGAGGGTGCCTTGCCCGACCAAATGGAAATAAAACATATCCTTCAGAGGTTATTCCGTGTTATTCAGTTAACTTCCTGAAGCGCAAACCTGCACAAGGCTTCAAGATCGGCAAAAACGAATCTTTGTATGTGTTCTCTTTAACGGCGCCTTTGGTCCTCCTAATCTTTTGGACAACAGTTACCTACTGTGTATTTTCACATGTATTTTTTATTCTGTCATGCATTCTTTTGTACATTTGTTTTAGCTATCGTGTGTTTTGCCGTCCAAATGAACATTCAAGATCTAAAAAATTTAAGAGACAAATGCAAGTCTACTTAACCAAAAACTCGTAAATTTCAACTACCAAAAACATGAAGAAGCATACAAAGTCTTATCAAAACATAAGATGTAACAGACAACTACAAGCTTATACAATCACACTAAAAAACTTAAGATTCAGAAGCCTTCACAGGACATCTACACAGGTGTCTAAATAAAAATTGTCCACAAAGGAAGGACATATGACAGAATGCAGCTATCGAAAACAGAGTTTAAGATGACAGAATATATTCAAGAAAAATATAGATAATGCTCTCACAAGACAAGCTTAAGCTGACTCACATGTCCTGCTCACGCACATGCTCTAGAGCAAGCTTTGCGTGAAGGAGGAGCCGGCGCACATGTCCTGCTCACGCACATGCTCTAGAGCAAGCTTTGCGTGAAGGAGGAGCCGGCCGTGCAGCCGTTCCCGTGGCCGTGGAGCCGTGGAGGTTGAGCGGCGGAGGAGAAAGAGGGGAGCGACCGGCGGCGGCTTGCGTTAGAGGAGCTAGGGATTGGATTGATTTGGGGAACGGTCGATTTCTCCCATCTCGTGAGCTCGGTGAAGCTCCCTCCTCTCATTTGGGCTGGGCTACAGGCAGTGTACAGGGATCAAGTGAAAAGCCCATCTTTTTTTGTGGTTTGACATTTATTGGACCAAAAAAGTTTCCAAAATTATTGGGCTTCCCAGGCCTCTATTTGAACTTGCATCAAATTATTATGTTTTAAAATCGTGCATAACAAAGAGGCCTTTAATAATTTTATCAAAAAAAAATATTTATTCAACCATTTTCAAAACAATAATGGTGGTGCCGCACTGTGCTAGTTTAAATTAGAGGTAATATCACCAGGAGTCATAAAACTTGCTCTGGATGTTCGGTTTGGTGTTAAAACTTTAAAAATACGGATTTATCATCACTCAACTTGCGTTCTCGTGCAAATACGATCACGCATATGCGGGCAATCTGCTGCCGCGTGGCAGGCCACACGTACATGGCCCACTGTCGGTGACTATTGGTGGTGGAGGCGCTAGGTGTGATATCATTTTTGTAGAAAAGAAGTGCTAGATGTGACGTCACTTTTCCAGAAAAGATTCAAGAAAAAACCGTGATGTGAGCTATCGAGCCAGCCACCAAATTCAGTCTTGTCACATGTGCTAACAACCCACACAAGGCGTCCTTGCCTTTCTAGTAATGAGATGAATATTGTATTATATTAGTCAACCCAACAAATAATATATTTTTTACCATCGCAAAAAACAAATAATATACTTTTTTGCTGAGACACCCATAAGGAAAATTTGAGGGTGAGCGAATTTTGTTGCCATTTCGAAATTCATACTTGTTCATGTGTCTAAGGAGAAATGCATAATTTTATATGTTGGCAACGACGGCTACCCGTATCCAACATTTCTTTTTCTCGATACTGATTTTTTTCTCAGTATGGGCCAGAAAAAACAGTTTCTGGATAATCTCAGAAATTTCAGTTTTTTCGACCGAATTTATTCAAACATTTTTTTGGCATTAAAATATATACAAGCGAACCTAGAAAAGAGCAAATCTTATGCACGATTCCAGCGGTTAGTAATGCGCATCTGCTAGGTGACCCCAGCTTGGGAGTTCAAGTAAATATCAGCTAAAATTAATGATGAAGACCATTGAAGTCAATCAAGTGACCATGGGTAATACAGAAAAAGATGTGGCACCGAACTATGAGGCAGATCCTCTGATGTACGGCCCACTGCCATTGCGCCACTGACGCATGGGCTCGGAACCACATGTCAGTGGGCGTCACGGCACGTCAGAGGAGCTGTGTCCCCGAACTATGCACTGCGTTGTATGATTCTGTGCACACAAATCTTATTTGATATAGTTCTGGATGTTTAAATTCAAAAAATACATTTGAAATTTTGGCATGAGGTTTAGTGACCATCGGGATTTCTCTGAACAGAATAACAAAATATCTTCTCATATCTTGGACCAGTTTTTCAATTCGAATTTGATTTAAAACTTTATGGTTAAAAAATCTGAGATTTTCTGAAAACTGGTTTTTTCGGTCGCACCTGGAAAAACGGAATCGAGAAAAAAAAATCCAGACGTGCAGGTGAGGAACCTACAATTAAATACACAGCGGGGTGTATCTGTAAAAAGAACATGAACACATCACATGTAGCATTGTGTTGTTCCGGTTACTCACAGTGGTCATGGCAACGTTGGCATGCCACATAAGCATAATATGCGTCTATATATGGATGATGTCACCGTATTTGCACGCGAGGACAAGTTGAATGACCACAGTTCCGTATTTTTAAAGTTTTAGCACTAAACTGAACATCGAACGTAAGTTCTATGACTTTCGATGATATTAGCTCTTTTAAATTAATTGTGCTACGAGAATTCTGATGTGCAAGAAAAGACAGATTAGATGAGCTGAGGACACCAGCACACTACATCGCCAAGCCCGCAAACGTTCCAAGATTAGATTGTGAGATTCACTCAACTCATAGGTACATGACGAAGCACCGGGAGAGATCCAAGATCAGATTGTTACGATCACTGAATCATAAGTACTCCCTCCGTACCAAAATATCAGAATTCTTGTTTTTTTTTTAGTTTTTGCATGCCATTTTTTGGTACAGAGGTTGTAGATTATAAAACACCGGGAGAGATGCAGGTTCACGTGAAAAGCCCATCTCATTTGGGCTGGGCTACAGGCAGTGTACAGGGATCAAGTGAGAAGCCCATCTTTTTTTGTGGTTTGACATTTATTGGACCAAAAAAGTTTCCAAAATTATTGGGCTTTCCAGTTCTCTATTTGAACTTGCATCAAATTATTATGTTTTAAAATCCTGCATACCAAAGTGGCCTTAAGTAAGTTCATCAAAAACATTATTTATTCAACCATTTTCAAAACAATAATGATGGTGCCCCACTGTGCTAGTTTAAGTGAACTGTTCTACAAGAATTCTGATGTGCAAGAAAAGAACTGACAGATGAGCTAAGAATACCGGCACACTACTTTGCCAAGCCCACGAATGTTCCGCGAAATTCACTGGACTCATAAGTAGATTAGGAAGCACTGGGAGAGATCCAAAATCAGATTGTGAAGATCACTGATTTCGTAAGTACTCCCTCCGTATCAAAATATAAGAAGTTTAAATCATCTTGTATTTTGGTACAGAGGTTGTAGATTATAAAACACCAGGAGAGATACACGTTCACAAACATATACATTCGAAAATCGACAACATGTCGATTAGTAAAGAAGATAACCATTACAAACGGCCCAAACACAAACTAACCTACATCTACTGAGACCAAATTACACCGGCAGAAATGCCAAAACCATCCTTCCCAAGTGCAACCTCCTTGAGCCTGGAGGAGACAAGCAGAGCCAGAGCGGCGGCATGGAGAACCGATCATGGGGAGGCGTCGTCACCGGCCTTGACGACGTCCACGATATCGATCGGCAGGGCAGCACTGTCAGCGGGCCTTCATTTTCATGTAAAGAAACCATCAGATCAGAGTACTACATTTAATAATACTCGAACGCACCATCAAGCATCGTTACTCGCATTCAACCAAGAGTCCCTTACCCACCCAGTTCTCCATCAAGTCCTGAACACAAGTCAACATCTCACCACTCTCCACACATAGCCGTGGAGGTAAACAAAAGGTAATTCAAGTCTTTACCAAGACTACAAACGACACATTTCTCTAAATCGAAGTGATCCCTAGCTTAATTAGAAGCACTACTACGAAACTACATCCTCTCTTAACATCACGCAAAGATAACTGCAATTCTGATGGTCCTCTTAGCATCACGCGCTGGTGCTCTCGGTCTTGCGGATGCAGACGCACACATGGAGCTTCTTGGTCTGTTCCCCGTGGAGAAACCCCGAATGCACGGGGAGAGTCTCATCTCTATTTCTAATGAACGAATTGGTTGAATAGTCCCTCCCCCCTTCACTTTTAATCGGTTTATTTTCAACCGGTTTTTTTTCGTCCCACCTCCCACCAGCCCCTCCCACCGGTTTTTCTCTTTTCTCGTCTGACCGGCAATACCCAACGTATTTATGGTAATCAATCATAATTAATCCACGTATAGTAATAAATCAATCCAGGTATGGTAAGGTCATAACTCAGGAAATTTTGAATATGGTAATTATATGGTAATAAATTTAAGTTACCCCAAAGGCTATCAATCCAGGTATGGTAAGACCATAACTCGGGAAATATCGAATATGGTAATAAATTTAAATTACCACCAGGTATGGTAAGGCTATCGATCCAGGTATGGCATGCCCTCACCTGATCACCTATCACAATCTCCAGCCCCACGCACGCACCAACGTATTTATGGTAATCAATCATAATTAATCCACGTATAGTAATAAATCAATCCAGGTATGGTAAGGTCATAACTCAGGAAATTTTGAATATGGTAATTATATGGTAATAAATTTAAATTACCCCAAAGGCTATCAATCCAGGTATGGTAAGGCCATAACTCGGGAAATATCGAATATGGTAATAAATTTAAATTACCACCAGGTATGGTAAGGCTATCGATCCAGGTATGGCATGCCCTCACCTGATCACCTATCACAATCTCCAGCCCCACGCACGCACCAACGTATTTATGGTAATCAATCATAATTAATCCACGTATAGTAATAAATCAATCCAGGTATGGTAAGGTCATAACTCAGGAAATTTTGAATATGGTAATTATATGGTAATAAATTTAAATTACCCCAAAGGCTATCAATCCAGGTATGGTAAGGCCATAACTCGGGAAATATCGAATATGGTAATAAATTTAAATTACCACTAGGTATGGTAAGGCTATCGATCCAGGTATGGCACGCCCTCACCTGATCACCTATCATAATCTCCAGCCCCACGCACGCACCAACGTATTTATGGTAATCAATAATAATTAATCCACGTATAGTAATAAATCAATCCAGGTATGGTAAGGTCATAACTCAGGAAATTTTGAATATGGTAATTATATTGTAATAAATTTAAATTACCCCAAGGGTATCAATCCAGATATGGTAAGGTCATAACTTGGAAAATATCGAATATGGTAATAAATTTAAATTACCACCAGGTATGGTAAGGCTATCGATCCAGGTATGGCACGCCCTCACCTGATCACCTATCACAATCTCCAGCCCCACGCACGCACCAACGTATTTATGGTAATCAATCATAATTAATCTACGTATAGTAATAAATCAATCCAGGTATGGTAAGGTCATAACTCGGGAAATTTTGAATATGGTAATTATATGGTAATAAATTTAAATTACCCCAAAGGCTATCAATCCAGGTATGGTAAGGTCATAACTCGGGAAATATCGAATATGGTAATAAATTTAAATTACCACCAGGTATGGTAAGGCTATCGATCCAGGTATGGCACGCCCTCACCTGATCACCTATCACAATCTCCAGCCCCACGCACGCACCAAAGAACCCACCCGGCACCAAACGCAGCTCCTCTCGATCCCCTCGAGTAAACGTCGCCACCGTCGTGTGATCTTCCTGACACAGACGCCGTCGCCGCCTCCTTCCCACCTACGGCGTCCCCCACGCCCATGGTGACGGCGCTCGCGTCCTACACTGACCCTCCGCCTCATATAGGTTGGTCGTTGATGGAGTGGGATGTGCCGCTGCGGTTTGGGGAGGCGAAATCATGATCTGGTTGGGATCTCAGTGTGGACTCGTTCTCTGCGATGAAGGATGGCGCTGCCTCCCTGGCAAATGGGATCGGAGGAAGGGGCTCTACGTCGTGAATGTCGGCGAGGCAGCGGCCGAAGGCGAGCCCGACGGTGAGCACGGGTGTTCGTGCCATGAAATAGGCGGCTACGGAGGGCGGATCTGAGGCCACCCCAATCGCCGGTGGCCCTTCCTCCCATCGCTCATCGCCTCCATTCTCTCTCTCCTCTAAATCTTTGTCGCCCCTGCCTGATTCTGGCCGACGTCATCCGGCTCTCGCATCGACCACCACCAGGACGGTTGCGGACGAGGCGCAACCGCAGACGCCGCCGCCGCCATCCTCATCCACCTCCTCCACCATCCTTCCCAGCCATCGTTGGGGGCACCCGCCATTTGCGCTCTAGCCCACCCGCTCCCTCCTATCCCCTCCCCCTGCCTGCCAGCCCCGTGATCCATCGCACAGATGGCAGGTACTACAGCGACCTCCTCCCCAGCGGATCCGGCCTCCTCCGATGGAGATCCATCCTGGGCATCACCTTATTCTCATGCGTGCACGTCTATATCAACGTCTCATTCCACCTCACCTGAGCCTTTACCTTCCCACCTCTGCTTCAGATCCACATCACTTTGCAAGGTATGTGTTTGATTGTTCCGAACTGGATCGATGGATTGTGCAAGGTACTTTGGGTGTCGTCATTGACGGCAATTGTCACGCCATGCTACCATCGAAGGGGTCCCTCATCGATCATTAGGGTCTTCCGAACTGCACGAGCTCCATTGAGAAGGATGTTTTTAATTCTGGTTTTGCCTACATGCTTTCTTTGCCTGTATCTACTTAGCTAATGTCTTCTTATAGATAGTAGATGCTGAAGTGGTGATCAAAGTTGTTCACTATAAGGAAACAACCATGATAACAAAAGTGTATATTCCCTGACCTTTGACCTGAAGTACTTTTTCATTAGAAACTTGCAACAGCCAGGCATTGAAATTAGCAACAACTTCGTACGTACTGAACTAATTTGCAGCAACACGTACTGAACTAAGTTAGGTTATGCTTATCGTTCCAACATGTTTAGTGATAACCACCTAGCAAGCTGATCAAACATGAAAAAATTGAAGTGCTACTGCTAATCGTACTATTCTGAATGTGAAAATTTATTTAATTGGCTCTTCTCTAATTGTACACTTGCATAAATCTCAGATCTTGCAAATTACAGTATAACCATAAAAGTCATGCTTTGACTCCTACAGGGCCTTTTGCACTTTAATATGACTAATAATTTGCCTTAATATCACAGATTGTATTACTAACTTTCTAAGTGAATGACATTTAAGAAGGTCATTAAATAAAACCAAGAAATCCTTCTGGTATTGGAGTGTAGGAAAGTTGAGACTATAAAACCAAAAGGTTATATTTACGTTTATTAGAGAAGGTTCTTTACTTTTTATAGGAAAACACAAAATGTTGCGATGTAGAGTCTAGGTGGTGGGCCTCCTTGATCCACTTGGTGGATGAGGGCGACTCCGGTCCTGGCACCCATAGTGCCAGTGATCCAAAAATCATAGGGCCTGGATATAGCTCTAGCAGACGTATGCGGCTTGCGCATCGAGCTTGGTCGTCTCGAGCATGGAGATAGGCGAGTTGTAGACCAAGAGCTGGTACAGAGATATGCGAGTTGTAGACCAGAGCTGGTGGGCAGCAAGAAACGCATGCACACCAAAGAACAAATCTGAGTCACATGCCTACTTCTATTGGTTTCTACAAAGAGCGGCTAGTTTAGATCTTAGACCAGTCGGTCACTGTCGAGGTCGCCAAGGTGATCTTACAGCACCGCCGTGGGGATTTCTCATGATTTTATGTAGGCAAGCCGCAAGCGGTGGTGGTGATTGGCTGGGTGGTGTCGCTGCCTTGGGAAGAGACGAAGTGATGGTAAAAGTAAGCAGGATCCGATGATTCTTCCGTGGGGATAGCCAAAGTCAAGATGTCGACTACAGACTCGTCGCAGACTTATAGTGAACCTGGATGCGGTGAGCCTAATTTGTGGATCGATGGCGGGTCTTGACTTTGTTAGGCTGGGATTGGATGGTTGCGGAGGGTGGTGTGCTTGGTTGGGTTTCCATGGAAGAATGTGGCCTCCTCGTGGATCTGGTCATGCCCATCCTAGAGAACATTGTGTCCCTAGCTCCCTCGAGGAGCAAGGACAGTGCAAGCGGCAGCAGGGGGTAGGGTTATATGTGGGGAGGGATGTCGGCAGCTGCTCGAGGTCATCATGATGAAACCATTGACGTCCCATCTTCATCAATGGAAGTGGAAGAGCACGAAGTCAAGATTGGATAGGAGTTTAAGTTCTTTTTGGCACCGATCGGTTCCCCACTTTAGAGATGTATTTTTTTTTACGTGAGAGCAAACAGTGGGTTGATTTTAAAAGGGATAGGCACTTTTCAACGGAAGTGCATGACGGATCAAAAATTTGATCTCATTTTATTCGTTTGATAGATATCGTATTATTCGTTGTTGTTCGTTCGGTGAAATTTCCTAATATTTGATTGTTGTGTTTCTAATTAGAGCATTCCATAATCACCTAATATGAAGGGATGATTAATAAAAAATACTGATTATAAATTTTGAAGAGCCTATGGCAACGCACGAGCGTTATACTAGTAGTTGTATAGTATCCCAAATGAGCGGGGGCCTGGCAGCTCGCCACCACCTTCCTTTCCAGCTTCAACATGAGCCCCTTAGCCGGAGGGCCCTCCACTGCGACCGAGGAGCTGTACACCGGAACAGCGACAGCTTTATTCCGGACACACAAAAGGTTCACGAAGAAGAAGTCCTTGATACGGACAATGTCCAAGAGGAACACGCCATCGTCCTCCTCCGCGACCAAGAGTTTCTGGCAAGGCTCCTTATTCAGCTCGTCGAACACATACAGGTGATCCTTGCCGTACGTGATCTTGTAGGCGGCCCAGCCGTGCTGGCCGGACTTCTCCGTGAGGTGGCGCACGAGGTCGGCCGGCAAGCCCTCGAAAGAGCACTCCAGGCACAAACAGGGCGCAAAACCGCACGCGGCTGCGTGGGCTGCGGCGTCGCGGAAGGCCAAGGTGCCCCCGCAGCCGTACTTCTTGTATGGGCACGAGACCTTGACGTTGCTGAATAGGGTATCCAGGTAGGGGCTCTTCACGTAGACCAAGGACGCGGCCAAATCTGTACAAGAAGAGCACTTCTAGTCGCCGGCCGGCCCACTAACGCCACCGTCCTCGTTGTCGTCGCCGGCCGGCCCAGTAACGCCGCCGCCCTCGTTGCCGTCGTTGTCATCACCACTGTCGTCGCCGCTGCTGTCGTCGTCATCGTCGCCGCCGCCGCCACCGACACAGCCGCCGCATGCTACGTGCCGCATACGGGAGCACTGCGATCGATGCCATACACCAAATAAAAGAATCAATCGATCGTTCTTGTGGGTGTACAGTGAATGCAGATTTTGGTTTGTTCGGTTTACCAGATACAGAGGAGGCTTGAGGGGGTGATGGCACTCGTTGCAGTGTAGCACTGTCTTCGGCACGACGGACTCCAGCAGTGTCATCACATCTCCCTCCGCCGCCGCTGCTGCGACAGTGCCGCCTGCTAGCACCATCCCGCTAGACGCCTCAGCCGGCGTCTCTACGGCAACTGGAGTGGCCGCTGCCTCCACTGCGGCGAAGCTAGACGCCGTCACCGGCCGCTGCGGCGCCTCTGCTGCAACAGGATTGGGCACCGCCACCGGCTTCAGGCCTGGCCGGCCCTTTGCCGGAGGCGTTTCCCCGTCCCCGGTGTTCTTCCTCTTGTCGCCCATCGCCGTGAGAGAGAGCTCTGCTTGGAAAAAGTGTTGAGAGGATATGGTTTACTACACGTGAGAGAGAGAGAGCTCCGCTTGGATATTATATAGAGTAACTCCAAGGCTGAAGCATGCGTACAAACGTACTCATTTACAGTAGCACACACAAGCGTCAACGTGGAGTAACTCTCTCTGCTCTGCTCTGCCCGGTGTAGTCTTGTCAAAATCGATTAGACCATGCATGCATGGATGACAGCAGATGCTCCATCGAGGGGGTGTTTGGTTCCGTGTGTTGCATGGGGCTCGCATCCACCATGCAAGATATGGGCCCATCGGCCTGGTCTGGTGGATGTAAAAAGAGGCCTCTCAGCCAGGCTGAGGGAAACGCAGGATTCCTGTGTATCTTTCTTGCAGGCTCGTTTCTCTGTTCTCCTTCGTCTCCCTTTTGCCTCTTCGTCAAGCGCCGCCGCCGGGACAACTCTCCCTTATCCCCATCGACCAAGCGCCGCCTCATTCGTCTTTGTCAAGCACCACTAACTCTGTTCTGCACATCAAGCGCCGCCACCGCCGCCGCCCACCAAGAGCAACCGCCGCTGGCAGATCTTGCCTCCTCATGCCGCCGCCGGATCTTGCCTCCTCGTGCCGCCGCAGGGAGGAACACCGTGTTCGCTGATGGGTTTCCTCGACCAAGCGCGGCCGTTGCCGCTTCCCTTGTCAAGTGCGGCCATCTTCCTTCGCCTCCAGCAAGCGCTGCTCCGCACGCCGGATCCTGCTGCCGCAAGCAAGGATCCAACTGTCTGGAACCACCGAATCCCATCGCTTCACGCTGGTGCATGCTCCTCCTTCTGCATAATTTTCAGCAACATTTAGAAGAAATCTACCTCATACAGCCATGATATACACAGGGAACCAAACACCCATCTTGGCTCTACTTTGCATCAGCTAACCTAGGCCGTGGTTAACCAGGTTCCCCCGTGCAATGCAGTCGAAAGCCACCCAGGCAACCAAACACGCCCCGAGTGCTCCTCTGACAATGCAAACAAAAACTGGGCGGATGGTGTTTATGGTAGAGCCAGCCCACTCTCAATGGTTCAACAAAAGAAACTCATTGATGGTAGCAGGTTTAGGCCTTCTTTGCTTCATAGAATAGGAATTTTATAGAAATAGAAAAATCATAGGAAGTGAGATGATATGCATATCAATTCCTATAGAGAAAGAGATGTCATTTGATGCATAGGATAGGATTTTTTCCATTGAGTCTAGACTAATGTTTTTTCCTCCAAAACGTGAAGGATTGATTCCTATCTTACATAGGAATAGGAATCCATTCCTACAAACAAAAAGGCTTCAAAGGAATTTTTCTTTTGAAAATTCTATCCTATAGAATTCCTATAAAAATCCTACAAACCAGAGGAGGCCTTAAATTTGAGCAAATAATGTCCAATATCCAAATTCGATTCGTTTGGGGTGGCAGGGTATCAAAATACTACTTTCTATATTAGTATGTGCGATGAGATATACATTACATTGCCCGCATCCCGCGCAGTTAAGGCCAACTCTATTGCACAACTCTAAATGGACGTCCGCTTTATCCAGATTCTATTCGTTTGGGGGTGGCAATGGGTGTCAAAATGGATATGCATGTCCGGATTAAATTGGAGGCGCCCAACGTGCGGCTTGACCCCAAAACGTCCGCCTCATCCCCCACCTACGTCCCGCGCCGCTCCGTGCCTACCCGCGCCACGCCGGGCGCTCGCCTGCGCCCGCCCTGCCCACGCGCGCGTCTACGCCCCCGCCCCAGCCCCGCTTGCCGCCGCTCGCGCGCGCGCCCTGCCCGGCCCACCCGCGTCGCTCCGAGCCCACCGGCGCCACGCCGCGCGCTCGCCTGCGCCCGCCCCGCCCTCGCCCCGCCTGCGGCCGCTCGCGCGCGCTCGCCTGCGGCCGCCAGCCCGATCGCCCTGCCTGCCCGCGCCCACGCCACGCCTGCGGCTGCCCCTGCCGCTGCCGCTCGCGCTCGTAGGCGGCCGCGCGCTCGCCTCGCCTCGCCCCGCCGCCCGTCGCCCACCACCACGCCCGCAGCCGCGCCCCACCCCGTCATGGCCGCGTGGAGGTGGCCGACGGCTGCAAAAGAAGAGAGATGGAGAGAGAGAAAAAGGAGAGAGAAGGACGGGTAGGTGGGCAGCCGGGCCCATCTGGTTCCAATGACAGGTGGGCCGGGGGTCACATGCAAAGGGACATGGGCGGACGAGGACCACGCAGAAAACGTCTGAGCGTGTTCGTTTCAGACCCAAAACCAGAACAAGTTTGCTCTGAGAATGGGTCGAGCGGACAAGAAACGGACGTTTTTAGGACGGGGCCGCGCGTTGGGACGTCTCGTATGTCCGTTTTACCTCAAACAGACGGCCCCGGACGATCTGGTATCGTGCGGTGGAGTTGGCCTAAGGCCAATTTCAGCTCGTGACCCATTTTTACCCCAAATCGTCCGTTTGTGTCCGTTTGGGGGTAAAACGGACAAACCGAACGACCCAACACATGAGAGCGTACGGATGTTTCGTCCGGTTTGTGTCCGCTTTTGTCTCATTTCCAGACCAAAGTTACTCTCGGTTTGTGGTCAAAGCGGACAGAAAGCGGATGTCTTGCATCCTCGTCGTCTGTCTGTGTCCGCCTCGACCCCATCCGTAACCCTCTCCTTTTCTGTATCTTTCCACCATACGAACAAAATCCAAACAAAATGAGTATAGATTTAGGGTAGCAGCATTAGGCGCAGCGAGTTTGTGCGGCCTTTGTCTGGCGTTTGTTTTCTCTATTTTTACTCTATCCAGACAAAATCCAGACAAAATAGGTATAGATTTAGAGTCGTGTGGTGGAGTTGGCATAAGTGAATCAAACTGCCCAACTCAATCTTTTGCTGGGCATCGTTGCAGCGTGCAAAGATTTCTCCTGTACTACATCGAGAGGCATCCATAGGCACATGTTGGCGTGCCCTCCCTCGTGAATGCCCGATGCGTTGTCCCATCGTAGCTGCGGACGCACTTGGGCTAGGGCCAGTGTAGCGTACTAGAGCTAGCATAGTAATCGAGTGTTCCGCACATCAGCTTCCTACTTCATGCAGAGCTGCACATCACGATGGAGCAGATGGGATGGGAGCGTGGGAGCGCAGGCCCGGCGATACGATATCTTGGTTTTAATTTCTGCACGGGGAAGGAGGAAAACACGCTCGTTCTCCCCGGCCGTTCTTAGAAGTTGGAGCCCAACCCTGCAACGCGCTCCCTCTCTCATCCATGCGAGCCGTCTTCTTCCGAATAAGTCCTTTCCTAACTGGTTACGTGCGCAACCAGTATCTTCACCGTCGCCGCACCTTGTGGATCAGCGCGCTCAGGCCCACACCGGCTCCCAACCCATATTTTCTTTTTTCCATGTCTCTGCTAGATTCTCTATGGCCCACTGTTTGCATGTCTGACGCTAATACAACTAGCACAAACTGCAAGTGCCTATACTACTAGCTCTTCCAAACAAAATTGCACCATATCTTTTAATTACTTTTGTGAAAAATTAAATTCGTTCATTTATTTGAGTTTTTCATGGTGAGCTCTTCGAAACAAGCCGAATATCAACATATTTAAATTTAGAGAGGGAAATTACTATATTTCAAACACATGACAAAGAAGAAAAGTTTATTCAATTATAACATGAAGTTTTTCAGAAATTTCATACAAAGTGCTAGCTATGTAAATGTAATATTTAGTAAAAAAAATCTCATTTGGTAAAAATGTCCAGCACATTCAACCATAAAGTGTTTTGAATTATACCAGAAAGTTCTTCAGAATTTTCATACAAAGTGCGAGCTAGGTAAATGTAAAGTTCATTGTTTTTCCCATAAAGTTTGCTGGTTATAACAGTAAAGTTCATTGGATTTTTCCATACAGCTCACCGACTATAACAGTAAAGTTCATTGGATTTTGCCATAAACTTCAGTACATTTATATGCTTTTTTTGGAACTATCAAGTAGTTAATTAACAAAAATTTATTTTACACTGTTTTTTAAGAATAATTAACCGCAGTGCGTCCCATTTAATTAAACACGGTTGAAATTATCCCTTAACCTTTTATTAATAGTGCATGACCAAGTTATACCTACTACCTACGAGAGGGATTCCCTGGCCTGGACAATGGAGCCACTCTATAGTCAAATCACATGGCAGCATGCAGTTGAGGTGATGTGCATGGAGGATGAGCGGAAGAGATATGGGTTGTGCGCGCAACCAGTTAGAATAAATCCACACTCGTCTTCTTCTCGTCTCCTTGCCAAGCCTAGCCTAGCTCATCCCACTCCTCTCCTCGCCACTAAGCCACACGCCGGGCGGTGCCCAGCTCCACGCAGCCGCATTCGTGGAGAAGATGGGCAAGCGGAGGGTTGAGAGGTCGCTTCCCACGGAGAAGACGGCGGACGCCGGCGCCGTCGCGAAGCGGACGCGCTCCGGTTCCCACGCGCTCGCGCTGCCGCCCTCTCGGTCTCCGGCCGCCGTTCAGCCGCTCGCAGCGAGCGGCGATGGCAGGTGGTTGGCGGAGAAACCGGTAGACGCCTCCGTCGTCGAGCCTGTCGGGAGGCGAACGCGGTCCAGTTCCAACCAACGCCCACCGCCTCCATCGACGGCGCGGAAGAAGGTTTCCTTTGCGGTAATCACTAATCACTATCCAACTTGTTATGCCTTTATGAGTGCTCCTTTGGTTTACAAAACAGAGGAATGATAAACACACGAACTCTGTTAAGTTGGGTGTTTAGTTCACTGTTGACAGGAATTGAAAAAGCACATGAATCAAAATAGAGACAGTTTGCTAAAGCACCCATAAGTACTGCACATCTAAGTCCTATGTCATTGATCTTACGTCAAGATTCGTGTGGGTATTTTCTTTTTCTTTTTCCTTTCCCTTTTTCTTTTTATGCTTGATTGGCACTTAGATGTGTAATATATAGAATTTCTCTGTTATTCTTCTCAACCCAGGCATTTGCAGCGAAAATCGTGAGGAAGCATGTTGCCGTAGCAGTTATCACTGAGTTGATGAGTAGCAGCCTGCCCGGCCTTGTGATCATCTTCCCTTTGCAAGGCTTCAACCTTGCAGGTGGTTTGTCAAGCATAGGCTCATCATAAGAAAATTTCCTATTCCTACAATTTTCCTCCACTTTTCTATGAACCAAAGGAGCCCTTACTTTGATTTTTCAAGATATTTCTTATACTCCTAAATGGTCATATACAATCTTCGACAGTTATATTTGTTTAACCAACCCAAACTGCCATGCGTTGAGCACTCAAGTAACCATGTACGACCTTTTCTCTTCACATGTAAATATACAAGCAAGATTCATATTTATTCTAAAGAGAGTGTTTTCAATTTGGAGTTTCAGACACCAGCAGCTGATACAAGCAAAGAAGGCAGTAAGCAAAGAGCAGTTCCGAACGCCAAGATGAGGACAAGGACGCAACCACCCAGGAGAGGAGAAGGAGCCGCAGGTCTTATCACCTCTAACTAGTACCGTATAATGCTTTGAGTTACTACAGAGTTGAATCACATTTCAAATAAAAAACAAATAATTAAAGAGAGCTGAATCACACTTCATGTAGTTCTTTAATAGAACCAGATAAATAACATGTCATTTTCTTTTGAGGAATCTGAAATCTACTCGCTGTTTGTTACTGCCCAATATATACGTATAGTGCCAAAAAAGGTATAAATTACTGTCATCTGATTTGAACTAGAGAGTGACCTGCATTTGCGTGGATAAATTTTAGTGAATATCTATTGCTCCTAATATAGGCATCGTCTCAAATACACCACTTGGACCAATGTTTATTATGTGTACATGTTTGTGTAATATTATTGAAAATAGTACTATGAAAACAAACCATTAACGGGATATTCCTTGATGTAACCAAGCTAAAGCTTTAACATATTGATTGTCATTGTTAGAGATGTTAACAGTATGCTTGATAGTCTATAGGTAATTAGAAACCAAAGGAGTAACATGTTGAGATGACATGTTAAAAAAATCCTTTTACATTAAAGAATTAAAATCTAAACACGATTGTCTCACATATTAAACTTTGTGCTCTCTTCGTTCACCGCCACAACATTTTCTGCATCGCAATTACTTTGAGTTGTTAGTGTAGTGCCTTGCATTTACACCCATCCTATCCCATTCGTCCTCAATTTTTTTAAGGGCTCTCTTCTACATTGCTCTCATCATAGCTTGTCTTTTCTGATTATGCATATAGTTTTCATCTAGTAATATAGTACAACTAATACGACTTATCACATACTACCTCCGTTTGGGTTTATTAGCCCCCTTTGTATTTTGTGTCAAATTTTGACCGTAGATTTGACCAACAAGATATAAGTTGTATGTCACAAAACTTATATAGTTGGATTCATATTTGAAAGAGGTTTTCAATGATACTATTTCTGTGGTATATAGCTTAGTTTTTGATAGTTAAATCCAAGGTCAAAGTTTGACTTAAAATACGAGGGGACTAATAAACCAGGATGGAAGTAGTATTTGATATGATATCTTACTTTGAATATTTACTCTTACATGATGTAACCATTATTTGGAATTAATAACGTTTGCCATGATGGCTTTCACTAGAAAAACATTTATGGTTGTTGCTGCAATGTATTGTGTGCTGCTTCCTTCATGTACAATACACTCACTCACCCACACATCATAGTGGAATCAATCTTTCCTTTTTCTCAATTTAACACCTTTTCAATTATTTTTCATTTCAATCTATTTCAGATATTTCTGAATGTAAGAAATACAATTTCCTTAATGAAATGGTTGGACATCAGAAACAGAAAACCGTCGAAACTCTACTCTCTTCCACAATCCCATCTAGCTCAATCTTGTCTGACACATATGGTACATCTTCTCTATGTTCTGTTGACGAAAACAACCAATGAATGCCGATAAATCTGCCGGATGTTACATTGACATGGTTTATCCATCGTTATATACTGCAGGTTATAAAAAATACATAAAATTCCTAATTTTACTTGAAATTTGATCTGCATTCCAGCTCTGCTTCAGTTAAAAAGTTGCTTAGATATTCTTATGTCTTAAATTAGCAGTGTGTATCATATTTGTTATTCTATTAAATTAGTCTAGTTAGGGCCGTGGACATAAACCATGTACATCTTCCTCCCACACTAGAACTAATATATAAATGTAAAAAATCATTGGGTCTTATCCACCTTAGATTGTTTCTAATGACTTGCATTTATCCGTGAAATTCAAGCCTTAAAAAGTATCCCAATTTTTTATTCTTCGGAAGTCCGCCAACTTAGATGCCCATTTTTCTGTCAATTTTAGCTACGTTCTAAATTACTTGGTATAAATAAATTTCATGACTTTTCTTACATATGTGGAGTCCTCAAGTAAAGTTTCTTTGCAGGCGAGGCAAGCAATGCGTCGGTGATCCCTCCTGGAAATTTTGATCGAGAAAGTCAACCTCGCATGCAACCTACATTTTTCGAGGTACTTTTGTTTCATAAACATTCTTCTGTGCAAGCTTCTAGGTTGAAATTTTCGTCATTGGTAATATCTTACATATCAGTTAAAAGAAGTAGTAATGTCTTACATATTGCTTGCTGCACCTCTCTCCTAGTAGGAAACACCAACTAATTTTTGCGTTGCTGAGTTTTGTGTCTTCAGCAACAGCCAGATGGTACAAGGGGTCAGCGGTATCCGAACAAAGGTGAGGTGCAAAAGGAAGCTCAAAGGAGAAGCAAGAGGCAAGAACCGAGTGGAAGGGAAAACCTGAGCAGAGGTATTTTTTCTTCCGCACCTTGCGGTATGCACATCTTACGGAAGAATGCTGAATTAACTGATGATCTTCTCTATTTTCATTGTTAGCACTCGTTCCTGCACCGGTGAGAAAAAGCACGAGAAGAAAGTCAAGGCCTTTGCAGTGGTGGCTTGGTGAAAGGTTTCTGTATAACAGTAAGTATGGCGAATTTATTGTTTGTTCTCTTGCAGTTTCACTTTTATGTAGGGTGCTGATAGAAATTTGTGCTCTGAAATGAGGTCTAATGGCTAATAATGGTATTATTGACACTGTCCCTGCTCTTAGAGTACAAAAAATGCAATTCAGCCTTGTTTGGTTCGTAAGGAAAGTGCACATACGAACAGGAACTTTTTCCTTTAGCAGCATTATTCATTCATTTGGTTCAAACAAATAGAGCAAAGGAAAACTGAAGGAATTCTTTTCTCGGATCTCACTTCCAAAAGGAAAAACACAGGACTTTTACATTCGGCTTGTCCCTCATTTTAGAATTCCTACACACAAAGAGGCATCCTAACTATACTTCCTTTTCAT
Organism: Triticum monococcum; assembly: GCA_034509565.1. Taxonomy (NCBI): domain Eukaryota; kingdom Viridiplantae; phylum Streptophyta; class Magnoliopsida; order Poales; family Poaceae; genus Triticum; species Triticum monococcum. Next base: position 594,384,372 of record CM067846.1, read on the forward strand.
GTAACTTGTGCAGATTGGCTACCCGGCGCAATAGGCATTAAATCATATTCTCACGGTGAAGATGGCAAGGTTGTACTGAGAGTGGAATCCTTCCTGCCCAAAAAATATTCAGATCTTGTAGCGAAAGTCGGGATGTACTGAGGTTCTTGGATATGTTTCTGTCGTGACGCTTATATCTATCCGTTTGTGGCACTTGCGATCTTTATCTTAGCCACGCAACAACTTCTGAGATTGATGATGCCATCTATATTTGAACTTGTATCCTGTATTTTCAGAACTTATCGGGCACGGTTGTGCATGTGGGATGAGGCAGATATCTCTCTCCATTGATTGTTTCAACTTTTAAATTTTAAGTCCTTGCATGGCAGTCACATGTTGATGTTCAGATGCAAAAAAAGGTCATGTCGTCAACAAGGGCCAAGGTTGCCTTGCCTACAAAAGAAGGCCCGTTTATTTCTGGTGGCATCTTTTCATAAGGAAGAAGTTTCTATCTCCCACCTCTCTATAGCAACCAACAAAACAGTTTTATTGAAAAGGAACCAACAAAATCATATACATAAACCTCTTGTTTTGTTCTTTTACAAGAAAATTCAGAGCTAGCACTGGGTGATTGGAGCTCCTGTTATGTATGGTGTCGTCAATTGCCAACCAAGCATCTAGGAAACTGAGGTCACAAATTTCATCCAGCTTTCGATTCTTCTGTTTTTTCAAGATGTCAACACGATATTCTGCAACCAAAACAGAGCAAGTTGGACCAAAAAACACACTTTTAGGGAATTTTAGCACATAACACAGACTCCGGGCTAATAAATGAGAAACCCAGCAACTAGTAGTTTAACAAGAAATCTGACAAGTGGGGTCACCTCATTAACTAGAATGATGGTTCGAGTTGAGCTGGCCGTGTCTCCAAATTGATGAAATATATAATATTATTTTGTCATATATGTGGAGTTTTTTAGCTAGCCGGAAAATTTCAAAAACATCTTGTAAATCAAATTAACTGTTCTAGGATAATTCACGTCATTTTCCCCGACATTTAGAAGATCCAAATGTTTTTCCAAATTTGGACAGCACATTTTTTGTACAAAATTATAGTAAATCGGGACCGGCTAGTGGTCAATTGACTGAAAAAAAGTTGGATCAGTTGACGTACCACAAATTTGTTTCAGTCAATTTGCTAGATCACTAGTACGTGTTTAGGGCGTACACACATACAGCCAACCGAACAAGGACAAAGCATGGCCTTGGCCATCTAACGAGAGCATTGGCAGGCAAGGCAAGGCTGGCCCAGACACAATAGATTGGTTCTGCTCTCTGTGTGTACGCTATAATGTACATGCGTCTGCTATAGGGAGCTAGAGCTTTTAATTTCATGTCACACGAGATATTAATTTAAACTAAAATTATTGAAATACCCACTCACGAAGAAAATACCATATTAAAATTAGCCAATTGTTAGGGTAATTCATATTTTACTATGAATATTCTAAGAATACTTAGAATATCATAGTTTTTTAATAACCATGGTATAAATTACTATGAGTTGTTAGCCTAATAACCAAATGAAGAAAAATGATCAGCTGCCTGAAATTCTAATGTTTGTGCTAGTGTCACATTAAAGAAAAAATAAAAATAAAGTTTTTCAAGAGAGAATGAATTAGTGGCTTTGATATTACTCTTTAGGACTGTGATATTTGGCACACGTGTGCCATATAAGCAAAACTGTCACACCTCTACTTCTTTCATTTTAAAGTACCACACGATCCCCCGTCCTTTGACCTCGCCTCCTCTCAAATGACCCCGGAGGCTCGTCCAAGAAACATGTTTCTCCCGCACATCTCGCGCGCCCACCCCCGAGAAAACTGTCACTTCTTCACATCTACCACATGATTTCTCCTCAGGACAAAGTTACCATAATATTCATATGCAAGTTATCAGGCCTGTGTTGCGTAACTTACCATACTATTTACATAGAACGTACCAGGTAATATGCTTCAATAACTACACCCCTTCAAGGTCACCACTGTATTTTATACACAAGTTAGAAGGTTTTAGATGTGTAAAATACCGTGGTACTTACACATAAGTTATCAGGGTATATGTACATCAACCCCCCCCCCCCCCCCCCCCCCGGTCAAAGTTATCATGGGGGATTGTACATGAGTTACCGGGTCTACAATTGTATATTATCATGTTAGTTGCACCTAAAAACCTGGGTGTGTTTCGGTAGCATTTTCCATATGTCAAAAATTACCACGATGTTTTTGCGTAACTTATCACGCCTATAGCAGGTGTGCCCGTCATGACACTAAACATTATGTCACTTTCTCGTGGCACGCCATGTGTTGTGTTCATCCAAGAGGCCCACGCGCGAGGCGAGTGTATGTCTTTAACAACTTATTTTCCTTTGGTAAGAAAGAGTTACCATCATGTTTATATTGCAAATTATCAGTTATGCGGTGCTTATATTATCATGTTATTTACACGAAAATTACTGGGGATGTTTTGAACAACTTTTTCCTGGGAGAAAAAGTTATCATGGTGATTCTAGGTAACTTATCAAGCCCGTAGTGCTTTAAATATCATGCTATTTACACAAAATTTATCAGGTGTATGTTTCAGCAAATTCTCCCCCACGGGTCAGAAACTTATCATGGTGTTTAGTTATCACAGTGCATATATTTTCATGCTATTTACACATAAAAATGCCAAGGGAGGGAGGTACTACCGTGCTATTTACACAGAAGATATCGGAGTATCTTTTAAAAAAATCCCTACGGTCAAAGTTACCATGGTGTTTCTACCTCAGTTATCAGATATGCGTTGCGTATATTACCATCAGTTTACACATAAATTATCGGGTATCTTTTCACATTTATCTTCCCAAATGGTTAAAGTTACCATGATGTTTGTATCTAAATTATCATGTCTATAGCGTGAATGTTATCGTGCTATTTACAGAAATTACCGGGGGCGGGTTCAATAAATTTATTTCCAATGATCAAAGTTACCACGATGCTTGAAACAAAAAAATTCAGTGCTAACATATTAAAGGCAAAAACATGTCAAAAATAGTATTTCCCTTAGCTTGTTCAACAATCAGTGTCATAGGTGAGGTGGTTAGTTCCCTTTGTTGATTACCTGTAGACCAGAGATCAAATCCTAGTCCAAGCATTATTTTTGTCCGAAAATTGGGAAGTCGCGTGGGGCCATAATTGACGATTACAAAAATTAGGAAGTCACGAGCGGGTGTGCCCGCGGGAAAGGAAGGAGATCGGGAGGCGTGCAGGAAAGGAAAGAAATCGGAAGGGAGGTCGGGGAGGACGTGCGGGAAAGGAAGGAGATCGGGAGGCGTGTGGCAGTTTCGCAATCTGGCACACGGTTGCCATATACATATTTCGTACTCTTTAAGAAACAAGTAAATAAAAAATTGAAACAACTATTGACAAAATTTCCACAAATTTAAACATGACAAGTAATATTTTATAATATATGGAATAATAAGCATAACTAGTGTAATTTCGTCAAAAAAAGTTTCCTACAAGTACTCAATTAGTGGAATTGGAATTAACCTTTCTTCTAAAGAAAGAAGAATAAAATAAGAATGACAAAATTTGCACATAATTTACACAGAAATTGCGCTTTTTATAGAAGCAAGAATAAATATATAATAGTGGAATTCATAAAAAGGAATTTTCTAAAAAGGAATACATTAGTGACATTCGTATTACCCTTAAAAAGAAAGAATGAAAAAACAACTAAAACTAAAATAAGATAATGAAGTTTCCTAAGGAAGAATGAATTAGTGGCACTGGTATTAACCTTTAAGAAGAAATATAAGAATTAATTTTTTAATAAAAAGACAAAATTTTCATTCAATTTACACATCAGTTACACTTTTTATAATGTGCGAGAATAATCATATAATAGTGGAATCTTAGAAAAATATGAAGTTTCCTTAGAAGATGTGAATTTGGTGGCATTGGAATTACACTTAAAAATAAATAAAATGAAACAATAATAATAATGGAGTTTCTATGGAAGAATAAATTAGTGACACCGGTATTTCCCTTTAAGAAGAAAATAATAGAAATAATGACCAGTAACAAAATTTGCACACAATTTACAAAGTACTTATATTTTTTTCTAATATGCAAGCCTAACATAGTGGAATTTCGAAATAACGAAGTTTCCTAAGAATAAAATAATTTAATGGCATTTGTATTACCCTTAAAGAAGAAGAAAAATGAAACAAAAAAAGCAAAAGAAAAAACAAAATAATGATGTTTTCTAAGAAAAAAATTTGAAATTTGTGGCATTGGAATTTCCCTTTCAGAAGAAATAAATAAAAACAAACAATGATAATATTTGCACACAATTTACACAAACATTACACTTTTCGATATGCAAGTGTAAGCATATATTAGTCAAATTGAAAAGAAATGATGTTTCCTAACAAGGAATGAATTTATTGGCATTGATATTATCTATAAAGAAGAAAGAAAATGAAACAAAACTAAAGCACAAACAAAAAAATTAAATTTTCTAAGAAGGATGAATTAGTGGCATATTACCCTTTAAGAAGATAGAAAAGAGAAAACAAATAATGAATTTTTTTGCATGCAAGAATGAGCATATAATGGTGGAGTTTCGGAAGAAAAAATGTTTCCTAAGAAGGAATGGTTTTTTTAGTGGAAGGAAGTAATGAATTACTGACATTAGTATCAACATTAAAGAAGATAGAAAATGAAAACTAAAATATAATAACAAATTAACAATAATGAACTTTTTTCTTTGAAGAAGATGGGAAATGAAAAAAATTTGCACACATCTTTGCACTTATTTACCATGTAAGAAATAAACATATAGTGGTGCAACTTCCACACTCTAATTTAATTTATATGCATTTCATATTATCTTTGTGTGTATACATTTTGCACTCATCCAACATCTAAAAAAGACCCAGAAATAGAAAAGAAAAAGGCATAAAATCAGTAGAAAGAATAGAAAGCATCAACGGCCCATAAAAACATGAAATGGGCTTCCGCCCAGTAAGCAATCGATTGACCCCAAAAAATGGTTGGACAAAAATTTCGGCCCAAAACATGATAGCGGACACAACAGAAAAAAAAATGGCTTAAAATTGACTAACCCAAATTCGTTTTTCAGGCGACTTACGTGTAGCTAAAGTCTAGTAAATCAACTTGCCATGCGTAATTAATGGCATGTGAGCCCCCTCATTTAGATTTCTTGTCGAACATCTAATCATTGTTCTGCTAAAACAACTCCTACACATTGCTATTGCAAGTCTTCTGTTGCGCATTAGCCCTAGAGTTCGGGCTATGTTTTAAAATCCTCTGAAAATGTAGTTTTTTTACACTAGCTCCTGAAGGTGTATTTTGTTGCTATTTTCTTGCCCAAGAATGATCGTTCTCGGGAGAGTTAGTTCCAAACTGACGAACCGATGAGCTGATCATGCAAGAGCAGTTGTTTGTTAGGAGTTGAGGCATGTGAGGGTAATTATACAAGCGTAATTAAGCTGACCATGCCCTTCTTGTTCAGTTCTTTCTATCATAGTTGTAGCTTGATTGTTGGTTACGTTCATCATCGTTTATGCAGTGAGCAAAAGATTCCAAATGTACTCTTTATGTGAATAACAAGCCTCAATAAGATTTCGGTATGGGACATGCACAACAATAGCTTGGCAGCTCATAGATTACACCTTATTGTTACCAATCCTTACATCATGTGATCTGGTTCCATGTTCCAAGTTAATCAACAGAGCACAAACAACATGACACCATCTTAGTCATAGCCCGGAAGTGTAGCTCACTCCGGTGTCACCCAACCACGAGTCTCCCAAGATAAAATTCCTCACCGTGAACCGTGTGGCGTCCATCGTGGACAATGACGTGTGCACTCCGGCCCACTTCACCCGCCCGCTTGTCCCCGCGCCAGGCCCAGTGTTCCCATACTCCCCGTAGTACAACGTGTTGAGCGCGAACTGGCCTGACCACTCCAGCCACCCGGCTGCGGCGATCGAACGGTCGAGAGAGCTCTCCATCACGATGGTCCGCGAGTACTTCTTCCATGGACGACCCAGGTACACCTTTGTGTCGCCTAGGTCCGAGGCGGCGGTGATCCGACACTTGTGGATGGAGATGCCGGTGTTCTGGTTCCGGTCAGTCCGCCCCTGGGCCGTGATCATGTCCTTCTGGCCGGACTGACGCTTCCTGGGACGGATGTCACAGTTTTGGATGACCACCGCGGAGTTGCCGAAGATGAAGTCCACCGTGCCGGAGATGTTGTCCTCGGTGTAGAACTGGCGGTTGGAGTGCGTGTGGAGGGTGTCCTGGTATGCCTCGATGTCGCACTGGTACATGACGGAGAGGTCGCCGCCGACCCGCAGCGCCACCGCCTGGCTCTTGTCCGGCCCGGCCTCATTGATGATGGTTAGGCCCTTTGCTATGAAGCCCGAGCCCATTGCAGCTGCCATGCAGACACGACCACATTAAAAGCGTTAGCGAGTACCGGCAAAGATGCATGTGAGTGACATCGGCAATTGAAACATGAGTGCCCATCTTCTACTGATAGTGCAACATAGTACATATTGCGATGAGATGGATGATATAAAGTGGTGAAAAGTGTATGGATCTAGTGACCAAATGGAAGTATTGGCATGGGCAATATTTGGGTTGCTTCTGCCTTTTATATTTGGAGGGTACAGGCGACTGTAGTGGCCAGCTGCTCCATTTTTGAGACTTTATCTTTTGCATGGATGCTGCCATGATGGTAGGGTAAGTAATAATTTCTTCTTCAAGAACATAGCTAGGACAAGAAGAAAGTTGTGACCAAATTGAAGATGGGAAAAAGATGGAGTAATATATGTCGCTTTTGTAGCAGACTAGCAGTTGTCCTTGATATCACGATGCGGCGTGCATGTGCATGCATGGGCTTTAATTTCGTACTACTACGTACCGACGGTGGCGGAGGCGTAGGTGGTGTAGCCGTCGGCGGCGCTCCTGTGGCCGACGATGACCGTCTTCCCCTTGCCGTCGCCCATCAGCATCACGTTCCTCTGCCTTCTCGAGATCCGCACGGTCTCCTCGTACCGCCCGGCCTTCACGTAGATCACCTTCCTGGCTGCTCCGGCGCCCGCCTTGGAGGAGCCCACCGGCGCCATTGCCGCTGCCGTGACCGCGGCGATCGCCTCGCCGATGCTACGGTGCGTCCCGCTGCCGTCTAGTGCCACCACGGCGTCCGGCGTCATGCCGCCAGCCGCGGACTCCAGGAGCTTCCTGTCGTGGTCGGAGACCCAGGACGGGAATGCCCGGTTCGACGGCGTCGACGACTGAGTGGGCGTGGCAGATGGTGGCGGCGTCGCGCTCCCACCCTTGAGACTGGCGTGCAGCGCGAGCGCCGTGCCGATGAACTCCGCGAGCGCGCCGACCCTCTGGCGCACGCCCTCGCGCCCGGAGGAGGCCGGCACGGCGTCGAGGCTGTCGGCGCAGGTGTCCTGGTTCGTGAGCGCGGCGCTGAGCCACGTGGTCGCATCGTGCGCGGAGCCGGCGCCGAGCGCGTCGCCGAGCAGGCCGTGGCTGATGTCGAGCAGCTCGGCGCAGTCGTCCATGCCCGAGGGCGGCAGCACGGCCCTGCTCCGGCGCGAGGACGAGAGGTTGCGCGCCAACACGCGCGCCGACGCGGCCCGGGCCATGGCGAACTGCACGGAGGCCGCGAACGGGTCCTTGGCGGCCCGCGACGCCGACGAGGACAGTGCCATCCGGCACGCGCCCGGGTACGGCGTGGACGAGCAGATGGCGGTGACGTTCACGCCCGACGCCTCCGTCCACGAGACGTCCGCGGCATTGCCGCCGGCAACCTTGGAGGTCGTCTCATGTTGGTGTTGCTCTACGGCGGCAGCAACAGCTCCTAGTGTTGCCAGAGCCAGCACCACGGCGACGGCTTCTTGCGTCCGTCGGCGCCAGCTTGTCCCGCCGTGCATCCCCATTGTCGCCAGCAGTAAAGCGTTGTGGGTCGATAGGTGCATGGGCAGCGTACAAAGCATGAGCATGGATTTTTATAGGAGGAATGCTACACCTGCGTAGCAGATCTATATCTATATCTATATTTCATCTCTATTATTACCTATACCTATATCTATATCTACTCCCTCCGTTTCTTTTTAGTCTGCATATAAAATTTGGTCAAAATCAAATTTTGTAAAGTTTGACCAACTTTATAGGAAAAAATATCAATATCTACAATACTAAAGCTATATGATATGAAAATTAATTTCATGATGCATGTAACAATATTGATTTCATATTGTGAATCTTGATATTTATTTCTATAGACTTAATCAAAGTTAACAAAGTTTGACTTTGACCAAATCTTATATGCAGACTAAAAAGAAACGGAGAGAGTAACTACCAATAAAGCAAGGTGCATTTCTCCATTTTTTTTCATCCGTTCATCATCTAAATGATTTTTCTCTATTCAGGGCGGTACTGGATATTTGTCCCTTCATCTATTAGAAAAGAAAAAAAGACAGAATTTCGTACATGGGCCGCCCGTAGTATGGCCCAGCAAAGCCACCAGTTATTTTCATGCACATGCAGGTGGGATAAAACCCTATTTAACGCAACGAGCGTCACATAGTTGCAAATTCGCGCAGGGCGCACAAACGGAGCTGGACCGTTTTCCTTTTTTTGTTCTGCGTAGTGGTGGAGTGTTGTAACACCCCGAATATGATTTACCCAATATGTAATCCAACTCTTGCCGTTTCCGGCCTTAAGTTATTTTATTTTCTCGGGTTCGGGTCTTTGTCTCCGTGTGTTGTTATCGTTGTCATGCATCTCATATCATGTCATCATGTGCATTGCATTTGCATACGTGTTCATTTCATGCATTCGAGCATTTTCCGCGTTGTCCGTTTTGCATTCCGGCGCTTCGTTCTCCTCCGGTGGTCTTTTCTATCTTTCTTTCGTGTGTGGGGATTAAACATTTCCGGATTGGACCGAGACTTGCCAAGCGGCCTTGGTTTACTACCGGTAGACCTCCTGTCAAGTTTCGTACCATTTGGACTTCGTTTGATACTCCAACGGTTAACCGAGGGACCGAAAAGGCCTCGTGTGTGTTGCAGCCCAACACCCCTCCATTCTGGCCCAAAACCCACCAAAACCCTCTCCATCATCTAGAGCGTTCGATCACGATCGCGTGGCCGAAAACCGCACCTCATTTGGACTCTCCTAACTCCCTCTATGCCTATTTAAAGACCCCTCCTCGAAAATCCCGGATCCCCTCCATCCCTAACCCTAGATCCACCCCTCGCGCCGCGCCGGACACATCCGGTCCGGCCGGACACGTCCGCCGCCCCACCCGGGCCAACCCCGCGCTGCCACGTGGCGCCGCCCGTGCCCACATCGCCGCCGTTCGCCGCGCGCGCCTGGGGGCGCCGCCGCCTGAGCCCTCTTCCTCCGCCGCACCGACGCCCGCGCCGGCCGGAGCTCACCATCGCCGGCCACCGCCTCATCCACTCCGGTCGCGCCGTTTCCGCCGGGGGACGCCGCCCCTCGACGCCGGCGAGCGCCCCGGTGCCGGCCAACCCCGCCTTCGCCTCCCACTCCCTCGGATCCGGCCGCCCCGGCCTCCTTCCCCGACATCTCCGGCGAGCTCGTCCACTCCGGCGAACAGGAACTCCGATGATCCTCGGGTTCCGTGCCGGCCGGATCTAGATCTGAGATTCGTCTCGGGTTGACTTTTGCCCCGAAACCCTAACTTTTTGTCTATGTTCATCGCATCGTAACTTTGCATCCGTAGCTCCGTTTTGGGCATATAGCATATCAAAATTTTCGCCTCAAAGAACATAATTTCATCTCATTGCATCATTTTCATTTAAGTTCATCTTGATGCCCGAAATGCTGTTAGAAGAATGCTATTTAAGATAATTGTCAGATCTGCTGCTCCAATTAGATATTTGTCATTTTTGCCACGATTATTCTGTGCATGATATGCCCCTGAGCTCTACATGTGTTTTGTTATATGTTTTGCCATCTTTCCAGAGGTGCAACCCATGTATTTTTGTGATGTGTGTGGTGACTAGCACAAGCTTGCAAAGTGGTGCATTCGTTAATGCTGATTTCAGGGACTTACCATTTCCACTAAGTCCTTGACCTGTTTATCTCATTATGCCATATGTTCATGTTGTTTCCTAGTGATCCGTGCCTCTTTTGAGGATGATCAGTAAGGATGTTTTGTTAATCTTGTAGTGCTCTATCCATCCATGCCTTTGTTTGTAATTATGGAGCACCCTAGCTTGAGTCAATCGAGCTCTACTTTTGCCATTTCGTGAATCTGGGCAGATTGTCTACTTGTTAGCAATTTTCCCGAGGATGTGGTAGTTGATCCGTGCATGCTATGTTATTGTTCTTGCCATGTCTAGCTTGTATTTTATGTATTCTTGATGGGTGCATGCTTAGATTGTCATGACTTGCTCTGTAGCGAGTGCATCGAGCTCGTAAACACGCCTACTTGATATCTGTTTTCAGCATGCTCCAGTTTTCAATAAGTCTGAGAACTGATTATGTTTTTGCCATGTTCACATGCTTGCCAATGTATTTTATGATCCCTTTTGGCTCAAGGTCACTAAGGGACTTTTGTTAAGCTCTTTGAGTAGCTCCATGCCATGCTTTACTTTGCCATGTTCAGGTCCTGTAGCATGTAGTTTTATTGCTCCAAAGTGTGCTATCTGATCTGAAATTCCAGACAAGTGTTAATTTCACTAAGTCTGAAATCTGTTTGCCAAATGCATTTTTGCCATACTTGTTTGAACCTCTTTAATGGATGAATTGGCCGTAGCTCAGTGCTAGCCTTTTGTTAAGCATCATGAATGGATCCCTGCCATGTATTTTGATACCATATTTGGGTGCTGTAGCATGTTCATCTTGCTGCATTTAGATGGCTACTTGCTGTAAATCGCAGAACGTGGCCATATTTGAATTGCTTGCCATTTCCAAACCGTAACTCCGATTCCGGTGTTCTTTATATCGTTTTCAAGAGATTTCATCTCATCTTTCCAGTGGCACACTTGGATTTCCAAGTTGAGGCCAGGTTCATGCTTTCCTTGTCAAATCTTGCATATGCATCACATATCGCATCTCGCATAGCATACCATCTTTGCATCATATTGTTTGAGCTTTGCACGTGGTTGATTGTGTCCTTGTTGCTTGTTTGTCTTGTTTGGGTAGATCCGGGAGATGAGTTCGCTAACGAGGAGCCCGTTGAGTTTGCTTTCGAGGATCCAGTCACTCTGACAATTTTGCAGGCAAGATGATCATACCCTCGAAATCACTACTATCTTTGCTTTGCTAGATGCTCGCTCTTTTGCTATGCCATGCTACGATGCCTACCACTTGCTTTAAAGCCTCCCAAATTGCCATGTCAAACCTCTAACCCACCATGTCCTAGCAAACCGTTGATTGGCTATGTTACCGCTTTGCTCAGCCCCTCTTATAGCGTTGCTAGTTGCAGGTGAAGATTGGAGACTGTTCCTTGTTGGAACATTATTTTCTTGTTGGGATATCATTATATTGCCATGTTATCTTATGCATCTATATACTTGGTAAAGGGTGGAAGGCTCGGCCTCTCGCCTAGTGTTTTGTTCCACTCTTGCCGCCCTAGTTTCCGTCATATCGGTGTTATGTTCCCGGATTTTGCGTTCCTTACGCGGTTGGGTTATAATGGGAACCCCTTGATAGTTCGCCTTGATTAAAGCTTTTCCAGCAATGCCCAACCTTGGTTTTACCATTTGCCACCTAGCCTCTTTTTCCCTTGGGTTTCCGGAGCCCGAGGGTCATCTTATTTTAAACCCCCCCGGGCCAGTGCTCCTCTGAGTGTTGGTCCACCTGTCAGCTGCCGGTGGCCACCAGGGGCAACTCTGGGCTGGCCTACCTGTACCTAAGACAATCTGAGTGTGCCCTGAGAAAGAGATATGTGCAGCTCCTATCGGGATTTGTCGGCACATTCGGGCGGTGTTTCTGGATTTGTTTTAACTTGTCGAAGTGTCTTGAAGAACCGGGATACCGAGTCTGATCGGAACGTCTCGGGAGAAGGTCTATTCCTTCGTTGACCGTGAGAGCTTGTCATGGGCTAAGTTGGGACTCCCCTGCAGGGATTTGAACTTTCGAAAGCCGTGCCCGCGGTTATGGGCAGATGGGAATTTGTTAATGGCCGGTTCTAGATAACTTGAACCTTAACTTAATTAAAATGAATCAACTGTGTGAGTTACCGTGATGGTCTCTTCTCGGCGGAGTCTGGGAGGTGAACACGGTGTTGGAGTAATGCTTGCTGCAGGATGCCCTCTAGTTACTCGTTCGCGCTTTGCCTTCTCTTCTCGCTCTCTTTTGCGAACAGGATAGCCACCATATATGCTAGTCGCTTGCTGCAGCTCCACATATTTTCCCTTGCCTTACCTATTAAGCTTAAATAGTCTTGATCGCGAGGGTGCGAGATTGCTGAGTCCCTGTGGCTCACAGATTACTTCCAAACCAGATGCAGGGCCTGATGATTCCGTTCCAGATGACGCGCTTGAGCTCAAGTGGGAGTTCGACGAGGACTCACGCCGATACTACGTGTCTTTCCCTAATGATCAGTAGTGGTGCCCAGTTGGGGTGATCGGGACCGTGTCGCATGTTGGGTTGTCTTTTATTTTGGCGCCATAGTCGGGCCATGAGTGTTTGATTGTTGTAATGCTATTTATGTACTTTGATTGACGTGGCGAGTGTAAGCCAACTATGTATCTCCCCTTTTATTATCTATATTACATGGGATGTTGTGAAGATTGCCTAACTTGCGACATTGCTTTCAATGCGGTTATGCCTCTAAGTCGTGCCTCGGCATGTGGGAGCTATAGCCGCATCGAGGGCGTTACAAGTTGGTAATCAGAGCCTTCCCCGACCTTAGGAGCCCCCATTGCTTGATCGTTTTTAGCAGCTGTTGTTGAGTCTAGAAAAATGTTTTGAGTCATTTAGGAATTATATATCGGAGAGTTTAGGAATTCTTTTTACTCCCCAGTCTCCCCATCGCTCTGGTAAGGCATCCTGATGTAGAGTTTTGACTCTTCTCTTCTCAAATTTCACTAAAAAAATTTAGGATCACGCGGGTATCTTGGAATCGTTTCGATGGTTTTGTGACGAGAACATTGTTCTTGGTGCCTCCTGTCTTTAGGGGTTGTGGCAGTGTCCCGGGGAGTTGAGCTCCGAGGTGTTGTCGTCACAATTTTATCGTTGCAGTTCTGGAATACCTGAGTTTAGTACGCCGACATCGAAAATCTCCTTTATGCAGTTCGTTGGTGAGATAACCTCGACGCCACCCAGTACTGGGGCGGGAGTTCGGGAGTATCGCCATAACTTGTATAACGGATGCGTTTCGAAGGTTGAGGTAGATGGTTCCCGAAGTTTTTCTCGGTTATGTGTTGAAGGATGGATACAGCTGGATATAGGATTTGCTAGATTTGGGTGAGATATTATGCTTCCCCTGTATCCCCAACACTTGATTGCATGACCGGAAAGGTTCGGGGGTTTCATAGGTGAGAATTCTTGTAGCTCTAGTTCTTCTTCCACGGATATTTGGTTTGAGATTGGGATTTCTTACCGAGTATTCGTTCTTGATCTGTACCTTGTTGATTTATTCCTCTACCTAAATTCTAAGTGGCTTCTCAATTTATGGATATGTGACCATTTCAAGTGGAATGCATTTGTTCATTTTGTTGGGATGTGAAGACTATATGTTGCAATTTTCATTCCGTTGGATTCAGCTTCAATAATTGTCTATCAATGTGCTAATGGATGTCAACCTCTTCAGGATGGCTCCTCCAACGCGCACGACTCCGAATCCTGATCCACCACCACCTCCACCTCCTCCGGAGGCATGGCAAGCTGTGATGGCCGCAACCAATGCAAACACGCAGTTGATCATGCAAATTCTTCAAGAGTGCAATCAAGGAAACCAAGGCAACCAAGGCAACAATCAGAATCACTTTGCTACACTCAACCAGTTCCTTGCTAATGGGCCAAAAACTTTCAGCAATTGTGTTGAGGCAACTGATGCTGACGATTGGCTCGTGGATCTGTGCAAGCATTTCGAGTGCAGTAACGTCAGGCCTGAGGACTTTGTCAAGTTCGCTTCCTTCCAACTCAAAGACCAAGCCGCAGAGTGGTTCCAGCGGTACAAGGATTCTAGAGGAGGACGTGTGATTACCTGGGATGAATTCCGTCAAGATTTCAAAGCTCATCATATCCCTCAGAGCGTGGTTGAAAGCAAGCGTGAGGAATTCCGCAACCTGAAGCAAGGCTCTTTGTCTGTCTATGACTACAACAAGTTGTTTCAGAAGCTCGCCCGCTTTGCTAAGTAGGACGTCCCTGATGAGAAGAGCATGATATACCAGTTCAGGGGTGGTCTCAGAGAAGAAATCCAGCTAGCTCTTGTTCTCTTTGAGCCCTTGAGGTACGATGAGTTCTACAACATGGCATTGAAGCAAGAGGCCGCTCAACTGAGATGTGATGGTTCCAAGAAGCGAGTCAGAGATGTTACTCCTTCTTCCTCTACTCAAGTGGCCAAGCAGCAGAAGTATTGGCTTCCTCCTCCTCCGTTCCGTCAGCCGTATCAGCAGAAGAGCAAAGGTGGCAGTGGATCTTCCCACCCACCCAACCCTGGCTTTCAAAACAAGACTTCGTCTCAAGCTCCAAGATCGAGTGCTCCGTATCACCGTCCGCTTTCAGAGGTCACGTGCAACAAGTGCCAACAGAAGGGTCACTATGCCAATAAATGCTTCAATCAGAGGCGCCTCCCTCCTCCTCCTCCTCCTGTGAGATCGGCAAGTACCGCTGTGGTCAAGCATAACCCCAAGCACGCCAAGGTCAACTTGATGAATGCAGCTCAGGCAGAGGACTCGTCAGATGTCATCATGGGTAACCTTCCTGTTAACGATATTCCAGCTAAAGTTCTTTTTGACACTGGTGCATCGCATTGTTTCATATCGAGACCGTTTACATCTAAGCATGGTTTGGCTTTGCAAATTTTGCCTAGTCCATTAGCAGTTGTCTCTCCCGGTAAGCGCATGCATGCTAACTCCATTGCTCCGGATGTTACTATCACTTTGGGTGACTACAAATTTCTATCTTCTCCAATGGTTCTTGGTGACTCGGATATTGATCTTATTCTCGGGATGGATTGTCTTTCTAAGCATAAGGCTCAGCTTGATTGTGCAGCCAGGCAGATTCAATTGACTCATTCGTCTGAGGATGTAATTGTCTTTGCCGCTCGTGATGATAGTATCCGTCTGTTTTCTCTCAATGAGAAGGGTGAACTGGATGCTATCTCACAAATTCCAGTCATTTGCGAATATCAAGACGTCTTTCCAGAAGAGCTTCCAGGAATGCCTCCGCACCGGCCAGTTGAATTCGTCATCGATCTTGAGCCTGGCACGGAACCAGTGTGCAAGCGTCCTTACAAGCTCGGACCTGAAGAGTTGAAGGAGCTGAAGAAGCAACTCGATATTCAAGAGAGAATGGGTCTCATCCGACCTAGTTCTTCTCTGTGGGGTTGTGGTGTTCTTTTTGTGAAGAAGAAGGATGGAACGGACCGACTTTGTGTTGATTACCGTCCATTGAACAAGAAGACCATCAAGAACAAATACCCACTTCCCAACATCAACGAGCTGTTCGAATAACTCAAAGGTGCTCAAGTATTCTCCAAGCTTGATCTCCGTATGGGTTATCATCAGATTCGAATCCGCGAGCAAGATATTCCCAAGATGGCTTTCAGGACAAGCTATGGTTCATATGAATACACTGTCATGTCTTTTGGCCTCGTCAATGCTCCTCCGATGTTCTCTCGCATGATGAACTTCATCTTCAACGCCTACACCAATGACTTTGTTTTGGTCTATCTCGACGATATTCTGGTTTTCTCGAAGAACAAGGAAGATCATGCCAAGCACTTGCGTTTGGTACTCGATAAGCTGAGGGAACACCAGTTCTATGCCAAGTTCTCCAAGTGCGAATTTTGGCTCGATGAGGTTCTTTATCTTGGTCATATCATCTCTGCCAAGGGCATTGCCGTGAATCCTGAGAAGGTGTCTGCAATTGTGAATTGGGAACCTCCTCAGAACATGAAGCAACTCCGTAGCTTCCTCGGTCTCGCAAGCTATTGCCGAAGATTCGTTGAAAACTTTTCTAAGATCGCGAAGCCTCTCTCAAATCTTCTCTAGAAGCACGTCAAGTACGTTTGGTCTCCGGAATGTGACATTGCTTTCAACACTTTGAAAGAGAAATTGGTCACTGCTCCAGTTCTGACTTCGCCTGATGAATCCAAACCGTACGAGGTCTTTTGTGATGCCTCTCTCCAAGGTCTTGGCGCAGTGTTGATGCAAGAGAAGAAAGTTGTGGCTTATACCTCTCACCAGTTGAAGCCCAATGAGAAGAACTACCCCACTCATGACCTCGAGTTGGCGGCAGTTGTGCATGCTCTTTTGACTTGGAGACATCTCTTATTGGGAAGAAAAGTGGACATTTTCACTGACCACAAGAGTCTCAAGTACATCTTCACTCAGCCTAATCTCAACCTCAGGCAGACTCGATGGGTCGAAATGATTCAATAGTATAATCCGAGTATCGAGTATACTCCAGGCAAGGCCAATGTGATTGCTGACGCATTGAGCAGGAAGGATTATTGCAACAGTCTGATTCTCAAGCCTTATCAACCCGAGCTTTGTGAAGCTTTCCGCAAACTTAATCTGCAAGTTGTTCCTCAAGGTTTCCTCACCAACCTTCAAGACTCTCCTACCTTGGAAGACCAGATTCGCCAAGCCCAGCTTCTTGATGGTATGGTGAAGAAGGTGAAGATTGGGATTGCCAAGAGTCAACCCAAGTACAAGTGCTATCGCCTTGATGACAAGGATACTCTTTTCTTCGAGGATCGTATTGTTGTGCCCAAAGGTGACCTTCGTAAAGTGATCATGAACGAGGCTCACAATTCTCTCCTCTCCATCCACCCTGGGAGCACGAAGATGTATCAGGACCTCAAGCAGGCTTATTGGTGGACTCGAATGAAGCGCGAGATTGCTCAGTTCGTGAATGAATGTGATGTCTGCAGAAGAGTGAAGGCAGAACATCAAAGGCCAGCGGGTCTCCTCCAACCTCTTGCCATTCCAGAATGGAAGTTTGACCACATTGAGATGGACTTCGTGACTGGGTTTCCAAAGTCCAAACGTGGCAATGATGCTATATTCGTTGTTATCGACAAACTCACTAAAGTGGCTCACTTTCTGCCTATCAAAGAGTCAATCACTGCAGCTCAACTGGCGGAGCTCTATACCTCTCGAATTGTCTCGCTGCACGGTATTCCACAAGTGATCTCTTCAAACCGTGGCAGCATCTTTACCTCCAAGTTTTGGGATTCTTTCCAGAAGGCCATGGGCACCAACATCCGCTTCAGCACAGCTTTCCATGCGCAAACTAGCGGTCAAGTCGAGCGTGTCAACTAGATTCTTGAAGATATGCTCACAGCTTGTGTGATCTCCTTCGGCATGAAGTGGGAGGATTGTCTTCCTTATGCTGAATTCTCCTACAACAACAGTTTTCAAGCAAGTTCGGGCAAGGCCCCATTTGAAATTCTGTATGGCAGGAAGTGCCGTACCCCTCTCAACTGGTCTGGAACCGGTGAACGTCAGCTTTTGGGAAATGACTTAATCACAGAGGCAGAGGAAATGTGCAAAGTCATTCGAGATAACCTCAAAGCAGCCCAATCCCGCCAGAAGAGCTACTATGATAGTAAGCACCGTGATCTGGCTTTCGAGATCAGAGATCATGTTTACCTCCGCATCTCTCCTATGAAAGGTACTCGTTGCTTCGGTATCAAAGGGAAGCTTGCCCCTAGATACGTGGGATCTTTCAAGATCGTCAGCAAGAGAGGCGATCTCGCCTATCAACTCGAGCTTCCTTCAAACTTTGCAAATGTTCATGACGTGTTCCATGTCTCTCAGCTTCGAAAGTGCTTCAAGACTCCTGACCGCACCGTCAACTTCGAGGACATTGAGCTCCAAGAAGATCTCTCCTATCGTGAGCACCCCGTTGCTATTCTTGAAGAGACTGAACGCAAGACTCGCAACAAGTCGATCAAATTCCTCAAAGTCAAGTGGTCACACCATTCCGACCGTGAAGCTACCTGGGAACGCGAGGATCACCTCCGTTCTGAGTACCCGGCGTTCTTTCAGTCCTAGATCTCGGGACGAGATCCTTTCGTAGTGGTGGAGTGTTGTAACACCCCGGATATGATTTACCCAATATGTAATCCAACTCTTGCCATTTCCGGCCTTAAGTTATTTTATTTTCTTGGGTTCAGGTCTTTGTCTCCGTGTGTTGTTATCGTTGTCATGCATCTCATATCATGTCATCATGTGCATTGCATTTGCAAACGTGTTCATCTCATGCATTCGACCATTTTCTCCGTTGTCCGTTTTGCATTCCGGCGCTTCGTTCTCCTCCGGTGGTCTTTTCTACCTTTTTTTTCGTGTGTGGGGATTAAACATTTCCGGATTGGACCGAGACTTGCCAAGCGGCCTTGGTTTACTACCGGTAGACCTCCTGTCAAGTTTCGTACCATTTGGACTTCGTTTGATGCTCCAACTGTTAACCGAGGGACCAAAAAGGCCTCGTGTGTGTTGTAGCCCAACACCCCTCCATTTTGGCCCAAAACCCACCAAAACCCTCTCCATCATCTAGAGTGTTCGATCATGATCGTGTGGCCGAAAATCGCACCTCATTTGGACTCTCCTAGCTCCCTCTATGCCTATTTAAAGACCCTTCCCCGAAAATCCCGGATCCCCTCCATCCCTAACCCTAGATCCACCCCTCGCGCCGCGCCGGACATGTCCGGTCCGGCCGGACATGTCCGCCGCCCCACCCGGGCCAACCCCGCGCTGCCACATGGCACCGCCCGTGCCCACATCGCCGCCGACCACGCCGGCCCGCCCGAGCCCGTGGGAGGCCCCCGCGGCCCAGCCGCCGTTCGCCGCCCGCGCGCCTGGGAGCGCCGCCGGCTGAGCCCTCTTCCTCCGCCGCGCCGACGCCCGCGCCGGCCGGAGCTCACCATCGCCGGCCACCGCCTCATCCACTCCGGCCGCGCCGTTTCCGCCGGGGGACGCAGCCCCTCGACGCCGGCGAGCGCCCCGGTGCCGGCAGACCCCGCCTTCGCCTCCCACTCCCTCGGATCCGGCCGCCCCGTCCTCCTTCCCCAACATCTCCGGCGAGCTCGTCCACTCCGGCGACCAGGAACTTCGACGATCCTCGGGATCCGTGCCAGCCGGATCTAGATCTGAGATTCGTCTCGGGTTGACTTTTGCCCCGAAACCCTAACTTTTTGTCTATGTTCATCGCATCGTAACTTTGCATCCGTAGCTCCATTTTGGGCATATAGCATATCAAAATGTTCGTCTCGGAGAGCACATCATTTCATCTCATTGCATCATTTTCATTTGAGTTCATCTTGATGCCCAAAATGCTGTTAGAAGAATGCTATTTGAGATAATTGTTAGATCTGCTGCTCCAATTAGATATTTGTCATTTTTGCCACGATTATTCTGTGCATGATATGCCCCTGAGCTCTACATGTGTTTTGTTATATGTTTTGCCATCTTTTCAGAGGTGCAACCCATGTATTTTTGTGATGCGTGTGGTGCTGGCACAAGCTTGCAAAGTGGTGCATTCGTTAATGCTGATTTCAGGGACTTCGCATTTCCACTAAGTCCTTAACCTGTTTGTCTCATTATGCCATATGTTCATGTTGTTTCCTAGTGATCCGTGCCTCTTTTGAGGATGATCAGTAAGGATGTTTTGTTAATCTTGTAGTGCTCTATCCATCCATGTCTTTGTTTGCAATTATGGAGCACCCTAGCTTGAGTCAATCGAGCTCTACTTTTGCCATTTCGTGAATCTGGGCAGATTGTCTACTTGTTACCAATTTTCCCGAGGATGTGGTAGTTGATCCGTGCATGCTATGTTATTGTTCTTGCCATGTCTAGCTTGTATTTTGTGTATTCTTGATGGGTGTATGCTTAGATTGTCATGACTTGCCCTGTAGTGAGTGCATCGAGCTCGTAAACATGCCTACTTGATATCTGTTTTTAGCATGCTCCAGTTTTCACTAAGTCTGAGAACTGATTATGTTTTTGCCATGTTCACATGCTTGCAAATGTATTTTGTGATCCCTTTTGGCTCAAGGTCACTAAGGGACTTTTGTTAAGCTCTTTGAGTAGCTCCATGCCATGCTTTACTTTCCCATGTTCAGGTCCTGTAGCATGTAGTTTTATTGCTCCAAAGTGTGCTATCTGATCTGAAATTCCAAACAAGTGTTAATTTCACTAAGTCTGAAATCTGTTTGCCAAATGCATTTTTGCCATGCTTGTTTGAACCTGTTAATGGATGACTTGGCCGTAGCTCAGTGCTAGCCTTTTGTTAAGCATCATGAATGGATCCCTGCCATGTATTTTGATGCCATGTTTGGGTGCTGTAGCATGTTCATCTTGTTGCATTTAGATGGCTACTTGCTGTAAATCATAGAACGTGGCCATATTTGAATTGCTTGCCATTTCCAAACCGTAACTCCGATTCCGGTGTTTTTTATATCGTTTTCAAGCGATTTCATCTCATCTTTCCAGTGGCATACTTGGATTTCCATGTTGAGGCCAGGTTCATGCTTTCCTTGTCAAATCTTGCATATGCATCACATATCGCATCTCGCATAGCATACCATCTTTGCATCATATTGTTTGAGCTTTGCACGTGGTTGATTGTGTCCTTGCTGCTTGTTTGTCTTGTTTGGGTAGAGCCAGGAGACGAGTTCGCTAACAAGGAGCCCGTTGAGTTTGCTTTCGAGGATCCAGTCAACTCTGACAACTTTGCATGCAAGATGATCATACCCTCGAAATCACTACTATCTTTGCTTTGCTAGATGCTCGCTCTTTTGCTATGCCATGCTACGATGCCTACCACTTGCTTTCAAGCCTCCCAAATTGCCATGTCAAACCTCTAACCCACTGTAACATCCCGATTCTCGGAATTTTTTTAAAAGAAAAAGTTTTTCAAAAATCAGGGCGAGAAGATTTCATTTGTTTTATTTGTTAAGAAAGCTTAAATTCAACTTTTATATTTTGGAGGATTTAATTTGACCTAATGCGAACTTAAATTTAAATTGAGTTTGTTCTTCTCTTTTAGTTGGGTTTTGTTTTTCTCCCTTCAGCATATTAAATTATGCGCATTTGTATTTTGGAACTTCTGTTGAATTTGTTAGCTTCTATTCCTTTTCTATATTTTCCTAAGAAGGAAAATATATTTAATTTCTTTTCCCAAACTCTGGGCAATATCCAACTCCCAAACTACCTTCTCTATTTTCCCTGTGTTTCTTATTCCTCTCACCCGTATGGACCCAGCCCATCTCTTTTATTTTTCTTTCTCCATCACTCTTAGACTATAGCCCAACAACTCCCTCTCTCTAATTTTTCTCCTGCTTCCCTCCTTCCTCATGGGCCTGGCCAAACTGGCCTATCTCTCCCAACCAACGAACCCCTCTCCTCGAGGAAACCTCAACAGCCACCTCCCTGCACACAGGGGAAATCTCTACACCTTCCTTTAATTCCTCCTCCCTTCCTATTCCTCTCAGCTGGCCATCTCCCCAACGAACGCCTCGTCTCCTTTCCTTCCTCTGTACGCTAGCACCTACAGGAAGATAAACGTACACGAAGAGAAACTGCCAAGCACTCACGCAAGAAGCTGCCTCCTGCCCTCCATCATAATTCCCATAAGTGTCCACCGTTTCCAAAATTGAAGGTACATGGACCTGTGCCTCAATCTCGTCCCTCGTTTCCCTTAGCCCTCTGCCATCTCTCTTCTCCATCCTCCCAGAGAACTCCTCCCAAAGAAACAGTGTTCCATGGACGTCGGTCCTCGATTCTGATGAAGGAGGCCATCCCAATCCATGCCCTTGCACCGAAAGGTTCTCTTTCATGCGTTGAATCCATTCAGGGAAGAAAGAACGTGATCTGTTGACCACACGCGCAGAATTTCGCATGTCCGTCTACACTGTTCGTCGAGTTCTTCGCGCTGTTCTGTCAAACTCAGTGAGCCTCTATCAAATTCCTTTTGCACGCGTACTCATCATCATCTACTCTATCTCATAGACATCATCATTTGACTCATCTATGTTATTGCTCACGCCGATGCATGGACGGATTCTATCGACATGTCCGCGTAGTTTTTAGTTTCTCAGATGATCTTGTGTTCAACATATGATTTGTTTCTCATGCCCATAGTAACCTCATGGTGGAGTTAGATCGCTAGTTTAATCATTAGAAGTTTAATATAAATTTATGTTATAGTCGTTCTTGCACAAGATTGAATGGGGTTTGTTAATCGGTTAGATTTTGTATTAATATGTTATTGTTCATATGTTCGTGATATGCCTAGGAGTATATCCTATTGGTCTGATAATTTTTGCGTGTGACAAATAATTTGTTAGATTTATTTGTTTATCGATTATAGTTTTTGTTGACGCAAGTTGATTTTTTATATTGTTATTGTCTTGGGTTAGACATGTCTATAAATTTTAATATAGTTTTGTATGGTTTCATGTACATATTGCATGCCTAATCGTAGTAGTGTGTTATGCTTTTGTTTCATATTAGTCCTTGTGATTTGTTATCATGTGTTTGTGTTGATTTGATATTTTTATATGGTCATGACATGCCTAGGAGTCACTCCTTTCATAATTATAGGAGTTAGGTGTGATTGTCTAGATTTATTGTAAGGACTTCTGTTAATCATTTCTTATAGTTTTGTATGGTGTTGCATGTTGTTATTTTTTTCTTTATAACTCATGTAGTCCTCTTTTGTGCACGTGTACAAAATTTGGTGAATGATCACCAAGCTTATAATTTCGTAGAGTTATTCTAAGCTTTGCTCTCTTTATCGAGTCATGGCATATTTCATGTTTTGGCTAGTTCCTTTTGTTTAGCATGAATATATCTTAGATATGTTTTACATATTCATGTTTATCCATGTTGCATGTGTGTTTATTTATATTAGTTTATTACCATGTCGTGTTAACAATTGCTTACAGTAAGATTCATGTTTGGTTGTATGCGTACCTTTCTAGTTTGCATTGTATGAGTACACATATGGTTAGCCTAGATTTACATTATAGTAGTTTGTTGATCTTGTACATTCTTTTATTGAGCAACTTCTTGCCTGATCAATACTATGCCATTTGTTGGGATTGTATAAATGGATTTCATAACATGTGTGTAACGACTCGTGTGTTGTATGATGCTTAGTTATGTACCTTTTATATATTTGCAAGTGTATGATGACTACATAGAAATGCATGTCATCTTGTTATGCATGCTTCTATATAACACATGTTGATTTGGTTGATGAGATGATCTAGTTGTATACTTTCCTACGTGCTTAGTATGCTTCCATGTTCTCATTTATCATAACTAGCATGGTAATGTTGTATGCTAACGTCGTGCTTGATCTTTAGGCCACTTGTTATCAACTAGGTTATCTCATAGTTACACGTTGCATTTTATTAGTAGCATATTTTGGTATCTCGTGTCATGAACATCCATACTTAGCATCATATCTGGTTTAGCTTACTGTTGCATTTGTGGTATGCCTAAGTCTAGAGATCAAGTCATGCTAGTTATCTTTAATGTGTTATTATATTCCATGTTTTATAGTTGTACTTGTGTTGCTCATATATGCTTGACTTGTCTCATGTTAGTGTTATGAGTGTTTGGCACATGTTGCATTAGCTCATCACATGATTAGGATAGTTTACCTTTTAATAGTTGAGTTGTGTCTTTCTCATATGCTTAGTGCACATTGTTGCTTTCTTGTTAATCATGTTGTGGTAATTTATTTGCTAGAGGTCATTGGATATTAGTTGTTTCCTTTACTATAAAGAGTGTCCAAGTTTAGTATCTTCTCATGGTCACTCATATGTTTAATGCTTGTGTTATTAGATAAGACCTCTTCACGATTCTATACTCACATTCCTTGTGTGAGATGTGTGTTATTATTAAGTTGTTTAATTAGTTTCTACCTTAGTATTGGTTTGTCTTCTTTTATAGAAAGGCTTGCTAATAGTTGTTATGATTGATGTTTAGTCTTTGCTTGTTGTTGACCATTATAAGTATTTGGATTCATCCAGATATTTATTATTGGTTGATTGTTACTCTTAATCATATCATGCTTAGGGTAGCTGTTCATCCTTTTGTTCCATGTGTTGTATAGTTTCTTGTTAATTGTTTGATAAATGAATTTGTTTGATATAATGGAGTTGATCCTATGTTATTTTAATGTGCTTAGGGCTAGACCTAGATCAAATCAATTCATGTTGTTGAATGATGTTTGATTGCTTAACTTGTTGCCCTTATGTTTGTTATATAGTAGTTCCCTTTATTTAGTCGTGATTTGTAGTGGGCACTACTATTGGATAGTAGCATAGTGCATACTAGAACATCAGTCTTGATCGCCAAGCCTTCTTTAGATGGGTCAACCTAACCATGTCATTTCACTGAATCATCTCCCTCACCTCCCGATCATGCTACCTCATTTTGAATCTACATCTTGATCAATATCTTGCTATCCATCCACTCTTAAATTGTTTTGGATGTTATTTGGATTTGTTATTGCTTTGGTATTTATTTGTTTGTCTTTTTCTATCATTACGACGAGTAGGGAGTGACGACGGTGATGGACATGGACAGAAACAGGTTACCGAAGAAGGACTCAACAACGAAGGCATGCCTCCTTCTTTGATCATACTTATCCTATGCTTTACAAAATTGCATTGTGTTTTATTGTTACTATGTGCATGCTATTTTAATTCCCGTAGCTAGCGTGTCGATTGACACATTACCTTGATCCGCTTGTCGCCTAATTACTTGACACCTGAGTAGAAGTGTATGATTCCGGTAGAGTAGAAATGCTTAGCCATGCTTATCACCCTATAGGTTCTTTGTTGAATGACCTCTGAGTCATTGACAGTTGAAACTTAACGCTGAGCTAGGCCTGTTGGCCCTTGTTGACCTTCTCTATCCTCTTCTACTCTGAGTGAAACTTACTATCTGAATACTGGCGCGGGCGACAGCTGAATCAAGGATTGAAGGAGCGATTGGCCGCCCTTCACGAGTTGCCGTGCCGCATGAGGCCTAATAAGTCTTGGATTTGAAGATTGTGATAACAGTACAGCCACATGCTATATGGGCACTGGCTTGGTTAATTAGTTAGTTCACTCTTATTGTCGTCATCGCAGTACCGCAGATGGGATAGCTGCCTTGTGAGGAGTATCCTCGGCACAAAAGGGGGGCCCGGACTGTGAACTGCGGTTACTTCCGTGTTGAAACCTAGTGGGCTTGGCACAATAAGTTTGGTCTAATGAAAGACTTCGTCACAATCTCCCTGCCGGTATACCAAATGGTGTACTACGCTAGCGACGGCTAGTGACAACAAGTCGGGATTGTGTCGTGTGGGTAAAGTGTACAACCTCTGCAAAGTGTAAAACTATTCGAATAGCCGTGTCCACGGTCATGGACAACACATGAATCTTTCTCGACGTACAGGACCTGTCTTGCTTATTCCCTCTTTGCCCCTATTCTTGGAACCTATGAAGAGTGTGAGTTGATCGAGGATCCTCACTTGATGAAAGTTGTTCTGGAGATAAAACATGTTTTCATCTAAAACTGCTTTCATCCAACTACTTTATTTGTTAAACAAAATTAGCTTTATGCAAATGAGCCATACGGCCTTCCTTTGAAGCCACATGTAGCTATTAGGTCCTTCCCCGTGGGAGGCATGTTGAGTATGTAATGTACTCATGGCAATAATTTTGTTGACAACAGAGTTACCTGGAGACGAAGATGATGACTACGACTACTATGGCGATCTGTAGAAGTGAGGTCACGTGGACTACATCGACTGCCTGTGGCTGAGATGGAGTCACTACGCATTTTACTTTCCGCTGCTTTATGATTGTAAATGTCATGAGACATCTCACTAGGTATGTCTTGTGACAAATATACTACTTGTAATGCTTTTACGTATTCTGCAATGATATCATTTCACTGTGTTGTCAACAATGATCCTGGGGTTGACAAATATACACAGGAGGGTCTGGAAGTTAATTCCAGGTTCTCATAGAAGTGGTATCAGAGCCGATGTCGGCCTAGTCGTGTGGCCTTTAGCAGCATTATTCATTCATTTCGTTCCAACAATAGAGCACAGGTAAACTGGAGGGGAAAAAATTCTCTGAACTCACAGCCAAAAGGAAAAACGTTCTGCTTGGACCTCATTTTAGAATTCCTATACACACACAGTAAGAGGCATCTTAATCATACTTTCTTTTCATGTAGTTTGACTTTATTTCACCTTCGGTCCTGTGCAGATAGGCTGCCAGGCGTAAATCATATTCTCCGGTGAAGATGGCGAGATCACTCTGAGAGTGGGGTCCTTCCTGCCCTAACAATATTCAGATCTTGTAGGTCAAGTCGGAATGCACTGAGGTTCTTGGATATGTTTCGGTCGTGACACTTCTATATATCCTTTTGTGGCATTTACGATCTTTATCTTAGCCATGCAACAACTTTTGAGATTGATGATGCCATCTATTTGAACTTGTGTCTTGTATTTTGACAACTTGTCGAGCACATTAGTGCATGTGGGATGAGCCAGATATCTCTCTCCATTGATTGTTTCAAGCTAACCTTTGAGATTTGAAATTTTAAGTCCTTGCACGACAGTCACATGTTAACACTTAACACTCCTTAAAAGTTAGAATGGCATACAACGCTTTCACTATTACTCCCTCCGTCCCATAACTAGTGTAAAAAACGCTCTTATATTCTGGACGGATGGAGTATTTTTTTTAACCGTTCACACTGGTGCATGTTTTTGGTGCATGTGATCTTGGGAGCAAATAGTAAAATGAAAATGCCATGTTATCAACAAGGGCCAAGGTTCAGGCCTGGGCTACAAAAGAAGGCCAGTTACTTTTGGCGGCATTTTCTTTTCAGAAGAAAATAATTTTCTATCTCCCACCTGACTATAGCAAACCAACAAAACAATTTTCATGAAAAGGAACCAACAATACCATACACATAAACCTTTTGTTTTCTTTCTTTTGCAAAGTTCAGAGATAGCGATGGGTGATTGGACCTCCTGTTATGTAGGGTGTTGTCAATTGCCAATCAAGCATCTAGGGACTGTGGTCACCGATTTCATCCAGCTTGCGATTCTTCAGATTTATCAAGATGGCAACACTAGTAATCTGCAACCCAAACAGAGTAAGTTGGACAAACAAACTCATCTTTTAGGGATTTTAGCACATAATCCAGGTTCTAGGACTGATGAATAACTACATAATTATTGACTAAGAAATCTGTTTGGTGTGTACAATTTTTGAACTACCCTGGAAATTTTATAAACTTCTGATAAATCAAGTTAACTTTCTGGGGTAATTCAGGGCATTTTCCCCGCTATTTAGAAGATCCAGAAGTGTTTGCAAATTTGAACTGCACTTTAATTAGTTTTTTTTATAGTAAATCAACTAGCCATGTGTAGCCAATGGCAGGTGAGCCCCCTCGGATTTCTTCCCAAACATCTAATCATTGTTCTACTAGAACAACTTCTAACCGTTGTTATTGCAGGTCTTTGGTTACGCATTTGCCCTAGAGATCGGATTATGAGTTAAAATCCTCTGAAAATTTAGCTTTTCATTACACCAGCTCATAAAGGTGTATTTTGTTGCTATTTTGTAACCCAAGAATGATCGTTCTTGGGAGAGGTAGTTCCAAAATTACGAACCGGTGAACTGATCGTGCAAGAGCAGCTTTTAATACTCTCATTTCTTGTTTGGTTCTTTCTATCATACTCCCATTTCTATCCATTTCTGTGACAAGTAATTCGGGACGGAGGAGGTAGTTGTAGCTTGATTGTTGGTTACATTCATCATCATTTGTGTAGTGTGCAAAAGATTCTAAACGCACTCTTTCTGTGAATAACAGGCCTCCATAAGATTTCAGTACGGGACATGCACAACAATAGCTTGGTAGCTCATTTGTTAGTAGGTAGCTAGCCTAGCATAGTAGCTCACCAGCTTCCACCTTATTGTTACCAATCCAGTCTTTACATGTGATCTGGTTCCATGTTTCAAGTTTATCAGCAGACCACAGACTCCATGACACCACCTTAGTCATAGCCCTGAAGTGTAGCTCACTCCGGTGTCACCCAACCATGAGTCTCCCAAGATAAAATCCCTCACCGTGAACCGTGTGGCCTCCACGGTGGACAGTGACGTGTGCACTCCACCCCACTTCACCCGCCCGCTTGTCCCAGCGCCAGGCCCGGTGTTCCCATACTCCCCATAGTACAACGTGCTGAGTGCGAACTGGCCCGACCACTCCAGCCACCCGGCCGGGGTGATCGAGCGGTCGAGAGAGCTCTCCATCACGACCGTCCGCGAGTACGCCTTCCACGGACGGCCCAGATATACCTTCGTGCCACCTAGGTCCGACGCGGCGGCGATCCGGCACTTGTGGATGGAGATGCCGGTGTTTTGGTTTGGGTCGGTCCGGCCCTGGGCCGTGATCGTGTCCTTCTGGCCCTGGCGGGGCTTTCGGGGATGGATATCGCAGTTTTGGATGACCACCGCGGAGTTGCCGAAGATGAAGTCCACCGTGCCGGAGATGTCATCCTCGGCATAGAACTGGCGATTGGAGTGCGTGTAGAGTGTGTCCTGGTACGCCTCGATGTCGCATTGGTACACAACGGAGAGGTCCCCACCGACCCGCAGCGCCACCGCCTGGCCCTTGCCCGGCCCGGCGTCGTTGATGATGGTCAGGCCCTTGGCTATGAAGCCCGAGCCCATTGCAGCTGCCATGCACACACGACCACATTAAACGCGTTAGCGGGTATTGGAAAAGATGCATGTGAGTGACATTGGCAAGTGAAACATCGCTATCGTTACATTTGACGGTTCCCCATACATAGGATCTATTGATAGTGCAACATATTGCGGACGAGATGGTGGATATAAAGTGGTGGAAAGTGTATGGATCTAAAGACCAAATGGAAGTATTGACATGGGCATATTTGGGTTGCTTGTGCCATTATGTTTGGAGGGTGCATGCGACTGTAGTGGCCAGCTGCTATATTTTTGGGCTTTAGCTTTTGCTTGGATGATGCTGTGATGGTAGGGTATGTAGTAATTTCTTCTGCAAGAACATACTCCCTCTATCAATATATATACGGTCTAATGTGTTTTCTAAGACTAATCTGACCACATATTAAATCAATAAGTATATGACATGCAAGTTATAAAGCATACCGTCAAATTAGTATGTGAAAGGAGCTTTTCATGATATAATTTTTATATTATACATCTTATATAATGTTAATCTTATCAATGATTAAAGGCAGTTTCAAAAAAATGCATTGTGCCTTATATATACGGATGGAGGGAGTAGCTAGGCCAAGAAAACGTTGCAACAAATTTTATCTGTTACTTTTTGTAGCAGTGGTCCTTGATTTCACCATGGGGCATGCACATCAAATACGTATGCTAGCACCGTAGCACGTACGTACCGACAGTGGCGGAGGCGTAGGTGGTGTAGCCGTCGGCGGCACTCCTGTGGCCGACGATGACCGTCTTCCCCTTGCCGTCGCCCATCAGCATCACGTTCCTCTGCGTGCTCGAGATCCGCACGCTCTCCTCGTACCGCCCGGCCTTCACGTAGATCACCTTCCTGCCTGCTCCGACGCCCGCCTTGGAGGAGCCCACCGGCGGCATTGCCGCCGCCGTCACGGCGTCGATCGCGTCGCCGATGGTCCCGTGCGTCCCGCTGCCGTCCAGCGCCACCACGGCGTCCGGCGTCACGCCGCCCGCGGCGGACTCCAGGAGCTTCCTGTCGTGGTCAGAGACCCAGGACGGGAACGTCCGGTTGGGCGCGGGGGGTGGCGGTGGCGTCGCGCTCCCGTCCTTGAGCTTGGCGTGCAGCGCCAGGGCGGTGCTGATGAACTCCGCGAGCGCGCCGACCCTCCGGCGCACGCTCTCGCGCCCGGAGGAGGCCGGCACGGCGTCGAGGCTGTCGGCGCAGGTGTCCTGGTTCGTGAGCGCGGCGCTGAGCCACGTGGTCGCGTCGTGCGCAGAGCCGGCGGCGAGCGCGTCGCCGAGCTGGCCGTGGCTGACGTCGAGCAACTCGGCGCAGTCGTCCATGCCCGAGGGCGGGAGCGCGCCCCGGCGATCGGACGACGCTGACGAGAGGTTGCGCGCCAGCGCGCGCGCCGACGCGGCCCGGGCCATGGCGAACTGCACGGAGGCCGCGAAGGGGTCCTTGGCCGCCCCTGACGCAGACGAGGACAGCGCCGTCCGGCACGCGGCCGGGTACGGCGTCGACGAGCAGATGGCGGTGACGTTCACGCCCGACGCCTCCGTCGACGAGACGACCGTGACATTGCCGCCGACAACACTGGAGGCCGTCGTCTCTTGTTGCTCTCCGGCGACAACAACTGCTGCTAGCGTAGCTAGAGCGAGCACCATGGCGACGGCTTCTTGCCTCCGTCGGCGCCCGCTTGCCCCGCCGTTCATTCCCATTGTTCCGGCCGGCGGCAAAGCGCTGGGTCGATAGGTGCATGGACTGGGGCGTACAAGCACATGACCAGGGGTTTTTATAGTGACATTTTTGCGTGCTGGCTGTTGTAGCCTGGTTGCCGATGTTGTTCTGCTACATAGGCCCCCTTTGAAACAGAGAAAAATCGTTAAAGGGTTGAATTTCTGTAGGAAAATTCCACATGGGGCTGTTTGGAACAAAGAATGTCTGGCCAAGATTTCGACGAAATTCCTGTGAAATGTGGCAATCCATTCAAATTTTGGAGGAAAACAGCCATGTGGCCTTTACCTCATGTGTTTCTTCTCCTTGTGTTCAAAATTCATGTGTTTTTGGTGTGTGGTATCCAAACAAGAGTACTGAGACGCGTTTGGTAAGGCTGCATCAAGCCCAACCAGGCTTTGGCGGGCTAAGTACTGAGTTGTTTGCTTGCCTGGCTTGCACGGAACTTAAAGCACTCTTGGCTAGGCCCGCCAAAAACACTCAGATCGGCCATTTTTGCATATGCAGACTCGGCCTAGTGCAATTTACACTACAAAAAGGATGGAAGCTGGTCCAAATGCAGGCAACCAAACGACATGCAGAATACCCAGAGTCTGTATACCCTTAAACAGGCTCCATTGCGAATCTTAAACAGGCTCCACTGGGGCAGGCTCCATTGCAAATGTAACCAAACACGTTCTTGGAGTATTGCCCTGTTTTAGATTCCCGGTAGGAAATCAGGTTGCATGCCATCTATTTTTCATTTTTATTACTTCCTACGTTCGAAACGGGAACTTAGTAGTCACAACTTAGTAGGGAACAAAAGATGCCAGATTAACACAAATATAATTAGTTGAATTTCTACCCAAACAGATCTGCCAACCCATGAACGATGCTCAACATTGCATGGTTGGATTGTGGGCAATGCAAGCCAAGCCCAGACGGCGATCGATCTGGAACAAGAACCGATGCTGGCCATCAATCGATTGAGGAAACGTGCTTCAAAGTGGTCCGCAACGTTAACGAGAAAATGGTAAAAGCAGATCGAAGATGCGTTTCTTTGTTTGTGTCCTCTTGTCATTCACCAACATTCCGAGCAGGGAAAACTTTTGTACGCAAAGAGGCCATCAGTTCGTAGCCTGAAGACCTGCCTTAAATTAGCTCGTGATTTTGATGTGATTTCAGCCCTAATCCGATGACCTTGACGCTAATCTGGTGACCTGATTAACATGCTGAGTGACCGGTCAATGAATCTGATCCGTCATCTCGAAAAAGAAGGAAGAATGGATCTGATTCATAGCTCCAGCTCAGACAGGCAAATGGTGGAGAAAATACGCAACGTTGCAGACTGCAGAAGAAATGCTCGGATATATAGCTATGTCATCATGGCTTGGCACCCTACGCGCCTTTGTTTCAGATTCAAATAAGATTTGGCATGAACTTCGCGTCAGGCAGAAGTTCTGTTATGCTGAGTATTTGAGTTACAGACAGTACATAATGGCAGTACTAAAAGTTAGTACAAAGATCTGAACCTATTGTGTGATCACACCCTGTCCTAGATAGAGTACCAAAAATCAACTACTGCAACAATCAACTAGTAGCATTTCTTTGCAGCGGGAAAAAAATTCATCACTAATTCATCGTGTCCATTCGCTTGAGCAATCCACTGATCACCCGCTTAAAATTATGTACAGGTGTCCCGCTTTCATCCTTCACGGGGAACAATCAGAGGATGTACCTGAGTACCTCTGGCACGGTCAAAGACGTCGCTTAGGCCAGCACCCCAGCGACCTCCGCTTGCGGCTGGTGGCAACAGAGCACTCATCAATAATGTGAGGATGCTTAGACACACTTAACCAATTCCAATTCCAGACGAAGACAACCAACAATATACAAGCCTGGAGTGATGAACAAAATAAAACAGCTAGAATTAACTTTTAGGACTTGAGAAGTAGTAGATCATAAGTTACAAGGTTATTACGATTATTACTACTATAACTATTTTCTACTGAGCTGAACATTAAACTATAGAGATCTACCATGTCTCAAGTGTGTTGACACAGGACATTTTGTTCCGTCTCGTCCCTGTAATTTCTCAAGGAGCATATACCAAAAACTACTTACTGTTACGTACACATTTCTGGCTGCAGTTCAATAAGTAGTAACCCTTCAGTTCTTACTTATTCCTTGCAACAGTGCCCCTCTGCTTCTAGCTTAGCAGAGTAGCATGAAACTGCTTAAATTTTTTGTGGCTGTTTATGCTCGGAAAATTAGACAAGTTGAATGTTCTTCATCACTAATTTGGAATACTGACTAGAGATAATCTAATCCGCAGAGGGTGGGTAGGAGGAAAAAACCTGTCCTTTTTGTATGCAGAACGAGAATATAGACCATTTGTTTTTGAAATGTTCCATGGCTAAAATGATGTGGACTATTACACAGTTTGCTTTTGATTTTAAGCAAGTACCTGATAATTTACATGATTTGTTTGGAGACTGGTTGAAACAGTTCAATAAAGATGAAAAATCCCTTGTGGCAGTGGGGATTGCAGCTGTTT
Organism: Triticum monococcum; assembly: GCA_034509565.1. NCBI lineage: Eukaryota > Viridiplantae > Streptophyta > Magnoliopsida > Poales > Poaceae > Triticum > Triticum monococcum. The sequence continues at coordinate 594,417,629 of CM067846.1, forward strand.
TCTGGACTATTCGGAAACTTAGAAATAGGGTGGTTTTTGATAAAAACAGGGTTCCTGACCCCTGTAAGCCGGTGAATCTGATGACTAAAATGCTACATGATTGGCTCATTTTGCAGATAAACCCAAGAAGACGAAGAATAATGACGGAGGGCATAAAAAAGGTTGAGCAGATTGCGGGAGAGATTTTCAGAGCAGCGCTTGGATGGAGGGCTGTTCACAGAATCGCAGCTGCATGATTTTCTGAAGTTCTTCTAATCTGTGCCCTTGCTCTGGGAGATCTTCCATATTCGGTTCTGATGTACCTCTGTCTTGTTCCTTCAGTTGAACTTTAGTATAGTTTGTTTCCGTAAAACGTCCTGGAGAACCCGGCTTGTGGGGATTTCTCAGGACTGTGATGATGGTTTGGTAGTGCTTGCTTCTAAAGACCTGGTCTGTTTTGCGCCTGGGAAACTGCACTTTGGAGGAGGGGATCTGGGGTTTATGCTCCTTCCTCATCTATGAAAGTGTGCATCATAGGATTTGCTGATGTATTGTAGGTTGGCAAAAAGGTTTATGTAGTATGGTGTGGCTTGTAAGACTTGGTGATTTCGAATAGTAGAAATCGGAGAGGAAACTCTCTTTTTCAAAAAAAAAAACTAATTTGGAATGCTGGTATCAGTAACTGAATCATTTCTCTTTCCTTTGAAAAATACCAGGGCTAGAATAGATACCGCTCGACATGTAAAAACATGCAAACTCAAACTCACTTGCTTATGTGATGCTGCCCCAAACGCATGTGGAAGACCTTTTGGATTAGCTTCCACCAAATCTGAAACAGATATGGCCATTTTTTGTAATTTGTCAATAAACTCATTAGACTGATGGAAAGCTACAACAGGTCAGCAACAAGAAGCAGTTATACTCACTAGAGCATGACAGTCCGCCTATATAGCACCTCATCGTCGCTTTCCTCATTATCATCATCCGATACTAACTGGTTCCCAGGCATCTGAAGCTTCCCGCCCATTGTAAACGAAGGACCTGGTGCATCCCCTTCAATAAAATCCCCTCGCATCCTTTCCTCAAACCTCTGATCACTGCAGTTCAGAAACCAATCCAAGCTACATCTGATCCCCTTGCTTGCCACTCTCATGTACCTAGGCTTAATCCTCGACTCCAAGCTGTATGTAAAATACTCTGGGTACTCCAGAAGCTCACTTATTGGCCGCTTCAACTCGCTCTTGAAGAAGTAAAAGCTGTTCTTCATGAGCTCGTTCCGCAGCAAAAGAATCTGGGGGCACCGGATCAACATACGCCCAATATCATCATCGGTGATCCCCCGGCCGCGGAGGAACTCCACGGGCTTCAGTATCACATTCTGATGCAAGCTCACGAGCTGCGGCAGTTTCTCGACAGCTCGGGCAAACCCATCAGGGTCCATTTTGAGCTTCAGGTTGAAGAAGTATTGCTGTGCCGCTAGCTTCACTTTCAGGGGCAATCCAAGAATGGATGGGTACTGTGCAATCATGAGTGGCAGCACCTCCTTCCGAATGCCGAAGCTGAGTAATGCCTCGACATTGGGTTTGACCGTCTCCTCGAGATCATAGCCAAGAATGTACGGCCGCTTCTCAATAATCCTCGCGAGAATCCGCATCGGCAGCCCCAGAGATGTGATGTAATCGCAGAACGGCTTGATCGTGGTGCCAACACGCATGCTAAGGAAGAAAGGGTAGTGCGTCACCATGGGGCCAATGTCACGCGGCGCGACGCCAACGATGCCGACGAGGTAGGCGACGGAGGTGCTGATGGTGCCGTCGGGCTTGAGGCCGAGGACGTCGGGGTAGCGCTCGAGGACGCGGGGAATGTCCTGGCGGTCGACGTCGAGGCCGCGGAGCGCCTTGACGATGGGGGCGAGGTCGACGGCGACGGAGGCGTGGAGGCAGGCCGGGTAGGCGCGGACGAAGGCGGCGAGGCGCGCGCGCGTGACCCCGAGCTTCTCGAGGTAGGAGAGGACGGGGATGACGTTCTTGCGGAGGGAGCAGGCGAGGAGGAACGGGTAGGCGGAGAGGTCGTCGGTGGAGAGGCCGAGGCGGAGGAGGAAGTCGAGGCGCTCCTGCAGCACGTCGAGGGAGGAGGGGAGCTCCACGGCCTCCAGCTCGCCCGCCGGGTCGGTGACGCCGGCCGAGCGGAGGAAGTCGAGGGCGAGCACGCGGGACACGAGCCGCTCCCTGCGGCCCTGGATCACGCCCCACGTCACCGACGGCATCTGGTACTCCGGCGGCGTGGACGACGACGGCTTGGAGGCGAGCGGCGCGAGGAGGAGGAGGCGGGCGGGGAGGGAGCCGTCCCCCGCGGCCGCGGGGCCGAGGCGGCGGAGGGCCGTGCGGGCGAGCGGGAGCATGGCTGCGGCGGCGGCCCGGGGGCGGCGGCGGGGGCGAGAAGGGCGGCGGCTTAGCGGTGGAGAGAGTGGCTGTGGGGTTTGTGGTGCTTTCCTGGGCCGCACCCGAATGGGTGTGTTTCTTCTTCTGTTGTGGGCTTGTCGTTCCATTCCGCTGAGCTGATAAAGCCCACAGAGCAGCAAATGTTCCTCCAGAGCCTCTTCTAGTGGGCCTCTACTTGTGTGGACATGTCTGTGTCAGAATGCACAAGAAATCAGAAACCTCTGGAGCAATTAACCAACTGTTATCTTGTCTCAATTTTTTTAACCAACTTTTATCTCTTGGGGACTACCACAAGGGTCACTTCTCTGGCCTGAGCACGTCAAGTGATGCGTCCAGCCGACGTCACGTGTCACATGCTGGGAATTCCCTCTGAATTTTGGTTTTTTTATTTTACTATACACGTTTTTGGGTTTAAATACTCCCTCCATCTGAAAATATTTGTCGGAGAAATTGATAAAAATAGATGTATCTAGAACTAAAATATGTCTAGATACATCCATTTCTTCGACGAGTATTTCCGGACGGAGGGAGTAGTATCTGAAGGTTTTGGACAAAGCATAGTTATGCTTCTAAAAAAACACGCAGTCCACGCTTTCATGAAAAAGCATCGTTGTGTTTCTCGTGGAAATACAGATTTGGTTCCGCTAGAAGCAATTTTTATTATTCTGGTGTTCATTATACTAACATCATTGAAGATGAATAGACTGAAAGTTTTTCTAAAAAAAACACAACATGTGCTTCTACGAGAAGCAAATTTATGATTCCATGGGTGCTTCTAAAAAAGAAGCATGGTTGTTCTTCCGTGAGCATAACCTATGTTTTTCCCAAAAAAAAACATAAATTGTGCTTAAAAAAAGTGACAACCACAACCGTGCTTTCGGGCTCTGCCTTTTTTTTTGTATTTGTTGTTTGGTTGCCATTTTTTTGTATTTGTTTTTTTTATTTTCCTTTCTTGGGAAAAAAGTTCATCAAGCCTTATTAACTTGGTATTTAATTTCAAAGATCTTATCATGAGAAATCTACAGGTGAAAACGTTCGATATCTGGTCGCACTTTTTAAGAGAAAAAACATTTTGGATAAACAAATCTACGAAAAAAATGAATACTCCCAAGTTACGACCCCACTTGTCAGTACATGAGAATATGGAAGGTGACTTTTGCAAAGGGTAACCTTTAACTATTGGTTTTGAGAGACCTCCTATACGGGGCCTTCACCGTCAGTTCACCCTTCTGGCACTCACGTGGATGGTCAGCTGGGCTGGTCCATTAAGCGTAACGCCGGCTCGATTGCATGCAGGTTTTCGCTCGCTCTATTTATTTCTTGGCTTGATGGTTCATTCACATGTTTATCCTTAACACCGACCATTTTACTTGTTGACCATTGACTTTTCAAAATTTTGAACAAATTTGAGAATCTGAAAAAAGTTCAAGTTTTTTTAAGAAACCATGAATTTTCAAAATTTCAAGATATACAAATAAGTTCATGAGTTTGCAAAAAATCATGATCGTAAAATTGGAAATGGGGTCATGAAAATACGAAAAGAAAAGTTTACGGATTTGCAAGAAAAATTTTCACAAGTTTGAAAAGGAAGTTCATGATAAATAAAAAAAAGTACATAAATCTAAAATAAATGAACGAAAATTTGGAAAACGAAAACAAAGAAAAATCGAGAGAAACCCAGGCCGAAATAAAACCAGACAACCATGAAAAAACAAAATAAAAACCGCAGAAAGGATTGTTCCCCCCGGAACCGGAGAAGACCCCCGCTATATGGACCGGACGCTTTAAATTTTTGGTTTGGCCTATCTCCCGTTTGGACACTGCTCGTGAGAGTGTGCGTACTTCCCTCAAGAAAAAAAGTGAGGGTGTGAGTATGGTGATGGATCGGTTTGTTGGTTCGTCTCTTTCGCCTATCTCTGTCACGATGGAGCAGAACCACAAGGCACATTCGATTCCTCTCCCTTTTACGGGAACGGCTCTTTGGCCTTTCGGCGTCTCCTTTCTGGCCGAGATAAGTCGCCATCGACCAATCATGCATTTGCCATCTGGTACGTGTCTGTCATGAGCTCGACCCGTCCGCGTGTACTCTCCGAGCCGAACCTCCGATGGAGAGAGCCAGCAAGCGAGCGAGAGTCACCGGCAACCTGCGCACTGCCTGCCACCGCGGCGCACCCCCTCGTTTCCTTCGATCAATCCACCCGGTTGCGTGTGGCGTGCATGCTCTGATCTATAGTGGCCCATGCAAACAAGCAACATTTTTAGTATGTACACTTACTACCTGAGCTAAGCTAGCCGTCCGTTTCTTCAGAGATAGATAAGCCATTGTCAATATCCATCCTGCCAAATTTCTTTGTAGGTGGTGCGTATCATTTATTTATTTTTTGCGAAAAGGTGGTGGCTTGCCAAGTCGGCACGTTATGATACGGACCCTGCGCCACGTAGCCTGGTGCCCGCATTGTTTAATCTTCTCTGCTTAGCTGTATATACTATCGCTTCGTGCGTACGCTCTTATGTTTTTTTTTTATGAAGGGAGTAGTACGTGATAACAATGCCATGTCGCATGCACGTGAGAGGCTATCGTGGTTATCTGCCACGTCCGCGGGGACGTCCGGTCCCCAGGCCCCCACATGGTCGTCCATGCCACGGATCTGATCCGCTGATCTGGAGCAAAAGCATGGCAACGAAAACGTGAGAAATTAGAAACACCAACCTCCATTCCTGCACCCAAACAAACCAACTTGTGGTGGTTGAATGGTTAGGAGGATGATATATTTCTAATCCGCTAGAATTCAAATCCGCTCGTATTTCTTTGTACTCCTTTCGTTTTTATTTACTCTGCATATTAGGTTTGACTGAAGTCAAACTTAATAAAGTTTGACCAAGTTTATAGAAAAATATATAAACTTTTGTGATAATAAATCTATATGATATGAAAGTACATTCAATAATAAATCTAATAGTATTGATTTGTTATTGTATATGCTAATACTTTTGTTTATAAACTTTGTCAAAGTTTACAAATTTTGACTTTGACCAAAACTAATTTGCGGACAAAAAAAACAGAGGGAGTATTTATTACAAGTCTCTCAGCAATTTGTGTTTAGTAGGAGGAGACTTCCTGTCGACCACGAAGACGTCTATGACGACTTCATCAATATCAAGTTGATGTGCCGGCTTAGTCGCTCAAATATGCTCAAAAGAATATGGTGTGTGTACATTTATGAAAATAATTATATACGTATGTATAACCATCTGCATGTGTACTATATTAAAAAATCCGTGCCATAAAATCCACGTCAGTGTGAAAGCCCAGATTTTTAGACCGCCCGTCCTTTGAGATTGACGTGCTCGCCGTGTGCCATTGCAGCACCCATTAACGACGCCACAGTTCAATCAACTCGCTTTCTTTAACTATATTTTCGTCAAAGAGAGGCCGACCCTTTCATTTTTATATGAAAAAACTATTTGGTCTTTAACGACTGCAAACTGCTAAAAAATTTAAACTAAAGTTTCAGACGGAAGGGCTACCGGCTTGCATCGCTGGGGTTCGATGATTATATCGGCTAAAACCTTCAAAGTTCCAAACTACAGCCGACAAAATAGACCAAGTCAAATTCACGACAAACAAACTACCGGAGCAACACAAACAGGAAAAAAAACTCAACTATTAGAGCATCTTCAACAGACGCATTATAATTCTTTTAGAGCGCCAAAATAGTCTTTTGCGCGTGGAAGTGATGAAGAGATTTTCAAAATACTCAAAAACACGGCGCCCAAACTGGCGGCCCCACCTGCAGCAGCCTGCGTGCACAATCCGGCGCCCCAAATTTGCAGCCCGTGGCCCGCGCGCACACCCGGGCGCTAAAGTTTATGAGCGCGCTCTACTTTACAACGACTGTTCGAGCGCTGTTTTTTTGTTTCCGGCGCACAAAAACGCTGATTTTAGCGCGTGAAACTGTTTTGAAGCGCCTGTTGGAGACGCTCTTAGGCAGCATCACCAAATCATATGCAAGAAGGAGGTCTTCAGGGTATTGATTCATCATCTTCATCCACCGCCAATGCGCAACACGCCTGGTCTCCAGCCCTGGGACGCCCGGAACACTTCGCTCGCCACCCGCTCCATCAGCTTTGCCCCCAATATTAGTAGTTTTTGTCTTGCCTCATTTATCTAAAAAAATATAGACCAGCTCATTATCCAGGAACACGACATCTTGACCACAGTCATATGATCAGATATAATGCCAACCAACACTAGCCTTCTATCATCTTTTGGGAAGCCCTTAATCCACCTCCCAAAGCATTCAGATGGGCTACTTTCATCTTTTGGGAAGCCCTTAATCCACCTCCCAAAGCATTTAGATGGGCTATCAGGAGTATTGCAAATCAAAAACACATTTTAAAAGACTCCAAATAAGTCTAGCAACTCAAAATTGAAAGAATAAATGATCAATATTCTCATCGTTACCACATACACAAGCATTTTACTCGCTTTTCTAGCTAGCTAGTGGTGGGGAAGGATTGTGACGGTCTATCCTATCAACGACGTCTATATGTGCAAGGAAGTTGAGAGCTCGCCGTCATCTCGGACGGGGATAGTTCCATGTGTTGTTGTGTGCTCCTGCCACGGCGTATGGAAACGACGCACTCCAAGGGGGTGCAGTCGTGTTATATAAGTACATTATCTTTTTTCTGTACTTACTTTTATCTTTAAAAAATTGTGAAAAGCTTTATAAAGCTTGGCAGCTTGGCCTTTCTCTACAAAAATTTAAAAACTTATGCCTTGATGTATTTTATAGAAGAAAATAGTAATAGTCATATCTGTATGTAAGCCAAGCAACACCCCCATTTTTTCGAAATGGTGTCACTTAGGGCTTTAACTTATTAAAAAAAGGAGTTGCCCGATTAATATGCGGAAACCAAGGTGAAAACCATTACTCCATCATAAGAGACACCCCAAATTTACAATGCTACACACCAAAGAGCTAGACACTTTAGCAGTGTGTTTAGCCCCACCGCCCTTATGTTCACTATACTTCTTGATGTTAATGTTATTGGTCCTATGTAGCTCTCTAAACTTGTGCGTGACATCAGCTCTCGCAATGAGAGTGCTATATACATATTTTTCCTTGCCCAAATCAAATACTTGATTAAAAGAAGAAGAAAAAGATGGGAATCAAGATCTTCTCTTTGCTCCCTTCTTTAGGATTCCAAACCATATTATTAGGTCGTACCGAAGTTAAGCTACATATGATGTGGCCAATCATGCCTGGCATACTTTGAAGAATCGAAGTATTTGCCGAAAAACACCTTTAGGATTTTTAAAAACATTATGTTTGCTAGAAGTCTATATTATCATATCTCCATGTCTATTTTATATGATAAAAATATGGAATCAAACTTTTCTCCGGGAAGATATTATGATGTGAAGTTCTTTTTTTAACGGTATTCTAATCGTAAGCTTCATGCAGTGAAGGCTAATGCCACACGACAGTGGCAATTCCAAATCATGATGGGCATGATGTTATGTGACCTATAAGGTCTTATTCAAGATTTCAATGTGGCAGATGCCAATGCACTGAAAGCGAATGTGAAAATTGTTCCCCGAATATAAGACAACGGGTTAAATAGAAAATCGACGATAACAAACATGATATGATACATCTGGTGGCCACAACTCCGGTGGCAAAAGTATTCGCAAAGGTCAATAAAAAGAAATGAAGAGGCCGGGACTTCAGCAAAGGTAGAGCGCGTGTGGAGATTTGAGTGGGCATGACTGTTATGGGTTGAACAGTTTAAGATGAATACAATCCCGATTTTGAAAAAACAAATTCCTCAAAAGAAAAAGGATTTCTTATAAAAATTTCAAAAAGAAAATAAAGTTAACTCTAGAAAAAGTAAAGTTGCAATGCAATTAAATTGATCTTGCAACAAGTATGCCGAGCCTAATAGTTGTACCTCTGGTTGTCATCACCCCCGTGTGTCCCGTGTTGCGCTACGCTTCCATCCCAACTCTCAACTCCATCACCCGTCATCGTCGTCGTTGCCATCCACCCATGGTTAAATCCCTGGTGTACTAAATCCAAATCTCTAGCTTTTTGTGTCTAAATCATGCCGCTCTTCTCCAGGTCACCTTCTAGCTCTCGCCACCGATTGATATATCTACTAACCCTAGCCACCCATCTCCCCAAAACCACAATCACACACCAATGCATGGGCACACGCACGCAAGCGCTCCATTCCTTTGTGTTAGGGTTCAAACTGAATACTTGCTCGGGCACAGGAGCTGCTCAAGTGATCGCCTGTGTAGAGGGCCTTAAGGCCATGTACAATGCCAGTGCTTAAAGAGAGAGACAAAAGATGCTTCTCATAACTTTTTGTAACTTGCAACGCTAGGTGCTTTATGCGGATGCTTGAATTGTTTTGATTAGGATAGATCAGAGCTAACTGCAGTTTCACGAAGGGCAAGCACCGGCTAGCACCAGGAGCCAGAGTTTGCTTCCATGCCTCTTTATATGCACCTATGCTAAGCATCCTAGAAGAACTTTTTTTTATCCAAAAAGGTTTTCGCCCCGCTTTTTATATAAAGCAATAGACCAACAATGCCCGGTACAACCACACTCACCCACCATAAATGCACGCACACACCCAAGGCAGGATACATAGGCGCTGAGCGCAGCAACACACTCACTAGCACTACAAGAACCGCCGGGGGCTCCATCCATGAACACCGCGAAGAAGTGAAGCCGCATATGACGAACCGTGGGCTCCAAGGCGGCGCCTTCAAGAAGGATACGACACCGGAGCGCCGCCACCGCCCGATCCGAGGATCAGAGTTTCCCCTGGAGCAACACGACAAACAATGATAGCCGCGACGACGCCTTCAAGAAGGGAGCGATCTTCGCCGTCGCCAGTCCACCCGAAGATAGAGTATATTTTCACCCCGGCCAACACTCACCGCCACCGAACGCCACACCCCGGCTACCACGCCGCCCACACAGTCATGGCAGCCGGGTAGCACCGAGGCACGAGCTCTGCCCATGAGCAATGCGCCACCACCACCAGGGCCGCCGCCCCGGAATCCAAGACCTGGACACCAAGTCCCCCGAGTCCCACCGCTACCCCAACCGCAGAGATGGACGGAAAGGATCCGCCTTTCGCGCCCCTGGCCGGACCCAGCGCCGAGACCCAATAGGCCGGCCACCACAAGACTCCATCGAGCCGTCCTCCTACACCGGGCGCGAGACGAGTGTAGTCCTGCCGCCGGGCGCGAGACGGGTCGGTCCTGCTGCCGGGCGCGAGACGAGCGTAGTCCTGCTGCCGGGCGCGAGACCAGCTCGGTCCTACGGCACCGGATGCGAGACGGTCGATAGACCGCAGCAGGGAGAAGGCCAGCCCTCCGGCGAGAGAAGCGAACGGGCGTCGAGGAGAGGAGTCGAAGGCCACCACCACCACCATCACCATGCCCGCAAGGAACCGCGAGCACATCCCAGGCCAGGCCCGACACCTCCTACCCGAAGCAGCAGCTCTGATCCGCCCCGGGCCTCGATCTGGCCCGCCCGAGCACGAACCGTAGATCTGCGCCGACCCCGTTGCGCGTGCAGCCGGCGCCGCACCACCAGCGCCCGCCCAGCCCCGCGCACCGCAGGCACATCTCCGGGGGCAGGAGGCCGCCACCACCACACTACGCTGCCCACAAAGCCCCAGTTGCAGCACCGCCGGAGCTCACAAGGCACGCCCACCGCCCCGCCCCTGCCAAGGCCCTGGACAGGCCCTAGCCGGCAGCAGGGCACCACCGCCGCCGGCCCCTGCAGCCAAGAAGCAGAGAACCCACCGGCCATAGCCGTCACGGCCCGCGCCGTCCGCCGGTTGAAAACCGTCGCTGCCCAGACACGCACCTCCGCCATGCAGCCCTTCACGCCGCCGCCACGGCCGCGCAGAGGAAGCACGCCGGAACGCCGCCGCGCCGCGGCACCCCGCGCCCGCGTCGCGCCCAGACACGAGGAGATCGGCCCGCGCCACACCGCCTCGCGAGGGAGGGAGAAGCCAAGCCCCGCCGCGCCCTTTGGCGGCGGCGAGGGTGGAGGAGGGAGGGGGAGGGTCGCTGGGGCGGAGATCGGAGGCCCTCCCGGACGCCCCGCGGGTGGCGGCGGGGGAGGGGATAGGTCGGGCTTAGACACCGAAGAACCTTTTTTCTGTTGAAGCACCCCCCATTGTGCATGGCCTAATCAAGCTCGGAGAGTGTGTTAGAAAAGCCGGTGATCACTGAAAATGAATGTGAATTTGTTCCCTGAAGGGAACACATCATGATAGTGGCGTACCCAGCGGGTGTGCCATGTGTGTCATAGCACACCCAAAATTTTGTGAAACATTTTTTACCATGTAATAATTAGCTGATTTTCGAGGCCCATCTAAACTAATTGAAATAGACCTTATTTTTTAAGTATGTACACCCTTCATTTTATTTCTAGGTCCGCCACCGCACCATGACAAATACAAAATCAGCAATATCAAACATGATCTGATACGTCTGGTGGCTGATGGTAAGGGTTAGCAAAGCCGATAAAGGAAGAAAATGGTGTTCCTGAATCTTTAACGAAGGTAGAGTGTAAGCACGGTTGTAACGTGTTGAACTATTTTTTTTTGAGCATCAGTACAGACACAAGTGCTCATATATACGCGCATACACTCACCCCTATGAACGCACACACGCACACCCTACCCCTATGAGCATCTCCGAAAGACTGAGCCGGCACATCATCTTAAGATTTACGAAGTCACCATAGGCACCTCGTCGTCGACGGGAACGTCTCCTCCCACTGAAAGCGCATCGCCGGAAATCCTGAAATAAATCTAGGAATAATGCGAGCACCAGGATTTGAACCCTGGTGGGTTGGGGATACCACTGTCCACCTAACCATCTCAACCACAGGTTGATTCGCACGCGTTGAACTATTTGAGATGAATGCAAACCGCATCAAAGAAAAAGGATTTCTCAAGAAAAAAACAAACGAAAAATAATAAAGTTATTAACTCTAAAAAGCCACTGTCGGTTGCAACAAGTGTGCCGGGCCTAAGAAGAACAACACACAACCGTTTGAAAACAGAAGGCCCTCATCGTCGGTTGTGCCCCATCGCACATACTCTTCGACCCATCAGGTTCGTATTAGACACAAAATCCCTGGTCATTCGTGTCATAATCACGCCACTCTCCCGCTGGCCACCTCTGGCCCTCCTCTCTCCGCCTACTGGCATACTCCCTCCGTCCCATAATAAAAGGGCGTTTTTGACACTAATAGTGTCAGAAACGCTCTTGTATTATAGTAATGTCAGAAACGCTCTTGTATTATGAGACAGAGAAAGTATTTACCATCCTGGCCACCCGTCGCCTCTCCGGAACTGCACTGCATGCACTCCCGCGCCATTCCTGCCGCGCCGCGCCGCGCCCTCCGTTCCGCCGCCACCCTAGGTACAACGTACTGCACCACGAGCTCTCTGGGTCGGCCAAACCGGCGAGGTCCTCTCTGCCCATTTCCTTTTTGTGTTCAGTTGTGATCGGCTGAGTGAAGTCTATTTTAAACCTTGAGGTTGTAGAGCTGGTCACAAATAAACCCTCATCTCTAAATCCCTGTAGTATGTACCTTGTAGTCATTGATCCCGGTCAATCTCAACCCCGAACCTTTCTAGACTAGTTTGGCGCGCTGGGAAACCAGCTATCCCGGCCCGGATCGCACTCTAATCTCAGTGACTGCATGGACCCACATGTCATATTCATCCCCAATCTCTCTCTCCTGAGAATCTGCGGCAGCTGTCGAGTATCGTGACGGGCTACTGCAGGTCATGCCGCACGCATCTGCCGTCGAGCCGCCACGGTTGAGACGAGGCCCTCAGCGAGGAGTGCGTATAGGACCTCCTCGCGGCTGGCCGTAGTAGGTAACGCGGAGGACAAGCTCCAATGCGAACGCGTGCACACCGGCCGGCGGCTCAACTGCTCCGGCCGATTGATTCCGTCTGCCCGATGCGCCTGGATAAGTAGTAGCTAAACGATCTAGCACCAAACGCTCATATATGTGGTAACCAACTTAATCGATCTTGGCCTGATTGATTGAATCTGCGCAGACCTCAGGCACACCGGAATTCATATGCGCTGTTTCTCAGTGAGGCACTCCGGCGAATTGTAAACCACCATCATCTGGGACATCACAGAGACCATCGCGTGGCCGCTCAGGATGGGCTGACCGCGTCCGTGGCGCTATGCATATGCGGCTTCCCGTCTGCGAGCGTGGCGGGCTGGCGGCCATGGACTGCGGCCGCTCATGCACAGAGGTTGAGGCCGCGGACAGCGAGGATGACGTTGCGGGACCTGCTGGGCCAGCAAGTGTGCGACTGCAAGCTCGTCTTCGCGGGGTACACAGCTCGTCTTCGCGGGGCACTCGCTCGGCTCCCGCACCGCGACACCCACGGCGGTGCTGAACTGCTGATGGTGACCGCCTGCCACGGCGCCCAGCGTGTGTGCGGGCACTACACGCCCCCGTCCGTCCAAGACCCCCGAGGCGCGTGTCGCTGCCCCGCCGCGTTGCTGGCGTCTAGGCACCTGCACTGATTTCAGAAGAGAGATGGAACAGGGTGCGGATGGAGGATGGATTTGACATGTGGGGTGGAGATGTAAGTGAGAGGTAGACTTTAATCCCGGGCGGGATGGATTTTTTCCCGGTGCGCCAAACAGGGCCAGGTTCAAGATTGACCGGGATAAATGAGTATAGGGTATAGAGTTCAGAGATTTAAAGATGAGGGTTTGTTTTCGACAAGCTCAACAACTTTAAGGTTTAAAATAGACTTCACTCTGATGGGCTCCGGTGGGCCGTTTCGTTCCGTTTCTCTTTTGCTCTAATGCACGGTGCTGACGCTGCATGCACTCTGGATCAAACTGCAAAAGTCGCCGTCAATCAAACATGCACTCTCAATCGAACTGCAAAACTCTCAACACGTTGCGTCTCATCTTAAATTAGTTGGTTGGAGTCTACCGAACAAATTTTTTGCAGTCGTTCATGCGAGAAAGCAACAACGCGCCACCGATCGATCTTGCGCAGCCAGGCACGGCTCTCGCTTGCCGTGCCGATCAATAGTAGACAGATATAAGCCGTTGTCAATATCTCGCCGGGTTTTCATGCCATATTTGGCGGGAGCTTTGCTACACGCACGGAGAGATTCGACGGACGTTTACAGGGCGTGCTGATGTGGAAAGGTGTGATTGGAAAGAAGAGGTGAAGCGGGCCTCACCCCATGAAAATCAGGACGGAAGATTAACAGTAAGATGGAAGGAGTTCGGTGTAGCCCCGTAAAGATCCGTGCCTGTAGAATTTACGATTTGGAGGCCAGACACGCTCGCGTTACGGTGCCGGCAGGGCGCCACATACGCGGCCGCCTGTTCCGATTGTCCGCTAGCTACGACCTCGCCACGTCCGTCTACGACTTTACGTTTCCGCTCTGAAGCCAAGGTTCGCACGTGAATGCGAGCGTGGCTGTGTGATGTGTCCCTCTGATCCGATCCACTGAACTCAACCGGGGCACGAAAACGAGGCGTGAGGAACTCTACCGTCCTCGTCGATCGGTTTCGTCTTGTCCGAGCCATGTGATGCGCAACAGTCCAGGAAAAGCCGGTTAGATAGGAAGCTGCATCTATCTCTCTGAAGTTGACTCGCCGGAACCCACGTCGGAAGGCCGTGAAATCACCCCACTCCGCTGCTTTTAAGAATGACGGCCAGCGACGTACGAACCCAAGTCAGTCGGTCAGGGTCTTTTTTTCACTTGTAGTATAAGATTCTGTAGGCAACATCACACACACACACCAAAAAAACCATAGGCGAATATAGTAGCAGTACTAGTAACACACACACACGCACACACATGATGAATATTTGCTTTTGAGTATGCATGCCTATTCTCTAAAAAAACAGACGCGGGAAAAAAGCGTCGTGACCTAGTGCGAGAATTGGAAAGGAAATTCATGTGTTTTTGGTCCCTTTCCCTGTATTTTGGGTTCGCGAGGAGGTTTGCGGAAATTGTCAGCCGAATCAGCTCTGAAGACGCATGTGGTTGGATGGTTAGAGGTGAGTGTATACACGTATGTATGAACGTTTGCATATATGTTGTGTTAAAAAAAAACTAGCTCCTACGGGGTGTCCCGTTCGGCCACTAACATGTGGGGCCACATGTCATTGGTCAAAAGATGAAACGGCACAATGCCTCCTCGTCCGTCTCCACCTGCTCGATCAGTAGCACGATGATCAGCCTAGCCTGCTCGGATCCTCGTACCAATGATCGCACCGCATGCTAGCCGCTGCCCCGGGCGCCGCGGCTAGCAGATCTGTGGCCGGAGTTTGGCGAGTGAAAACTGCAGCTGTTCACACGCGAGAAAGCAGCCCGCACCGATCTTGCGCGGCCACGCACGGCTCCCCTGTCGCCGGTCCGTGGATCATAAGCCGTCGCCAATGTTTTTTTGGACCCACAACCACAAGTTGGCGTTACGGTGCCGGCCGTTGTGATTGTTTGCTATGGTCGCCTCACCTCAGTCCTCACCACGTGGGGAAGGATTTTTTTAACACACTATAGATGCAAACGCTCCTACATACCCTCAAACACTCATCATTACAAACGCGCAAATGCATATCATATCTCTATAACCATCTTCAAGAGACTGAGGCAGCATATCATTTTGAAATTTACAAATCGCATCGTTGAAAATCTTGAAATAAATTCAAAAATAATACTAGCATCAGGACTTGAACCCTCATAAACTAAGAATACAATCACCCTCTAACCATCTAAACATATATTGAGACAAAAACAAAGCGTGAGAAACTCGAACGTTCCATGTGATGCACACCACTAGCTCCACGGAAAGCCGGATGGGTAGTGCGTACTACTCTTACAAGCTAGCTAGGCTGTCTGTATCTGTATGTACTTATCCGATAGAGACTCGGGTTGAGCCCACGTCGGAAGGCCGTGAGTTCACTCCACTGATCCGCTCCTTTTAAGAATGACGGCAAACGACGACGACACGTGCTTGTTTAGAGCATCTACAGCCGCTATAGTTCCAGCCCTTCAAACACCCGATTGGATGCGTTTGTGGACATTAATCGGTCACGCTTTGAATTAATCATTCTGCATCTAAGTCTTATATTTGAACCCTAAATCCAAAAACATGTAAAAGAAATAGTATGTATTATATACTACGTACTACCTTACCTAATCTTTATCGTGGAGCCCACGATGTCAGTGTCGGGCGCCAAATGGACGGACACGTAGGAGGGCTCTGGCTCCTCCTCCTCCTCCTCCTGCTCGACCTCATCCATATAGAAGAACATCTCTTCCTCCTCTGAGGCGTGCTGCGCCTCCATCTCCTGCCGGCGACACAGTCTCGCCTCCGCATCCGACTCCGGGCGGAGGGAATCGAGGATGCCTACTGCTTCGCCTGCAGATCCTCGTCTCCGGCGTCCCTACATCCTCGTCGTCCTCTTCCTCCTCCCTCTCCTCATCCTCCTCCAACTCCTTCAGATCCATTGCATCCGGAGGTAGCCCCGCGACAATCCAGCCTTCGCGTCTTGCCCAGATCTGCTCAAGGAGCTGCAGCCGACGCTCCGACGATAAAAATGGATGGCCCCTTATCTGGCGGCGTGGGGGCATGGCTACTGGTGATGGAGGGGGAGTGGAAAGTGGCGGCAGCGATGGCGGACGGGCGAAGGGAAATATGGAGAGATAGGGTTTCGATGCCGGTGGTCAACTTAAATAACCGTCTAGGCACTACGCGGCCCGCCGGAGCGGCGCCACGCGGCGACATCGGTCCAACAGAGGAGACGAGCTTCGAACCGCCAGGTTTTCAGGCGATTTCGTGTGGGCCTCCAACGTCAATCTGACGTGGCGAGTGGACGTCCCCATATCTGCCCCATATTTAAGTTGTATATATAAGGTATGCCGGTCAGTCCAGACGTCTGAGACCCGTTTGAGGCATCTGGCTGGGTCAAAATTTCATGACCGAACAATGACCAAACATTTCACGAGAAATTTGAGATGTTCGGCTGTAGATGCTCTTATCGATCAATCTCACGCAAGCGTCCGCACGGCACGTACGTACAGCATTGCCTTGCAGTTCCCGGCCTCCGGCCTCCTCCCGCGCCTCCAACCAAACCCGGCTCCAGTTCGGCAGTTCCTCGTCGCCATCCACCATCAACGCGATAAAACCCCACCGTCGCGAAAGTGCTCTGGCTCTGATTCAGAATAGCCAGTTGGAGCTCGCCGAACAAAAACCGCAATGGTGCGCGCGAGAAAGCAACGCGCCACCGATCGATCTGATCTCGCGCAGCCAGGCACGGCTCTCGCTACCCGGTGCCGATCAAACGAGATGACAGATAAGCCGTCGTAGATTTCTCGCCGGGGTTTTGTGCTATATTCGGCTTCCCGGCCAGCCGCACTAGCGTTCTATGATGGCGACGATCCATGGCGCCACGCGGCCGTCTTGGCCCGGCGCCGCCGTGCTGCTACGCCTGGCTGGCTGTTGTGACTGTCTGCCACGTTGGTTGGGACGTAGTAGTAGTACGTTTCTGAAGCTTTGCTTCGCCCATGTGAGTGTGACGTGTCCCACTGATCCGATCCGATCCACTGAACTCAACCGGGGCACGGAAACGAGGCGTGGGGAGCTCTGGCGTGGCGTACGTCCTCGTCGTCCTTTGTCCTGTGCGAACCATGCGATGCGCAACGCTCCATGCATCGACGGCCGGATAGGTACTCCTCCAAGCTAGGCTTGTGTAGTTGACTCGCCGGGCTCGCCCACGTGGGAAGGCCGCGAGCTCACTCCACTCGGCTCCTTTAAGAATGGCGGACGGCCAGCGACGACGCGTGCCCGTCTCGCCCAGCCCAACTCATCACCTTTTGGCTTTTACTCATCTTACTTACTTGATGAAATCAACGGGAATTCTCCCGGCGTGTTTCGATACAAGTTGAAAACACTTTGGCGTGGATTTGATAACCGGGCAGAGAGAACCGGTCGAGCTTCTGCCGATTTCTCTCGGCGGAAAACAACCAGGAGCGTGAGGAGTCTGCCCGCACAGCACGTACCACAGCATTGCCTTCAAGTTCACGGCCACAGCCTCCTCCCGCGCCTCGCCTCCTGCATGCGCCTCCAACCAGACCCAGACCCAGCTCCGGTTCCTTCCTCGTCGCCATCGTCGCCGTCGCCATCCATTCCATCATCACCGTGATAAAACCCGATCTCAAACTCAAAATCTCCTACTACTATAATCTATACTCGTGCCCAAATTGTGCTGTTCTTCCGTCACCCAGCTCTCGGTCCATATATATATACAATATACTCCTCGTCCGGCAGCATCTCCTCCCCAGTCCCCATTCCCTGGAACCTCGCCTGCGCGTGCGCCATTGATTCCTCCCGTCCTCGCCTCGCCGTGTCAAGCTCTGCACGCCTTCGTCCCGCGGCTATCCTTGAGTCCCAGGTACGACCGGACCAACCCAGCAAAGTTTTCTTTCCCTTGGGTAGATTTTTGGCCGATCGTGGCTTGGGCTTCAGTTTCCGTGGGTTCGGGGGCGGGCACGGGCGTCCAGGTTTCCGGCACCGGCCGCGCGCGAGGCAGGCTTCCGATCAGTTCTGCCAGCGAACCGCGCTGGCAGCGGTGGCCGGCGGGTTCGCAGGGGGCGGCGGCACATGAGCATCCATGCGCATTTGCTCGCGGTGCGGGCGGTGAGGCGCCGGGCGCGTGGCCCCGCCGGAGCCTGCCTGCTCACGAGTCGCACGCCGGGTTAGACGGTTAGGAGAAACACGCAAGAAAGGCGGGCGGGGCGGACGGACGGACGGACGCCGGGACAAGCGTGAGGTCGCTGATGTAGCTCACGAGCTGCGTGGCCGCGTGGCTGGCACTGGCTGCGTGCGTGTCGCCGCGGTGCCGTAGCCCGGTGGATGGATCGCTTGAAAACGATGGACAGGCTGCCGTCTGGCCAAGCACTTCAATCATGTTGCCAAGAAAGACTGGCCTTTTTTTGGGTTTGTGACCTGTGATCCTGCTTTGGACCTCGGTTGTTTGATTGGACATCACACACGGCCGTGTGATGCTCTGCTCTAGAAGGATTAGTTAACTTTTGGCTCGAAAATTCTAAACTTTACAGTTACCTCTACTTGTCTCATCTCACACTTACCTCTACTACTAGCAAGCAAAAGAGAATGTTGGCCCAAGATTTTTTATTTCATTTTTACGGTTTTTGCTAAAACACATCTAGATATACCCTAGACAGTTTATCCTTATAAATGGAAAAGTACCTTTCGAGTGGCTAGTACCAGCTTATTACTCTACTTGGCATGTACCTTCCCTTGAAATAAACATAAGTTTTTTTTTTCATGTGATCATAACTATTTTCACACATGTTTGACAAATGAACAACGTACAAATAACACACACTCTTGATTAACCACCACTAATCTGCAATATGGTAGTATTTGCTGAGGATTCTGTTCTTATGACAGGAATTGTGATACTCTGAATCTAACTGTACTAAGAATTGTGATAACCTGAATGTCAGGCACTCTGTTCATTTTCAGGAGCAGCCAGTGACAGGTTCATGATCGTCGCACCTTAATTGTGCTCATCCTCTATGGGGTCCGAGACAACTGAAGTGCGTCGCTCTATCCCTTTGGTGGTGTTATTGAATTGTCCAGTTTGTGATAATTTCTGACAATAATGGCATGCTTGTTCATTCTCACTCGCAGAGAAATGACACCTTGCTGGGCAATGGAGTCATCGGCATTCTCGCCGAGACTGTCAACATGTGGGAGAGGAGGGCGCCGTTAACTCCTTCCCACTGTGCTCGCCTCGTGCTCGGAGGAGGCAAGCGCGAATCCGGCGTGAACCGGATCATCGTGCAGCCAAGCACCAAGAGGATCCACCATGATGCTCAGTACGAGGATGCGGGGTGCGAGATCTCAGAAGATCTGTCAGAGTGTGGCCTCATCGTAGGCATCAAGCAACCAAAGGTAACACTGCAACCAATTACGTTGGATACCCCAATTGACTTTGATTTACAGTCTGCGACGGTATCACGGCTGTGAAAATGTTTTGAGAGGTGTTTCCTTGTGCAGCTGGAGATGATTCTTCCTGATAGAGCATATGCGTTCTTCTCGCACACCCACAAGGCCCAGAAAGAAAATATGCCGCTGTTAGATAAGGTAGTTATCATATTGCGCACACACATTTCTGAGGAGGAAATATTGCGCTAAATTGCCGGTTCATATTTTTCAGATCATGGAGGAAAGAGTGTCCTTGTTTGATTATGAGCTAATTGTCGACGACGATGGGAAAAGAATGCTGGCATTTGGGAAGTTTGCTGGCAGAGCTGGACTGATAGACTTCTTACACGGTCTCGGGCAGAGTAAGAACACTGTTTTATTTCTCAGTTCATGCACTGACCTGATATTGTTGTGCCTGCGATGCTCCAATTTGCCATCTCGACTTATCATGAAGGGCAACTTGTTCTGTCGTAAGCAACTGTTAGTTATGCATTCTGCTAAAGTATTTCCCTTGCAATTTCAGGATATCTGAGCCTTGGATACTCGACTCCGTTTCTGTCTCTGGGGCAATCCCATATGTACCCTTCGCTCGCTGCAGCCAAGGCTGCCGTCATCGCCATTGGTGAAGAGATAGCAACATATGGACTTCCATCTGGAATTTGTCCAATTGTATTTGCATTCACCGGATCCGGAAATGGTAATTCCCGTGTTTACTTTCATTGCCTCCACATTCAGGTTGCTGGTTGCAGCGCACTTACTCACATTTATAACTTCATATGTCACAGTTTCGCAGGGCGCACAAGAGATATTCAAGCTATTGCCACATACCTTTGTTGATGCTGAGAAACTTCCTGAGCTCTTTGTGGTATTACTCCTTTTGTGCCAGAAGTTTCACATTTAGATTACTTTTGTGAGTTTTGTTTTGTCCCCGTTGAAATGAACGAAATCTCTGCCACCTGCGGATGCGTTGTCTATGCTAGCAAATTTGGTTACTGATTGAGTGGTTATGGGTCGGTATTTGATTATTATTTTTGCAAGTATAGCTTCTTAATATATCTCAGTTTGCTCTATTCCTGAAATTATACAGGGAAAGAGTCTGCCTCCACATCATCAGTCAACCAGGAGAGCATTCCAACTATATGGATGTGTTGTCACATCTAAAGACATGGTCGCACCCAAGGATCCCAGCAGATGTTTTGACAAAGTAATGCACATTTCTTAAGTTTATCAGATAAATGTTGGTTTTTTAGTTTCTAACAGGAAGTGCTAAGGTATAATAACATTAGCATAGATCATTACTCTTAACTGAAATAAAATATTTATCCTGTCATAACACGATACCCTTTTCTCATAATACAATGTCCATCGTTCAACTAATTTGCTGCAAAGAGCTGTTCAAATGTTTTGCCTGTTTACAGTTCATTGATCATGCCCTCACATTCCTAATCCTGTTAACCAATCCACTACTGATCTTTTTCGCTTCTCTTAGTAAATTTTGAACTATGGTGTTAGCCAAACAAAATTTTCCATCTCTTCTGTTTTATTAGTATTTCTTAGCTTTTCAATAGCCTGATTGTAAGAAATCTTTCATCGACATTGTCTGTAGGCTGACTACTATGCTCATCCGGAACACTACCGCCCTATTTTTCATGAAAGGATTGCTCCATATGCATCTGCCATTGGTATGGTCCACAACTTATTGCTTTCATTTTATATTGTTCAGTTTTGTTACGTTTCTGTATTTTTGGCACAATCTCTAAAACAAGTCTAGACCATAGGATTTTCATCATCTATGTTATTTAGTTATACCAAAAAAGATGTTATTTAGTTATATAAAGATACTAAGCATTGAACTGCATAGCACAGAACAGTGCTGGTTCTAAACTGATGCTGGCATTGATAGAGTTGCTAATGTAACGAGGTGCTGGTTGCAGGGTGTATAATTTACACTTATAAATCATGGAGATTTCATAAAAAATCTGCTATGTGTCGCAGTAGCAATACTAGTCGTTTAGCCATTATAGTCTAATTTGTATCCGTGCATTTCTACAGTTAACTGTATGTACTGGGAGAGGAGGTTTCCACGACTATTGAGCATTGATCAGTTACAACAGCTGATGAAGAATGGGTGCCCTTTGGTTGGCATTTCTGATATAACTTGTGACATTGGAGGTTCCATAGAATTTGTGAACACAAGTACATCAATAGAGAGGCCTTTCTTCCGGTAAGAATTTTGGATATTCACTACGGATGCATAAATTTAACTTGCTTGTAATCTTCTGCACATTGCCTATTAATTATAAATAAACAGAACCGTCTCTGCTAAGTACTCTGGAGTAGTACCACACAGATACTTGGTTCTGCTTCTTCATAATTGGTGGTTTTTGCTTAGCCAGTGACTTTTTGACAAATTACCTTGGATATGCAAATCTAGGTATGATACTTCGACTAATTTGTACCATGATGATATGGAAGGCGATGGCGTGATCTGCTTAGCTGTTGACATTCTGCCTACAGAGTTTTCCAGAGAGGTGAGAAATTTATGATAAGACAAAACAAACTATTCTTGTTGCAGTTCCAATTTGTTGCTATGAGATGACTCCTATTCTCTTGAACTCAAACTCTGCAGGCCTCCCAGCATTTTGGAGACATATTATCTAGATTTGTTACCAGCTTGGCCTCAGCTAAGGGACTGCTGGAGCTTCCTTCCCACTTGAGAAGAGCTTGCATCGCATATGCTGGCAAACTCACTCCTCTGTATGAGTATATTCCTCGGATGAGAAAGACTATGATGTAAGTTTCAAATATTTCTCATCATAACTGTCGTAATTCTGTGTTATAGTTTCAGAGGATATGTATTTCTGTTCATGTCCTGAATCCTTGAGATCCCAGATATATTTTGTAAAGGGAACAAAATAGGTAATCATACTGGACAGTGGGCAGGATGTAGTTCCAGTCTGAAGTGATATGTCTATCTTTCTACCATGTTTCAGAATATTTTTTGAACATTGTGTTTTTTATTTTATTTGCTGTTTGTTAGCATTAGTTATGTTTACAGTGCCACAGTTTTCTGGTCATGACTGATGACTGGTACTGTAAATATTTACCATCTCCGAGCATGTTTACTGCCTATAATGTCATTTTAAACATTTTGTTTTGCTCTTATGCAGAGAATTGCCACCAACTCCAGCGAATTCATTGCCTGATAAGAAGTACACCACCCTGGTTAGAAATATAATTCTCTAATATTTTGGTGCATTTTTTTAACTAAATCTTTTGGAACTTTCATATGGTCTGCTCTATAATGACTTCTCAGTTGTCTCCTAACAATTTGTCGATCAATGAAACAGGTATCTCTCTGTGGCCACCTCTTTGATAAGTTCCTTATAAATGAAGCTTTGGACATCATTGAGACAGCTGGGGGTTCTTTTCACTTGGTTAAATGTGATGTTGGACAAAGCATCGACGATATGTCCTACTCAGAGCTTGAAGTAAGCAATAAAATTTCTTACTGATATGAAACTATTTTCAGTATGAAGTAAACACAACATGCTGTCTCTAGTTTGGTAGTTAACATTCAGTTTTTTTAGAGAAATTATTTTCTACAAGCATACATCAAAAGACTTATAGTCAAGGAGGCTAAGATGGCCTACCAAAAGACATCTCGTCAGTTGTCACAGAATTAGACTTCTGATTCTCTTTTTCATCTAGGAAAAGTGTGGTGGTCATGCTAAACTGATAGTGATGGATGGTAACTTATGCTTAAGGAATGATGGATGGTAACTTTCGGTGTCCATTTTTGATCAATTACTGAGCATAATAAAAAGTAAATAGTACAAATAATTGAAAGGTGTCCAAGAACATCAAAGGAAAGAAGTTGGATCTAACAGCTCTTGGACCGCCTTTGCCCATCCCTATCGGGTCATCACCTAATAAAAAGACAAAAATAAGAAGAAGAGATCAGTACGTCTGGGCAAACATAGCCCTTTAGATATTTTGCACTCAATCATTGAGTGGGTTATAAATGTTCAGTCTCTACCCCCTTCCTGTGCCAACCAGTCTTCCGAGCTCCCACTTCAACTAACTGGAAGCTTGGACTGCCATGAATCAGTTTGTGATCCCTTCCTTTCATTTCCTTTCCTTTTTGAGCTGTGTTCCTTTAAATGATTTTTGGGCGCTCTCTTTGGTGTGCTAGTTTTGTAAGTATTTTTGCTACCGCAGCTCCTCTAGTGATTCGAGGAAGGAAGAAACTGAAGGGCCCTGTTTCTGGGAGCATTTTATTTCTTTTGAACAGTATACCTTTGATTCTTAGCTTCCTTCTTAATATGCAGTACTACGTTTTGACCCCACTATTCTGGCATTTGAATATGGCGGATAATTAACAACATGTTGAAATTTGTCTTTTTTCTTATAACGTTAGGAACTCTTC
The DNA here is from genome assembly GCA_034509565.1 of Triticum monococcum. Classification (NCBI taxonomy): domain Eukaryota; kingdom Viridiplantae; phylum Streptophyta; class Magnoliopsida; order Poales; family Poaceae; genus Triticum; species Triticum monococcum. Next base: position 594,441,543 of record CM067846.1, read on the forward strand.
CGCAGAAAAAAGTATCAGGACTCACAGGTCTGATACATCATATGAACATACCTTAATAATTAACATATGTACTCGATGCAATGCATGTTGGATTATAAAAGTTAAAGATGTATTTTAACTTTTAGCATCCCTCACCAATTCATGCCTTTAAAGAAACATATGATGCATTTCATTCTACAGGTAGGAGCAGATGATACGACTACATTAGACAAGATCATCGATTCCTTGACTTCTATCGCTAATGCACACCGTGGAGATCCTAATGCCACCGAGATATCTCTAAAGATAGGAAGAGTCAGCGAATGTGGAATTGATGACAGCATGGATAAAGTAGGACCAAAGGTTTTAATCCTTGGAGCTGGAAGAGTTTGTCGGCCAGCTGCTGAGTTTCTAACATCTTACCAAAACATCGACCAAGTACATGTTGTTGTGGCATCTCTGTATCAAAAAGATGCAGAAGAGGTGAGTCTCACAGTACAGTGTGCTCCTTAGCTCTTATGTAAACTTTAGTTGGACAAAAATGTCTGTTAATTTTATCATGTTTGTCGATATTAATAGCTTTGGAAAATTCATTATGGTGTCATTTTTGTCCAAACTTAATATGTATTTGTAGAATTCAACCATTAGTCCATTACTTTTCTCATGTTTTTGTTTCTCTGCCTTCAGACAGTTGACGGAATAAAGAATGCAACAGCAGCTCAGCTCGATGTTTCAGATACTGAAAGTCTTTCGAATCTTGTTTCACAGGTATTTTAACTCTGATATTTAATTTCTCTAGTGAACAAATACTCCTACTAGTACTTTTCATAGTGTCTTACAGTGAGCATAAGAGGCCAGACTTCTGTCACAAATAAATATACCCAACTCTGCCGGCATTCCTAGGCTAACTTTTCATGTACAAACCTTAAATGTTTGCAGTTCAGGATAGAGATTTCTATTCTTTCTTGTCAAGAGAATGCATAAGTTGTTACAGATTAAGAAATGATTGGAGTTCCTCTTACAGGTTGATGTTGTAGTCAGCTTGCTACCTGCCAGTTTTCATGCTGCCATTGCAAGAGTATGCATAGAGGTAAGCTTAAACCACCGCTGGTACTATATTGGAAATGAGGAATTGCTTCAGCTGATTGAGTTACATTTCTCTATGATAGCTCAAGAAGCACTTGGTCACAGCAAGCTATGTTGATGATTCCATGTCAAAGTTGGAGCAAGCTGCGCAAGGAGCAGGTGTAACTATACTCTGCGAAATGGGCCTTGATCCTGGCATAGGTACTTGCTAAATATAACGGCCAGCATATATATGTAGACAGCTCTAAAAATGGTCATTGCATATTATGTGATGAAGAAAAGGTTCTTTCATCATGGAGCAACTTTGCATGACAGAACATGTTGTGAATATATTTCCTGTACAGATCACATGTTGTCGATGAAAATGATTGATGAAGCACATGCTCAGAATGGAAAAATAAAGGCTTTTACATCTTTCTGTGGTGGACTTCCATCTCCAGCTGCCGCAAACAATCCACTGGCCTACAAGTTCAGGTAAATTCAACTATAGTGACTAGTAGTGTAACAAGGTCTCCACGCCTGGAGCTTGTGGCACAATATTGCACGAAACAAGTTTTACCAGCAAGTCTGATTGTTATTTGTCTTGTTCTTAGTTGGAGTCCAGCAGGTGCCATCCGAGCAGGAAGAAATCCTGCTGTCTACAAATTTCTTGGAGAGACCATCAATGTGGATGGTAAGTTAGTCTCGTATCTCTTCAATTGCCCAGAGAAAGGGAGCACATTTCAATAGACTGGTTTACCCACACAAATTTACTGAACCAAAGGCTAACCTTATACTTAATCCATCGGGCCAATTGCACCCCTGCTGCTGTGAAGATCACCTGACTTAGAAAATACATAGCTGTGTCACTAACATGTGGCCTCAGAGCCCACTTAGCAGCCTCACATGTGGTGGTATTTTCCAATTTGTACATCCTTTGGATTTTGCAACGGTGTGGAGCTAATTTTCTCTAGTGTATACATTAACTTTACACACTGGACATGAAACAGTTGGCAATCCCTTTTCATGTCATGGAATATGACAAGGTGTTGAAACAGCTAACCAATGATATATTATGCCTGCAATTATCTAGTGATATAAAAGTGAATATAAATACGAGGAAATGGGTCTAGTTTTTCGGGAGTACAGATTTAATTATTACCTACTATATATGTTCTTTGTTATCATTTACTTACCACTTCCACAGGTAGTAAATTATACGAGTCAGCAAAGAGGCTCAGACTACCAGAGCTTCCCGCTTTTGCCCTGGAACACTTGCCAAATCGAAATTCCTTGATGTATGGAGACCTGTATGGGATCTCCAAAGAAGCATCTACTGTATATAGGTCCACTCTTCGTTATGAAGGTAAGTGTTGATATATATTTTTTTTCACTGAGTTGTTCTCTTTGCAGTGTGTAATATTTGTGTTGCATTTGCACAGGATTTAGTGAGATCATGGCTATCCTGGCGAAAATTGGGTTTTTTGATGCTGAAAATCATCCACTGCTACAAGAAACTAATCGCCCAACATATAGGATTTTTCTCAACGAACTCCTTAATGACAACAATGTATCCACATCCAACACAAAGGTAAATGGTGAAGAAACTGGAGGACATGATGATGAACTGATTTCAAGACTCATGATGCTTGGGCATTGCAAAGAAAAGGAACTAGCTGTCAAGATACTCAAAACCATCAAGTTAGTTTCTGATCCCTATGCTTTATTGGTCCCAATTGCATCTCTTCTACAGACTGCTTAAGTACCATTTTAATCATGTCATCTAATATATGTGCAATGACTACGATTGCAAGAGATAATTTAAGAATATGTTAGGAACAATCAGCATTGCTTCTGAAATTCGCGGTTAGAACTGACGAATCACTTAACTGGTCTTTACACCTGCTAGGTTCTTGGGGCTGCATGAGGAGACACAGATTCCTAAGGATTGTTCAAGTGCATTCAGTGTTATTTGCCAACGAATGGAACAGAGAATGGCCTATGGCCACAATGAGCAGGTGAGACTTATTATCTTTCATCGTCGTTATATCTCATGTATTGCATATAGCTATTGAAATTATTCTTGTACAAACAGTATAACAGAAGCATCACTCTGTTTTTTCCTGCCTCTGTGACCTCTGTTTTCTTATCAGAGAAGAGAATCACATAATGTTACTTAAGAGGCAAAGATCTCAAGAGTAATAGTTTTATTTATCATTTTTTGACATAATCAACTGTGAATCTGGCAGCACCAAATTTCACGCGCAGACTTATTAGTATTGTAGTAGATTGACAGTTTAATGACCAACCTGTACTTCTACATCTCACATTGCTTTCCAACACCATATCTCAATCATAAACAGGTTTGCAGAATAAACTAATAGAGACTGGCTTACTTGGACCATGATGCACTAAACTTTGCTTTGTTCCCATAATTCAGGATATGGTACTGCTCCACCATGAAGTCGAGGTGGAGTACCCCGACGGGCGACCCGCGGAGAAGCACCAAGCTACGCTGCTGGAGTTCGGAAAGACCGAGAACGGCAGGTCCACCACCGCCATGGCCCTCACCGTCGGGGTACCGGCAGCGATAGGAGCCCTGGTACTGCTGCACTCCACTCACAACACATCACACACACCCTGAACCTGCACCTGCATCAGAGAGAAACATGTGTTAATTTGTCCCCATCTTCTGTTGCAGCTCTTGCTCCAGAACAAGGTCCAGAGGAAAGGGGTGATCCGGCCTCTGGAGCCGGAGATCTACATCCCTGGTGAGTGCAGAAGCAAATTAACAACTCTGGTTATGCTTATGACTAATCCTGAGATTCTGACCTGTGTGTTTGCGGCTGTGAAGCGCTGGAGATCTTGGAAGCGGCGGGCATCAAGGTGATCGAGAGAGTGGAGACCTGAGAGGATGTCAGGATAGGATGAGAATCCACCGAGTATATATGCTGCTGCAACAGAGGCAGTGAGTAAATAAAATGATGATTATCGCCGTTGTAAGTCAAATGAGCGAACTGTATGTATATATGTGACTATCTATTGTATATATATATACCAAATCTGTCGCCGGTTGATTCGGTTGGTGAACTCCCTACTCTTCATTGTACTACATTGCCAACGAGAGACCCCGACTAGATCTTCTTCTCCGGCGGCGGCGACCGCGAGCACGCCGTCCTCGCGGCGCCGGGCGATGGCATGCTCGTCAGCGTCGACCGGCCGGAGGAACCTCCGTCCAAGAAATGGGGAATGGGGGTAGTAACCTGGATGCCGGTCTTGGAGAGGCCGGGGAAGCCCTATGGAGCCGACGCGCACGCCCCGGGAGCTTCCACGATGCCCGCCGATGCCATGGGCGCGTGGTCTACGCCGCCGCCTCCACGGTCAGCTGGCATCTCCCTCCGCCGCCGCCAAAATTTCCTTCTCGGCTCTTTCCGGGAGGCGTGTCGTGTCTGATACCAGCCATTTCCAGAAGAGAGGGGGGAAAAGATCACCGTAGATTCCTTTCTTATTGGGCTAAAAGATCATCGTTTTCCCCCTCTCTTTTTCCAGCAAGGCCTGGTTATTAAACGGGCCGGCCCGTGGCACGTTTAGCACGCTGGGCCGCATATTTTCCAGCCTATTAGGCTATATTTTAGGTATATTGGGCTGTAATTTAGATCATATTGGGCTAAAAAATGGATTGTGCCGTGCCGGCCCACGTGCCCAGCCTCTAGACCCAGGCATGGCCCAAGGCATGCCGCGTGCCGGGCACGGCCCGTTTAGCCTGTGCCGTGCCTGGCCCATTGCAGGCCTTGCCGGCGTGCTCGTGGGCTGGCTTGATTGCCCGGCCCGTTTGGCCAGCTATACCCGGGAGCACGCTCCCGGACTCAAAAATAAATTTTCAAATGTCAAAAATTAAGACAAATTTTTTATGTGATCTTAGTCACACCCAAATGCTACATACAAATTTTGAGTAAAAAAGTTTAAGCGTTTTGACCTGTGCAATAATAATAATTTTGAAGACCAAATGTCACCTTAATTTTATTTTATTTCACCAACGAAACATTGTTGCACCGTTTCACACAAACTTTGTCAAACATGCTTGCGACACTAGCACGATCATCTACAAAAAAAATCAGAATTTTACATTTTTTAACGCCCCTCCCGAAATTTATGATGATTTGAGAGGGGTGTTTTGCCTCCCGGGAGCATATGCTCTCGGATGAACAATAAATTTAAAAAATGTAAAAAAATTGGAATTTTTTGTAGATGTTGGTGTTAGTGTCGCAAGCATGCTTGATATACTTCATGTGAAATGGAGCAACAATGTTTCGTCAGTGAAAAAACAAAATTGGGGTGACATTTGATCTTCAATTTTTTTCCACAGGCCAAAATGCTTAACTTTTTTGCCTCAAAATTTGCAGGTAGCATTTGGATGTGACTAAGATCACATAATTTTTTTGTCTTGATTTTCTTGACATTTGAAAAATTATTTTTGGGCCCGGGGGCATGTGCTCAAAATTTGTGTCTTGGTTTTTTTGACATTTGAAAAATTATTTTTGGGTCCGGGAGCCAAATTGAATTTCCGGCAATGTTGCTGATTTATCTTTCCAAACCTACACCATACATAAATGCTATTTTCAGAGTCGTGGAAGTGCTCAAAACAGGTTTGCTTCCTAGGTCAAAATGTTGAGGTTCATTTACCAATTATTCACATGCACAATAAGAAGGAACATAAAATTGACAATTGTTATGATATTTTTGACAATCGCTCCATCAAAAGGATGCAAAGTTACTAAATTCACAAGTAACATTATCAACCCTACCTATTTTATCTTCAGAAAATACATTTTAATCAACTAATAATTTCCATGGACCATAAGCCATAACTTGCTCGAAAAGAGGACGGAATTTTTCATTTTACCAATATAATCGTTGTGCCATACCGTGTGTATTATGTAGGTGATGATGTTTATGAGAGTTCTTGTAGTTACATGCACACTTCCTCTTCCTTGAAATCGCTAGCGTAGCTATCACCTTATATATATGTTGCCCGGGGGTCCACCGTGCCACCCAAGTGCTCGATGACACTAGTGTTGCTGGTGACAGTATTATGATGACTCGGGTTTCTCGAGGCGCATGTCAAGCCCGTTGTGAACTTGTATTGACGGTGGAGGGGTGTGCACAAAGCAGGAGTAGTGTTAACGGCTAGCATGGAACATCCTAGGTCGACTATGAGGCATACCAAATCACCGCAAAAGTTTGATTAATTGCATCCCCACCGCCGCCAATCTTGTTCGATTTTGAGCCGCTCATCAGATCCACCCTTGAACTACATCAAATGATTGGACATGCACACACGTATGTCCTGCTTGCTATGGTCTCCCGAATGCGTTGGAGTGGCTCGCCTGATCTTGGGCACCCTCATCTGCGAGGGCCGAGGGAAAGAACCAAGCAACAGATTACATCTTACCTAAAGAGTATACTACTAGGTATCCACATTAACAGGGTAATCTAGAATACAATGTGAACTATACAAAGTAATGATTATTATCCAGCTAGGACATTTATTCCAGCACATTAATGGCATTAATTAATCCGTGAGATATAGATCTTATCGTACATTTCCTAGGCAAAAAGTAATGCAATATTAATCAGGTTTAATTGGACAATATTTCTTTTGATATATTCAATGATCTTCTATAAATATACGCACAGAGCGCTCAGCTATATATATTCTGATCCATTGGAGGCAGACTAACAAGGTCATTGTTAGATACCCCAGATCTCCAATCCTCCGTTGATAAGCTCCAAACCTTGATCATGGGAAGGAAGGCTTGTATTGAACAGAAAAATTTACCTTCATGGTTTACTGTTACAGAGTATAGACGGGCTACAGGAACTTACAAGGTTTCTCCTTCCTACAACTTTCTGTTATATCTGTTTAAAGAATATTGGATCTGATCCAATAGGGTAAAGTAATCTTCAATTTTCTGTAGACGTATTGTAATAACTTCTTGTTAATGTATTGTTGTGTGAAGCTTGTTTGTTAGACCAAATTGTTCCTTAGGACTGGCGATACTTAAACTGCCTCTTCTATATATACTTCTCCGGAAAAAAAAATCAGACTATGTCATTTGTATAACAATACCTTTGAAGAGACTTGCTGGGTTTGCAATAGATCTGCACAAAAGTGTCGACTGGCTGCTTATATGATTTTGATGAATAATTTAATTATGTCTCACAAGATAATATTCTAGGCTGAAATTTTGTTTGCGATTGTTTCAGACATATTTTGATACATACAATAATCAGATGTACCGATCAATAGAGGGAGTGGCAAGGGCTTTTGGACTTGGTGACAAGGACGAACCTGCTTTTCCGAAGCCTCTGAATATCAGGAAGGTTCGAACACATTGTTTACATGGATTATTTTATCATTAACCCCTCGATTAAAATGTTTCTGGTATTTTCAAAGACAAAACTACAGAAGCAAACTAGTTTGTAACATGGTTTTCATAATTAATCATATTTGTAGGAAGACGGCTCATGTGGATCATTACCTATGAGGCCTTACACAAAAATCCCTGGTGAGATTAACCTTTTGATGACCTATTAAGTGAAACTATTTGTCTTACAATGGAATTAGTAAAGTAGCTAGTTCCTGATATATATGTATTCCAATGTTGTATGCCTTTTGGTCCAGCAATCCCTGAGTATGTTGGAAAGGACACTGCTAGTGATTCACTCAATTTGGAACAAGGTATGTAAATTGGATTGTATCCTGTTGTAGGAATAACACTAGTGTTTAGAAGAAGAAAAATAGTTTGGCTGATGATTCTTATTTGTTGGCATAGAAGAACTTAAAAAGTTTCCGTCAAAAGGAAAAGAACTTAAAGAGACTGGGGATGTTGCAAGCACCATGAAAGGAGGTACTTTATCCATACATATTTTTTATAAGATCTACGAGTATTACTCTTGAAAAGAAGGGAAAATTGATGTTTTACCCTATGATGTGATCATCGGCCCTTGTTAATTCTCACACCCAGATAATCAACCCTTCGTTCCAGTTCTTAGCATAGGATCTAATTTTATCTGATGATGGAATATATACAAAATAGTTGCTCATAAGTGTATGATGGGTCAATCTCTAAAGATAGTGGTGACATGGTCGATCTTGTTCATGTGTCAAAAGTGCAAAAGATACCATCATGTGTCAGTTGCTTAATCAGTTTGTACCAAACTACATTATGCCATATGTTTTTTGCCCAATCTGTACAGATTCAACAGATATATGTCTTAATTTTTGGTAAAACATGCTCAAGTTGGAACCCCATGCTGACTAGAATTTACCTCAACAAAGTCCAATTTTGCTAATGGTCAACTTCCCTCCGATAATTAATAATAAAATTAATCAGCTGAACATGAACCCCTTGTGGAATATTGTAAACTGAGACCAGGTTACAAGAAAGTAACACAGCATACTTCTTGTTGATGCACCAGGCAATTGGTTTTATTAACCTATGCTTCCGCTAAAAAAATGTCCATTTTTTGCAGAAGAAGAAAAAGACAACGATGAAGTTGGATATGCTGCAAGCAACTTGGAAAATGGTATGTATTGTGTACCAAACGATGTACACTTCCACATGACTACATGAGTAACGAGCAGCTAATTCGTTTTCCAAAAAAAACTATTGATACTTCTTACCACTTTATGTTCTTGTAGAAGAAGAAATGGCTAAGAAGATCAATGCTCCTTCTGCAGATGCAGCAAGCATGCAGGATGAAGGTAACATGAAATGGCATTTTTTTTATTACTCTACTTAATTACCTTTTGATTTTACTAAAAAAAATTCAGATGTTGCTGGAGAAGTGAAGAATCAGGACCATGCTTAGATTCAAGATCAAGGCTTGACATATATATGGCATATGCCTCCTTCAAATAAGATCTATGTCATCAAATTATCACACAGTACAATTACTGTGTTTGCGTTTCACAATAAAGTATGCACCGTGGCGTGCCACTTTTTACATTGTTTTATTGTCAAGGACAATTGTTCAAGTCAGAGCATGAATTATGTTATTGTTTGGATAACTAGATCAGTGACCTGCACGTTTGCAAGTCTGGATTTACTTCATATATTGTAACAGTTTCTAGTGTTCTTTTATAGTGCATATTTGCGCACATTGCCGACCTTAATTCCCCACCACAATCGACATGCCATAAAAAAAATAACTCTGTAATTTCTCAGTCGAGTGAAAAATAACTAACTATTTTTAAGTCACACAAAGAAATTATCTAATCTGTAGACTGAGCTTCACTAAAGCATATAAGATATGAAAAAAAATCTTCATTGAATGGCCATCAATGTTTGAGCGGGAAAAAAAATTTCTAAGTTGGCTGAGCTGTGGGAGCTCCAAAAAAAATACTATTTTGTCACTGTTTTCTTGGAAAAAACATGGCCGGGTTTTAGAAGAAATAGAAATATGTGGATTAAATGCATTATTTCTTAGTGAATATGCTATCATTGTTTTTATTGGTTCGTCTTGATAAAACATAAACTTAGGTATTACTCTCTGACTTTAATCTTCCTCTTATCTCTTGTCTTTGCAAATATTTTTTCACCATTAATTATCTTTAAGTGTTGACCGCCCATTCATAATTTTCTGCACTATAGTCGTCCTTTAAGATTAATATAATGTCAAGCCTCCACAAGATGCTTGCAACATGTTCATGTATTTCAAATTGCCTATACTGTCTTGTTTCCATGTAAGGCACGCCATTATATATGTCTATATGTAAATGTTCAATGTTGAAACATTCTCTCTCGTCTGACAAGGGATGAACGATTGTGGAAGGCCTAGGGTTTCCGCCGCCGCCATGGGCGACTCCCTTGCTTCCGCCCTGGTCTAAGCCGTTTCCCACCATGAGTCTACGAGGTAGTTCGTCCTCCGGATTACGGAGGGAGTCTAAGCCGTCTATGTTTCGTCTCGGAAGGAAGGAGGACCCGTCTAGGGCCGTGTCCGGCAAGGGAACTGTGGCGGGCGGGACTCTCATAAGTCCTCCAGTCCGCCGCAATCTTCCTGACAAGATCGCGCCTTACAATAACCCACTCTTCGAGCCTGAAGCTACATCTGCAGCAACCGCGCGCTCTCCATCGATGTCATCCGCTAGCGATGGGGGTGAAATAGGGGGGGCCGATGAGGCCCCTACCCACCCGAAGTCGTTCGGTGGTGATGCGATGGTGCCCGCGCAGGTTTCCGGAGGTCAGATCGAGCCGGCGAAAGAGTTTGATCACACCAGCAACTGGGATGAGAGGGAAAGTGTGGGGCTGGATGGTCCAGAGGTCAGTATTGGCGGCGAGGTGAACCTAGATGATGATGTTGTTGTGGAAGAGGAACCTGTAGTGGAGCCGGTGGTGGCGCCGCCGCGGTGGAGGTTGCTCGGCCGTTACGTCAGCATCGGGCGACCAAACGTCGACGACATGACGGAACACTTCAGCGAGGTCTGGAAGGTAAGAACAGGCCTCAATATTGCAAGGATTAAGAACAATTGGTATGCAGTGACCTTCTTCTCCGAGGGAGATTACAACTTTGTAGCAAGAGGAGGACCTTGGATTTTCAAGGGAAACGCACTCATTGTTGCCCCGTTCAGGGAAGGAGAGCAGCCTTCTGAGGCTGTACTGAATTCAGTTCCGATCTGGGTCCGTGTATACAACGTTCCGTGGGGAAAGCAGACTATTGCGTATGGCGAATTTCTTGGAGGCTTGTTGGGTACCGTCTTGGAGGTGGATGCTGAGGCTGATGGGAGCAGGGTTCGCGAGTTCTTGCGTATCCGTGTGGACCTGCCACTTGGCCGCCGGCTCCAGACCAAAATTACCATCGGCAAGGACCCGGCGAAACAAGTTATCTACCCACTCCGGTACAAGAGGGTGCCCCACTACTGCTTCTGGTGTGGATTCATAGGCCACGATGGCAACCAGTGCGAGAAGAAAAGGTTGGGTGTTCCGACCCGAGCATATGATGAAGGGTTGCGGTGCTCTCCGTACAGAAAGTTTGAGAATAGATCAGCGTTTGTGGCGCCCGGAACCCAGCCTGCAGCAAGACGGGGGCTGAACTTTGCTAGTAATGCTCCCTCTGAGGTTCTTGGAAAGCCAAGAGAGAGGCGTAGAGGGAAGGGAAATCAAGAGCAGCAGCAAACACCAGAGATACCAGTACGGGTTGATGCTCACGACAGTTTTGGCGAATACAGCAGCTCTGACGGACACAATGTGGACACGGACCTTTCTGATCGTGTTTTAGCTATGCGTGTACACTTGGCTGGGCAGAGAGTAGAGGCCAACAGAGTCCATATGGTGCGGGCATCATCTGAACCTCCAGAGTTCGTCTTCCTTGGAGGTAGAATACCTGCGCCCCTGCCACTTTCAGTACGCCCACCTGGGAGGGAGGCGAGCCACAGCAGCAACCTTGGGAGCAAGGATATGATCCCGGCCATGCGTAACCTTCACGACACGTCGGATTTCTCATCTGCTGAATCCGATCAATACATGCAAGAGGCTGATTCTGTTCTAGGGAAGAGATTTTCACGTGGGCAAGTGTCCGACGACCTGAATCCCAACCAGGGAGCTATGGTGGTGCATGCAAAGAGGGGCGTTGGCAACAAGCAGAAACGAGGGAAGATTCAGCAGAGTGGCAAAGACAAGAACCAAGATGGGGAGAAGATGGACTCGGACAACATGGATGGAGTGGAGGCAACCGGCCTTGGGGCCGCCGGTAAACTGACGGGGTCGGATGCACCGCCCCGTCAGGAGCAATGAATTGGCTAAGTTGGAACTGTCGGGGGGCGGGGAATCCCTCGACAGTTCGTGATCTCGCGTCCCTTGTTATGACGCATTCCCCAAGTCTTGTTTTCTTGTGTGAGACTAGGCAGAATAAAAATAAGATGTATCGTTTGCGTAATAGGTTAAGGCTTTCTGGTTTTGAAGGAGTCAGTAGTAATGGTCGTAGTGGCGGCCTAGCACTATTCTGGCATGAGTCCATGTATGTCGATGTGCAAGAAGCAAATGAAAGATTGATTGACGTGTATTTGCGTGTGTCCCCGGACAAGCCATTATGGAGAGCTACATTTGTTTATGGCGAACCGAGAGTAGAAAATAGACACATGATGTGGGATAAGCTCAAAGGTCTGCATGCTCAGAGCGCTCTGCCATGGGTGATTATCGGTGACTTCAATGAGGCTATGTGGGATTTTGAGCATCAATCGAAAACTCCGAGACCCGCTGGTCAAATGATTAATTTTCGGGATGCACTTGAAGCTTGCGGCCTCACTGATCTTGGTTTTTCAGGGCACCCCTTCACATATGATAATAGGCGGAGTGGCTGGGCGAACGTCCAAGTTCGGCTGGATAGAGCGGTGGCGTCCAATGACTGGAGGGACATGTTTATGCAAGCTTCGGTGGCACACCTTGTGTCGCCGGCGTCGGACCATAGTCCGTTGCTCCTCAAGTTCTCGCTGGAACAGGACAGGCGGCCTCGCAGTAGCCGCCGGTACGAGTTGATGTGGGAGAGATCGCCGGCGTTAGAGGCCATTATCGCAAACTCTTGGTCAAGCAAAGGTACGAAGAGGAACCTGGGAGATGTAAGGGAGGCCCTTGCTACTGTTATGGCTGATCTACACACTTGGAGTAATAAAACTTTTGGCAATGTTACACGGGAGCTAGAAAAGTCACGTACTAGGCTTGAGGAACTAACCAATATGAATGGAGACCGAGCTGAAATAAGACTGGAGATGGACAAGATGAATGAGCTGTTATACAGGGAGGAAATGTTGTGGCTCCAGAGATCTCGGATTGATTGGCTAAAGTAAGGGGATCGTAACACCAAGATGTTCCACAGGAAGGCAGTTTGGCGAGCGAGAAAGAATAAAATCCGTGGGCTGGCGGATGAGGCGGGTGTTATGCACACCGATCAGGCCACCATGCTACAGATGGTAAAATCTTATTTTCATAACTTATTCACAGCTGACCCAATGTTGGATCCACATGATGTGTTACAGCTTATACAGCCCAAGGTGTCCGTGGAGATGAACAATAATCTATGCAAGGAATTTACCGATGAGGAGATTTCTAATGCAATGTTCCAGATAGGGCCCCTAAAGGCGCCGGGGCCGGATGGGTTCCCCGCGAGATTCTTCCAGCAGCATTGGGCGGTGATGAAGGATGACATAATTAATGCGGTTAAATTATTTTTTGCCTCTGGAGTCATGCCGGACGGGATAAACAGTACGGTCATTGTTTTGATCCCCAAGATTGACTCGCCGTCCCGACTCACTGATTTTCAGCCTATCAGTCTCTGTAATGTCATATATAAGGTGATAGCCAAATGCCTGGTCAATAGGTTGAGGCCTATTTTGGATGAGTTGGTGTCCCCAGAGCAGAGCGCCTTTGTACCGGGCAGATTAATTACAAATAATGCCTTAATCGCTTTTGAGTGTTTTCATGCGATCAAACAGGAGAAGGACCCGGAGCAAAACTTTTGTGCCTATAAACTGGACCTGTCCAAGGCTTATGATCGGGTAGATTGGGTTTTCTTGGAGCGAGTGATGCAACAGATGGGTTTCTCTCACCGATGGGTGGATTGGATAATGAGGTGTGTCACCTCGGTGAGGTATTGTGTGAAAGTCAATGGAGCCCTCTCGGATTCATTCGCACCGTCTCGTGGACTACGGCAGGGAGACCCCCTCTCACCTTTCCTATTCCTTTTTGTTGCTGACGGTCTTGATGCTATTCTAAAACAGGAGATTGCAGCCAACCGCCTCACTCCAATCCGGGTGTGCGCCCAAGCTCCAGGCATCTCACACCTCCTGTTCGCGGATGACACCTTATTGTTCTTTCGTGTTAATGGAGAGGAGGCTGGCCAAGTCAAAGAAGCACTCAGTACATATGCTAGAGCTACGGGCTAGCTCATAAATCCTGCCAAGTGCTCTATAATGTTCAGCCCCAAATGTTCACAAGCTAACAAACAGGAGGTCATGCACAACTTGGACGTGGTGAATATGAGCTTTGAGGAAAAATATCTTGGCTTTCCAACGCCAAGTGGCCGCTTTTCAAAAGGGAAACTACACAATCTTCAGCAACAACTGACAAAGAGAATTATACAGTGGGGGGAATTGATGTCCCAAGCAGGACGTGAGGTTCTTATCAAGGCAGTGGCGCAGGCCCTACCCACCTTCCTAATGAGTTTGTTTAAATTTCCTAGAAGCACCTGCGATGATTTGGGGCGGATGATTCGTAGCTACTGGTGGGGCGCGTACAGAGGCAAGAGGAAAACCCACTGGAATTCTTGGGACTCGCTGCTGAGGCCCAAATCGGCTGGGGGTATGGGATTCAAGGACTTCAGACTCTTCAACCAAGCTATGTTAGCTCGGCAAGCATGGCGTATTTTGGTCAACCCGGAATGTCTTTGTACGCGCGTCTTGAAGGCAAGGTATTTCCCTAATGGACGATTAGAAGATACTATTTTCACTAGCAACGCGTCGCAAACTTGGCAGGCCATTGTGCATGGGTTGGAATTGCTGAAGAAAGGCTTAGTCTGGCGCATCGGTAACGGGCAGTCGGTCCGGATTTGGCGGGACCCCTGGATACCACACCCTGTTGGTTGGCCACCAATTACCCAACAGGGAAGGTGCCGTCTCCGCCGAGTCTCAGAGCTCCTAGACGAGCATGGTGCATGGCGCGGAACCCTACTTCAACAGTACTTTTTGCCCGTTGATGTTCAGGAGATACTAAAGATTAAAGCGTCCCCTCGGCTGGGGGAAGATTTCCTTGCATGGGGTGCAGAACGTACCGGTATCTTCACCGTACGTAGCGCGTACCGGCTGGCGCTTGAGGACAAGCTTCGTCCCTCTTCAGTCGCAGCGAGCGGGGCACCGGACGGGCGACGTGCCGTCTGGGCATTATTGTGGAGGTGCCCTGCTCCTCCTAAGGTGCGTGTGTTTGCATGACGTTTGGCTACTAATTCCCTTGCCACATGGTCTAATAAATTCAGTCGACACATGGAGGTTACTGATATATGCCCATTATGTGGTCTCGAGCGCGAGGACACTTTTCATGTGTTTTGCAGGTGCCCTCGGGCGGTGCATTTGTGGCGGACTATGGCGGAGGTGTGGAGTATACCGGACATCGAGTCAGTCCGGAACACCGGCCCGGAGTGGCTCCTGAACCTAATTGCAGAAAGCAATGAAGGGGACCGGCTGCGCCTGATTATGCTGCTGTGGAGATGTTGGCATGTGCGCAACGAGATCACTCATGACAAACCGGCGTCGCCTGTGGAGGTATCTCGCCGCTTTTTGCAGAGCTACGTAATCTCACTGCTAGGGATCCAGCAGTATCCGCAGGGAGATTGGGACAAAGGGAAGATGACCATCCAACAAGAAGGTGCAGAGCAACCTATATCACAAGTGGGAGGTGTGCCACGAAGAGCACACAAATGGAGTCCCCCACCCGCCAACTGGACGAAGCTGAATGTTGACGGCTCCTTTTCCCATGATGACGGGAGGGCCGGGACAGGAATGGTGCTCCGTGACCAGGAAGGGGCCATTATTTTCTCCGCGTGTCGCTCTCTATGGTCGTGCCCGGACCCTCTACATGCCAAGCTGGCTGGGTGCATGGAGGGCATAGCTTTGGCCCTCCAATGGACGGAGCTGCCGTTTATCGTCGAGTGCGATAGTCTACAGGCAGTGCAACTGATCAATGCCTCAGGACAAGACCGCTCACAGTACACCATGGTGGTCTCGGAAGTGAAACATCTTATGAGTGAAAGGGAGTGTCATGTTATTCATATTTCTCGAGAGCAGAATAATGTAAGCCATGCGTTGGCGAACTTTGGAAGGACGGAAGACCGTACTGTGGTCTGGCTCCGCTCCGGTCCGGACAATATCCCTAGCTTGTGTAGGGAGGACCTTCTTGGCTCTTGAGTAATACAATCCCTTTTACCCCGCAAAAAAAAAGAAACATTCTCTCTCGACCATCCTCCTTGTAGCTTATTTTTGTCGTGCCCATGATATTTTTCATTAAACTATACTTTTGGCACAGCTAAGATATCATATTATATTCTTGAAATGATGTGTTACTTTCAGCTTGAAGACTACATTACTATCGGAAATTGGCTTTGGCTCATAAATGTATATGCACCCATTGTGAAAATATACATTTTGAAAAGTTAAAAAATTATGAGGAAAAATCTCACGTGTAAATTCGGACATTATATGTGCATGCACAAAGTTTCGATGAAAAAGGACATTCTTTGTGGCTTGTGTAAAAGACAATTTTTTATGCCTGATTACAACTATTCACAAGGCATTTTTTGTTTTTGTTGTACATGCCACAAAAAATGTCTTTTTTCACCGAAACTTTATGCACGCACATATAATGTCCGGATGTACACGCGGTATTTTTTTTTCTCGATTTTTTTTACATTTTGAAATGTTTTTTTGACATATATTTCATAAGAGGAACTCTAGCAGACCCCGCATCCGCCCCCGACACGCATAATAACCGCCAAAATGCGGGTAGGAGCAAAAAACCTGTCCGATCAGACCCCGCATCCCGCCCCGGCCCGTAAATTTTTTTGAGGGGCACAGCAAAATCCCGACCTCAACCCGGGAAAACGCGGGTTTCCCCCTCGCGGCTGCGGTGCCTTGCATCAGAGAGAAGCAGTTGGCGGGAGGGACATTTCAGCCCGCACGCCTTTCCCCCTCTCCTTCCGCCGCCGACCGCCCTTGCTTCCGCCCGTCCGCCGCCGGCGATTCCGGCCACATCTGCGGGCGGAATCGCGCCACGGGGCCGCCCCACACCCTCCCACGCCAAGCCGCTGCACCGGCCTCCCGAATCTGGCGAGAGGAGCCGCCCCTCCTCGCTGCCGCTGCCGGGGATCGGCCACCATCGAGCCCGCCCCCTCGTCGCCGCCCGGGATCACCCGCCACCGGTTAGTCTGTTTTTTGTGATTTTTGCGAGCTGTATAGTTGATTGACACGTCGGTACGCATGTAGATGGAGTTGAGCCCGTGCGAGAAGTTATTGCTCTCCGATTTGTCCGATTCGGACAACTCGGATGTTGAGACCATGCTTGCGAACTTTCGGCAGCATACATTAGTCATGGCACTTGCCGTGAAGGAGCACGAAGATGAGAACCGGAAGAGGAGGCGAGGATCGACCGTCGGGCGTCTTTGCATTCCTCGAAATCGTCATCTTGGGAATGAGATGTTGATGCAAGACTACTTCGCGGAGAATCCTACATATCGACCGCACCTCTTCCGGAGAAGGTACCGAATGCGCCGATCCCTCTTTGTGAAAATTGTTCAAACTTGCGAGGAAAATTGCCGGTATTTCACTCAAAGAAGAAATGTTGCAGGCTTAAAGGGATTTAGTGCATATCAAAAAATCTCCGCAGCTGTGCGGGTGATTGTATATGACGTCCCGGCTGAATATGACGATGAGTACCTTCGCATTGGTGAAGATACTACAATTGAGTATGTGCGTAGATTTGCAAAAGTGATTACCCGTGTCTTTGGTCCTGAGTATCTTCGGGCACCCAACGAAGATGACACAAAGAAATTGATGGCATCCAATGAGAGGAGAGGTTGGCCTGGCATGCTAGGTAGCATTGATTGTATGCATTGGACTTGGAAAAATTGCCTCAAGGCATGGCAAGGAATGTATTGTGGAAAGTCTCCTGATGCAACAATTGTTCTAGAGGCCGTAGCATCCGAGGAATTATGGATTTGGCATTGCTTTTTTGGTATGACGGTGATGACCCACAAGTGTAGGGGATCTATCGTAGCCTTTTCGATAAGTAAGAGTGTCGAACCCAACGAGGAGCAGAAGGAAATGATAAGCGGTTTTCAGCAAGATAGTCTCTGCAAGCACTGAAATTATCGGTAACAGATAGTTTTGTGATAAGGTAATTTGTAACAGGTAGAAAGTAATAAAAGTAAATAAGGTGCAGCAAGATGGCCCAATCCTTTTTGTAGCAAAGGACAAGCCTGGACAAACTCTTATATGAAGTAAAGCGCTCTCGAGGACACATGGGAATTATTGTCAAGTTAGTTTTCATCACGTTCATATGATTCACGTTCGGTACTTTGATAATTTGATATGTGGGTGGACCGGTGCTTGGGTGCTGTCCTTACTTGGACAAACATCCCACTTATGATTAACCCCCATTGCAAGCATCCGCAACTACAACAGAAGTATTAAGATAAACCTAACCATAGCATGAAACATATGGATCCAAATCAGCCCCTTACGAAGCAACGCATAAACTAGGGTTTAAGCTTCTGTCACTCTAGCAACCCATCATCTACTTATTACTTCTCAATGCCTCCCTCTAGGCCCAAACAATAGTGAAGTGTCATGTAGTCGACGTTCACATGACACCAGTAGAGGGATGACAACATACATCTCATCAAAATATCGAACGAATACAAAATTCACATGACTACTTATAGCAAGACTTCTCATATGTCCTCAGGAACAAACGTAACTACTCACAAAGCATATTCATGTTCATAATCATAGGGGTAATAATATGCATAATGGATTTGAACATATGATCTTCCACCAAGTAAACCAACTAACATCAACTACAAGGCGTAATCAACACTACTAGCAACCCACAGGTACCAATCTGAGGTTTGGATACAAAGATTGGATACAAAAGATGAACTAGGGTTTGAGATTGTTGGGGAACGTAGTAATTTCAAAATTTTCCAACGCTCACGCAAGATCATGGGGATGCATAGCAATGAGAGGGAAGAGTATCGTCCACGTAGCCTTGTAGACTGTAAGCGGAAGCGTTATGAGAACACGGTTGATGTAGTCGAACGTCTTCAGGATCTGACCGATCCAAGTACCGAACGCACGGCACCTCCGAGTTCAGCACACGTTCAGCTCGATGACGTCCCACGAACTCCGATCCAGCAGAGCTTCATGGGATAGTTGAAGGAAATATGCCCTAGAGGCAATAATAAAGTTATTATTTATTTCCTTATATCATGATAAATGTTTATTATTCATGCTAGAATTGTATTAACCGAAAACATAATACATGTGTGAATACATAGACAAACTTAGTGTCACTAGTATGCCTCTACTTGACTAGCTCGTTAATCAAAGATGGTTATGTTTCCTAACCATGAACAAGGTGTTGTTATTTGATTAACGAGGTCACATCATTAGTTGAATGATCTGATTGACATGACCCATTTCATTAGCCTAGCACCCGATCGTTTAGTATGTTGCTATTGCTTTCTTCATGACTTATACATGTTCCTATGACTATGAGATTATGCAACTCCCGTTTACCGGAGGAACACTTTGTGTGCTACCAAACGTCACAACGTAACTGGGTGATTATAAAGGAGCTCTACAGGTGTCTCCAAAGGTAGATGTTGGGTTGGCGTATTTTGAGATTAGGATTTGTCACTCCGATTGTCGGAGAGGTATCTCTGGGCCCTCTCGGTAATGCACATCACATAAGCCTTGCAACCATTGCAACTAATGAGTTAATTGCGAGATGATGTATTACGGAACGAGTAAAGAGACTTGCCGGTAACGAGATTGAACTAGGTATTGGATACCGACGATCGAATCTCGGGCAAGTAACATACCGATGACAAAGGGAACAACGTATGTTGTTATGCGGTCTGACCGATAAAGATCTTCGTAGAATATGTAGGAGCCAATATGGGCATCCAGGTCCCGCTATTGTTATTGACCAGAGATCTGTCTCAGTCATGTCTACATTGTTCTCGAACCGTAGGGTCCGCACGCTTAACGTTACGATGACATTTATTATGAGTTTATGCATTTTGATGTACCAAAGTTAGTTCGGAGTCCCGGATGTGATCATGAACATGACGAGGAGTCTCGAAATGGTCGAGACATAAAGATTGATATATTGGACGGCTATATTCGGACACCGGAAGGGTTCCGGGTGATTTCGGAGAAAACCGGAGTGCCGGAGGGGTTACCGGAACCCCCCGGGGAAGTAATGGGCCTTATTGGGCCTTAGGGGAGAGAGAGGGCTGCGGCCTAGGAGTTGGCGCCCCCCCCACATGGGGAGTCCGAATTGGACTAGGGAGGGGGCGCGGCCCCTCTTTCCCTCTCCCTCTCCTTCTCTTTCCTTCCCCCTTAGGTTTCGTAATTGGATTAGGAAAGGGGAGTCCTACTCCCACTAGGAGGAGGACTCCCCCTTCCCTTGGCGCGCCCCATAGGGCCGGCCGGCCTCCCCCTTGCTCCTTTATATACGGGGGCAGGGGGGCACCCTAGGACACACAAGTTGATCCACGTGATCGTTCCTTAGCCGTGTGCGGTGCCCCCTGCCACCATATTCCACCTCGATCATATCGTTGTAGTGCTTAGGCGAAGCCCTGCGTCGGTAGAACATCATCATCATCACCACGCCGTCGTGCTGACGGAACTCATCCCCGAAGCTTTGCTGGATCGGAGCTCGGGGAGCGTCATCGAGCTGTACGTGTGCTAAGAACTCAGAGGTGCCGGAGTAAGGGTGCTTGGATCGGTCGGATTGGGAAGACGTACGACTACTTCCTCTACGTTGTGTCAACGCTTCCGCAGTCGGTCTGCGTGGGTACATAGACAACACTCTCCCCTCTTGTACTGTGCATCACCATGATCTTGCGTGTGCGTAGGAAATTTTTTGAAATTACTACGTTCCCCAACAGTGGTATCAGAGCCAGGTTTTATGGTTTGATGTTATATGCACGAGTAGAACACAAGTGAGTTGTGGGCGAGTCATACTGCCTACCAGCATGTCATACTTTGGTTCGGCGGTATTGTTGGATGAAGCGGCCCGGACCGACATTACGCGTACGCTTACGCGACACCGGTTCTCCCGACGTGCTTTGCACAAAGGTGGCTTGCGGGTGACTGTTTCTCCAACTTTAGTTGAACTAAGTGTGGCTACGCCTGGTCCTTGCGAAGGTTAAAATGGAGTCTATTTGACAAACTATCGTTGTGGTTTTGATGCGTAGGTGAGATTGGTTCTTACTTAAGCCCGTAGCAGCCACGTAAAACTTGCAACAACAAAGTAGAGGACGTCTAACTTGTTTTTGCAGGGCATGTTGTGATGTGATATGGCCAAGACATGATGCTAAATTTTATTGTATGATATGATCATGTTTTGTAACCGAGTTATCGGCAACTGGCAGGAGCCATATGGTTGTCGCTTTATTGTATGCAATGCAATCGCGATGTAATGCTTTACTTTATCACTAAGCGGTAGCGATAGTCGTGGAAGCATAAGATTGGCGAGACGACAACGATGCTACGATGGAGATCAAGGTGTCGCGCCGGTGACGATGGTGATCATGACGGTGCTTCGGAGATGGAGATCACAAGCACAAGATGATGATGGCCATATCATATCACTTATATTGATTGCATGTGATGTTTATCTTTTTATGCATCTTATCTTGCTTTGATTGACGGTAGCATTATAAGATGATCTCTCACTAAATTATCAAGAAGTGTTCTCCCTGAGTATGCACCGTTGCCAAAGTTCGTCGTGCCCAGACACCACGTGATGATCGGGTGTGATAAGCTCTACGTCCATCTACAACGGGTGCAAGCCAGTTTTGCACACGCAGAATACTCAGGTTAAACTTGACGAGCCTAGCATATGCAGATATGGCCTCGGAACACGGAGACCGAAAGGTCGAGCGTGAATCATATAGTAGATATGATCAACATAGCGATGTTCACCATTGAAAACTACTCCATCTCACGTGATGATCGGTTATTGTTTAGTTGATTTGGATCACGTGATCACTTAGAGGATTAGAGGGATGTCTATCTAAGTGGGAGTTCTTAAGTAATTTGATTAATTGAACTTAAACTTATCATGAACTTAGTACTTGATAGTATCTTGCTTGTTTATGTTGATTGTAGATAGATGGCTCGTGCTGTTGTTCCGTTGAATTTTAATGCGTTCCTTGAGAAAGCGAAGTTGAAAGATGATGGTAGCAATTACACGGACTGGGTCCGTAACTTGAGGATTATCCTCATTGCTGCTCAGAAGAATTACGCCTTGGAAGCACCGCTGGGTGCCAGGCCTGCTGCTGGAGCAACACCAGATGTTATGAACGTCTGGCAGAGCAAAGCTGATGACTACTCGATAGTTCAGTGTGCCATGCTTTACGGCTTAGAATCGGGACTTCAACGATGTCTTGAACGTCATGGAGCATATGAGATGATCCAGGAGTTGAAGTTAATATTTCAAGCAAATGCCCGGATTGAGAGATATGAAGTCTCCAATAAGTTCTATAGCTGCAAGATGGAGGAGAACAGTTCTGTCAGTGAGCATATACTCAAAATGTCTGGGTATAATAATCACTTGATTCAGATGGGAGTTAATCTTCCAGATGATTGCGTCATTGACAGTATTCTCCAATCACTGCCACCAAGCTACAAGAGCTTCGTGATGAACTATAATATGCAAGGGATGAACAAGACTATTCCCGAGCTCTTTGCAATGCTGAAAGCTGCGGAGGTAGAAATCAAAAAGGAGCATCAAGTGTTGATGGTCAGCAAGACCACTAGTTTCAGGAAAAAGGGCAAAGGGAAGAAGAAGGGGAACTTCAAGAAGAACAGCAAGCAAGTTCTGCTCAAGAGAAGACTGGTCACTGGAAGCGGAACTGCCCCAAGTATTTGACGGATAAGAAGGATGGCAAGGTGAACAAAGGTATATGTGATATACATGTTATTGATGTGTACCTTACTAGAGCTCGCAGTAGCACCTGGGTATTTGATACTGGTTCTGTTGCTAATATTTGCAACTCGAAACAGGGACTACGGATGAAGCGAACACTGGCAACGGACGAGGTGACGATGCGCGTGGGAAACGGTTCCAAAGTCGATGTGATCGCGGTCGGCACGCTACCTCTACATCTACCTTCGGGATTAATATTATACCTAAATAATTGTTATTTGGTGCCAGCGTTGAGCATGAACATTATATCTGGATCTTGTTTGATGCGAGAAGGTTATTCATTTAAATCAGAGAATAATGGTTGTTCTATTTATATGAGTAATATCTTTTATGGTCATGCACCTTTGAGAAGTGGTCTATTTTTGATGAATCTCGATAGTAGTGATACACATATTCATAATGTTGAAGCCAAAAGATGCAGAGTTGATAATGACAGTGCAACTTATTTGTGGCACTGCCGTTTAGGTCATATCGGTATAAAGCGCATGAAGAAACTCCATACTGATGGACTTTTGGAACCACTTGATTATGAATCACTTGGTACTTGCGAACCGTGCCTCATGGGCAAGATGACTAAAACACCGTTCTCCGGTACTATGGAGAGAGCAACAGATTTGTTGGAAATCATACATACCGATGTATATTGTCCGATGAATATTGAAGCTCGTGGCGGATATCGTTATTTTCTCACCTTCACAGATGACTTAAGCAGATATGGGTATATCTACTTAATGAAACATAAGTCTGAAACATTTGAAAAGTTCAAAGAGTTTCAGAGTGAAGTTGAAAATCATCGTAACAAGAAAATAAAGTTTCTACAATCTGATCGTCGAGGAGAATATTTGAGTTACGAGTTTGTTGTACATTTGAAAAATTGTGGAATAGTTTCGCAACTCACGCCACCCGGAACACCACAGCGTAATGGTGTGTCCGAACGTCGTAATCGTACTTTACTAGATATGGTGCGATCTATGATGTCTCTTACTGATTTACCACTATCATTTTGGGGTTATGCTTTAGGGACGGCCGCATTCACACTAAATAGGGCACCATCAAAATCCGTTGAGACGACGCCTTATGAACTATGGTTTGGCAAGAAACCAAAGTTGTTGTTTCTTAAAGTTTGGGGCTGCGATGCCTATGTGAAAAAGCTTCAACCTGATAAGCTCGAACCCAAATCGGAGAAATGTGTCTTCATAGGATACCCAAAGGAGACTGTTGGGTACACCTTCTATCACAGATCCGAAGGCAAGACATTCGTTGCTAAGAATGGATCCTTTCTAGAGAAGGAGTTTCTCTCGAAAGAAGTGAGTGGGAGGAAAGTAGAACTTGATGAGGTAACTGTACCTGCTCCCTTATTGGAAAGTAGTACATCACAGAAAACTGTTTCTGCGACACCTATACCAATTAGTGAGGAAGCTAATGATGATGATCATGAAACTTCAAGATAAGATACTACTGAACCTCGTAGATCAACCAGAGCGAGATCCGCACCAGAGTGGTACGGTAATCCTGTCCTAGAAATCATGCTGCTAGATCATGATGAACCTACGAACTATGAAGAAGCAATGGTGAGCCCAGATTCCGCAAAATGGCTTGAAGCCATGAAATCTGAGATGGGATCCATGTATGAGAACAAAGTATGGACTTTGGTTGACTTGCCCGATGATCGGCAAGCAATTGAGAATAAATGGATCTTCAAGAAGAAGACAGACGCTGATGGTAATGTTACTGTCTACAAAGCTCGACTTGTCGCAAAAGGTTTTCGACAAGTTCAAGGGGTTGACTACGATGAGACCTTCTCACCCATAGCGATGCTTAAGTCTGTCCGAATCATGTTAGCAATTGCCACATTTTATGATTATGAAATGTGGCAGATGGATGTCAAAACTGCATTCCTGAATGGATTTCTGGAAGAAGAGTTGTATATGATGCAACCGGAAGGTTTTGTCGATCCAAAGGGAGCTAACAAAGTGTGCAAACTCCAGCGATCCATTTATGGACTGGTGCAAGCCTCTCGGAGTTGGAATAAACACTTTGATAGTGTGATCAAAGCATTTGGTTTTATACAGACTTTCGGAGAAGCCTGTATTTACAAGAAAGTGAGTGGGAGCTCTGTAGCATTTCTGATATTATATGTGGATGACATATTGCTGATTGGAAATGATATAGAATTTCTGGATAGTATAAAGGGATACTTGAATAAGAGTTTTTCAATGAAAGACCTCGGTGAAGCTGCTTACATATTAGGTATAAAGATCTATAGAGATAGATCAAGACGCTTAATTGGACTTTCACAAAGCACATACCTTGACAAGATTTTGAAGAAGTTCAAAATGGATCAAGCAAAGAAAGGGTTCTTGCCTGTGTTACAAGGTGTGAAGTTGAGTCAGACTCAATGCCCGACCACTGCAGAAGATAGAGAGAAAATGAAAGATGTTCCCTATGCTTCAGCCATAGGCTCTATCATGTATGCAATGCTGTGTACCAGACCTGATGTGTGCCTTGCTATAACTTTAGCAGGGAGGTACCAAAGTAATCCAGGAGTGGATCACTGGACAGCGGTCAAGAACATCCTGAAATACCTGAAAAGGACTAAGGATATGTATCTCGTATATGGAGGTGACAAAGAGCTCACCGTAAGAGGTTACGTTGATGCAAGCTTTGACACTGATCCGGACGATTCTAAATCGCAAACCGGATACGTGTTTACATTAAATGGTGGAGCTGTCAGTTGGTGCAGTTCTAAACAAAGCGTCATAGCGGGATCTACAGGTGAAGAGGAGTACATAGCTACTTCGGAAGCAGCGAACGAAGGAGTCTGGATGAAGGAGTTCATATCCGATCTAGGTGTCATACCTAGTGCATCGGGTCCAATGAAAATCTTTTGTGACAATACTGGTGCAATTGCCTTGGCAAAGGAATCCAGATTTCACAAGAGGACCAAGCACATCAAGAGACGCTTCAATTCCATCCGGGATCTAGTTCAGGTGGGAGACATAGAGATTTGCAAGATACATACGGATCTGAATGTTGCAGACCCATTGACTAAGCCTCTTCCACAAGCAAAACATGATCAGCACCAAGGCTCCATGGGTGTTAGAATCATTACTGTGTAATCTAGATTATTGACTCTAGTGCAAGTGGGAGACTGAAGGAAATATGCCCTAGAGGCAATAATAAAGTTATTATTTATTTCCTTATATCCTAATAAATGTTTATTATTCATGCTAGAATTGTATTAACCGGAAACATAATACATGTGTGAATACATAGACAACCTTAGTGTCACTAGTATGCCTCTACTTGACTAGCTCGTTAATCAAAGATGGTTATGTTTCCTAACCATGAACAAGGTGTTGTTATTTGATTAACGAGGTCACATCATTAGTTGAATGATCTAATTGACATGACCCATTTCATTAGCTTAGCACCCGATCGTCTAGTATGTTGCTATTGCTTTCTTCATGACTTATACATGTTCCTATGACTATGAGATTATGAAACTCCCGTTTACCGGAGGAACACTTTGTGTGCTACCAAACGTCACAACATAACTGGGTGATTATAAAGGAGCTCTACAGGTGTCTCCAAAGGTAGATGTTGGGTTGGCGTATTTCGAGATTAGGATTTGTCACTCCGATTATCGGAGAGGTATCTCTGGGCCCTCTCGGTAATGCACATCACATAAGCCTTGCAAGCAATGCAACTAATGAGTTAATTGCGAGATGATGTATTACGGAACGAGTAAAGAGACTTGCCAGTAACGAGATTGAACTAGGTATTGGATACCGACGATCGAATCTCGGGCAAGTAACATACCGATGACAAAGGGAACAACGTATGTTGTTATGCGGTCTGACCGATAAAGATCTTCGTAGAATATGTAGGAGCCAATATGGGCATCCAGGTCCCGCTATTGGTTATTGACCGGAGATCTGTCTCAGTCATGTCTACATTGTTCTCGAACCGTAGGGTCCGCACGCTTAACGTTACGATGACAGTTATTATGAGTTTATGCATTTTGATGTACCGAAGTTAGTTCGGAGTCCTGGATGTGATCACGGACATGACGAGGACTCTCGAAATGGTCAAGACATAAAGATTGATATATTGGACGGCTATATTCCGACACCGGAAGGGTTCCGGGTGATTTCGCTGAAAACCGGAGTGCCGGAGGGGTTACCGGAACCCCCCGGGGAAGTAATGGGCCTTATTGGGCCTTAGGGGAGAGAGAGGACTGTGGCCTAGGAGTTGGCGCCCCCCCCCCACATGGGGAGTCCGAATTGGACTAGGGAGGGGGGCGCGGCCCCTCTTTCCCTCTCCCTCTCCTTCTCTTTCCTTCCCCCTTAGGTTTCCTAATTGGATTAGGAAAGGGGAGTCCTACTCCCACTAGGAGGAGGACTCCCCCTCCCCTTGGCGCACCCCATAGGGCCGGCCGGCCTCCCCCTTGCTCCTTTATATACGGGGGCAGGGGGGCACCCTAGGACACACAAGTTGATCCACGTGATCGTTCCTTAGCCGTGTGCGGTGCCCCCTGCCACCATATTCCACCTCGATCATATCGTTGTAGTGCTTAGGCGAAGCCCTGCATCGGTAGAACATCATCATCGTCACCACGCCGTCGTGTTGACGGAACTCATCCCCGAAGCTTTGCTGGATCGGAGCCCGGGGAGCGTCATCGAGCTGTACGTGTGCTAAGAACTCGGAGGTGCCAGAGTAACGGTGCTTGGATCGGTCGGATTGGGAAGACGTATGACTACTTCCTCTATGTTGTGTCAACGCTTCCGCAGTCGGTCTGCATCACCATGATCTTGCGTGTGCGTAGGAAATTTTTTGAAATTACTACGTTCCCCAACAATAGTTCCGTCAGCACGACGGCGTGATGACGGAGTTGATGTTGCTAACGACGCAGGGCTTCGTCTAAGCACCGCTACGATATGATCGAGGTGGATTATGGTGGAGGGGGGCACCGCACATGGCTAAGGGATCAATGATCAACTTGTGTGTTCTAGGGTGCCCCTGCCCCGTATATAAAGGAGCAAGGGGGGAGGCCGGCCAGCCCCTGTAGGGCGCGCTAGGAGGAGGAGTCCTCCTCCTAGTAGGAGGAGGAAAGGAAGGGGGAAGGGGAGAAGGAAGGAGAGGGCGGAAAGGAGGAAAGGAGGGCTGGCCCCCTAGTCCAATTCGGTTTGGGCTAGGGGGGGCGCACGCCCTGCCTCCTATCTTCCACCACTTGGCCCATGAGGCGCAATACTTCTTTCCCGTATTCCTGTAACTCCCCGGTACTCCGAAAAATACCCGAATCACTCGGAACCTTTCCGATGTTCGAATATAGTCGTCCAATATATCGATCTTTACATCTCGACCATTTCGAGACTCCTCGTCATGTCCCCGATCTCATCTGGGACTCCGAACTACCTTTGGTACATCAAATCACATAAACTCATAATACCGATCATCACCGAACGTTAAGCGTGCGGACCCTACGGGTTCGAGAACTATGTAGACATGACCGAGACACATCTTCGGTCAATAACCAATAGCGGAACCTGGATGTTCATATTGGTCCTACATATTCTATGAAGATCTTTATCGGTCAAACCGCATACGACATACGTTGTTCCCTTTGTCATCGGTATGTTACTTGCCCGAGATTCGATCGTCGGTATCTCAATACCTAGTTCAATCTCGTTACCGACAAGTCTCTTTACTCGTTCCGTAATGCACTATCCCGCAATTAACTCATTAGTTGCATTGCTTGCAAGGCTTATAGTGATGTGCATTACCGAGAGGGCCCAGAGATACCTCTCCGACAATCGGAGTGACAAATCCTAATCTCGATCCATGCCAACTCAACAAGTACCATTGGATACACCTGTAGAGCACCTTTATAATCACCCAGTTACGTTGTGACGTTTGGTAGCACACAAAGTGTTCCTCCGGTAATCAGGAGTTGCATAATATCATAGTCATAGGAACATGTATAAGTCATGAAGAAAGCAATAGCAGTAAACTAAAACGATCAAGTGCTAACACTACAAAAAATACACTTCCGTGATGATACGTGTTTGTCACAGTAGGTCACGTTTTCTGTCATGCATGTACATCCATGACAAATTTATGAAAGAATCAAGATAGTCATACATGTGCTGTCGTAGAAGTGTTCCATGACATTACCAAAATTATCATCACGGAAGTGTCCACTTCCATGACGATAAATCACGCGTCACAGAAGTGCTTTCGTCAAGGGTGACCGACACGGGGCATCCACCATAACGGAACGCTGTTAAGCTATCGGGTCCGATTTTGGATCCGATAACCCGTTAACAGCCCCGACCAATGGGGATTTTCCACATGTAAAATCATCATTGGCTGGAGGGAACACGTGTTGGCTCGCCGCTGGGACAGATGTCATCCACTCATTGGACCCAAAGCGCCTACGATACGTCGACACGTGGCACGACCCAACAGAGGCCCATTCCTGTGAAAAGGTCGGCCCGTTTGACTTGGTCAAAAGGTGGCGGGCCGGCGCACGGCAAGCCTGTTAACGGCCTGTTCGCATATAGCCCATTTACAGCCCGCTAACCCAGGGCCTGTTTACGGCCTATCCGAATTAGGAATAGTAGCGTCATCTGGGCCATCCAATATAATTCCAGCCCGTTTTAACTTCCGGCCCATGTATGGCCCATGACGTCTTTCGGCCCATATGAGGCCCTTAGTAACCCTCGACCCATTAACGACCCGTGGTAAAACTGGCCAGTAATGAACAGTGTATCACTTTATACCCATTAACGGCCCATTATACCGTTGGGCCGTTTCCAGCCCATGTTATCTTTTGGCCTTCTCACGGCCCATTTATTCTTGGGCTCATTTCCAGCATTCGTTTACTTTCGGCCCGTTACTGTCATTTTTTGCTTGTGGGCCAAATTCAGCCCGTGGTTACAGTCGGCCCGTTTGTGGCCCGTTAATACATTGGGTCGTTTTCATAGCGTCATCAAATACGGCTGATTAACGACGGCCCGTTATGGTCGGCCCATGAACGGACGATTTCAACTCTATCCCATTTACGGCCATAATGTGGTCTGTTATTGGCACATGTTTGGCCAACCGATCATACGGCCCGTAGAAGGCCCATTGATGATACGGCCCGTATAAGGCCCATTGTTTCTACGGCCCTTAGAAGGCCCATTGTTTCTACAGCCCGTAGGAGGCCCATGTTAACTACAGTAAATATGTAGCCCATGGTTAATGTGGCCTAGTTTTAAAAAATAGGCTATTGCGGCCACTAGCAAACCGCGGAAAAAGAACTGCACTGACTACAAGAAAACAAATAAACAGGACAATAAGGAAATAAATAGGCAAGAAATTTACGCTAGGCTATCACGACTATTACACATATTACATCCATTGGGCATCAAAGTTTGCCACCAGTGCAAATATAGGGAACAAAGCAGCATATAAACGCCGCAGCAAAACAAGTCCAGAATTGAAACCACTTCAGAAGAGCTCAAGAAACAATATCCTGGGTAATGCTAGCAAGATGCTTAGCAAGCTTATTAACTTTCTTTTGTTTGGCGCTTAAATCCTCCAGCACTTGCTATTGCACCAGAAAGTGTGCATCTGAATTCTGCAGGGACTTCCTCAGTCCTTCGGCTTCTTGTCGCATAACATCTGATCGATGTCTTTCAACTTGAAGTTGAGACTCAAGAAGCCGAACTGATTCAGGCAGCGAGTTCAAAGAGCTGGTGCCAACAGTAGTAGCCAGTAACTCGAACACTACATCAAGACAGGACTTTGGGGTTGTCCCAATGTCTTCAATATAGTTTTTATCAGCTTTCTTGGAGACCAACAGGGATGCCTTATCTGCATTACTTCATGTACCATTGCATAACGGGGTACTCTTCTCCAATATTTTATGTGCATTCTAAAAGAGAAACAAACAAACACATCACAGGTTTACAATGTAGTATATGAAACTCGTTTTGGTAAACCAGCTCAGTAGTAAGGTGAACAGGATAACAACATGAAACAAACATATATCTATGTAGTATGGTCACTGTATGGTCTATATCATTCTAGTTTATGTTGCCAAATCAAGATAGATACAGTTCGAATCATATCTATTTAAGACAAACAACTTAGACAAAATATAAGTATGGGAAACTACACAGCAATAACAACACTTGTAAGGTGCATGTCATGAGAATATAACTGTTTATTCAATTGAAACTGAAATCAACATAGAGCAAGTTACAACAGCAAACACATTAAAGAAATAGGTTTAAAACATACCTGTTGCGCCACTGGAGTTTCAATTGCATCCTTCAAATTTGAAATTAGTTGGTATGAGTAAATACAGTGATGCAAGAGTAAAGTAGTATGAACCATAGCTACGGAACCTGACCTGAGAACAATTCTTCTTCTGCTTTAAGCGTTGACTTGGGGTTCAGAGTGGTGGTCCTCGTGCTTTGGGCACTACAGTAGTAAGGTGAACAGGATAACAACATGAAACAAACATATATCTATGTAGTATGGTCACTGTATGGTCTATGTCAACGGGAACTGGGTTACTATCTGCTGGGGTTGGGGCTAGAAGGGGTGTAGCTGGTTCTCTGTCCAACTAGGTAGGGGTACAATCTGCGTGAGTCTGGGTTATGTGTGGTGGGGCTGGTTCTTGGGAAAGTACAACCGTGGTTCTATCTCCATCGACAGGTAGCACGATCTTTTCTGAAGACCGTGTTTTTACTCCCACAGATACTGCCATCACCCCCTCCAATTGAAATGGCCATAAACAAGAAAAGTAATTGAATATACATACATTGTAAGATAGACAGGTGCAATGGATAGTAGGGAAGAAAACAGGGCATGAAATAATTCACATTTATGTTGTCTAATCAAACAGAATAGCAGGACATAATTTCACATATATGATGGCTAATTAAACAGGCTAGCATGACACAATTTCACATGTATGATGGCTAACTAAACATGATAGAATGACATACTTCAAAATATGATGACTATGTAAACAGGATGACATGATATAACTATACGATGTGTCTATTACAGTGGTTGACATGCCATAAATCACAAATATGCCGTCGATGAAAACATGATGGCATGATATAATTCACGGATAGAATGACATAATTCAAAATATGATGACTATGTGAACATGATGAGATGATATAACTATATTATGTCTTTAGAAAATGGGTTGACATGCCATAATTCAGATACATGCTGTATATGTAAACATCATGGCATGATATAATTCAAATATATGATTTATATACTAAGGAAGTGAGCAGAGGGCAATCACATATATGATGTGTCAACTAAGGAGATGGCATTCAATATCGTGTATATGATGTAAAAACTAAGCATCGCAATACAACATATGCATGATATGAGTAATATAACCCCGCCAAGTTTGAGCATACACCTCAGGGGGATAATAGGACTGGTCATCTGCCTCTGAATCCTCCTTTGAAGAGCTATCTATAACCAGCAAGATATCTGCTTCACCGGGTAGCATTGTCTGCTCTGAAGACCTTGTTTTCACTCCAGATTTCTCCATCACCAATTCAAATGGCTGATGCACAGGAAGAGCAGTTGAATATACAAACATTGTCAACAAAAGCAATGATAAATACAAAAAAAGGATTGTAAACCATAGGAATTTTTCCATGTGATTCATTTGCACTAGATTTCATAGGAAACATCCCATCCACTCAAACCTCTTTGAAAGAATTCTTCGTTTTCTCTATGCACAATCAAACACTCGTACCATCCTGTAGGATTCAAGACGACATTCCACTCTAATCCCATGTTCTTCCTATTCCCGCGTTTTGGAAATCCTATGAATCAAAGAGGCCCTAGGTTTTTTTTATAAAACCTAATTGATTTTGAATGAGATGAACTATAAGAATTAAACGAAGGTCTACATCAGGCATATATGACTCAAAGCTTACATGCTACAGTGTGGTATTTATTCGTAATTTGGTTGCAAAATCTGACACGTGCAATGCACGTGTACCTTACTAGTACTTCGAGTATGTGCAAAACACAATGGCACGCTACACAGTGTCTCTCTTACAAATCATGAAGCCACGTGGGCACGTGGCACATGTGGAGGCGTTGTCGCGACATCCTTGTGTGGATTGATCACAGTGACGTGCTGCTGGTTCCAGAAGAATGTACTCGTCCTCCGTGAGCCGCACTGACGGTACATGCACGAAGCAAAGATGTGCGCGCACGCCACGCATGCACTCATTCCCTCGCACGCACACGCGGGTACACGGGCAGACGCAATTTTGTATCAAGATCCACCCCATGTGATAATTTGATGCGTGTAAAGTCCTTTACTTCATTGATAGTCAATTAATACAGTGTATGCAACTTGAGTGGATGTGAGGGTGGAAGAAAGACATTACTACTCCACTGCGCGCATGCGAGTGGTTAAATCATGGGTTGCTAGTAGTACTTCCATTGGTCTCCTTCGTATTTTGTGCCAATTTTTGACAGTAACATAATATTTACGCATCTGAGCAGTGCAGTCTACTTAAAATTTATGTTCCACTAAACTCATAGGGAGCCGTTTCGGGCCTCGAAACCAAAAACCATCAATTAATCTTTACCTTGTTCTCATCACATTCGAAAGTACTAGTGCTACAATTAAGTGAAGGAAATATGCCCTAGAGGCAATAATAAAGTTATTATTTATTTCCTTATTTCATGATAAATGTTTATTATTCATGCTAGAATTGTATTAACCGGAAACATAATACATGTGTGAATACATAGACAAACAGAGTGTCACTAGTATGCCTCTACTTGACTAGCTCGTTAATCAAAGATGGTTATGTTTCCTAACCATAGACAAAGAGTTGTTATTTGATTAACGGGATCACATCATTAGTTGAATGATCTGATTGACATGACCCATTCCATTAGCTTAGCACCCGATCGTTTAGTATGTTGCTATTGCTTTCTTCATGACTTATACATGTTCCTATGACTATGAGATTATGTAACTCCCGTGTGCCG
Source organism: Triticum monococcum (assembly GCA_034509565.1). Classification (NCBI taxonomy): domain Eukaryota; kingdom Viridiplantae; phylum Streptophyta; class Magnoliopsida; order Poales; family Poaceae; genus Triticum; species Triticum monococcum. The sequence continues at coordinate 594,475,400 of CM067846.1, forward strand.
GAGGAACACTTTGTGTGCTACCAAACGTCACAACGTAACTGGGTGATTATAAAGGTGCTCTACAGGTGTCTCCAAAGGTACATGTTGGGTTGACGTATTTCGAGATTAGGATTTGTCACTCTGATCGTCGGAGAGGTATCTCTGGGCCCTCTCAGTAATGCACATCACTTAAGCCTTGCAAGCATTGCAACTGATGAGTTAGTTGCGGGATGATGTATTATGGAACGAGTAAAGAGACTTGCCGGTAACGAGATTGAACTAGGTATTGGATACCGACAATCGAATCTCGGGCAAGTAACATACCAATGACAAAGGGAACAACGTATGTTGTTATGCGGTCTGACCGATAAAGATCTTCGTAGAATATGTAGAAGCCAATATGGGCATCCAGGTCCCGCTATTGGTTATTGACCGGAGACATGTCTCGGTCATGTCTACATTGTTCTCGAACCCGTAGGGTCCGCACGCTTAAGGTTTCGATGACAGTTATATTATGATTTTATACGTTTTGATGTACCGAAGGTTGTTCGGAGTCCCGGATGTGATCACGGACATGACGAGGAGTCTCGAAATGGTCGAGACATAAAGATTGATATATTGGAAGCCTATGTTTGGATATCGGAAGTGTTCCGGGTGAAATAGGGATTTTACCGGAGTACCGGGAGGTTACCGGAACCCCCCGGGAGATATATGGGCCTTAGTGGAAAAGAGAAGAGGCAGCCAGAGATGGGCCGCGCGCCCCTCCCCTCCCTTGGTCCGAATAGGACAAGGAGAGGGGGCCGGCCCCCTTCCTCTTTTCCCCCCTCCGCGAATCCTATTCCAACTAGGATTGGGGGGGGGATCCTACTCCCGGAGGGAGTAGGACTCCTCCTGGCACGCCTCTCCTAGGCCGGCCGCACCCCCCCTTGAGCCTTTATATACGGAGGCAGGGGCACCACAGAGGAACACAAGTTGATCCACGTGATCATATTCTTAGCCGTGTGCGGCGCCCCCTGCCACCATAGTCCTCGATAATATTGTGGCGGTGCTTAGGCGAAGCCCTGCGATAGTAGTACATCAAGATCGTCACCACGCCGTCGTGCTGACGGAACTCTTCCCCGACCTTTGCTGGATCGGAGTCCGGGGATCGTCATCGAGCTGAGCGTGTGGTAGAACTCGGAGGTGCCGTAGTTTCGGTGCTTGATCGGTCGGGCCGTGGAGACGCACGACTACATCAACCAAACGCTTTCGTTGTCGATCTACAAGGGTACGTAGATCACACTCTCCCCTCTCGTTGCTATGCATCACCATGATCTTGCGTGTGCGTAGGAATTTTTTTGAAATTACTACGTTCCCCAACAGTGGCATCCGAGCCTAGGTTTTATGTGTTGATGTTATATGCACGAGTAGAACACAAGTGAGTTGTGGGAGATATATGTCACACTGCTTACCAGCATGTCATACTTTGGTTCGGCGGTATTGTTGGATGAAGCGGCCCGGACCGACATTACGCGTACGCTTACGCGAGACCGGTTCTCCCGACGTGCTTTGCACATAGGTGGCTTGCGGGTGACAGTTTCTCCAACTTTAGTTGAACCGAGTGTGGCTACGCCCGGTCCTTGCAAAGGTTAAAACAGCACCAACTTTACAAACTATTGTTGTGGTTTTGATGCGTAGGTAAGATTGGTTCTTGCTTAAGCCCGTAGCAGCCACGTAAAACTTGCAACAACAAAGTAGAGGACGTCTAACTTGTTTTTGCAGGGCATGTTGTGATGTGATATGGTCAAGGCATGATGCTAAATTTTATTGTATGAGATGATCATGTTTTGTAACTGAGTTATCGGCAACTGGCAAGAGCCATATGGTTGTCGCTTTATTGTATGCAATGCAATCGCGCTGTAATGCTTTACTTTATCACTAAGTGGTAGCGATAGTCGTGGAAGCATAAAATTGGTGAGACGACAACGATGCTACGATGGAGATCAAGGTGTCGCGTCGGTGACGATGGTGATCATGACGGTGCTTCAGAGATGGAGATCACAAGCACAAGATGATGATGGCCATATCATATCACTTATATTGTTTGCATGTGATGTTTATCTTTTATGCATCTTATCTTGCTTTGATTGACGGTAGCATTATAAGATGATCTCTCACTAAATTATCAAGATAAAAGTGTTCTCCCTGAGTATGCACCGTTGCCAAAGTTCGTCGTGCCCAGACACCACGTGATGATCGGGTGTGATAAGCTCTACGTCCATCTACAACGGGTGCAAGACAGTTTTGCACACGCAGAATACTCAGGCTAAACTTGACGAGCCTAGCATATGCAGATATGGCCTCGAAACACTGAGATTGAAAGATCGAGCATGAGTCATATAGTAGATATGATCAACATAGTGATGTTCACCATTGAAAACTACTCCATTTCACGTGATGATCGGTTATGGTTTAGTTGATTTGGATCACGTGATCACTTAGAAGATTAGAGGGATGTCTATCTAAGTGGGAGTTCTTAAGTAATATGATTAATTGAACTTAAATTTATCATGAACTTAGTACCTGATAGTATCTTGCTTATGTATGTTTGATTGTAGATAGATGGCCCGTGCTGTTGTTCCGTTGAATTTTAATGCGTTCCTTGAGAAAGCAAAGTTGAAAGATGATGGTAGCAATTACACGGACTGGGTCCGTAACTTGAGGATTATCCTCATTGCTGCACAGAAGAATTACGTCCTGGAAGCACCGCTGGGTGCTAGGCCTGCTGCTGGAGCAACACCAGATGTTATGAACGTCTGGCAGAGCAAAGCTGATGACTACTCGATAGTTCAGTGTGCTATGCTTTACGGCTTAGAATCGGGACTTAAACGATGTTTTGAACATCATGGAGCATATGAGATGTTCCAGGAGTTGAAGTTAATATTTCAAGCAAATGCCCGGATTGAGAGATATGAAGTCTCCAATAAGTTCTATAGCTACAAGATGGAGGAGAACAGTTCTGTCAGTGAGCATATACTCAAAATGTCTGGGTATAATAATCACTTGATTCAGATGGGAGTTAATCTTCCAGATGATTGCGTCATTGACAGAATTCTCCAATCACTGCCACCAAGCTACAAGAGCTTCGTGATGAACTATAATATGCAAGGGATGAACAAGACTATTCTCGAGCTCTTCGCAATGCTGAAAGCTGCGGAGGTAGAAATCAAAAAGGAGCATCAAGTGTTGATGGTCAGCAAGACCACTAGTTTCAAGAAAAAGGGCAAAGGGAAGAAGAAGGGGAACTTCAAGAAGAACAGCAAGCAAGTTCTGCTCAAGAGAAGAAACCCAAGTCTGGACCTAAGCCTGAAACTGAGTGCTTCTACTGCAAGCAGACTAGTCACTGGAAGCGGAACTGCCCCAAGTATTTGGCGGATAAGAAGGATGGCAAGGTGAACAAAGGTATATGTGATATACATGTTATTGATGTGTACCTTACTAGAGCTCGCAGTAGCACCTGGGTATTTGATACTGGTTCTGTTGCTAATATTTGCAGCTCGAAACAGGGCCTACGGATTAAGCGAACACTGGCAAAGGACGAGGTGACAATGCGCGTGGGAAATGGTTCCAAAGTCGATGTGATCGCGGTCGGCACGCTACCTCTACATCTACCTTCAGGATTAGTATTAGACCTAAATAATTGTTATTTGGTGCCAGCGTTGAGCATGAACATTATATCTGGATCTTGTTTAATGCGAGACGGTTATTCATTTAAATCAGAGAATAATGGTTGTTCTATTTATATGAGTAATATCTTTTATGGTCATGCACCTTTGAAGAGTGGTCTATTTTTGATCTCGATAGTAGTAACACACATATTCATAATGTTGAAGCCAAAAGATGCAGAGTTGATAATGATAGTGCAACTTATTTGTGGCACTGCCGTTTAGGTCATATCAATATAAAGCGCATGAAGAAACTCCATACTGATGGGCTTTTGGAACCACTTGATTATGAATCACTTGGTACTTGCGAACCGTGCCTCATGGGCAAGATGACTAAAACACCGTTCTCCGGCACTATGGAGAGAGCAACAGATTTGTTGGAAATCATACATACAGATGTATGTGGTCCGATAAATATTGAGGCTCGTGGTGGATATCGTTATTTTCTCACCTTCACAGATGACTTAAGCAGATATGGGTATATCTACTTAATGAAACATAAGTGTGAAACATTTGAAAAGTTCAAAGAATTTCATAGTGAAGTTGAAAATCATCGTAACAAGAAAATAAAGTTTCTACGATCTGATCGTGGAGGAGAATATTTGAGTTACGAGTTTGGTGTACATTTGAAGCAACGCGGAATAGTTTCGCAACTCACACCACCCGGAACACCTCAACGTAATGGTGTGTCCGAATGTCGTAATCGTACTTTACTAGATATGGTGCGATCTATGATGTCTCTTACTGATTTACCGCTATCGTTTTGGGGTTATGCTTTAGAGACGGCCGCATTCACGTTAAATAGGGCACCATCAAAATCCGTTGAGACGACGCCTTATGAACTATGGTTTGGCAAGAAACCAAAGTTGTCGTTTCTTAAAGTTTGGGGCTGCGACGCTTATGTGAAAAAGCTTCAACCTGATAAACTCGAACCCAAATCGGAGAAATGTGTCTTCATAGGATACCCAAAGGAGACTGTTGGGTACACCTTCTATCACAGATCCGAAGGCAAGACATTCGTTGCTAAGAATGGATCCTTTCTAGAGAAGGAGTTTCTCTCGAAAGAGTGAGTGGGAGGAAAGTAGAACTTGACGAGGTAACTGTACCTGCTCCCTTATTGGAAAATAGTACATCACAGAAAACTGTTTCTGCGACACCTACACCAATTAGTGAGGAAGCTAATGATAATGATCATGAAACTTCAGAACAAGATACTACTGAACCTCGTAGATCAACCAGAGTAAGATCCGCGCCAGAGTGGTACGGTAATCCTATTCTGGAAATCATGCTACTAAATCATGATGAACCTACGAACTATGAAGAAGCGATGGTGAGCCCAGATTCCGCAAAATGGCTTGAAGCCATGAAATCCGAGATGGGATCCATGTATGAGAAAAAGTATGGACTTTGGTTGACTTGCCTGATGATCGGCAAGCAATTGAGAATAAATGGATCTTCAAGAAGAAGACTGACGCTGACGGTAATATTACTGTCTACAAAGCTCGACTTGTCGCAAAAGGTTTTCGACAAGTTAAAGGGGTTGGCTATGATGAGACCTTCTCACCCATAGCGATGCTTAAGTCTGTCCGAATCATGTTAGCAATTACCGCATTATATGATTATGAAATTTGGCAGATGGATGTCAAAACTGCATTCCTGAATGGATTTCTGGAAGAAGAGTTGTATATGATGCAACCGGAAGGTTGATCCAAAGGGAGCTAACAAAGTGTGCAAACTCCAGCGATCCATTTATGGACTGGTGCAAGCCTCTCGGAGTTGGAATAAACGCTTTGATAGTGTGATCAAAGCATTTGGTTTTATACAGACTTTCGGAGAAGCCTGTATTTACAAGAAAGTGAGTGGGAGCTCTGTAGCATTTCTGATATTATATGTGGATGACATATTGCTGATTGGAAATGATATAAAATTTCTGGATAGCATAAAGGGATACCTGAATAAGAGTTTTTCAATGAAAGACCTCGGTGAAGCTGCTTACATATTAGGCATAAAGATCTATAGAGATAGATCAAGACGCTTAATTGGACTTTCACAAAGCACATACCTTGACAAGATTTTGAAGAAGTTCAAAATGGATCAAGCAAAGAAAGGGTTCTTGCCTGTGTTACAAGGTGTGAAGTTGAGTCAGACTCAATGCCCGACCACTGCAGAAGATAGAGAGAAAATGAAAGATGTTCCCTATGCTTCAGCCATAGGCTCTATCATGTATGCAATGCTGTGTACCAGACCTGATGTGTGCCTTGCTATAAGTCTAGCAGGGAGGTACCAAAGTAATCCAGGAGTGGATCACTGGACAGCGGTCAAGAACATCCTGAAATACCTGAAAAGGACTAAGGATACGTTTCTCGTATATGGAGGTGACAAAGAGCTCATCGTAAACGGTTACGTTGATGCAAGCTTTAACACTGATCCGGACGATTCTAAATCACAAACCGGATACGTGTTTACATTAAACGGTGGAGCTGTCAGTTGGTGCAGTTCTAAACAAAGCGTCGTGGCGGGATCTACATGTGAAGCGGAGTACATAGCTGCTTTGGAAGCAGCAAATGAAGGAGTCTGGATGAGGGAGTTCATATCCGATCTAGGTGTCATACCTAGTGCATCGGGTCCAATGAAGATCTTTTGTGACAATACTGGTGCAATTGCCTTGGCAAAGGAATCCAGATTTCACAAGAGAACCAAACACATCAAGAGACGCTTCAATTCCATCCGGGATTTAGTCCAGGTGGGAGACATAGAAATTTGCAAGATACATACGGAGCTGAATGTAGCAGACCCGTTGACTAAGCCTCTTCCACGAGCAAAACATGATCAACACCAAAACTCCATGGGTGTTAGAATCATTACTGTGTAATCTAGATTATTGACTCTAGTGCAAGTGGGAGACTGAAGGAAATATGCCCTAGAGGCAATAATAAAGTTATTATTTATTTCCTTATTTCATGATAAATGTTTATTATTCATGCTAGAATTGTATTAACCGGAAACATAATACATGTGTGAATACATAGACAAACAGAGTGTCACTAGTATGCCTCTACTTGACTAGCTCGTTAATCAAAGATGGTTATGTTTCCTAACCATAGACAAAGAGTTGTTATTTGATTAACGGGATCACATCATTAGTTGAATGATCTGATTGACATGACCCATTCCATTAGCTTAGCACCCGATCGTTTAGTATGTTGCTATTGCTTTCTTCATGACTTATACATGTTCCTCTGACTATGAGATTATGTAACTCCTGTGTGCCGGAGGAACACTTTGTGTGCTACCAAACGTCACAACGTAACTGGGTGATTATAAAGGTGCTCTACAGGTGTCTCCAAAGGTACATGTTGGGTTGACGTATTTCGAGATTAGGATTTGTCACTCCGATTGTCGGAGAGGTATCTCTGGGCCCTCTCGGTAATGCACATCACTTAATCCTTGCAAGCATTGCAACTAATGAGTTAGTTGCGGGATGATGTATTACGGAACGAGTAAAGAGACTTGCCGGTAACGAGATTGAACTAGGTATTGGATACCGACGATCGAATCTCGGGCAAGTAACATACCGATGACAAAGGGAACAACGTATGTTGTTATGCGGTCTGACCGATAAAGATCTTTGTAGAATATGTAGGAGCCAATATGGGCATCCAGGTCCCGCTATTGGTTATTGACCGGAGACATGTCTCGGCCATGTCTACATTGTTCTCGAACCCGTAGGGTCCGCACGCTTAAGGTTTTGATGACAGTTATATTATGAGTTTATACGTTTTGATGTACCGAAGGTTGTTCGGAGTCTCGGTTGTGATCACGGACATGACGAGGAGTCTCGAAATGGTCGAGACATAAAGATTGATATATTGGAAGCCTATGTTTGGATATCGGAAGTGTTCCGGGTGAAATCGGGATTTTACCGGAGTACCGGGAGGTTACCGGAACCCCCCGGGAGATATATGGGCCTTAGTGGGCCTTAGTGGAAAAGAGAAGAGGCAGCCAGAGATGGGCCGCGCGCCCCTCCCCTCCCTTGGTCCGAATAGGACAAGGAGAGGGGGCCGGCCCCCTTCCTCTTTTCCCCCCTCCGCGAATCCTATTCCAACTAGGATTGGGGGGGGGGGGGATCCTACTCCCGGAGGGAGTAGGACTCCTCCTGGCGCGCCTCTCCTAGGCCGGCCGCACCCCCCCTTGAGCCTTTATATACGGAGGCAGGGGCACCCCAGAGGAACACAAGTTGATCCACGTGATCATATTCTTAGCCGTGTGCGGTGCCCCCTGCCACCATAGTCCTCGATAATATTGTAGCGGTGCTTAGGCGAAGCCCTGCGACAGTAGTACATCAAGATCGTCACCACGCCGTCATGCTGACGGAACTCTTCCCCGACACTTTGCTGGATCGGAGTCCGGGGATCATCATCGAGCTGAACGGGTGCTAGAACTCGGAGGTGCCGTAGTTTCGGTACTTGATCGGTCGGGCCGTGGAGACGTACGACTACATCAACCAAACGCTTCCGTTGTCGATCTACAAGGGTACATAGATCACACTCTCCCCTCTCGTTGCTATGCATCACCATGATCTTGCATGTGCGTAGGAATTTTTTTGAAATTACTACGTTCCCCAACATTAAGTGCAAGCCTGCTCACACCTACCAGTACGTACCAAACCTGAACGTGTTCCCACTGTTGGGGAACGTAGCAAAAATTCAAAATTTTCCTACGTGTCACCAAGATCTATCTATGGAGAAACCAGCAACGAAGGGAAGGAGAGCGCATCTACATACCCTTGTAGATCGCTAAGCGGAAGCATTCAAGAGAACGGGGTTGATGGAGTCCTACTCGTCGTGATTCAAATCACCGATGATCCCAGTGCCGAACGGACGGCACCTCCGTGTTCAACACACGTACATCCCGGTGACGTCTCCCATGCCTTGATCCAGCAAGGAGAGAGGGAGAGGTTGAGGAAGACTCCATCCAGCAGCAGCGCAACGGCGTGGTGGTGGTGGAGGAGCGTGGTCATCCTACAGGGCTTCGCCAAGCACCACGGGAGAGGAAGAAGGAGAGATGCAGGGCTGCGCCATGGAGAGGTCCAAACTCGTATGTTGGCAGCCCCAAAACCCTCAAGTATATATAGGGGAGAGGGAGGGGGTGCGCCACCTTTAGGGTTTCCACCCCAAGGGGTGCGGCAGCCCCAAACCCATCTATGGGTGGCGGCCACAAGGGGAGAAGGGGGAGGCGCACCTGGGGTGGGCCTTAGGGCCCATCTGCCCTAGGGTTTGCCCCCCTTCCCTCTTGGAGGCGCCTTGGGCCCTTGGGGGGGGGGGCGCACCAGCCCACCTGGGGCTGGTCCCCTCCTACACTTGGCCCATGTAGCCCTCCGGGGCTTGTGGCCCCACTTGGTGGACCCCCGGGACCCTCCCGGTGGTCCCGGTACGTTACCGATAAAACCCGAAACTTTTCCGGTGACCAAAACAGGACTTCCCATATATAAATCTTTACCTCCGGACCATTCCGGAACTCCTCGTGACGTCCGGGATCTCATCCTGGACTCCGAACAACATTTGGTAACCACATACAAACTTCCTTTATAACCCTAGCGTCATCGAACCTTAAGTGTGTAGACCCTACGGGTTCGGGAGACATGCAGACATGACCGAGATGTTCTCCGATCAATAACCAACAGCGGGATCTGGATACCCATGTTGGCTCCCACATGTTCCACGATGATCTCATTGGATGAACCACGATGTCAAGGACTTAATCAATCCCGTATACAATTCCCTTTGTCTATCGGTATGATACTTGCCCGAGATTCGATCGTCGGTATCTCGATACCTTGTTCAATCTCGTTATCGGCAAGTCTCTTTACTCATTCCGTAACACATCATCCCGTGATCAACTCCTTGATCACATTGTGCATATTATGATGATGTCCTACCGAGTGGGCCCAGAGATACCTCTCCGTCACACGGAGTGACAAATCCCAGTCTCGATTCGTGCCAACCCAACAGACACTTTCGGAGATACCCGTAGTGCACCTTTATAGCCACCCAGTTACGTTGTGACGTTTGGCACACCCAAAGTATTCCTACGGTATCCGGGAGTTGCACAATCTCATGGTCTAAGGAAATGATACTTGACATTAGAAAAGCTTTAGCATACGAACTACATGATCTTTGTGCTAGGCTTAGGATTGGGTCTTGTCCATCACATCATTCTCCTAATGATGTGATCCTGTTATCAACGACATCCAATGTCCATGGTCAGGAAACCGTAACCATCTATTGATCAACGAGCTAGTCAACTAGAGGCTTACTAGGGACATGGTGTTGTCTATGTATCCACACATGTATCTGAGTTTCCTATCAATACAATTCTAGCATGGATAATAAACGATTATCATGAACAAGGAAATATAATAATAATCAATTTATTATTGCCTCTAGGGCATATTTCCAACAGTCTCCCACTTGCACTAGAGTCAATAATCCAGTTCACATCGATATGTGATTAACACTCAAGGTCACATCCCCATGTGACTAACACCCAAAGAGTTCTAGGTTTGATCATGTTATGCTTGTGAGAGAGGTTATAGTCAACGGGTCTGCAACATTCAAATCCGTATGTACTTCGCAAATTTCTATGTCATCTTGTAGATGCAACTACTACGCTACATTTGGAGCTATTCCAAATAACTGTTCTACTATACGAATCCAGTTTACTATCAAGAATAATCTGGATTAGTGTCAAAGTTTGCATCGGCGTAACCCTTTACGACGAACTCTTTTTCCACCTCCATAATCGAGAAAATTCCTTAGTCCACTAGTTACTAAGGATAACTTTGACCGCTGTCCTGTGATCCATTCTTGGATCACTCTTGTACCCCTTGACTGACTCATGGCAAGGCACACTTCAGGTGTGGTACACAGCATAGCATACTGTAGAGCCTATGTCTTAAGCATAGGGGATGACCTTCGTCCTTTCTCTCTATTCTGCCGTGGTCGAGCTTTAAGTCTTGACTTCATACTTTACAACTCAGGCAAGAACTCCTTCTTTGACTGATCCATCTTGAACACCTTCAAGATCATGTCAAGTTATGTGCTCATTTGAAAGTACCATTAAGCGTTTTGATCTATCCTTATAGATCTTGATGCTCAATGTTCAAGTAGCTTAGTCCAGGCTTTCCATTGAAAAACACTTTCCAAATAACCCTATATGCTTTCCAAAAATTCTATGTCATTTCTGATCAACAACATATATTCATCAGAAATTCTATAGTGCTCCCACTCACTTCTTTGGAAATACAAGTTTCTCATAAACTTTGCATAAACCCAAAATCTTTGATCATCATCAAAGCATACATTCCAACTCCGAGATGTTTACTCCAGTCCTTAGAAGGATAGCTGGAGCTTTGCATACTTATTAGCATCTTTCAGGATTGACAAAACCTTCCGGTTGTATCACGTACAACCTTTCCTCAAGAAAATCGTCGAGGAAACAACGTTTTGACATCTATCTGCAAGATTTCATAAATAATGCAGTAATCGCTAACATAATTCCAACAGACTCTTAGCATCGCTACGGGTGAGAAAGTCTCATCGTAGTCAACTCCTTGAACTTGTCGGAAAACATCTTAACGACAAGTCGAGCTTTCTTAATGGTGATACTTACCATCATTGTCCGTCTTCCTTTTAAAATCCATATGTACCTAACAGCCTTACAACCATCAAGTAGTTCTTCCAAAGTCTACACTTTGTTTTCATATATGGATCCTCTCTCGGATTATATGGCCTCGAGCCATTTATCGGAATCCAGGCCCACCATCGCTTCTCCATAGCTCGCAGGTTCATTGTTGTCTAGCAACATGACTTCCAAGACAGGATTACGTACCACTCTGAAGTAGTACGCATCCTTGTCATCCCACGAGGTTTGGTAGTGACTTGATCTGAAGTTTCATGATCGTTATCAAATAAGCTTCCACTTCAATTGGTGTAGGTGCCACAGGAACAACTTCCTGTGCCCTTCCACACACTAGTTGAAGAGATGGTTCAATAATCTTATCAAGTCTCCACCATCCTCGTACTCAATTCTTTCGAGAGAAACTTTTCCTTGAGAAAGGACCTGATTCAAGAAACAATCCCTTATTGTTTTTGAATCTGAGACAGGAGGTATACCCAACTATTTTGGGTGTCCTATGAAGAAGCATTTATCCGCTTTGGGTTCGAGCTTATCAGCCTGAAACTTTTTCACATAAGCGTCGCAGCCCCAAACTTTTAAGAAATGACAGCTTAGGTTTCTCTAAACCATAGTTCATACGGTGTCATCTCATCGGAATTACGTGGTTCCCTATTTAAAGTGAATGTGGTTGTCTCTAATGCCTAACCTATAAACTATCGTGGTAATTCGATAAGAGACATCATGGTATGCATCATATCCAATAGGGTGCAGTTATGATGTTCGGACACACCATCACACTATGGTGTTCCAGGCTGTATTAGTTGTGAAACAATTTCCACAATGTCTTAATTCTATGCCAAACTCGTAATTCAGATATTCATTTCTATGATCATATCATAGATATTTTATCCTCTTGTCACGACGATCTTTCAACTTCACCCTGAAATTACTTGAACCTTTCAATAATTCAGACTCGTGATTTATCAAGTAAATGTACTCAACATCTACTCAAATCATCTGTGAAGTAAGAACATAACGATATCCACTACACGCCTCAGCACTCATTGGACTGCACACATCAAAATGTATTTCTTCCAACAAGTTGCTTTCTAGTTCCATTTTACTGAAAACGAGGCTTTCGGTCATCTTGCCCATGTGGTATGATTTGCATGTCTCAAGTGATTCAAAATCAAGTGAGTCCAAACGGACCATTTGCATGGAGTTTCTTCATGCATATACACCAATAGACATGGTTCGCATGTCTCAAACTTTTCAAAAATGAGTGAGTCCAAAGATCCATCAACATGGAGCCTCTTCATGCGTTTTATACCGATATGACTCGAGTGGCAGTGCCACAAGTAGGTGGTACTATCATTACTATCTTATATCTTTTGGCATGAACATGTGTATCACTATGATCGAGATTCAGTGAACCATTCATTTTAGGTGCAAGACCATTGAAGGTATTATTCAAATAAAGAGAGTAACCGTTATTCTCCTTAAATGAATAACCATATTGCGATAGACATAATCCAATCATGTCTATGCTTAACGCAAACACCAATCTCGATGGTAGAGGGAGCGTGCGATGCTTGATCATATCAACATTGGAAACACTTCCAACACATATCGTCAGCTCACCTTTAGCTAGTCTCCGTTTATTCCGTAGCTTTTATTTCGAGTTACTAACACTTAGCAACCGAACCGGTATCTAATACTCTGGTGCTACTAGGAGTACTAGTAAAGTACACATCAACACAATGTATATCCAATATACTTCTATCGACCTTGCCAGCCTTCTCATCTACCAAGTATCTAGGGTAATTCTGCTCCAGTGACTGTTCCTCTTATTACAGAAGCACTTAGTCTCGGGTTTGGGTTCAACCTTGGGTTTCTTCACTAGAGCGGCAGCTGAATTACCGTTTCATGAAGTATCCCTTCTTGCCCTTGCCTATCTTGAAACTAGTGGTTTCACCAACCATCAACAATTGATGCTCCTTCTTGATTTCTACTTTTGTGGTGTCAAACATCGCGAATATCTCAAAGATCATCATATATGTCCTCGATATATTATAGTTCATCACGAAGCTCTAGCAGCTTGGTGGTAATGACTTCGGAGAAACATCACTATCTCATCTGGAAGATCAACTCCCACTCGATTCAAATGATTGTTGTACTCAGACAATCTGAGCACAAGCTCAACAATTGAGCTTTTCTCCCTTTGTTTGTAGGTTAAGAAAATCGTCGGAGGTCTTATACCTCTTGACGTGGGCACGAGCCTGAAATCCCAATTTCAGCCCTCGAAACATCTCATATGTTTCGCGATGTTTCAAAATGTCTTCGGTGCCTCAACTCTAAACCGTTTAACTGAACTATCATGTAGTTATCAAAATGTGTATGTCAGATGTTCGCAACATCCACAGACGACGTTCGAGGTTCAGCACACTGAGCGGTGCATTAAGGACACAAGCCTTCTATGAAGCAATGAGGACAATCCTCAGTTTACAAACCTAGTCCGCATAATTGCTACTATCAACTTTCAACTAAATTTTCTCTAGGAATATATCTAAAACGTAGAACTGAAGCACGAGCTATGACATAATTTGCGAAGACCTTTTGACTATGTTCAGGATAATTAAGTTCATCTTATGAACTCCCACTCAGATAGACATCCCTCTAGTCATCTAAGTGATTACATGATCCGAGTCAACTAGGCCGTGTCCGATCATCACGTGAGACGGACTAGTCAACATTGGTGAACATCTTCATGTTGATCATATCTACCATACGACTCATGCTCGACCTTTCGGTCTCTTGTGTTCCGAGGCCATGTCTGTACATGCTAGGCTCGTCAAGTCAACCTAAGTGTTTCACGTGTGTAAATCTGTCTTACACCCGTTGTATGTGAACGTAAGAATCTATCCCACCCGATCATCACGTGGTGCTTCGAAACGACGAACTTTCGCAACTGTGCACAGTTTGGGGGAACACTTTCTTGAAATTTTAATGAGGGATCATCTTATTTACTACCGTTGTTCTAAGCAAATAAGATGTATAAACATGATAAACATCACATGCAATCAAATAGTGCATGATATGGCCATCATCACTTTGCTCCTTTTGATCTCCATCTTCGGGGCTCCATGATCATCATCGTCACCGGCATGACACCATGATCTCCATCATCGTGTCTTCATGAAGTTGTCTCGCCAACTATTACTTCTACTACTACAGCTAACGGTTAGCAATAAAGTAAAGTAATTACATGACGTTTATGTCGACACGCAGGTCATAAATAAATTAAGACAACTCCTATGGCTCCTGCCGGTTGTCATACTCATCGACATGCAAGTCGTGATTCCTATTACAAGAACATGATCAATCTCATACATCACATATCATTCATCACATTCTTGTTGGCCATATCACATCACATAGCATACCCTGCAAAAACAAGTTAGACGTCCTCTAATTGTTGTTTGCATGTTTTACGTGGCTGCTATGGGTTTCTAGCAAGAACGTTTCTTACCTATGCAAGGACCACAATGTGATATGCCAATTGCTATTTACCCTTCATAAGGACCCTTTTCATCGAATCCGATCCGACTAAAGTGGGAGAGATAGACACCCGCCAGCCACCTTATGCAACTAGTGCATGTCAGTCGGTGGAACCGGTCTCACGTAAGCGTACGTGTAAGGTTGGTCCGGGCCGCTTCATCCCACAATGCCGCCGAATCAAGATTGGACTAGTAACGGTAAGCATATTGAACAAAATTGAAAGTGCGTTATATCGACTAGAGGGGGGGTGAATAGGCGATTTTTATGAAAGTCTTCAAAACGTGGAAGTTATGAAGACAAACAGAGGGGACAAGCCTATCACTATGCAGCGGAAGTTAGATTACACAACGCAAGCCATAGTCAAGTATACAATATAGTGAAAGCACAGTGACAAACAGCTTCAGTGTAATGAGGATCAGGTAGGAAGAAGTTATGAAGCCAAACAGATCATACAGTCAAGTTGTGAAGACAGAAGACAAAGCAAGCATGCAATAGCTTCACAATATGTACTGGTAAGTAAAGGGAGGTGAAGATGAAACTAGTGACACGTTGAAGACAATGATATGTTGGACCAGTTCCAGTTGCTGTGACAACTGTACGTCTGGTTGGAGCGGCTAGGTATTTAAACCAAAGGACACACAGTCTCGGACACCCAGTCCTGAACATGCAGCTCAGGACACGCAGTCCTCACCGTTTTCTCCTTGAGCTAAGGTCACACAGACCTCGCCCAATCACTCTGGTAAGTCTTCAAGGTAGACTCCCAAACCTTCACAGACTTCGTTCACCGGCAATCCACAATTTCTCTTGGATGCTCAGAACGCGACGCCTAACCATCTGGAGGATGCACAGTCCTCAAGTGTAATAAGTCTTCAGATCACTCAGACAAGAAGACTTAAGTGATGCCCAATTACTCTGGCTCTGGGTGGTTAGGGCTTTTCTCCTCGCTAGGGATTTTCTCTCAAAGGCTTCGAGGTGGGTTGCTCTCAAACGACAAAAGCCGTGTACTGAAATCTGAGTAGCCAACCGTTTATGGTTGTAGGTGTGGACTATTTATAGCCACTTGGCAACCCGACCTGATTTGTCCGAAATGACCCTGGGTCACTAAGGAACTGACACGTGTACTAACGGTCGGATTTCGAACTCACACGGCTACTTTACTTGGGCTACAAGTAAAGCTGACTTGTCTGACTCCGGACAAGATTTTCTCTCATTGTCTTCACTCGAAGACATAGGATTTGAATTAGGCATCACTTCAGTCATCCTGACTGGTTCTCTTGGACCCCACTTAACAGTACGGTGGTTCCTATGACACAACATGAATGAAGTAAAACTACGAAGGATCTAAGTCTTCGAGTTCCATAGGCTTCATGGGGAGTCTTCATATGTCATTGTCTTCGACATGAATGTCTTCATGAACCACCATTGTCTTCAATGTCTTTGTACATTTTTAGGGGTCATCTCTGGTAGCTAAACTGAATCAATGAGGGACTTCTACCTGTGTTATCCTGCAATTCTCACAAACACATTAGTCCCTCAACTAGGTTTGTCGTCAATACTCCAAAACCAACTAGGGGTGGCACTAGATGCACTTACAATCTCCCCCTTTTTGGTGATTGATGACAAACTAGTTGAAGTTTTCAACGGGGAATATAATTTGTGAAATTGTAAAGGAATTTTCTTCATAAGCTGCAAGGGCTCCCCCTGAAGATGTGCATATAAGTGATTTGCTTCTGGAACGCAAATGCACATAGCGGGTTGTATATTTGGGAATCCACTTCAACTTATGATGACAATCCACCATGCATGTAAAGATATATGAAGATAATGACATGCATAATGAAAAATGGACGTCTGCGAAATGATATAAGTGCGGAAATTATCGTCGTACATGCGGAATTTATCTTCGCAAAAACACAGTGGCAAACATAGTAGCAGACGACCATCAAGTTTAAGTGTTACAACTCAAAGAACCAAATGTAGCAAAACGAGAGTTGTAAGCACGAAGCAAAATGCAAAATATAAAGCACCCGCCCATATTATTGACCCTCTTGAAGACTATAGACATCATATGCTTCTCCCTCTTTTGTCAGTGATGACCAAAAAGGTTTGAAGACATAGAGTTTTCTACGCGTTCCCAGGCGCAGCAGGGTCGGTGGAGGCGTTTGGTGGTGCTGACGAGCTTGGTGCAGTGACGACGCGCGCTGAAGAAGGTGGTGGTGATGTAGCGTCGTCTTCTTCCTCAATGATTTTTCCAGTCACTGTGGCAGCAGAGGAAGAGAACGCTGATTCTTCAAGTGACGGAGTTCCGCGCAGCACAGCTCTTCTAGGGGGTGTGGAGTCAAACTTGAATCTCTCTTTGAAGCCATCCTCTTGCAGTTCAGCTTCAGTGCACATCATGGTGAGGCCTTTCCAAGTGCGGTGACAGGTTTCATGTGCGACAAAGGCATTCTTGGTGGCCAGATTCCTGATGCGATTGACGTCTTGCAGGATACTGCGCATCTGCCGTTTGAGCCAGTCGTGATGCCTATCTTGCTTTTGGTGCAGAGCCACAAGAAGTTCACGGTCAGTGAGTGTATGAGCGTGTTTCTTGGGTCTCTGTGCAGCTGTGTTGTCAGTGGCTTCAGTTGATGCAGGGGCACGTGTGGTGCCAGCCATTGGATACACTCTGGAGATGGCTTCAACACCTTCATCATTCTGCGTGAAGCTCTGGTGTTCTGCATTCTGAAGACATAGTGGTTGTTTGGCAGGCTCAGGATAGATGGCTTCAGCAGAGGTGTCCACATCAGGTAAGAAGATTCTGTGGTTGCGGGCAGGGGGCTGATATGAGATAGCAGAATGGAGCTTGATTAGCCTCATAACCCATGGAGCATAAATCTTCAAACCAAAGAGATCTGAGCCAGACGCTGCAAGTTGGCGTATAAAGAGATCCTGAGCGTTGAAGCATTTGCCATGCAAGATACAGAAGATGAGAGTCTTCATGGCACCTTCAACCTTGGCATATCGAGAGTGCCCCTTAATGGGCCATAGAGTCCGCCTGACGATGTGATATATAGTTCTGGGCAGGTACTCTAAGTCTTCAACGAAGAACTCAGTTGGGTAAGGTGCATCAGGAAGCAATGGCTTCATCATTGAGAGCATCTGACTCATATTTGGCTCAGGTCGCTGAAATATGCTCTCAATTGCTTCAGCATGGAGTTGGCAGCCGTCTTCGAAGAGTTCGCCAGGAGTGGGTAGGCCGGTAAGCTCAATGATATCGAATGCATTGGCTTCATGATGGACATTGCCGGTCATCCACTCCAGGACCCAAGTCTTCGGATCTCTGTTGTAGCCTTTGATGTGCAGTGTGACATAGAACTGGAGCAGAAGCTCTTCATTCTAGTGCTCTTCATCTGTGATAAACGGCAGCAGGCCAACTTGCTTGAAGCAGTCCAGTGCTTCTTCCAGACCAGGCAGACCAGCAACAGCTTCAACCTCAAGGCGCTGGTGAGGAAAGATACGGCCTTGGTTGTATAGGACGCAGGAGTAGTAGCTGCGCTGTGGGTAGCTCCAGAACCTATCTGATACAATCTGTTCCCTTGAATAAGGGTTCTTGGAGCGCTTGAAGAAAGTGTTGTCTGCCTTGAAGCTATTGACATTAAAGGAGCCAGGAGCTGTTGCAGGACCTGGGAACCTTGGCAGTCGTGGGATTGGCTTCTGGACCTGGGGCCTGTGCGTAACATGATAGTTGAACTGTGGACCGGCAGCAGACTCAGGCACAGAAGGGTCAGAGGCAGTAGCTTCAGTGTCTCTTGAAGCTGTTGGTTGGTCGGGCTCCACACTTGCTTCAGTGTTAGTTGTGGCAGCCGGAATGTTTTCAGCCTCAACACGTGTAGTGAGAGGGACGGATTCAGGTACGTTCTCCTGGAGAACGTCTTCTTGTTGGTGCGGGGGAGATGGAGCTTGAGGTTCTTCATGCTCTTCTTCATGTTCTTCGGCTGATGCAGTCGGAATGTCGTCAGCAGCCTGAGCCCTTGGCCCTTTGCGAATCCTACGAAATGCAGGCGACGCTGGTGGAGTTGCAGTGGGCTGGGGCTCATTCTCTTCCTCCTGTGGGCGATCTGCCCACGATGCATCTTGGGTGATTGGCGTCAAGGGACGACCAATGCTGATCACTTCGCTTGGTTCAAGCTGAGGAAGGACTGCATCACCTTGCACATTGTCTTGGAGACCAATGTCTTCAGTAGCGTTGGGGTCGGCTGCTGGAATGTCTTCAGCGTGCGGAGCCTCTGTGGAAGCAGGCTCATGCACGGTCAGCTAACGATCTTCGTTAGGAAAGCGGACGGAGAGGGGTTCGACTATCAGGGGCTCTGTGGGAGCAGCCCGAGACTTCTTGGTCTTGCGCTTCTTGATGGTGGGGTCTGAAGGAGAGGCTTCAGGGTGTTTCCTCTTCCTTGCTTCAGCTTCGGCTGTCCTTGTCTTCTTAAGCTCTGAAGCGGTTGAGCGGTGCTTTGGCTTCGAGCCAGTCTTGGCAGTGGGGAAGACAATCGGAACAGCTTCTTGCCTTGGGGCCTCTTGTTCAGCCACAGTGGGCTTCTTCTTTTTCTTCGCGGCCATCCTGGGGTCGATGCCGGGACCCCCAAGTGCCTTGCGCTTCTCGGCCTCATTGTAGGCCTGCACACAGAGGTCAGCCAAAGTCTTCATGCGCTCACGTGAACCCTGAGCTTCTGCACGTTTCTTCATAAAATTTTCCTTCAACTCGTGCAGCATGACCTTGAAGTCCTTGACTTCTTGGACGCTGAGCTGGGCCATATTCTGCTTGAACTGAGCCTTTTCAAAATCTATTTTCTGCTTCAGTTCAACTATGCGCTGGGCAATTGCGAGTTCTGAAGCAATAGCGCCTTGGAAGGCTACGCTAAGGCCAATGGGCAGCTGCAGATCATCGAAACTGATGTTGGGTGTATCAAACCACTCATCAATGAAGTTGTGGATGATTGCTGCATCAAACAGAGGCAGATTGTTGAAGATTTCGGCCTCCTCCTTGCTCTTGATGAGCTGCTCAAGAGCGTCATCGGCAAGATCTTCGTCACTTGACAGATCAATGGCCTCGCAGTGCAGAATGGCAGCGGCAGTGAGCTCTTTGCCAGTGTGTGGCTGAGGCTTCTTGGCTTCTTGGGTTTTGGAGACTCGTGATAAGTCTTCAGACTGCACACTTGCTTCAGGAGGTGCAGTGGCCAATGGCTTCGCTCTGGAGATCTTGGGAGAGGTGGCTGGCTTTGAAGCTTTTGGCTTTTTCTTCGTCTGCTTCGGCTCCGGGGCAGCAGGAGCGTCATCAGACTCAGTGTCTGCTGGAGGGTCGTTCACGGCAGTCCCTTGGACTAGAATGCGAGTGATGAGGCCTTCGAGATTGGCATACGGCCCGATGACATTGGGATTTGCGTCGCGTGTGCCATCCGCCCTTGGCTTAGAGGGACCAGGGTTGAAGTCCAGCCCAAACTCCTTGTTTTGCTTCGCAGAGTTCTGAGCAAATTGGAAGTTGCGCTTGAATAGATTGTCATCGCGACACCAGAGAAGGGATGACGGATGTGCTTCAGCTGGCTGTGGTCCTCTGACCATGCATGGATAGAAGCCTTGAGCAATGGCTTCGTCTCTGGACCGGGGTACGAGATTTTTGTACAATACATCTCCCCATGGTCTCTTGATGGCACACTTCTCTGCATATTCCTTTGTGACGAAGCGGTATTGGAACCACTGCTCTGCCCAATATCTTCGAATCCATTGGATTCGTGTCTTGCGCTGACCATAGCTCTCTTCAGGATCAGTTTGGTACATTTGTGCCAAGTCTTCAGGCAGATCTTTAGACGTTTCACCACGTCTCTGTCTGCCTCCCTTCCTTGCTGGTTTTTCTGCTGCCATGAAGCTTAACTTGGAAGGCTTCAAGAGATTCAAAGTCTTCAAAGGCTTCCTTTTGCTTGACCAACAGGAACTTGCTTCAGGTGAATTGATGTGACGCTGTAGGAACTCTGCAAATGAACGCAGACTATGAGAACCAAAAGATTCTCCCACGGACATGTACCTGTGACAGCATTAAGGTGCGAGGGAAGAGGAAGAGTTCATATGCATTCTCAGAAGATTTTGAAGATAAATCAGTTTAGAAGATATTGACCTCATCATGCGAAGACATTCGCTTTATAGAAAAGAAGTTGGTTCCAGATTTGTACGAACCCATAGATCAGTACAAGTGAGGAATCTAACTACTTCATGAAGAACAAGTGAATATACTAGGCAAGTTATGAGATCCAGATGAGAGAGATGAAACTTGTGTGAATAGAAACCTCTTATGGCAGAAAGTGACTGAGCTATAGGATCAAAAGAGGCTGTAAAAAGAGGTTTTATTTACCACACTTGGAACTGCTAGACGAGGTGAGAGTTGAGGCCGAGCAGTTCGATCCTCCGTGCCCTAACTTGGCGATGGAAGACACCTACGGCGACGGCGGAGAGACCGATGTCCGCAGTCGGCGTGAAAACGACGTCGGAGAGGTTGCGGCAGTGAAGCACTTCGTCGCCGGCGTCGTTGAGAGTTAGCGGTGGCGCTAGGGTTCGTGCGAGGGTGGAAGAAGAGATAATGACCGCAGTGAATCGTGTATTTATAGGGATATGGGCGGCACTGCGCTATTACTCAGGTGCCCCTGGCGATTCGCATGTGATCAGTACGTGGCCAGCATGCGGAATTGTGGGGGCAGTTTCACCCCACGCACGCCTTGTTTGTCGGGAGCCGTTCCTACTTCTCTGGATTTCTTGTTGATGGAATAACATTGAAAACGGTTTTAAAGTTTGTCTCTGTGTCTTCATCTGACAAGGATGCAGTGAAGACATTCGACAGTTTCAATAGAATGCATATGACTTGGAGAGATAGAGTTTGAGGTAGGAAGCATGGAGAGGTTAGGGTCCGATCACATTCACTTAGTTCAAAAGATTCAAACAAGAAGGCATAGCTATAAGTGAATGCTGTAGAGGACAGAACACCAGTACATATATATAATCTACATAGTGAAGATAATCATGAAGACAAATTGAGATTGAAGCCAAACCAAATGTGAAAACATAGCAAGTGTGACGCCATGAGTGGAACGCTTCAAACAGAAAATTTGGTGGTGGCGTTACCCACCGTATAGGAAGTATTAGACCTAGACACGGCGCACAATTATCGTGGCACTCCGAAGTCAAATTCCATGTTAATGTATTCACACTTAGAATGTATGTCTTCATTGATTGAAGATATACATTACTTTGTGTGTTGCACCTCTAAGTCATCAATATGCATAAGTGTTAGGATGTGTGCCTGATCATAGGACATTTGAGGATTCCAGGATATTTAGCTCACACCCTAACTTGCAAAATCTCTTCTCGTCCAAGGGCTTGGTGAAGATATCTGCCAATTGCTCTTCAGTGTTGACGTGTATGATATCAATATCTTCCTTTGCAACATGATCTCTGGGAAAATGATGACGAATTTCAATGTGCTTTGTCTTCGAGTGCTGAACTGGGTTGTTGGCAATCTTGATGGCGCTTTCGTTGTCGCAGTAAAGTGGCACTTGCTTCAGATGAATGCCATAATCCTTGAGGGTTTGCTTCATCCATAGAAGCTGAGCGCAGTAGGATCCAGCAGCAATGTATTCAGATTCAGCAGCGGAGAGAGATACACAATTCTGCTTCTTTGAAGACCAACATACAAGTGATCGGCCCAGAAAGTGACATGTGCCTGATGTGGACTTCCGATCGACCTTGTCACCAGCGTAATCAGCATCCGAAAATCCAACCAGATCAAACTCTGAGCCCTTTGGATACCATAACCCTAGAGTTGGGGTGTGAGCCAAATATCGAAGAATTCGCTTCACAGCTAAGTGATGCGACTCCTTTGGTGCCGCTTGGAATCGAGCACACATGCAAACACTAAGCATAATATCTGGCCTAGATGCACATAAATAAAGCAAAGAACCAATCATGGAGCGGTATACCTTTTGATCGAACTCTTTACCATTGTCGTCAGGACCCAGATGATGTTTGGCTGGCATTGGTGTTGTGAAGCCTTTGCAGTCTTGCATACCGAACTTCTTCAGGCAATCTTTGAGATACTTCTCTTGAGATATGAAGATGCCATTGCGTTGTTGCCGTATTTGAAGACCGAGGAAGAATTTCAGCTCCCCCATCATAGACATCTGATATTGCTCTTGCATCATATATCCGAATTCCTCACTGTACTTCTTATTGGTGCAGCCGAAGATAATGTCATCCACATATATTTGGCACACAAACAGTTCACCATCATATGTCTTCATGAAGAGAGTGGGATCTAGGGAACCAGGTATGAAGCCTTTGCTCTTCAGGAAGTATTTGAGTGTATCATACCAGGCCCGAGGGGCTTGTTTGAGGCCATATAGTGCCTTATTGAGCTTGTAAACCATGTCAGGATGTTTTGGATCTTCAAACCCAGGTGGTTGTGCAACATACACTTCTTCTTCAATTTTGCCATTGAGGAAGGCACTCTTTACATCCATTTGATACAGAATTATGTTGTGATGATTTGCATAGGCCAGCAGTATACGGATGGCTTCAAGTCTGGCAACAGGAGCAAATGTTTCATCGAAGTCAATGCCTTCCACTTGAGTATATCCTTGAGCAACGAGACGAGCCTTGTTTCTGATGACTTGGCCATGCTCATCTTGCTTGTTGCGGTATATCCATTTGGTGCCTATTATGTTATGCTTCCGTGGATCAGGACGCTTAACCAACTCCCATACATTGTTCAGCTCAAACTGTTGAAGCTCTTCTTGCATAGCTTGAATCCATTCAGGTTCCATAAAAGCTTCATCAATTTTCTTGGGTTTAGTGATTGAAACGAATGCGAAGTGTCCGCAGAAATTTGCCAGTTGAGTTGCCCTTGAACGAGTCAGTGGACCTGGTGCATTGATGCTATCAATTATTTTGTCAATCTGTACTTCATTGGCAACACGAGGATGTAGGGGTCGAAGACTTTGCTCTTGCTGATCTACGTTGTCATGGGGAGGAATGTCTTCAGGCTGAGCATTGTCTTCATGTGGATCAGGTGCTGAGATGATTAGTTCTTCTTCAGGATGAGCTTCAGAAGGTATAATTTCTCCAGTTCCCATTAGCTTGATTGATTCACTGGCTGGAACTTCATCTAGCACATCTGGTAGTTGCTCTCTTTGTGACCCATTGGTCTCATCGAACCGCACAGCCACTGTTTCAACCACTTTGTAGTGAAAGAGATTGAAGACTCTGTAGGAGTGCGAATCCTTTCCATATCCAAGCATAAAGCCCTCATGTGCCTTTGGAGCAAATTTTGAGGTGTGGTGAGGGTCCTTGATCCAGCATCTTGATCCAAATACTCTGAAGTAACTGACATTTGGCTTCTTGCCAGTCAGAAGTTCATAAGATGTCTTGTTCAGTAGCTTGTGAAGATATACACGGTTGATAGTATGGCATGCAGTGTCAATGGCTTCAGTCCAAAATTTTCTTGGTGTCTTGTACTCATCTAACATTGTTCTGGCCATCTCAATGAGTGTTCTGTTCTTGCGTTCGACGATGCCATTCTGTTGTGGCGTGTACGGAGCTGAGAATTCATGAGTGATGCCCAATGTATCAAGATATGTGTCAAGGCCAGTGTTCTTGAATTCTGTGCCATTGTCACTTCTGATGTGCTTTATCTTGGCGCCATAATTGTTCATAGCCCGATTTGCGAAGCGTCTGAAGACATCCTGCACTTCAGTCTTGTAAAGGATTATGTGCACCCAAGTATATCTAGAGTAATCATCAACAATGACGAAACCATAGAGGCAAGCAGTAGTGGAAAAAGTTGAGTAGTGAGTGGGACCGAAGAGATCCATGTGAAGCAGTTCGAAGGGTTGAGTAGTGGTCATGATTGTCTTCGAAGGATGTTTTGCCCTTGTCATCTTCCCAGCTTCACAGGCACCGCATAAGTGATCTTTCTTGAACTTGACGCCCTCGATGCCTATGACATGCTTCTTCTTCGCAAGGGTGTGGAGGTTCCTCATGCCAGCATGCCCAAGTCTTCAATGCCAAAGCCAGCATTCTGAAGCCTTTGCGAGAAGACATACTGCAAGCTGTGGCCCTGCTGAGAAATCTACCACGTACAAATCATCTTTCCGATACCCTTCAAACACTAGAGACTTGTTAGATTCCATTAGTACCAGGCAACGATATTTTCCAAAGATTACAATCATGTTCAAATCGCAAAGCATTGAGACAGACATTAAGTTGAAGCCAAGGGATTCAACAAACATGACTTTATCCATGTGTTGATCCTTTGAGATTGCAACTCTACCTAGACCCAGTACCTTACTTTTACCAGTGTCAGCGAATGTGATGTGGCTCTTGTCAAATGGACGTAAGGTTGAGTCCATAAAGAGACTTCTTTTGCCAGTCATGTGATTTGTACACCCACTGTCAATAATCCATTCTGAAGACTCTGAAGTCACTGGTGTTGTACCCTACAGTGCAGTTAGGGGGATAGGCTTCATGAAGAGTGTTGTGAAGCAAAAACATTTGACGAACCAGTGGATTATGAAAACTTAGATCCAGGTTAGGACAAGTAGGGAGAGTAGCATGCGATTCAGGTATGAAATACATAGTGATGCCATTCGGGCATTTGATCTTGCGCCCCACAAGATTTTTAAGGTCCCCAGCAATAGCGTCAGAAGATTTTGGTTTTCTGCTGGAGACCTTTCCCTGCAAAAGATAGTTAAGCTTTCTTAACCACCCACATCTTCAAGGGTGGCTTAGAAGCAATAAGTCTAAGTGCAGCATCTGAGAATTTTGGCTTTGGGGCCCTAGCAAACAGTCTAGCAGGTGGGCAATAGTACTCATAAGAATAGGCAGAATAGTTCTTGGTCATATGAGCATGACGGTTTGAAGAACCGCTCTCATATGCCTGAGCATGGTTTCCCTGCAAAACATTTGCGTTAGTGCGACTCAAGTGGTTCCTCTGCCTGTATGAAGCCTTTGGACCATATGAAGCCTTTGGTCTGAGGTTTGTCTTCTTCATGTGAGGTGTCATGAGGACATTCACAGGAAGATTCTCAAGACACGTTTTTGGAACCCAGATCTTCTTCATAGGCGGTCCATTCCTGCAGTTAGTACCAATGTACCTGGCAAATACTTCACCATTCTGATTCTTAAACAGTTTATAGTTTGCATCAAAGGATTCATCAATGATAATAGGATTAGCACAAGTGAAGCCAGATAGATTGGATGGATCTGCTGAGGATTCCTTTGCAGCAATCCATGTGGTTTTGGGGTACTGCTCAGGTTTCCAGTAAGAGCCATCTGCATTAATTTTCCCCACGAACCCAACACCCTCTTTCCTAGGGTTTCGGTTCAGAATCTGCTTCTTGAGGACATCACATAATGTCTGATGTCCTTTGAGACTTTTGTACATCCCTGTTTCAAGCAATGTCTTCAACCTAGCATTCTCATCAGCAATAGCAGTGGTATCCTCAGCAGAGGGGTTAGTTACCACTTCAACAGTTGAAGATATTGCAACAGCAGTAGCAGTGGAACATTCAGCAACAGAAGTAGCATTATCACACTCAATGCATTTAAGGCATGGTGGTTCAAATCCTTCCTGAGCAGAACTGATCTGTTCGGCTCAAAGTGACTCGTTTTCCTTTTGAAGATCTTCATGATCCGCTCTCAACTTCTCAAGATCTTGCTTCTTTTGAAGATAATCATAGGAAAGCTTTTCATGAGTAGTTGAGAGAGTCTCAAGACGATCTTCGAGTTCCTGATACTTAACATGAAGATTTTTTATGTCTTCAATTAAGGATTCAGAACGAGTCATTTCAGCACCCAACAGATCATCGCTTCTGTCTAACAGTTTTTGAATATGTTCCATGGCCTTTTGTTGTTCAGTTGCAATTTTAGCAAGTGTTTTGTAGCTGGGTTTTGAATCACAATCAGAGTCATCGTCACTGGATGTTTGATAGTGAGTAGTGCGTGTGTTTACCTTGGCACCATGTGCCATGAAGCAGTAGGTAGGAGTAGAGTCGTCCTTGTCATTTGCATCGGTGTTGGTGATGAAGTCATTGTCTTTAGTGTTGAAGATGGACTTGGCGACGTAGGCTGTAGCCAGACTCGCAATGCCTGAATCAGACTCCTCCTCAGACTCCACCTCTGCCTCCTCAGAAGCGGACTCCTCCTCTGAATCCATTTCCTTGCCAACAAACGCATGAGCCTTGCCAGATGAACTCTTCTTGTGTGATGAAGACTTTGAGGAAGACTTGGACGAAGACTTTGAGTATTTCTTTGTCTTCTTATCGTCAGAGTCATATTCCTTGCTCTTCTTCTTCTTTCTGTTCTCATTGTCCCACTGTGGACACTTAGAGATGAAGTGTCCAGTTTTCTTGCACTTGTGACATGTTTTCTTCTTGTAGTCATGAGCAGAAGCTTCATCATTCCTTGAGCTTGATCGTGAAGACTTTCTGAAGCCTTTCTTCCTGGTGAATTTCTGGAACTTCTTCACTAGCATTGCAAGTTCCCTTCCAATGTCTTCAGGATCATCAGAACTGCTGTCAGGTTCTTCTTCAGATGAGGACATAGCTTTTGCCTTCAAGGCACGAGTTTGCCCATAGTTTGGACCGTAGATATCTCTTTTCTCAGAAAGCTGAAACTCATGTGTGTTGAGCCTCTCAAGTATGTCAGACGGATCGAGTGTCTTGAAGTCTGGACGTTCTTGAATCATCAGGGCTAGGATGTCAAATGAACTGTCAAGTGATCTCAGCAGCGTCTTGACGATTTCATGTTTGGTGATCTCAGTGGCGCCGAGGGCTTGAAGCTCATTTGTGATGTCAGTGAGCCGGTCAAATGTGTGCTGGACATTCTCATTGTCATTTCGCTTGAAGCGGTTGAAGAGGTTGCGAAGAACACTGATTCTCTGACCTCTCTGGGTTGAGATGCCTTCATTGACCTTGGAGAGCCAGTCCCAAACCAGCTTGGATGTCTTCAAGGCACTCACACGGTCGTACTGTCCCTTGGTCAGATGACCACAGATAATATTCTTGGCAGTGGAGTCCAGTTGAGTGAACTTCTTGACATCAGCAGCAGTGACACCTTCTCCAGCCTTGGGAACGCCGTTTTCGACGACATACCATAGGTCGACGTCAATGGCTTCAAGATGCATGCGCATCTTGTTCTTCCAGTAGGGATATTCAGTTCCATCGAAGACGGGGCACGCAGCGGAGACTTTAATTATCCCTGCAGTCGACATAGCTAAAACTCCAGGTGGTTAAACCGAATCACACAGAACAAGGGAGCACCTTGCTCTGATACCAATTGAAAGTGCGTTATATCAACTAGAGGGGGTGAATAGGCGATTTTTATGAAAGTCTTCAAAACGTGGAAGTTATGAAGACAAACAGAGGGGACAAGCCTATCACTATGCAGCGTAAGTTAGATTACACAACGCAAGCCATAGTCAAGTATACAATATAGTGAAAGCACAGTGACAAACAGCTTCAGTGTAATGAGGATCAGGTAGGAAGAAGTTATGAAGCCAAACAGATCATACAGTCAAGTTGTGAAGACAGAAGACAAAGCAAGCATGCAATAGCTTCACAATGTGTACTGGTAAGTAAAGGGAGGTGAAGATGAAACTAGTGACACGTTGAAGACAATGATATGTTGGACCAGTTCCAGTTGCTGTGACAACTGTACGTCTGGTTGGAGCGGCTAGGTATTTAAACCAAAGGACACACAGTCCCGGACACCCAGTCCTGAACACGCAGCTCGGGACACCCAGTCCTCACCGTTTTCTCCTTGAGCTAAGGTCACACAGACCTCGCCCAATCACTCTGGTAAGTCTTCAAGGTAGACTCCCAAACCTTCACAGACTTCGTTCACCGGCAATCCACAATTTCTCTTGGATGCTCAGAACGCGACGCCTAACCGTCTGGAGGATGCACAGTCCTCAAGTGTAATAAGTCTTCAGATCACTCAGACAAGAAGACTTAAGTGATGCCCAATTACTCTGGCTCTGGGTGGTTAGGGATTTTCTCCTCGCTAGGGATTTTCTCTCAAAGGCTTCGAGGTGGGTTGCTCTCAAATGACAAAAGCCGTGCACTGAAATCTGAGCAGCCAACCGTTTATGGTTGTAGGTGTGGACTATTTATAGCCACTTGGCAACCCGACCTGATTTGTCCGAAATGACCCTGGGTCACTAAGGAACTGACACGTGTACTAACAGTCGGATTTCGAACTCACACGGCTACTTTACTTGGGCTACAAGTAAAGCTGACTTGTCTGACTCTGGACAAGATTTTCTCTCATTGTCTTCACTCGAAGACATAGGATTTGAATTAGGCATCACTTCAGTCATCCTGACTGGTTCTCTTGGACCCCACTTAACAGTATGGTGGTTCCTATGACACAACATGAATGAAGTAAAACTACGAAGGATCTAAGTCTTCGAGTTCCATAGGCTTCATGGGGAGTCTTCATATGTCATTGTCTTCGACATGAATGTCTTCATGAACCACCATTGTCTTCAATGTCTTCATACATTTTTAGGGGTCATCTCTGGTAGCTAAACCGAATCAATGAGGGACTTCTACCTGTGTTATCCTGCAATTCTCACAAACACATTAGTCCCTCAACTAGGTTTGTCGTCAATACTCCAAAACCAACTAGGGGTGGCACTAGATGCACTTACAAAAATCAACGCCCACAACTACTTTGTGTTCTACTCGTGCATAGAATCTACGCAATAGACCTAGCTCATGATGCCACTGTTGGGGAACGTAGCAGAAATTCAAAATTTTCCTATGTGTCACCAAGATCTATCTATGGAGAAACCAACAACGAAGGGAAGGATAGTGCATCTACATACCCTTGTAGATCTCTAAGCGGAAGCGTTCAAGAGAACGGGGTTGATGGAGTCGTACTCATCGTGATTCAAATCACCGATGATCCCAGTGCCGAACGAACGGCACCTCCGTGTTCAACACACGTACAGCCCGGTGACGTCTCCCATGCCTTGATCCAGCAAGGAGAGAGGGAGAGGTTGAGGAAGACTCCATCCAGCAGCAGCACAACGGCGTGGTGGTGGTGGAGGAGGGTGGTCATCCTGCAGGGCTTCGCCGCGCACCACGGGAGAGGAAGAAGGAGAGATGCAGGGCTACGCCATGGAGAGGTCCAAACTCGTATGTTGGCAGCCCCAAAACCCTCAAGTATATATAGGGGAGAGGGAGGGGGGTGCGCCACCTTTAGGGTTTCCACCCCAAGGGGTGCGGCAGCCCCAAACCCATCTATGGGTGGCGGCCACAAGGGGAGAAGGGGGAGGCGCACCTGGGGTGGGCCTTAGGGCCCATCTGCCCTAGGGTTTGCCCCCCTTCCCTCTTGGAGGCGCCTTGGGACCTTGGGGGGGGGGGGGGCGCACCAGCCCACCTGGGGCTGGTCCCCTCCGACACTTGGCCCATGTAGCCCTCCGGGGCTTGTGGCCCCACTTGGTGGACCCCCGGGACCCTCCCGGTGGTCCCGGTACGTTACCGATAAAACCCGAAACTTTTCCGGTGACCAAAACAGGACTTCCCATATATAAATCTTTACCTCCGGACCATTCCGGAACTCCTCGTGATGTCCGGGATCTCATCCGGGACTTCGAACAACATTCTGTAACCACATACATACTTCCTTTATAACCCTAGCGTCATCGAACCTTAAGTGTGTAGACCCTACGGGTTCGGGAGACATGCAGACATGACCGAGATGTTCTCCGGTCAATAACCAACAGCGGGATCTGGATACCCATGTTGGCTCCCACATGTTCCACGATGATCTCATCGGATGAACCACGATGTCAAGGACTTAATCAATCCCGTATACAATTCCCTTTGTCTATCGGTACGATACTTGCCCGAGATTCGATCGTCAGTATCTCGATACCTTGTTCAATCTCGTTACCGGCAAGTCTCTTTACTCGTTCCATAACACATCATCCCGTGATCAACTCCTTGATCACATTGTGCACATTATGATGATGTCCTACCGAGTGGGCCCAGAGATACCTCTCCGTCACACGGAGTGACAAATCCCAGTCTCGATTCGTGCCAACCCAACAGACACTTTCGGAGATACCCGTAGTGCACCTTTATAGCCACCCAGTTACGTTGTGACGTTTGGCACACCCAAAGTATTCCTACGCTATCCGGGAGTTGCACAATCTCATGGTCTAAGGAAATGATACTTGACATTAGAAAAGCTTTAGCATACAAACTACACAATCTTTGTGCTAGGCTTAGGATTGGGTCTTGTCCATCACATCATTCTCCTAATGATGTGATCCCGTTATCAACGACATCCAATGTCCATGGTCAGGAAACCGTAACCATCTATTGATCAACGAGCTAGTCAACTAGAGGCTTACTAGGGACATGGTGCTGTCTATGTATCCACACATGTATCTGAGTTTCCTATCAATACAATTCTAGCATGGATAATAAACGATTATCATGAACAAGGAAATATAATAATAATCAATTTATTATTGCCTTTAGGGCATATTTCCAACACCCACTATGCAGGTTTTAGTACTAGTGCTACTACTTAGGTTATAAAAAGGGGAACTACCTAACTGAAAAATGACTGCACATTCCTCGTCAACTCCTCATCCACAAGAAACAATCAAGCCATAGCCAGCGTGAGTTCTGGGTCGAGAGATTTCCACCAGGGAGAGGTGAGCATGGAAGAGGAAGCATGAGAGATGTCCCGCCTCGCCGCGAAAGCAGCCGACATGTCCAGCCACGCAGTAGCAGCAGCACAGATGTCCTTCCGCTCCGCCGAAGCAGCACAGAGGTCCTGCCGCGCCGTCGATGTAGCAGACTGGTCCGGCAACGCCACGGAAGCAGCAGAGATGTCCTGCCGCGTCGCCGAAGCAGCAGGGAGGTCCCGCCGCGCCGCGGCGGCCTGAGAAAATTTCTCACGAGCAGGCGAGGACTCTTACAGGCGCATGCATGTGATAGTCCATAGCCAGATGGATCAGATCTCCGGCTGGGTGAGGATGCAGGACGAGGCTACCGGCGTGATCCGGCAACTCGGGGAGGGTAATGCGAAGCTTCGGGACGAGCGCGACCTGCTAAGGGCGAAGATCACCGGAAGGGCGAAGTAGGAGGAGGAGATCGCTGCCGTGTTGCAGAGGACGGGCGTCATCATCAAGAAACTTATGGAGAAGAATGCCATGCTCTGCATCGAGCGCAACAGGCTGGTGGAGGAATCCATGGATGCTGCAAAGCAGCGTATTAAGGACATGAAACTGATGAAAGAGATCATCGCCCGCCGCGAGAACTAGTCTCTGCGACCTGCAGCACATAAAGAAAGTAGAGATCAGCGAGCCAGATCGTTGTATGCGTCTTCTTATTTTGCCCTTGTGTATTTCGGGCATAGCCACATGTGGCTTTTTAATTATCTTCCTAATTATGTAAGACAATTATTATCCACTCTTGCCGTCCTTATATATATTCATCAGTCTTGCTATAAGTCGCAGTAGATGCTATATAGGTCCATCGGATCTTACATCAAGATCCGTGCAAAATTTTCTTTTTAGATTTTCTTTTTTCTCTCTTAAATCTCAGTCGAGTGAGACATTGCCACGCCATTAAACAGAGGCTCGGGCGCCATTAATGGTACCTTGGGAGAGAGGTGGACGGCAGATGGAGGTCAAAGGGCTCTCCTCCCGATAAGCACGTGCAGGGGTCTGATCGCACGCCTCCCGTACTCAAATAGCTACCTTGCACGGCGCCTCCTAGCTAATAAAAAAAGGGGACGCGTGGCGGCACGTAAATGGTAAATAGAACGCCCACGGTTTCAATAATACGTGTGTTTCCCATTGTAACGTGATAGCACTTGTTCCAAAATGACTTTGTTGATTGTTAATGTGTGCGCCTTCGCAAATCGGATAGCAAAATTACCCCAACATGTTGGTGCCATGTCATGACACCAAGCCAAGTTTCATGATTTTCATGCGTGTTTCGGATTTACAGGAATTAAAAAAACCAAGTTTCTCAATGTTTCCAGCCGAGCCATGACGCCCAAATGTTTGGATTTCATTCCCATTTCTGGCATGGGACCTAGAAATTTACCCCGAGGACACACATGTGATTTTTCAACCAGCTTTGGTGCACTAGAGCATGTGCTTGTATTTAAAATTTGAATTATGCACACAAAGGTGACACGTTCCCTCTCAGAACCATGAGCCTTCTTGAGAGAAGCTCCGGTTTGCAAGAAACTTATACCAAAACTTGTTCCTATTCTGTATTTTTTTACCACAGCATGGTAGTACCATGACATGACACCATGCCAAGTTTCATGATTTTCAGGCGTGTTTTGGATTTACAAGAATTTTAAAACCAAGCTTATCAATGTTCTCGGCCGAACCACGATGCCCAGATGTTTGAATTTCATTCCCATTTCTTGCATGGGACCTAGAAATTCACCAGAGGACACACATGCGATTTTTTAGTCAACTTTGGTGCACGGGAGCTTGTGCTTGTAGTTCAAATTTGAATTATGCACATTAAATGACCAGAAACTCAATTAATGTATAAAAAAGGCCAAACGAACCCGGAATAATTCCAAAATTTAACAGGGCACTCATATAGTTCAATGTTGCCTCTGTAAAGAAAATCTGGCGGTAGGCAGCGTATATTGTTTCGCACACAAAGGTATAAAGAAATAAAGAAATTAGCCCTATTTAATTCTTGGGTTCTTATTATTTATGCCACTAGTTGTGTATCACTACTCAGTTTTGCCATTAGAACTTACAACTACTCAAAAAAATGCCATCGATCCATGAGATGCCTGCTCAAAAATGCAATTAGTTATCTAAAAAATGCCATCGTTAAGTTAGATGTTTGCTCAGAAATGCCATTAGACATTGTTATTTTCATGTCAAACCCCGTTGACCATGTTACATGACAAAAATAAGCCGATTCTCACAATGATAATTTAATGGTGTCCAGCACAACACACCCCTCAAATAAAACTAAGCACCCTAGAATTCTTTGACAAAACTAAGCACCCTGAAATTCTTTGACAACTAAACTGCTGGCTATATGATTTTGGCCATATATATTGTACGTATATAATGTCAAGAAATGAGTGGTAGTACTATACCAACTAAAAGATGAAATGTACGAAATATAACGAGAAGAAACCTAACATAGTTCTGCTGGGGGCTCAGCACAACACACCCTTCAAATAAAACTAAGCACACTAGAAACTAAACTAAGCAACTAATCCGGTAGACACTACATTAGAACCACCATGAGCAACGACACTGCCACCTTACTCGGAGTCCTCATCCACGTCCTCGACTTTGTCCTTGTCCCTCTTCCTCTTGGCCGATACTTCTTTGCTTGAACAGCACACTTGGCTCTTGCTCTTCATCCAACCCTTGTAGATATTGCAACAAAGGTAGCCATCCATTGCAGTGTAGTGGATGTGGTCCATATCTAGTACATTCCACTGCCATGCATGACGATGAAATGTGTATAGAGGTTTCTCTAGTTTACCGTATGAAGGATGAACCATGGCTCCTGCCAGGGTCAGCATTGAAGGCTGATCAAGGGAGGGCACCAGCCCTTCCTTCTGGAGGTCGAAGAGGTGGCCTACAACGAGGCCTATCCGACCCAGGATTTCCTTGTCGTTCCTAAAGTCTATAGTAACGAATTTGACTCGGTCGTCCTTGAGGAAATTCTTAAAATCCTGGCACTCAACGTCGGCCTGGCATATGTGGTAGACCAAGCATAAGTCATGCACGCAAACCTGGATCACGGCAGGCTTCATCTTCTCTGCCTCCTTTAGATTCTTCTCGCTTCCCAGGACTGTGGTGTACTCAACATCTAGCCCAGTGACCCACTCATCATTTGAGTTTTCGAACATGCGTTTGAAGCGAGCAAGGAATTCTTTCATCGTTGCGGAAGAACAGGTGTAGATGATGTCGAACTCATCGCCGGTGATGGTTCTAACCTTGTACTCACCGCCGATCATGGAGATTTGGGACGCCATGGATTTGGGAGGAGGGTTAGGATTAGTGGAATTGTCGTAATGTGAAAGGACGGGACGACTAAGAGCAGTTTATCGATTGTAAAAATGTCGAGTGGGGGTGCGTGCGAATGGAAGGGTAGTGGGTTGCCTGGTGGATAAATGGATTCATGCACAGTATTATGGGGGCCCAATTAGATGTCATGTCTACTCGATGGCCAATTAAATGGCTTTCGATGTCATGTCAAGCGTCGGGAAAATTATAGGTGATACGAAGCTTTCCATTCTCCCATGATACGGGCTTCCGAGAGCCCTTGGATCTGAGATCGAACGGTTGTATGGCGTGATTCTAGACCTATGGGTCAATATCCTATCCTGGAGGGTTATTCTGCAAATTTTCAGCAACTTAGCATGCGACTGTTCGATCTCAGATCCAAGGGCTGCCAACAGCCCGTATCATGGTCACGCCTACCAAGACCGTCGCCTTGCTCGCGCGGTCGCGCCCTTGGAGATTTAACACGGTGCGTTAGGCTATCTGATGTTGGCATGTCATACATAGTCATCACTTAGTCACCCATACAACAAGGTTAGCTATAAGGTTGGCTATAAGAGTATTTTTTGTTTACTTCTCTCTATCTCTTTCTTCGTAGTATTCATTGCATTTGCCAAGGAGTGAGCTCTTCCAATGAATGGTGCTTAGATGAGGTGCTATGGGCATTAAATGGCTTAGCAACTCAAGTCCCCAACGCATAGGTGCTTAGTTTTTTGTTGCTAAGTTTGCTTCATCTAGGTACACGCGCTTATCATCGTTTCTTCCTGGGGTCACCAAACTAGTCTGTCTCTTCTTAATTAACTTGCCACATCAGACTTTATGCCTATGTGATAGGCTTAGCACCTGTAGGATCAAGTACAATAGTGGGCTATAAGCCCGCTTTACATGGCATTTTTGCATATCTGGGGGAAAGAGGCAAGGAAAAAGTGGAGGAGTGGGCTCTCAAGCAAGAGCCAGCCTCTACATGGTGGAGCATCAAGAGAGGCACCTGTATGGAGGTGGTCAGGAATCGGGAGACTCAAGTCGGTCGTAGCGCCGCAGTTAAAATGATAATGGCAAGTCAAATCACTAGGCCCCACCTGTCCAACAGTAACTGACTGTCAAATCACACAGCCCTACGTTTGCAGCAGCCTACTCCCTCATCTTCTCGCGTCTCTGTCGAACCGACTAGGCGGAACTGCCCCGCCTATCGCGCGGGAAAAGCCCCGCCCTCGACTTTTAAATAGTACAGTATACTAATTTTGTATCCATGGATTACGCCATGGAGCAAAGCCTCAAGAAAACGGCGGTGCACATGTACGGAGTATACAGCACGCCCATCGCGTTCGCATCGCACCCCAGACGGTCGGTCGATCTGGCACACCGCTCTCCGAATGGAACGCGCGTCATATTGCATTTGCACACACATGTGGGACCACAATTGAGAACCGACCATAGGCACACTCCCTGGCCCCGCAAGTCGGGTGAGTTAATAGAAGTAGTACATACGTTGGTACTTGGACGATCCCTGCAAGACAGGGAAGATCGGTTCATCCATGCATGTGATCAGACTCCAGCAGACATGCCTGGATTGGCTATCATCTACATATCGTGCAGGTTGTGTTGTACAGGGCTGTAGTTCTGGTGAGAAATCTAAAAAAAGGTTTCTTGTCATCTCGCAAAATTAGGTGTCATGTGCTTCGGATCACTTCGAGGGTTAAACAGCGACAACTGAGTTGGGCTAGTCATTGGGGGCACATGCACGAAGACTACTCGGCTGCCATCTAGGTCAAGCCGGCTATGTTAATTAGGACATCTATCGACGGACCCCTTTTCTACGAGTTTATCTTTAATTTGAGCTTTGATCCTCGTCTAGTTTGTCCATCGGGATTCATCTTGTCTCCTTTGGGCGGTGAGGTTATGATTTCTTGTCATGTGGCATTTTTTCATCTTATATGTTATAATTCGGTGCTTCGGATCAAAATGACGACAACTGCGCCTCCGGGGCACATGCATGAAGACTTCTCGATAGTCATTGCCGAGGTCAAGCCGGCTCCGGCCGATAGACAAAAGAAAACTAGTACTCCACTATATAGGCAGGAGCCTCCATGCTTGCTTGGTAGTGTTGCTCTCTTCACAGTGTCTCGTCCTCTCCAGATCTAAACACGATAGCGTGGCCACACACTCTCTCTCTACTCACTGATACGTCTCCAACGTATCTATAATTTTTTATTGCTCCATGCTATATTATATACTGTTTTGGACATTATTGGGCTTTATTATTCACTTTTATATTATTTTTGGGACTAACCTATTAACCGGAGGCCCAACCCAGAATTGCTGTTTTTTGCCTGTTTTAGGGTTTCAAAGAAAAGGAATATCAAACCGAGTCCAAACGGAATGAAACCTTCGGGAACGTGATTTTCTCATCGAATACAACTCAGGAGACTTGGACCCTATGTCAAGCTAGCTAACAAGAGGCCACGAGGTAGGGGGCGCGCCTGCCCCCCCAAGCGCGCCCTCCACCCTCGTGGGCCCCCTGTTGCTCCATCGACGTACTTCTTCCTCCTATATATATCCACGTACCCCCAATGTAACGCCCCGAGACCGATGTGCCAGGTGTCGTGCAGTTATTCGTCGTCGTTGCCATGTCATTTGCTTGCGTGTTGCATTTCATCATGTCATCATGTGCATTGCATCATCATGTTTTCAAAACTTGCATCCATCCCGGCCTCCTCGTTCTCTCCGTTGTCCGTTCTGAGCCCAGACACACTTGCACGCGCCCGCGGCATGTCCGAGAATATTATTTTATAAGTGGCCAGAAAAATGTTCCCGGATTGAGTTGAAATTTGGTGTGCGGTCTTATTATAGTGTAGACAGACTGCCTGTCAAGTTTCATCGCAATCGGAGTTCGTTTGATGCCCCAACGGATAAATATAGCGGCAATAGTAGCCGGTCAAAACGTCGGACGTTTTCGGTCTCCGGAAACATATGCCGGGCTTCCCTCTCTTCTCTTCTCTCAGCTCGAGACCGTCTACACAGATCACTACCTACCGCCAGGCCCTACCTAACCCCTCTCGTCAGCCCGCAGCCCCCCTCGCGCGCGTCCGAAAGTTGTCCCGGACCCGACCCGGACAGTCGCCATCATTGTGTCCGGAACATCCCCAAACGTCTACAAAACGTCACCGTTTTCTCATTTGGCCTCCCTAAGCTGTTATTTCGCGACCGCCCGTTTTAGATCGGAGGGTCCTAATAGCCCCTATCCAAATCCTATTGCTATATATAGACCCAGGCAGCAACCCTAAAAATTAGGACCCTTGTCCCATCCCACCGCCGCCAGCATCTCCCACCTCGGGATCCTCCCCAGATCCAAAATCCTCCTCGATATTCTAATAAGACCAACCCCCCTCGTCGCTGGAGACCACCTGCAGCAGCAACCGAGGCCCCCTGCTCCTGCCTCCTCGTCATCGTCTAGCAGCAGCAGCGGAGCCGTTCCCAGGCCAGCCCTCGCGCCCCTCTCCTTTTTCCCTTCTCCTTTTCCTCCTCCCCTCACTTGCCTCTCTCTCTCTGTGTGACTTGCCGCAGCAGGGAACCACCGCCGCCGCCATGGACCTTGCGCCCCGCGCGCCCGCCTTCCTCCTCCCGCCCGCTGCCTTCGCCGCCCATTCCCGCCGCCGGTGCTGCAAGCTCGAGGAGCTCGAGCCCCGCAGCCATGGACGCCGCCGCCCGATCTGGCTGGTGAAGTGCGCCGCCGCACCTGCCATGGAATCGCCGACCTACCCATGCCCGGAGCCGTCCGCCGCGTCCTCCCCTGCATCCATTCCCGGCTACCGCGCCCGCCGACGTCGCCAGAGAAGCCGCTGCCTGCCTGCCTCTCCGATCCAGGCGGGGTCGGGAGGAGAGCGACGACGCGCCTCTGCCTCGCGTGGACCGCTGCCGCCGTTCGTTGACCCCCGCCTCCTCTCTAGTCCAGCCCAGCGCCAAGGCCTGCCAGCGCTCCAGGCCCAGATTGCCCCTTCGCGGCCTACCTCCTCCTCCACTGAACCGGGCCGAAGCCCATGGTGAGGCCGCATCCAGCGCCTCCTTTTTTTTCTATTCTGTTGGACCTCTGCTTAGTTTCGGCCCTTGTAGTGTTTTTTTCCTATGAATTTGTCTAATTTCCAGAGCATTGCAGTTTTACAGAAAACCCCTTCAGGATCATGCATTTAATATCTCACAAACCGTGCATCGGATGTAAATAATTTATATATGAAACTTGCTTAAAATTATGTGTAGATTAATAATATGCAACTTTCACCCATGTTTAAATTGTTTAAAATGTTGTTTGCATTAAATTTGCTCTATGCCATGCTAAAATGATTTTATTCATAACTAAATAACCGTAACTCGGAATTTAATAAATTTTATATGTAAATGGGGTAGAATTTCGCCTAGTTTATCATGGTGGCATCACTTTGCATGTTTAATAACTCTAAAATTGTGTTTAGGACAGATCAGGACCAAACCTAATATTCGCACATGGGGATTTTTCGGACTTGTTGTTTTATTGTTCCGGCCTCATTTAAACTTGACTAGATAGGTAGTTTTGTTGTGCTTCACCTCTTGCCATGTTAATCAACATTTAATATTGTTGGGTACCTAACCGAGAGTGAACTAAATAAGCCATGTGGTGTTTCGTCAATATGCAACTCGTTGCATATTGATCTCCACTTTATTTGTAGGATTGTTTGTGCTCTTTGCCATGCCATGCATTTTTTAAACCGGACATGCATCATACTCGTTTGTGCATCATGCCATGTTCATGTGTTGGTTGTTTACTATGTTGTGTGCTTCTTTTCCGGTGATTGCTTCTTCGGGTTGATTCCGGTAACGTCGAGTTTGTGAGGACCCGTTCATCTACGTCCGTTTGTCTTCTTCATGGACTCGTTCTTCTTCCTTGCGGGATTTCAGGCAAGATGATCATACCCTCGAAATCACTACTATCTTTGCTATGCTAGTTTGCTCGCTCTTTTGCTATGCCATTGCTACGATGCCTACCACTTGCTTGTCAGCCTCCCAATTGCCATGTTCAGCCTCTAACCCACCATTGTCCTAGCAAATCGTTGATTGGCACCGCTTTGCTCAGCCCCTCTTATAGCGTTGTTAGTTGCAGGTGAAGATCGAAGTTTGTTCCTTGTTGGAACATGGAGTTCGTTCCTTGTTGGAACATTTGCTTACTTGTTGGGATATCACCATATATCTTATTTAATTAATGCATCTATATACTTGGTAAAGGGTGGAAGGTCGGCCTTATGCCTGGTGTTTTGTTCCACTCTTGCTGCCCTAGTTTCCGTCATATCGGTGTTATGTTCCCAGATTTTGCGTCCCTTACGCGGTTGGGCTATAATGGGAACCCCTTGACAGTTCGCCTTAAGTAAAGCTTTTCCAGCAATGCCCAACATTGGTTTTACCATTTGCCACCTAGCCTTTTTTCCCTTGGGAGTCGCGCATCCCGAGGGTCATCTTATTTTAACCCCCCGGGCCAGTGCTTGTCTAAGTGTTGGTCCGAACTGAGTAGACTGCGGGGCCACCTCGGGGAAACTTGAGGGCTGGTTTTACTCGTAGGATGTCTCATCCGGTGTTGCCCTGAGAACGAGATATGTGCAGCTCCCATCAGGATGTCGGCGCATCGCGCGGTGTTGCTGGTTTAGTTTTACCCTGTCGAAATGTCTTGTTGTACTGGGATACCGAGTCTGATCGGAATGTCTCGGGTGGAGGTCTATTCCTTCGTTGACCGTGAGAGCTTGTCATGGGCTAAGTTGGGACACCCTGCAGGGATTGATCTTTCGACAGCCGTGCCCGCGGTTATGGGCAGATGGGAATTTGTTAACGTCCGATTGTAGAAAACCTGAACTTGACCTTAATTAAAATGGATCAACAGCGTGTGTAACCGTGATGGTCTCTTTCCGGCGGAGTCCGGGAAGTGAACACGGTTGTTGGAGTTATGCTTGACGTAGGTAGTTCAGGATCACTTCTTGATCATACTTTTATCGACCGCGCTTTGCCTTCTCTTCTCGCTCTCATTTGCGTATGTTAGCCACCATATATGCTAGTCGCTTGCTGCAGCTCCACCTCATACCTTTACCTTACCCATAAGCTTAAATAGTCTTGATCGCGAGGGTGCGAGATTGCTGAGTCCCCGTGGCTCACAGATACTTCCAAAACCAGTTTGCAGGTGCTGACGAGTCCATGCAGATGACACAACCAAGCTCAGGAGGATCTCGATGAAGATCTTGTCCTTTGTGTTGTTTCGTGCTGGTTGATCAGTAGTGGAGCCCAGTTGGGGTCAATCGGGGACCTTTGTCGCATTTGGGGTTCTTCTTTTATTTTGGTTCCGTAGTCGGACCATGAGTGTATTTGAATGATGTAATGCTTTATTCATGTATTTGTGTGAAGTGGCGATTGTAAGCCAACTATGTAATTTTTCCCCTATTATATTACATGGGTTGTGTGAAGATTACCTCACTTGCGACATTGCCTTCAATGCGATTATGCCTCTAAGTCGTGCCTCGACACGTGGGAGATATAGTCGCATCGAGGGTGTTACAAGTTGGTATCAGAGCCTTCCCCGACCTTAGGAGCCCCATTGCTTGATCATTTTTAGCGGCCGAGTTGTGTCTAGAAAAATGTTTTGAGTCATTAGGAATTATATATTGGAGAGTTTAGGAATTCTTTTTACTCCCTAGTCCCTTCGTCGCTCTGGTGAGGCATCCTGACATAGAGTTTTGACTCTTATCTTCTCAAATTTCACTAAAATTTTTTTAGGATCATGCGAGTATCTTGGATTTGTTCCGATGGCTTATGATGAGAACACTGTCTTGGTGCCTCCTATCAGAGGTTTAGTGGAAGTGTCCCGGGGAGTTGAGCTCTGAGGTGTTGTCATCATAATTTTATCATTGCAATTCTGGTATACTTGAGATATGTGCGCGACATCGAAAATCTCCTTTATGCAGTTCGTTGGTGAGATAACCTCGACGCCACCCAGTACTGGGGCGGGAGTTCGGGAGTATCGCCATAACTTGTATAACGGATGCTTTTCGAAGGTTGAGGTAGATGGTTTCCGAAGGTTTCTTGGTTATGTGTTGAAGGATGGATACAGCTGGATGTAGGAATTGCTAGTTTGGGTGAGATATTATGCTTCCCCTGTATCCCCAACACCTGATTGCATAACCGGAAAATTTCGGGAGTTTCATAGGTGGGAATTCAAGTAGCTCTTAGGATATCTTTCCGACAGAGGTATGATATGAAATTGGGGTTCGACGTCTAGTGGTTCGCCTATTCACGGTCGATTTTACAGTGGTCTCGTTGTGTCTTAAAGAGTCCTTGGCTATGCTGACTCGGGGACGCTTCGTATGTCATGTGCACTGCCTTGTACATGATGGTGATGTACGATCGAGCCCGTGTAGGTCCCACCACGAAAACTTCGGACGAAATCTCTATCATATGTTTGTTCCGGCTTATTCTGCAAGCCAACCCTTTGTTTTGTTTTGAGTTGTGGTATTCGAGTTGCTTCGAAGTCAAATGTTGATTCCATACCTTCTCTAATGGTGTTCTCATACTCCGATGTGAATACCAATCCTTCTTGATCATCAAGATTGTTTTTGTTAATTCTTTTCAACCGGTGTGTCTCTCCTCAAGTGGATCCGTTCACTTCAACTTTTACAAGATCAATTATCAGTTCTTCTCTACGGTGTTCATTTCTTCCATCTCCAAGTTGCCTTTGTTTTTCCCACCCTCCCACCCTTTTTCTTCAAGGATTCAGATTTCTTAAACACTATCCATTTTGTTGATGGAAGTCCCTCCGTTCTATTTCCTTCAATGTTCGTATCCGGTGTTTCTCATGAAGATTCTAACGGAACCTCAAGTTCATCATTGTTCGTTCTCTTTCTTCTCCGGTGGTTTCAAGTCAAGCGTTGTTGATCTTACCCCTTTCCTCATTTCAATGCCTTCCATACCGGTGCACCTCTTAAATAATTAATTTCTCGCTATTCATTTGTTCCGGAGTGCTGAAGATATCTCGAAGATTCGTGTTTTCCACTCTGCTTTCATTCAAGCTCTTTCGAGATTGGTATATCATTCAAGCCTTTTTATTCAACCGGTGCAACCCCTCTTTTTAATCATTCCAACGGTGTTTCTTTTGAGTGAGCCCTAACCCACATGTCTTTTCCAGGATCTTACCTGACTCTTCTTATTTCTCGGAGGTATTCTCAAATTCCTTTCGAAGTTTGACATAAGAATGATTTATCATCTGTCAGATGCTTTTCTCCAATATATTTCAAAATCTTTTCATCGTTGGCTCAACCTCTTCATTTTGATTCTTCCGGAGTGTCTAAATAATTCATGGTGGTGTTTCTCGTCGTCATTCTCGGATTTTGAAGACCGAAGAAGAGTGTTACCTCCGTATCTTATCCGTTCTCTCAGAGATTCATGGTTCTAGTTCAAGTTCATCCTCTCATAATTGTTTTGATCGTGAGAATTCTTTTATCCATTCGGTGCAAATTCAGGA
This sequence comes from Triticum monococcum, assembly GCA_034509565.1. Lineage (NCBI taxonomy): Eukaryota > Viridiplantae > Streptophyta > Magnoliopsida > Poales > Poaceae > Triticum > Triticum monococcum. The sequence continues at coordinate 594,518,943 of CM067846.1, forward strand.
GTCTTTTCAGTTTGATTCTCCGAAGGCCATTATTTCAGGATTTTTCATTCTCAGCTTTCAGTTATCATTCTCCAATTTTACTGGTGCATCAAGTGACCTCTAATCAGCTCGTGATCTATTTGCTCTCATGTATCCATATTCTCTCAAGCATCTTCGTTCATTTGCTAATCCTTCCCGGTGTTTCGTTATCTTTTATTCATTCATTTTTCAATTCTTTACGGTGGTTCGTTCAAGATTTCTCTTCCCTTCTTATCATATCAATTTTATTCGTTGTTTCAACCCTTCCGGTGGTTCGTTCAATACCTTCCCAAGTCTGATGTTATATCTCTCTTAATCTTTTCTACGAGGATAAGTAATATGCCAAATCCGTTGATTGTCATCAATTTAAATGGTGAAGGATAAGCATAACACAATTCTTATTCTTGTTTCATCCTAATGATTAATTCTTATTCCGGAGGCCCTTCAAACTCTCGGTTTCATTTGTTTTCATCTTCTCTTTTTCCCAGAGTCCAACCTCTTTCAATTATATTATCATGGAGATCTCTATCTAAATCATTACGAGGCTTCAATCTTATTCTTTTCATCATTCAATTATTTTGGATCATTCTTTTTATTACTGGAGTTCTTCATGGAGGTTCTACAAGTTGGTTCACCAAGGATTTAATTCCTTCTCAAAGTTTTTCATCGAGTTTCTTTTCACGGAAACTCAAGCTTTCTTCATATTGTAATCCGGAGTGCAATTCTTTCTTTCTTATCATTGAAGGTGGTATTAAGTCATTCTTGATAATTTGGGTTCATGTTTCATGATTCACATGTTGTTATGAATGAAGTATTTTTAAATCCATCAACCTATTTGTTGGTATTGTCTTGGGTTATATTTCACCTAAAGCCTTCCCTAAGGATGGTTGTTATTATGGTGCTTATATATGATCCAAGTTTTTCATTTATCCTCCCGGTGAAATAGTTTCTCGTCTCCTTGTTCATTCCAACCCAATTCTTCTTCCTGTGAGTGGCAGGTTGTCACCTCATAATTTGAGTTGTATTCCATAAGACCATATATCATGATTACTCTTTTCGTTGCTGGTTTTTCCAACAACTCCGTTCAACCCTTCCCCTAAAGATGCCTTTCCAAACTCTTTTGTGGCAGAAGTTGGCATTTTCTTCTCCATTCTCCTATCTCAACTATCTATCTTCTATTCTTTTGTTCCGGAGGCATTGTGATGTTCATCTTTTCAACCCATCATCTCGTTTTGTCAAAGATCATGATCTTTCCATGCCTATACTTTTATCTAAGTGTTGTGTCCTCTTTTCAAGAATCCTCTCAGCTTGTCAAGTTTAATTCCTTCATTTACAGACGGAGTGCTGTCCAAATTTTATCACTCTTATTCCTTCCCTATCTTGCTTAACCGGAGTATTGTGCCCCTTTGTTCAAGTTCTTTTCACCTTATCAAGTCTTTCATCCCTTTCTCAACCGGAGTGTCGTGTTTTCATTTGAGCTCTCTCATCTTATCAAATTTTGGACTCCCTTCTCAACCGGAGTGCTGTCTGAGATCTTTCTTACCCCTTGTTCCATTCATTCAATAGTTCCGGTGGTAGTGTGTTGTGATTTCATCAAGTATCTTCTTATCTTATCAAGACCTTATTCAATTCTTTTCTTTTCAACCAGAGTGCTGCCCGAATTTGGTCTTCCTTGATCACCTTCTTTAACGGAGTGTTTTCAATATATATCTTCCCTTCAACCTCAAGGTTTCGCAATGTTCTTGTCCCTCTTTTCTAACGGAGTGTTTTCAACTTAATTCACCTTCGTTGTATTCTTTTCTCGATTTGTTCAACCTCTCAAGATTCATGGTTTCACTCGTTTGTCAAAGGAGCAACTTTTTTTACCTCTTCTTTTTCTCTTCCGTTGTTTCCCCGGTGCCATTCTAGATCTCGGGACGAGATCCTCTCGTAGTGGTGGAGTGTTGTAACGCCCCGAGACCGATGTGCCAGGTGTCGTGCAGTTATTCGCCGTCGTTGCCATGTCATTTGCTTGCGTGTTGCATTTCATCATGTCATCATGTGCATTGCATCATCATGTTTTCAAAACTTGCATCCGTCCCGGCCTCCTCGTTCTCTCCGTTGTCCGTTCTGAGCCCAGACACACTTGCACGCGCCCGCGGCATGTCCGAGAATATTATTTTATAAGTGGCCAGAAAAATGTTCTCGGATTGAGTTGAAATTTGGTGTGCGGTCTTATTATAGTGTAGACAGACTGCCTGTCAAGTTTCATCGCAATCGGAGTTCGTTTGACGCCCCAACGGATAAATATAGCGGCAATAGTAGCCGGTCAAAACGTCGGACGTTTTCGGTCTCCGGAAACAGATGTCGGGCTTCCCTCTCTTCTCTTCTCTCAGCTCGAGACCATCTACACAGATCACTACCTACCGCCAGGCCCTACCTAACCCCTCTCGTCAGCCCGCAGCCCCCCTCGCGCGCGTCCGAAAGTTGTCCCGGACCCGACCCGGACAGTCGCCATCATTGTGTCTGGAACATCCCCAAACGTCTACAAAACTTCACCGTTTTCTCATTTGGCCTCCCTAAGCTGTTATTTCGCGACCGCCCGTTTTAGATCGGAGGGTCCTAATAGCCCCTATCCAAATCCTATTGCTATATATAGACCCAGGCAGCAACCCTAAAAATTAGGACCCTTGTCCCATCCCACCGCCGCCAGCATCTCCCACCTCGGGATCCTCCCCAGATCCAAAATCCTCCTTGAATTTCTAACAGGACCAACCCCACCTCGTCGCCGGAGACCACCTGCAGCAGCAACCGAGGCCCCCTGCTCTTGCCTCCTCGTCGTCGTCTAGCAGCAGCAGCGGAGCCGTTCCCAGGCCAGCCCTCGCGCCCCTCTCCTTTTTCCCTTCTCCTTTTCCTCCTCCCCTCACTTGCCTCTCTCTCTCTCTGTGTGACTTGCCACAGTAGGGAACCACCGCCGCCGCCATGGACCTTGCGCCCCGCGCGCCCGCCTTCCTCCTCCAGCCCGCTGCCTTCGCCGCCCATTCCCACCGCCGGTGCTGCAAGCTCGAGGAGCTCGAGCCCCGCAGCCATGGACGCCGCCGCCCGATCCGGCCGGTGAAGTGCGCCGCCGCACCTGCCATGGAATCACCGACCTACCCGTGCCCGGAGCCGTCCGCCGCGTCCTCCCCTGCATCCATTCCCGGTGGCCACGCCCGCCGACGTCGCCAGAGAAGCCGCTGCCTGCCTGCCTCTCCGATCCAGGCGGGATCGGGAGGAGAGCGACGACGCGCCTCTGCCTCGCGTGGACCGCTGCCGCCGTTCGTTGACCCCCGCCTCCTCTCTAGTCCAGCCCAGCGCCAAGGCCTGCCAGCGCTCCAGGCCCAGATTGCCCCTTCGCGGCCTACCTCCTCCTCCACTGAACCGGGCCGAAGCCCATGGTGAGGCCGCATCCAGCGCCTCTTTTTTTCTATTCTGTTGGACCTCTGCTTAGTTTCGGCCCATGTAGTGTTTTTTTTCCTGTGAATTTGTCTAATTTCCAGAGCATTGCAGTTTTACAGAAAACCCCTTCAGGATCATGCATTTAATATCTCACAAACCGTGCATCGGATGTAAATAATTTATATATGAAACTTGCTTAAAATTATGTGTAGATTAATAATCTACAACTTTCACCCATGTTTAAATTGTTTAAAATGTTGTTTGCATTAAATTTGCTCTATGCCATGCTAAAATGATTTTATTCATAACTAAATAACCGTAACTCGGAATTTAATAAACTTTATATGTAAATGGGGTAGAATTTCGCCTAGTTTATCATGGTGGCATCACTTTGCATGTTTAATAACTCTAAAATTGTGTTTAGGACAGATCAGGACCAAACCTAATATTCGCACATGGGGATTTTTCGGACTTGTTGTTTTATTGTTCCGGCCTTTATTTAAACTTGACTAGATAGGTAGTTTTGTTGTGCTTCACCTCTTGCCATGTTAATCAACATTTAATATTGTTGGGTACCTAACCGAGAGTGAACTAAATAAGCCATGTGGTGTTTTGTCAATATGCAACTCATTGCATATTGATCTTCACTTAATTTGTAGGATTGTTTGTGCTCTTTGCCATGCCATGCATTTTTTAAACCGGACATGCATCATACTCGTTTGTGCATCATGCCATGTTGATGTGTTGGTTGTTTACTATGTTGTGTGCTTCTTTTCCGGTGATTGCTTCTTCGGGTTGATTCCGGTACCGTCGAGTTTGTGAGGACCCGTTCATCTACGTCTGTTTGTCTTCTTCATGGACTCGTTCTTCTTCCTTGCGGGATTTCAGGCAAGATGATCATACCCTCGAAATCACTACTATCTTTGCTATGCTAGTTTGCTCGCTCTTTTGCTATGCCATGGCTACGATGCCTACCACTTGCTTGTCAGCCTACCAATTGCCATGTTCAGCCTCTAACCCACCATTGTCGTAGCAAACCGTTGATTGGCTATGTTACCGCTTTGCTCAGCCCCTCTTATAGCATTGTTAGTTGCAGGTGAAGATCAAAGTTTGTTCCTTGTTGGAACATGGAGTTCGTTCCTTGTTGGAACATTTGCTTACTTGTTGGGATATCACCATATATCTTATTTAATTAATGCATCTATATACTTGGTAAAGGGTGGAAGGTCGGCCTTATGCCTGGTGTTTTGTTCCACTCTTGCCGCCCTAGTTTCCGTCATATCGGTGTTATGTTCCCGGATTTTGCGTCCCTTACGCGGTTGGGCTATAATGGGAACCCCTTGACAGTTTGCCTTAAGTAAAGCTTTTCCAGCAATGCCCAACGTTGGTTTTACCATTTGCCACCTAGCCTTTTTTCCCTTGGGAGTCGCGCATCCCGAGGGTCATCTTATTTTAACCCCCCCGGGCCAGTGCTTGTCTAAGTGTTGGTCCGAACTGAGTAGACTGCGGGGCCACCTCGGGGAAACTTGAGGGCTGGTTTTACTCGTAGGATGTCTCATCCGGTGTTGCCCTGAGAACGAGATATGTGCAGCTCCCATCAGGATGTCGGCGCATCGGGCGGTGTTGCTGGTTTAGTTTTACCCTGTCGAAATGTCTTATTGTACTGGGATACCGAGTCTGATCGGAATGTCTCGGGTGGAGGTCTATTCCTTCGTTGACCGTGAGAGCTTGTCATGGGCTAAGTTGGGACACCCTGTAGGGATTGATCTTTCGAAAGCCGTGCCCACGGTTATGGGCAGATGGGAATTTGTTAACGTCCGGTTGTAGAAAACCTGAACTTGACCTTAATTAAAATGGATCAACAACGTGTGTAACCGTGATGGTCTCTTTTCGGCGGAGTCCGGGAAATGAACACGGTTGTTGGAGTTATGCTTGACGTAGGTAGTTCAGGATCACTTCTTGATCATACTTTTATCGACCGCGCTTTGCCTTCTCTTCTCACTCTCATTTGCGTATGTTAGCCACCATATATGCTAGTCGCTTGCTGCAGCTCCACCTCATACATTTACCTTACCCATAAGCTTAAATAGTCTTGATCGCGAGGGTGCGAGATTGCTGAGTCCCCGTGGCTCACAGATACTTCCAAAACCAGTTTGCAGGTGCCGACGAGTCCGTGCAGATGATGCAACCAAGCTCAGGAGGAGCTCGATGAAGATCTTGTCCTTTGTGTTGTTTCGTGCTAGTTGATCAGTAGTGGAGCCCAGTTGGGGTCGATCGGGGACCTTTGTAGCATTTGGGGTTCTTCTTTTATTTTGGTTCCGTAGTCGGACCATGAGTGTATTTGAATGATGTAATGCTTTATTCATGTATTTGTGTGAAGTGGCGATTGTAAGCCAACTATGTAATTTTTCCCCTATTATATTACATGGGTTGTGTGAAGATTACCTCACTTGCGACATTGCCTTCAATGCGATTATGCCTCTAAGCCATGCATCGACACATGGGAGATATAGTCGCATCGAGGGTGTTACACCCAAACAATTAGATACAGAGCCAAAACCCTAATTCCACCGCCATAACTTCCTGTATCCACGAGATCCCATCTTGGGGCCTGTTCCGGAGCTCCGCCGGAGGGGGCATCGATCACGGAGGGCTTCTACATCAACACCATAGCCTCTCCGATGAAGTGTGAGTAGTTTACTTCAGACCTACGGGTCCATAGTTAGTAGCTAGATGGCTTCTTCTCTCTTTTTGGATCTCAATACAATGTTCTCCCCCTCTCTTGTGGAGATCTATTCGATGTAATCTTCTTTTTGCGGTGTGTTTGTTGAGACCGGTGAATTGTGGGTTTATGATCAAGTCTATCTATGAATAATATTTGAATCTTCTCTGAATTCTTTTATGTATGATTGGTTATCTTTGCAAGTCTCTTTGAATTATCAGTTTGGTTTGGCCTACTAGATTGATCTTTCTTGCAATGGGAGAAGTGATTAGCTTTGGGTTCAATCTTGCGGTGTCCTTTCCCGGTGATAGTAAGGGCAGCAAGGCACGTATTGTATTGTTGCCATCGAGGATAACAAGATGGGGTTTTCTTCATATTGCACGAGTCTATCCCTCTACATCATGTCATCTTGCTTAAGGCGTTACTCTGTTTTTAACTTAATACTCTAGATGCATGCTGGACAGCGGCCGATGAGTGGAGTAATAGTAGTAGATGCAGGCAGGAGTCGGTCTACTTGTCTCGGACGTGATGCCTATATACATGATCATACCTAGATATTCTCATAACTATGCTCAATTCTGTCAATTGCTCAACAGTAATTTGTTCACCCACCGTAGAATACTTATGCTCTCGAGAGAAGCCACTAGTGAAACCTATGGCCCCCGGGTCTATCTTTATCATATCAATCTCCTACTACTTAGTTATTTACTTTGCCTTTATTTTACTTTGCATCTTTATCATAAAAATACCAAAAATATTATCTTATCATATCTATCAGATCTCACTCTCGTAAGTGGCCCTATAGGGATTGACAACCCCTATTTGCGTTGGTTGCGAGGATTTATTTGTTTTGTGTAGGTATGAGGGACTTGCGTGTAGCCTCCTACTGGATTGATACCTTGGTTCTCAAAAACTGAGGGAAATACTTATGCTACTTTGCTGCATCATCCCTTCCTCTTCGGGGAAAACCAACACAGTGCTAAAAGAGGTAGCAAGAAGGATTTCTGGCGCCGTTGCCGGGGAGGTCTACGCAAAAGTAAACATACCAAGTACCATCACATACCCTTATCTCCCGCAATACATTATTTGCCATTTGCCTCTCGTTTTCCTCCCCCCAATTCACCCTTGCCATTTTATTCGCCCTCTCTCTCCCTATCCTCCCTCTCTTTATCTATTTTGCCCTTTTTGTCCGCTTGCTTTTTGTTTGCTTGTGTGTTAGTTTGCTTATTTGTCGCGATGGCTCAAGATAATACTAAATTTGGTGACCTTCACCTTAAAAGATTAGAAGAGATCGAAAGCAATGTTAGGAGTTTCATGGTTTTGCAATTTGAACATAATAGTTTCTTCAGAAACGAGCTTAAAGAACAGAAAAGTTTTATGAGTTTTATGAATAAAGAGCTTGATGACATGTCTAAAGAATTCGATGGTTTAAGATCCCAACTTGCTCATCTTGAGAAATTAACTGCTGAAATTTCGGATAAGCAGGCTAACTTAGTTAATAAGATGGCCGCTAAACCGAGTTGCTATGAAAGTAACAATGAAGATCTAAAAGTTATTGATGTGTCCCCTATTAAATCTTTGTTTTGCAATATGAATCTTGATAATGATGGGACTGAATATGATCTACCTTTACCTAGAAGGCGTTCCAAGAATTCTAAATCTTTTGATCTTGATGCTAAATTTGATAAAAGTGGGATTGAAGAAATTAAAACCCTAGATGTTGCTAAACCCACTATTATGGATTTCAAGGAATTTAACTATGAAAATTGCTCTTTGATTGATTGTATTTCCTTGTTACAATCCGTGCTAAATTCTCCTCATGCTTATAGTCAAAATAAAGCGTTTACTAAACATATCGTTGATGCCTTGATGCAATCTTATGAAGAAAAACTTGAATTGGAAGTTTCTATCCCTAGAAAACTTTATGATGAGTGGGAACCAACTATTAAAATTAAAATTAAAGAACATGAATGCTATGCTTTATGTGATTTGCGTGCTAGTGTTTCCAAGATTCCAAAGACTTTGTGTGATTTGTTAGGTTTCCGTGATTTTGATGATTACTCTCTAAACTTGCACCTTGCGGATTCCACTATTAAGAAACCTATGGGAATAATTAATGATGTTCTTATTGTTGCAAATAGGAATTATGTGCCCATAGATTTTATCGTTCTTGACATAGATGCAATCCTTCATGTCCTATTATTCTTGGTAGACCTTTCCTTAGAACGATTGGTGCAATTATTGATATGAAGGAAGGAAATATTAGATTCCAATTTCTGTTAAGGAAAGGCATGGAATACTTTCCTAGAAAGAAAATTAAATTACCTTATGAATCTATTATGTGAGCCACTTATGGATTGCCTACCAAAGATGGCAATACCTAGATCTATTCTTGCTTGTTATGCCTAGCTAGGGGCGTTAAACGATAGCGCTTGTTGGGAGGCAACCCAATTTTATTTTTATTCCTTGCTTTTTGCTCCTTCTTAGTAATAAATAAATTATTTAGCCTCTGTTTTGGTAGTGTTTTTTGTGTTTAATTAGTGTTTGTGCCAAGTAGAACCGTTGGGAAGACTTGGGGAAAGTCTTGTTGAACTTGCTGTAAAAAACAGAAACTTTAGCGCTCACGAGAACTACTGCCATTTTTATTTTGAGAGTGCTATTTAGTTAATTATTTTTGAAGACGATTAATAGATAAATTCCTCACGTACAGAAATTTATTTTAGAATTTTTGGGGTTCCATATCTTGCGCTAGCTACAGATTACTATAGACTGTTCTGTTTTTGGCAGATTCTGTTTTCCGTGTGTTGTTTGCTTATTTTAATGAATCTATGGCTAGTAAAATAGTTTATAAACCATAGATAAGTTGGAATACAGTATGTATAACACCCATATAAATAAAGAATGAGTTAATTACAGTACCTTGAAATGGTCTTTTGTTTTCTTTCGCTAACGGAGCTCACGAGATTTTCTACTTTAAGTTTTGTGTTGTGAAGTTTTCAAGTTTTGGGTAAAGATTTGATGGATTATGGAACAAGGAGTGGCAAGAGCCTAAGCTTGGGGATGCCCATGGCACCCCCAAGATAATCTAAGGACACCTAAAAGCCAAAGCTTGGGGATGCCCCGGAAGGCATCCCCTCTTTCGTCTACTTCTATCGGTAACTTTACTTGGAGCTATATTTTTATTTACCACATGATATGTGTTTTGCTTGGAGCGTCTTTCATTATTTGAGTCTTTGCTTATTAGTTTACCACAATCATCCTTGCTGTACACATCTTTTGAGAGAGCCATACATGATTTGGAATTTGTTAGAATACTCTATGTGCTTCGCATATATCTTTTGAGTTACATAATTTTGCTCTAGTGCTTCACTTATATCTTTTAGAGCACGGTGGTGGATTTTTTTATAGAAACTATTGATCTCTCATGCTTCACGTAGATTATTTTGAGAGTCTTAAATAGCATGGTAATTTGCTTAAAATCCTAATATGCTTGGTATGCAAGATGAATAATAAAAATTCTCTTATGAGTGTGTTGAATACTATGATAAGTTTGATACTTGATAATTGTTTTGAGACATGGAGATGGTGATATTAAAGTCATGCTAGTTGAGTAGTTGTGAATTTGAGAAATACTTGTGTTGAAGCTTGTGATTCCCGTAGCATGCACGTATGGTGAACCGTTATGTGATGAAGTCGGAGCATGATTTATTTTTTGATTGCCTTCCTTATGAGTGGCGGTCGGGGACGAGCGATGGTCTTTTCCTACCAATCTATCCCCCTAGGAGCATGCGCGTAATAATTTGCTTTGATAACTTGTAGATTTTTGCAATAAGTATATGAGTTCTTTATGACTAATGTTGAGTCCATGGATTATACGCACTCTCACCCTTCCACCTTTGCTAGCCTCTCTAATACCGCGCACCTTTCGCCGGTATCACACACCCACCATATACCTTCCTCAAAACAGCCACCATACCTACCTATTATGGCATTTCCATAGCCATTCCGAGATATATTGCCATGCAAATTTCCACCGTTTTGTTTATGAGACACTCCATCATTGTCATATTGCTTAGCATGATCATGTAGTTGACATAGTATTTGTGGCAAAGCCACCGTTCATAATTCTTTCATACTTGTCACTCATGCATCATTGCATATCCCGGTACACCGCCGGAGCCATTCATATAGTCATATCTTGTTCTAAGTATCGAGTTGTAATTGTTGAGTTGTAAGAGAAATAAAAGTGTGATGATCATCATTATTAGAGCATTGTCCCAGTGAAGAAAGGATGATGGAGACTATGATTCCCCCACAAGTCGGGATGAGACTCCGGACGAAAAATAAAAAAAGAGAGAAAGAAAAGAGGCCATAAAAAAGAGAAAAGGCCCAAATAGAAAAAGGAAAAAAAAGAGAGAAAAAGAGAGAAGGGACAATGTTACGATCCTTTTACCACATTTGTGCTTCAAAGTAGCACCATGATCTTCATAGTAGAGAGTCTCTCATGTTATCACTTTCATATACTAGTGGGAATTTTTCCTTATAGAACTTGGCTTGTATATTCCAATGATGGGCTTCCTCAAAATTGCCCTAGGTCTTCATGAGCAAGCAAGTTGGATGCACACCCACTTAGTTTCTTTTTGAGATTTCATATACTTATAGCTCTAGTGCATCCGTTGCATGGCAATCCCTACTCACTCACATTGATATCTATTGATGGGCATCTCCATAGCCCGTTGATACGCCTAGTTGATGTGAGACTATCTTCCCCTTTTTGTCTTCTCCACAACCACCACTCTATTCCACCTATAGTGCTATATCCATGGCTCATGCTCATGTATTGCGTGAAGATTGAAAAAGTTTTGAGAATGTCAAAAATATGAAACAATTGCTTGGCTTGTCATCGGGGTTGTGCCTGATTTAAATATTTTGTGTGGTGAAGATAGAGCATAGCCAGACTATATGATTTTGTAGGTATAACTTTCTTTAGCCATGTTATTTTGAGAAAACATAATTTCTTTTTTAGTATGCTTGAAGTATTATTATTTTCTATGTCAATATGAACTTTTGTCTTGAATCTTTCGGATCTAAATATTCATACCACAATTAAGAAGAATTACATTAAAATTATGCCAAGTAGCACTCCGCATCAAAAAAATCTGTTTTTATCATTTACCTACTCGAGGACGAGCAGGAATTAAGCTTGGAGATGCTTGATACGTCTCCAACGTATCTATAATTTTTTATTGCTCCATGCTATATTATATACTGTTTTGGACATTATTGGGCTTTATTATTCACTTTTATATTATTTTTGGGACTAACCTATTAACCGGAGGCCCAACCCAGAATTGTTGTTTTTTGCCTGTTTTAGGGTTTCGAAGAAAAGGAATATCAAACCGAGTCCAAACGGAATGAAACCTTCGGGAACGTGATTTTCTCACCGAGTACAACTCGGGAGACTTGGACCCTACGTCAAGCCAGCTAACAAGAGGCCACGAGGTAGGGGGCGCGCCTGCCCCCCCCCCCCAAGTGCGCCCTCCACCCTCGTGGGCCCTCTGTTGCTCCACCGATGTACTTCTTCCTCTTATATATATCCACGTACCCCCCAAACAATCAGATACGGAGCCAAAACCCTAATTCCACCGCCGTAACTTTCTGTATCCACGAGATCCCATCTTGGGGCCTGTTTTGGAGCTCCGCCGGAGGCTGCATCGATCACGGAGGGCTTCTACATCAACACCAAAGCCTCTTCGATGAAGTGTGAGTAGTTTACTTCAGACCTACGGGTCCATAGTTAGTAGCTGGATGGCTTCTTCTCTCTTTTTGGATCTCAATACAATGTTCTCCCCCTCTCTTGTGGAGATCTATTCGATGTAATCTTCTTTTTGCGGTGTGTTTGTTGAGACTGGTGAATTGTGGGTTTATGATCAAGTCTATCTATGAATAATATTTGAATCTTCTCTGAATTCTTTTATGTATGATTGGTTATCTTTGCAAGTCTCTTCGAATTATCAGTTTGGTTTGGCCTACTAGATTGATCTTTCTTGCAATGGGAGAAGTGCTTACCTTTGGGTTCAATCTTGCGGTGTCCTTTCCCGGTGACAGTAAGGGCAGCAAGGCACGTATTGTATTGTTGCCTTCGAGGATAACAAGATTGGGTTTTCTTCATATTGCATGAGTCTATCCCTCTACATCATGTCATCTTGCTTAAGGCGTTACTCTGTTTTTAACTTAATACTCTAGATGCATGTTGGATAGCGGTCGATGAGTGGAGTAATAGTAGTAGATGCAGGTAGGAGTCGGTCTACTTGTCTCGGACGTGATGCCTATATACATGATCATACCTAGATATTCTCATAACTATGCTCAGTTCTGTCAATTGCTCAACAATAATTTGTTCACCCACCGTAGAATACTTATGATCTCGAGAGAAGCCACTAGTGAAACCTATGGCCCCCGGGTCTATGTTTATCATATCAATCTCCTACTACTTAGTTATTTACTTTTCTATTTACTTTGCCTTTATTTTACTTTGCATCTTTATCATAAAAATACCAAAAATATTATCTTATCATATCTATCAGATCTCACTCTCGTAAGTGGCCCTATAGGGATTGACAACCCCTATTTGCGTTGGTTGTGAGGATTTATTTGTTTTGTGCAGGTACGAGGGACTTGCGTGTAGCCTCCTACTGGATTGATACCTTGGTTCTCAAAAACTGAGGGAAATACTTACGCTACTTTGCTGCATCATCCCTTCCTCTTTGGGGGAAAACCAACGCAATGCTAAAAGAGGTAGCACTCACCGCCGGTCACAGATCCAGCCGGATCCTCTCCGCCGGGGAAGGTGAGAAGGTGCAGCGTTCACGCGGTCGTCCTCGGCGATGGCTCTTACCCACTGCCGGCGCATCCCGATCAGCATGCCTTGCCGTTCTCTCCCAAGCATCGATGGCGAGGGAGGGCCTCCCACTCCTTCTTCCTCGCTGCCATAGTGTGGGCAGATCCGGCCTCCCGCCGCCCACCTAGCGACATCCCGGTGACCCTCAGGTATAACTTCCTTCGAAATCGGCCTTGCTCTACTTCCCGAGCTCCTGACGTCGCTGCATTTGTATCTTTTACTATTTCTTAGGCCCCCTCATGTAGATAGGATCAATCGGCTGTTCGAAAACCACCTAATTTTTTACTGTTAAGAGGTAAAACTAGTTCATGCACTCGAATCTAGTAGTAGTACTTGGTTCAAACAAGGAAGAAAGGGGGTGGGGTGGGGAAGATTTTTTACCTGAATCTAGGACTTGGTCGAAAGAGGAAATAATGGGGGCGAAAAGTAGCAGAGATTGGCTATCCAACTGGTCTCTAGGTCTAATAGGGAAATAAAGGGAACGCGGTACAAACTCAATATAAACCCGATCTATTGGTTGAAAAGGGAAAGAAAGTGGGGACTGGGGGACAAGTCAACAGAGTAAGTCCGGCACTAGATTTGCTAGCCTCACACAGTATAAGGTGGCTATATACCGAACAAAAATGGGACCAACCCAGATATACTCTTCTTATTTTTGTTGCCCCGAGCTGCTCTTATGTAATGCCACTGGTAAAATGTAGCTGTCACACTGTTAAAAGTAAGGACACGTTAAACCAATGTTGTTTTCAATGTAATGCCTCTAGTAATATGAATCAATGGCACTTTTTTTATGTCCTGCTAAATTTCCCATTAAGATAAGTTGCTTCTTTTCATTAGAGATGCAACTGTCCTATTCCGCCTACTCTCTAGGAACTTCACGACCAACCTTGATGTTGCTCAATTTTATTGCAACTAATGAAGAAGCTCTGTGGGTTTCGTTTTCTGGTGGAAATGGAACCGGGGCTGGAGCCCTTTTCTTAAAAATATAAGAAGAAACTGCTAGCTCATGGGACATTGCTTCATTTTAGGTGAACTGCACCAAAAGGTCCCATGAATTGACTCATCCATGTTGGTGACTGGTGTCATCCCTTCTACGATGTCGTTGACTGCAGATATGGTTCCCATCACGAGGTATGTTCCTTTTCTTGGGGAACGTAGCGGAAATTCAAAATTTTCCTACGTGTCACCAAGATATATCTATGGAGAAACCAGCAACGAGGGGAAGGAGAGTGCGTCTACATACCCTTGTAGATCGCTAAGTGGAAGCGTTGAAGAGAACGGGGTTGAAGGAGTCGTACTCGTCGTGATCCAAATCACTGGAGATCCTAGTGCCGAACGGACGGCACCTCCGCGTTCAACACACGTACAGCCCGGTGACGTCTCCCATGCCTTGATCCAGCAAGGAGAGAGGGAGAGGTTAAGGAAGACTCCATCCAGCAGCAGCACAACGGCGTGGTGGTGGTGGAGGAGCGTGGTGATCCAGCAGGGCTTCGCCAAGCACCGTGAGATATGAGGAGAAAGAGAGGGGTAGGGCTGCGCCAAGAAGGAGAGGAACTCGTGTGTCTTGGGTAGCCCAAACCTCAAGTATATATAAGGGGAGGGGAGGGGCTGCGCCCCCACCTAGGGTTCCCTCCCTAGGGGTGGCGGCAGCCCCAGATCCCATCTGGGTGGCGGCCAGGTGGAGGGGAGAGGGAGGCGCACCAGGCATGGGCCCTAAGGCCCATCTGCCCTTAGGGTTTGCCCCCCCTCCTCCCCTTAGGCGCCTTGGGCCCTTGTGGGGGCGCACCAGCCCACCTGGGGCTAGTCCCCTCCCACACTTGGCCCATGCAACCCTCCGGGGCCAGTGGCCCCACTTGGTGGACCCCCGGGACCCTCCCGGTGGTCCCGGTACATTACCGATAAAACCCGAAACTTTTCCGGCGACCAAAACAGGACTTCCCATATATAAATCTTTACCTCCGGACCATTCCGGAACTCCTCGTGATGTCCGGGATCTCATCCGAGACTCCGAACAACATTCGATAACCACGTATATCTATTCCCTATAACCCTAGCATCATCGAACCTTAAGTGTGTAGACCCTACGGGTTCGGGAACCATGCAGACATGACCGAGATAACTCTCTGGTCAATAACCAATAGCGGGATCTGGATACCCATGTTGGCTCCCACATGTTCCACGATGATCTCATCGGATGAACCACGATGTCAAGGACTTAATCAATCCCGTATACAATTCCCTTTGTCTAGCGGTACGATACTTGCCCGAGATTCGATCGTCGGTATCCCGATACCTTGTTCAATCTCGTTACTGGCAAGTCTCTTTACTCGTTCCGTAACACATCATCCCGTGATCAACTCCTTGATCACATTGTGCACATTATGATGATGTCCTGCCGAGTGGGCCCAGAGATACCTCTCCGTTTACACGGAGTGACAAATCCCAGTCTCGATTCGTGCCAACCCAACAGACACTTTCGGAGATACCTGTAGTGTACCTTTATAGCCACCCAGTTACGTTGTGACGTTTGGCACACCCAAAGCACTCCTACGGTATTCAAGAGTTGCACAATCTCATGGTCTAAGGAAATGATACTTGACATTAGAAAAGCTTTAGCATACGAACTACATGATCTTGTGCTAGGCTTAGGATTGGGTCTTATCCATCACATCATTCTCCTAAAGATGTGATCCCGTTATCAACGACATCCAATGTCCATGGTCAGGAAACCGTAACCATCTATTGATTAACGAGCTAGTCAACTAGAGGCTTACTAGGGACATGGTGTTGTCTATGTATCCACACATGTATCTGAGTTTCCTATCAATACAATTCTAGCATGGATAATAAACGATTATCATGAACAAGGAAATATAATAATAACCAATTTATTATTGCCTCTAGGGCATATTTCCAACAGTCTCCCACTTGCACTAGAGTCAATAATCCAGTTCACATCGATATGTGATTAACACTCAAGGTCACATGCCCATGTGACTAACACCCAAAGAGTTCTGGGTTTGATCATGTTATGCTTGTGAGAGAGGTTTCAGTCAACGGGTCTGCAACATTCAGATCTGTATGTACTTCGCAAATTTCTATGTCATCTTGTAGATGCAACCACTACGCTACATTTGGAGCCATTTCAAATAACTGTTCTACTTGGAGCTATTCTAAATTGTTGCTCCATTATACGTATCCGGTATCTCTACTCAGAGCTATCCAGATAGGTGTTAAGCTTGCATCAACGTAACTCTTTACGTCGAACTCTTTATCACCTCCATAACCGAGAAACATATCCTTATTCCTTTAAGGATAATTTAGACTGCTATCTGGTGATCTACTCCTAGATCACCTTTGTACCCTCTTGCCAAATATGTGGCAAGGCATAGGGGACGACCTTCGTCCTTCCTCTTTCTTCTGCCGTGGTTGAGCTTTAAGTCTTAACTTCATACCTTACAACTCAGGCAAGAACTCCTTCTTTGACTGATCCATCTTGAACACCTTCAAGATCATGTCAAGGTATGTGCTCATTTGAAAGTACCATTAAGCATTTTGATCTATCCTTGTAGATCTTGATGCTCAATGTTCAAGTAGCTTAATCCAGGCTTTCCATTGAAAAACACTTTCCAAATAACCCTATATGCTTTCCAGAAATTCTACGTCATTTCTGATCAACAATATTTCTATAGTGCTCCCACTCACTTCTTTGGAAATACAAGTTTCTCATAAACTTTGTATACACCCAAAATCTTTGATCATCTCATCAAAGCATACATTCCAACTCCGAGATGCTTACTCCAGTCCTTAGAAGGATTGCTGGAGCTTTGCATACTTGTTAGCATCATTCAGGATTGACAAAACCTTCCGGTTGTATCACATACAACCTTTCCTCAAGAAAATCGCCGAGAAAACAATGTTTTGACATCCTATCTGCAAGATTTCATAAATAATGCAGTAATCGCTAATATAATTCCAACAGACTCTTAGCATCACTACGAGTGAGAAAGTCTCATCGTAGTCAACTCCTTGAACTTGTCGGAAAACATCTTAACAACAAGTCAAGCTTTCTTAATGGTGATACTTACCATCATTGCCCGTCTTCCTTTTAAAATCCATATGTACCTAACAGCCTTACGACCATCAAGTAGTTCTTCCAAAGTCTACACTTTGTTTTCATATATGGATCCTTTCTCGGATTATATGGCCTCGAGCCATTTTGGAATCCAGGCCCACCATCGCTTCTCCATAGCTCGTAGGTTCATTGTTGTCTAGCAACATGACTTCCAAGATAGGATTACGTACCACTCTGAAGTAGTACGCATCCTTGTCATCCCACGAGGTTTGGTAGTGACTTGATCTGAAGTTTCATGATCACTATCATAAGCTTCCACTTCAATTGGTGTAGGTGCCATAGGAACAACTCCCTGTGCCCTACCACACACTAGTTGAAGAGACGGTTCAATAACCTCATCAAGTCTCCACCATCCTCCCATTCAATTCTTTCGAGAGAAACTTTTCCTCGAGAAAGGACCCGATTCTAGAAACAATCCCTTATTGCTTTCGGATCTGAGATAGGAGGTATACCCAACTGTTTTGGGTGTCCTATGAAGATGCATTTATCCGCTTTGGGTTTGAGCTTATCAGCCTGAAACTTTTTCACATAAGCGTCGCAGCCCCAAACCTTTTAACAAATGACAGCTTAGGTTTCTCTAAACCATAGTTCATATAGTGTCATCTCATCGGAATTACGTGGTGCCCTATTTAAAGTGAATGTGGTTGTCTCTAATGCCTAACCCATAAACTATCGTGGTAATTCGATAAGAGACATCATGGTATGCATCATATCCAATAGGGTGCAGTTATGATGTTCGGACACACCATCATACTATGGTGTTTCAGGCTGTATTAGTTGTGAAACAATTTCCACAATGTCTTAATTCTGTGCCAAACTCGTAATTCAGATATTCATCTCTATGATCATATCATAGATATTTTATCCTCTTGTCACGACGATCTTTCAACTTCACCCTGAAATTTCTTGAACCTTTCAATAATTCAGACTCGTGATTCATCAAGTAAATATACTCAACATCTACTCAAATCATCTGTGAAGTAAGAACATAACGATATCCACTACACGCCTCAGCACTCATTGGACTGCACACATCAAAATGTATTACTTCCAACAAGTTGCTTTCTAGTTCCATTTTACTGAAAATGACGCTTTTAGTCATCTTGCCCATGTGGTATGATTTGCATGTCTCAAGTGATTCAAAATCAAGTGAGTCCAAACGGTCCATTTGCATGGAGTTTCTTCATGCATATACACCAATAGACATGGTTCGCATGTCTCAAACTTTTCAAAAACAAGTGAGCCCAAAGATCCATCAACATGGAGCTTCCTCATGCGTTTTATACCGATATGACTTACGTGGCAGTGCCACAAGTAGGTGGTACTATCATTACTATCTTATATCTTTTGGCATGAACATGTGTATCACTACGATCGAGATTCAATAAGCCATTCATTTTAGGTGCAAGACCATTGAAGGTATTATTCAAATAAACAGAGTAACCATTATTCTCCTTAAATGAATAACCGTATTGC
Organism: Triticum monococcum; assembly: GCA_034509565.1. Lineage (NCBI taxonomy): Eukaryota > Viridiplantae > Streptophyta > Magnoliopsida > Poales > Poaceae > Triticum > Triticum monococcum. Next base: position 594,537,612 of record CM067846.1, read on the forward strand.
GATAGACATAATCCAATCATGTATATGCTCAACGCAAACACCAATCTCGATGGTAGAGGGAGCGTGCGATGCTTGATCACATCAAGCTTCGAAAAAACTTCCAACACATATCGCCAGCACACCTTTAGCCAGTCTCCGTTTACTCCGCAACCTTTTATTTCGAGTTTACTAACACTTAGCAACCGAACCGGTATCTAATACCATGGTGCTACTAGGAGTACTAGTAAAGTGCACATTAACACAATGTATATCCAATATACTTCTATCGACCTTGCCAGCCTTCTCATCTACCAAGTATCTAGGGTAATTCTGCTCCAGTGGCTATTCCTCTTATTACAGAAGCACTTAGTCTCGGGTTTGGGTTCAACCTTGGGTTTCTTCACTAGAGCAGCAGCTGAATTGCCATTTCATGAAGTATCCCTTCTTGCCCTTGCCCTTGCCCTTCTTGAAACTAGTGGTTTCACCAACCATCAACAATTGATGCTCCTTCTTGGTTTCTACTTTTGTGGTGTCAAACATCGCGAATATCTCAAGGATCATCATATATGTCCCTGATATATTATAGTTCATCACGAAGCTCTAGCAGCTTGGTGGTAATGAGTTCGGAGAAACATCACTATCTCATCTGGAAGATCAACTCCCACTCGATTCAAATGATTGTTGTACTCAGACAATCTGAGCACAAGCTCAACAATTGAGCTTTTCAACCTTAGTTTGCAGGCTAAGAAAATCATCGGAGGTCTTATACCTCTTGACGTGGGCACGAGCCTGAAATCCTAATTTCAGCCCTCGAAACATCTCATATGTTTCGCGACGTTTCAAAACGTCTTCGGTACCTCAACTCTAAACCATTTAACTGAACTATCACGTAGTTATCAAAATGTGTATGTCAGATGTTCGCAACATCCACAGACGACGTTCGAGGTTCAGCACACTGAGCGGTGCATTAAGGACATAAACCTTCTATGAAGCAATGAGGACAATCCTTAGTTTACGGACCTAGTCCGCATAATTGCTACTATCAACTTTCAACTAAATTTTCTCTAGGAACATATCCAAACAGTAGAACTGAAGCGCGAGCCATGACATAATTTGCAAAGACCTTTTGACTATGTTCAGGATAATTAAGTTCATCTTATGAACTCCCGCTCAGATAGACATCCCTCTAGTCATCTAAGTGATTACATGATCCGAGTCAACTAGGCCGTGTCCGATCATCACGTGAGACGGACTAGTCATCATCGGTGAACATCTTCATGTTGATCGTATCTACGATACGACTCATGCTCGACCTTTCGGTCTCTTGTGTTCCGAGGCCATGTCTGTACATGCTAGGCTCGTCAAGTCAACCTAAGTGTTTCACGTGTGTAAATCTGTCTTATACCCGTTGTATGTGAATGTTAGAATCTATCACACCCGATCATCACGTGGTGCTTCGAAATGACGAACTTTCGCAACGGCGCACGGTTAGGGGGAACACTTTCTTGAAATTTTAATGAGGGATCATCTTATTTAAGCTACCGTCATTCTAAGCAAATAAGATGTAAAACATGATAAACATCACATGCAATCAAATAGTGACATCATATGGCCAATATCATTTTGCTCCTCTTGATCTCCATCTTCGGGGCTCCATGATCATCATTGTCACCGGCATGACACCATGATCTCCATCATCGTGTCTTCTTGAAGTTGTCTTGTCATCTATTACTTCTACTACTATGGCTAACACTTTAGCAATAAAGTAAAGTAATTACATGACGTTTATGTTGACACGGAGGTCATAAATAAATTAAGACAACTCCTATGGCTCCTGCCGGTTGTCATACTCATCGACATGCAAGTCGTGATTCCTATTACAAGAACATGATCATCTCATACATCACATATATCATTCATCACATCCTTTGGCCATATCACATCACAAAACACTTGCTGCAAAAACAAGTTAGACGTCCTCTAATTGTTGTTGCAAGTTTTTACGTGGCTGCTATAGGTTGCTAGCAAGAACGTTTCTTTCCTACGCCAAAACCACAATGTGAATTGCCAATTTCTATTTACCCTTCATAAGGACCCTGTTCATCGAATCCGATCCGACTAAAGTGGGAGAGACAGACACCCGCCAGCCACCTTATGCAACTAGTGCATGTCAGTCGGTGAAACCGGTCTCACGTAAGCGTACGTGTAAGGTTGGTCCGGGCCGCTTCATCCCACGATGCCGCCGAATCAAGATAACACTAGTAACGGCAAGATAATTGACAATATCGACGCCCACAACTATTTTGTGTTCTACTCGTGCATAGTAACTACGCATAGACCTAGCTCATGGTGCCACTGTTGGGGAATGTAGGAGAAATTCAAAATTTTCCTACGTGTCACCAAGATCAATCTATGGAGAAACCAGCAATGAGGGGAAGGAGAGTGCGTCTACATACCCTTGTAGATCACTAAGCGGAAGCGTTCAAGAGAACGGGGTTGAAGGAGTCGTACTCATCGTGATCCAAAACACCGGAGATCCTAGTGCCGAACGGACGGCACCTCCGCGTTCAACACACGTACAGCCCGGTGACGTCTCCCATGCCTTGATCCAGCAAGGAGAGAGGGAGAGGTTGAGGAAGACTCCATCCAGCAGCAGCACAACGGCGTGGTGGTGGTGGAGGAGCATGGTGATCCAGCAGGGCTTCGCCAAGCACCGCGAGATATGAGGAGAAAGAGAGGGGTAGGGCTGCGCCAAGAAGGAGAGGAACTTGTGTGTCTTAGGCAGCCCAAACCTCAAGTATATATAAGGGGAGGGGAGGGGCTGCGCCCCCACCTAGGGTTCCCTCCCTAGGGGTGGCGGCAGCCCCAGATCCCATCTGGGTGGCGGCCAGGTGGAGGGGAGAGGGAGGCGCACCAGGCACGGGCCCTAAGGCCCATCTGCCCTTAGGGTTTGCCCCCCTCCTCCCCTTAGGCGCCTTGGGCCCTTGTGGGGGGCGCACCTGCCCACCTGGGGCTGGTCCCCTCCCACACTTGTCCCATGCAGCCCTCCGGGGCCAGTGGCCCCACTTGTTGGACCCTCGGGACCCTCCCGGTGGTCCCGGTACATTATTGATAAAACCCGAAACTTTTCCGGCGACCAAAACAGGACTTCCCATATATAAATCTTTACCTCCGGACCATTCAAGAACTCCTCGTGACGTCCGGGATCTCATCCGGGACTCCAAACAACATTCGGTAACCACGTATATCTATTCCCTATAACCCTAGCGTCATCGAACCTTAAGTGTGTAGACCCTATGGGTTCGGGAACCATGCAGACATGACCGAGATAACTCTCTGGTCAATAACCAACAGCGGGATCTGGATACCCATGTTGGATCCCACATGTTCCACGATGATCTCATCGGATGAACCACGATGTCAAGGACTTAATCAATCCCATATACAATTCCCTTTGTCTAGCGGTACGATACTTGTCCGAGATTCGATCGTCGGTATCCCTATACCTTGTTCAATCTCATTACTGGCAAGTCTCTTTACTCGTTCCGTAACACACCATCCCGTGATCAACTCCTTGATCACATTGTGCACATTATGATGATGTCCTACCGAGTGGGCCTAGAGATACCTCTCCATTTACACGGAGTGACAAATCCCAGTCTCGATTCGTGCCAACCCAACAGACACTTTCGGAGATACCTGTAGTGTACCTTTATAGCCACCCAGTTACGTTGTGAAGTTTGGCACACCCAAAGCACTCCTACGGTATCCGGGAGTTGCACAATCTCATGGTCTAAGGAAATGATACTTGACATTAGAAAAGCTTTAGCATACGAACTACATGATCTTGTGCTAGGCTTAGGATTGGGTCTTGTCCATCACATCATTCTCCTAATGATGTGATCCCGTTATCACCGACATCCAATGTCCATGGTCAGGAAACTGTAACCATCTATTGATTAATGAGCTAGTCAACTAGAGGCTTACTAGGGACATGGTGTTGTCTATGTATCCACACATGCATCTGAGTTTCCTATCAATACAATTCTAGCATGGATAATAAACGATTATCATGAACAAGGAAATATAATAATAACCAATTTATTATTGCCTCTAGGGAATATTTCCAACACCTTTTTGGTCTGACCGTTTGCCAAAGATCCTGCATGTTGATCCTGCTCTTGTGCTACTGTTTTGGCACTGCCATGATAAAACAGTAATGTTATTATTTTGCACCTTAATCTAGTGGCACTATTAATTTGAGGCAATGTTTTGGCACCGCTAGTGCCACTATTTTTTCATATATCGAAAGAGGGGGTTCCCTATGATTTCACTAAAGAAACCCAACCATAGAGAACCATTACCCGACAACATCTCAGTGTAAACGGGCAGTTATGCAACTACTACTAGAACGGACTGAGTACTAGCAGGAGACAAGTTCACCACATAAGCTAGGCAGGTAGGGGGACGCAGCACCAGCTCGACCAAGTTTGGATTACAACCCAAATGCTACCACAGAAACATCAGGGGGAAGATAGGGACTGAAAGAGCCAGCTTCAGCATCCCAGTCTAAGCACCCCGGCCTTCATCCTTGCGACGCACGGCACACCTCATTTGCCACCTTCTCGACCCTAGTGTCACTGATAAAATGAAGTAATAATACGGTTAAAATAGAGCGAGTGTCCTCTCTATCATTTCATTTCCAATGTAGATAAAGAAAATGCTTCTCTTTGTTAATGTATGTTTCATCAACTAGTCCCGTTGTTAATGTTTAAGCGTTTCTGCAAACTGGGGTGCTTAATTTTAGTTGATATGCACAAAAATAGAGATTTGAATGTCTCAAGGCCCCTCCTTGTACTACCGTTGTACACTGATGTTCATCACTGGCAGAAGGGAGACTTGGGTCGATTTCCAGTATGATGTAATATTTTCTTCTGTTTATTAGTGTATGTTTCATCAACTAGTGCCACTATAATCTAATCACGCCTTTTCATTTTTCGTGCAAACAGGGTTATTCAGCTGCATTTTGGTGGAATTGCACAAATGTACGGATGGAACCGGCATATATGTAGAGTGCGAGGTGCCAAGTAAAAATTACCGACACCAACCCTGCTCTATCTAAGCATTGGCATCCACCACCATCAGTGGGATGTGTGGCGCTCACTATGGACGGATCTTTCTCGGCAGCAAATCCTCTAACCAAATACTAGTAGCTTAGACTTAAAAAAATACTAGTAGCTTATATTGGCAGTTTTCTAGGGGTGTACTCTTTTCTGAAAGAAGCACCAAACTATTTTTCTTTATTTGTACATCATGACCCACAAGTATAGGGGATCTATCGTAGTCCTTTCGATAAGTAAGAGTGTCGAACCCAACAAGGAGCAGAAGGAAATGATAAACGGTTTTCAGCAAGGTATTCTCTACAAGTACTGAAATAAGTGGTAACAGATAGTTTTGTAATGAGATAATTTGTAACGAGCAACAAGTAACAAAAGTAAATAAAGTGCAGCAAGGTGGACCAATCCTTTTTGTAGCAAAGGACAAGCCTGGACAAACTCTTATATAAGGAAAAGCGCTCCCGAGGACACATGGGAATATCGTCAAGCTAGTTTTCATCAGGTTCATATGATTCGCGTTCGGTACTTTGATAATTTGATATGTGGGTGGACCGGTGCTTGGGTGATGTTCTTACTTGAACAAGCATCCCACTTATGATTAACCTCTATTGCACGCATCCACAACTACAACAAAAGTATTATGGTAAACCTAACCATAGCATGAAACATATGGATCCAAATCAGCCCCTTACGAAGCAACGCATAAACTAGGTTTAAGCTTCTGTCACTCTAGCAACCCATCATCTACTTATTACTTCCCAATGCCTTCCTCTAGGCCCAAATAATGGTGAAGTGTTATGTAGTCGACGTTCACATAACACCACTAGAGGCTAGACAACATACATCTCATCAAAATATCGAACGAATACCAAATTCACATGACTACTAATAGCAAGACTTCTCCCTTGTCCTCAGGAATAGACGTAAGTACTCACAAAGCATAAACATGTTCATAATCAGAGGGGTATTAATATGCATAAAGGATCTGAACATATGATCTTCCACCAATTAAACCAACTAACATCAACTACAAGGAGTAATTAACACTACTAGCAACCTACTAGCACCAATCCCGGACTTGAAGACAAGAATCAGATACAAGAGATGAACTAGGGTTTTGAGATGAGATGGTGCTGATGAAGATGTTGATGGAGATTGCCCTCTCGCGATGAGAGGAGCGTTGGTGATGACGATGGCGATGATTTCCCCCTCCGGGAGGGAAGTTTCCCCGGCAGAACAGCTCTGCCGGAGCTCTAGATTGGATCTGCCAAGGTTCCGCCTCGTGGCGGCGGAGTTTCGTCCCGAAAGGTTGCTTCCTATTTTTTTTCTCGATGAAAGCATATAGGAGAAGATGGTCATCGGAGAGCCACCAGGGGGCCCACAAGGTAGGGGGGGCGCCCCCCACCCTCGTGAGAAGGGTGTGGATCCCCTGGTCTGCATCTTTGGCGAGGATTTTTCATTATTTATTATAAGGTGCTCCATGGAGTTTCAGGACTTTTGGAGTTGTGCAGAATAGGTCTCTAATATTTGCTCCATTTCCAGCCCAGAATTCCAGCTGTCGGCATTCTCCCTCCTTATGTAAACCTTGTGAAATAAGAGAGAATAGCCATAAGTATTGTGACATAATGTGAAATAACAGCCCATAATGCAATAAATATTGATATAAAAGCATGATGCAAAATGGACGTATAAGTACATAGTGTCACAACTTTGACCCAAAGATCCAGAGCTATTTTAGGGTGATTGGCGTAGTACTCGGAGACTGATTGTAAGCATGATTTTTATTAGTTGTCACACTGATTGTAAGCATGAGCAGATGGAAGATTAGGTTAGTGCGAAGCTTACCTAAACCCTACCGACACCATTGAAACAAGGCAAGCATCGAGGGAACCATGGAGAACGGCGGGGAGGCGACATCGCGCCATCTGGCCTCCTCTTGCGGTGGGAGAACGAATACTCATGTGGCTCCGGCTGCCTCTGCACCCTCACGAACGGCACGCCATACTTGATCGATTCGTTATCCTCTGGGTGCTCGACCTTCGACCTGTACGCCCACCACCTCCGCCTGACTTTCGCCTCGGGCGAATCTGTCTGCTCCATCGCCCAGAGGAGATACTCGATGAACTCGAAGGACTGCGGCGTGACTGCCGCCGAGGAGTACATCGCCGCCCTCATCGCCATCGTCTCACTCTTTTGCATACATTGCCACATGGCCCTCACCGTCCTCGAAATCTCCCACTCATTGTCAAACCAACTAAGGATCTCCTTCAACCTGGCTAACTTTGCCTAGTCGCCGTCGGTGATCTGCCAGATTCGTTGCTGCATCCCCTCCATAGATGTCCTTCTGAGTGGTCCGGTGCTAGCTTTGGAAGATGGGAGGAGAGATGGTGGTCTTGCAATAGACAAGAGGGAGAGGCGAGATGGTGGTTTTGGAATGGACATGATGGAGAGGTGAGGTTCCCCTGCCTTTCGGTCGCTGACAGGTGGGCCCCGCACTTGGTGGGACCCATGTGTCAGTGTCTCAATGGCAGGATGGGCTACGTCAGGGGATCCTCGTCCGAGGAGAGAGGAGGTGGTTTTTCAATGGAGAAGAGGGAGATGCGAGAGGGTGGTTTTGGAATGGAGATGATGGAGAGGAGAGGAGGTGGTTTTGCAATGGAGAAGAGGGAGAGGAGCATGCGGCAGCGATTTAGGATTGGACGAGAGGGTCGGCACGCTGTGACTGGATCAAAATCAAAATCAATTTACCCTTCAATTAAGAAAGCGACCCTACATTAACTAGTCTCCCTTTTATTCTGGGTCATAATTGACCATGATTTTCGCAAATAAAATATATGTTATACATTGCAAAAATAATATAATTTGAAAGTACATTCAGATACGAACCAAACGATACAATTTTTGGTGACATGCATTCACATTTTGCTTGTCAAATACAGTACGTGGTCAAACTTTGACCCAAAATACGCAAAACAAAATATACTTCCAAGACCAGCGCCGCTCTTCCGCTCTTCTCCTCTTAAACCACCGCCGCTCATCTCCTGTTCCAATCTAAATCCAGCGCCGCTCCTCTCCTCTTCCATTTCAAAACCACCACCCCTCCTCTCCTGTTCCAATCCAAAACCAGCGTCGCTCCTCTCCCGTTCTAAACCAAAACAAGCACTGCTCCTCTCCTCTTCCATTCAAAAACCACCGCCGGCGAGTGAAGGTGCTGTGGAGAAGTAGATCGATGGAGGAGTACAACCGATACGTGAGGATCGCAGACGGCGACCCTGTGAAGCTAGCTAGGATGTTGTAGATATAGTCTTGGTTTGACAACAAGGACCAACTAGCGGCGACGGCGACATCCATGGCCAAATATCTGCAACAGAGCGAAAAGGTGGCGATACTCCCGAAGGGAGTCGCGCAGGAGTACATAGAGCTGCTCCTTTGGTCCATGGAGCAAACAGAGTCACCAAATCCGATCGTGAGGGAGCGGTGGTGGGAGTATCGATCTCAGATGGAGCATCCACCAGAGATTGAAGGATTGAGCATCTACAGGGTGCTGTTTGTGAGGGTGACGTGCCAGAGCGAGCCGGCGGAGTCTTCGTCGACCGAACCCAACTGCAAGAGGAGAAAAACAGTTGGTCCGACGACGCTTCCCCGCCATCCTCTCCCTTGCAGTTCACATCGTCTCACGGGGCGGCTGTCTGCCGCCGAGGAATAGTCGGGCAGGTTGTGAATTGTCAGGAGGAGCTTAGGGTTGTTAGTATTTGCAGGTTGTGAATTGTGTTTTGTGTTGTGTATTTTGAGAGTACTTTCAGATATAAATGTCTTTTGAATTTCAGATTTGCGGTATTGAGCCTATGAAGTATTTTATGAATTCTAAACTCTAAAGATCTATTTTTAGCACTTAAAAAATGTAGTTTCATAGGAGTATAAAAGTGCAGACAATGTGATTCTCAGAGAAGAAACTGCAAGTTTCAGTTTCAGATAAGAAACTGCAAGTTCAGTTTCAGATAAGAAACTGCAACTTTCAGAGGCAGAGCATTTATATTAACACTACCTTTTCAAACAGTGTTAATATCAATGCTGGAAGTTTTATTCTTGGTCGAAACTGGAACTACCAGCCAATTAACAGCATGCTGATCAACATTCATGCATAGCACATCTTCATATGATGAATAGTCAAAAAGATATGCTATTTTCAAAATGCCCACACAATGTCGAGTGTGCGAAAAACAGAGAAAATGAGGGATGAAGTTTTGGCAAGTGTAGGACGTGGTGTGCGTAGGTGACAATTGGGACCCACATGTCAATAAAGGCAGAGGCAAAAAATTTGGAGATATTTTTTCTGCACAGGTGGAATCGAACCCGGGCGGAATAGCTGTTGGGTAGTGTCACTCGGCCACTGGGCTAGTTCAGTTGTTTCGTTAGTAATAAGGCACTTCCTCAAGTTGTCGGATCTCCTCCTGCGCCTTTGTGCGCTCGCCGCGACGCCGCTGTCTGCCGTTGTGAACATGGTGAACAAACGGGAGGAATCTGGAGAGGACTGTATGTGGAGAGGCGGACAGTCGGGACCCACCAGGTCTATGGCCGTACACAAGCAAGTGCCTCATCAAAAAAAATACTTCCTCCTAATGCTATACTGACGTTGGGGCCCACGGGTTTGTCAACATAGTTACATTTTTTAGGTGCTTCAACGTAGTTACTATAGGAGATAAATTCACAATGAAGTCGATGAGCTGGCAGGTATCATTTATTATCACTGGGGCAACAAGTATCAGCTGGGTTTTGGGGTGCCCCGTTTAGGCTTTCTTGTTTAACATGTGCAGCCCATGACCTCGGATGGGAGGTCCATAAGGTTGTTTGTATTTTCTTGAGGGCCGTCATGTATCGACTGGCCTATGGACCTCCCGTCCGAGGTTTTATTTTCCTTGAAACATCGCCAGCCCAATTTATGTTTTTTTTGAAAAAAACGCAGAGGTCTGTTCTATTTTTCTATATAATAATAGGAACGCCTGGTCCAACTTATGTTTCCCTTCTAACTATATTATATATATTTAAATTATTTTATATGTTATTATATATTATTGTTATTGTCATCATATATTTAACAGATACTTACATATGTAAGAAAACAATATCCCACATCTTGTTAACTTATAAAAATAATTTCTTAACAATAAAATCCTGGATTTTTTTGGGCAACGAAAATCCTGATGATTGTGTACAAAAGCTTGGTAAGATTTAAGGACTAGTGTAATAATAAATCACTTACTATTTGAATATACATATATATAATAAAATGCTCAGCCCCTGTTTATTTTTTGATAACATTGCTGCACCCACCCCAACATTATAATCAGAATCAGCCCAGCAAAATCGTGTATTTCGAGAAAGTGCAAATGACCTGTCATTTTTTAGGAAAAATATAAATGGGCCGCATGGACGCTACATTATTTGTTCACCCAGCCCAGCTAATGGACTGTAATTCAAAAAAAGATCAAATGGACTATAAATTCTACCCCGCAAAAAAAAGACTGTAAATCCTGAAAAAATAGGTTGAATACGTGCCACATTTTTGGAGGCTGAAATGTGGGCCAATAGGCCGAAGCCAATGCAAGTCTTTATCAACTTAGTCAACAAATGATTCTGACATTGTTAGCCGTTGGATTTACATCCAACGACCGGCATCCATCTTCAATCTCTCGTCTTCTTCCTCCAGCGCCGCCGGGACCACCTACTCCCGCCTCCTGCTGCTAGCAGCTCTGCTTAGCACGCTTCGCTGTGAAGCGCTACTCCACCATTGGCCAGGCCATCCCTCCACCCCTCCACACCTCCTGTTCTTCTCCACCAACTGCCGAACCACACCGCCCCAGAACCAGTTAACCCTCGTACACCTGTCCATCTGCGACTCTACTCCCGCATCTTCCCATCTCCGACTCGTTGCTGTCCAGGGCCTCGCCGTCGTCCACCACCTTGGATGCGCTCGGCGCGGAGTGGTCAACGTGGTCAATGAACGACACCATTGGAAGTAGACTGTGCGTGGAGAGGCTGACAGCTGGGTCCACGGCCGCACACAAGGAAATGCCTCCTTATTACACGCAAAATAATGATTCCTCCACCTGACAGCTGGGACCCACCGGAAGGGCCTCTGTATTTCGTGAAAAAAATGTTCCCACCGCTGACAGGTTGGACCCACCAGCTATATATTCACACGTAAGGAAGTGCCTCCTTATTACGCACAAAAAAAATGAATACTCCCCCTGCTAGTTGGGACCCACCTTAGTGGGAGGCTGACTTGTGGGCCTACTAAGTTGACGGGGATGGAGTGCTTTGTCAACTTAGTCTATATGAAAGATTCTAGCTCCAGTGACCGTACGATGTTCATCCAATGGCCGTAGTGCTTCTTCAACCTCTGGCCTTGTTGCTCTTGCCGCCCAAAGCAACGCCGGTCGTGCCGCATGCTCCTGCCTCCCGTGGCCGACTGTGCTGCCGCGGAGGCCTCACAGCCCCCTACTATTCCCACCCCTGGCCAGGCCATCCCTCTACTCACCCACACCCCCTGTTATTCTGCGGCAACGACAGCCTCACACCGCAGCGAACCAGTAAACCCTCCTACTCCTATACGCGTGGGCATCCACTGCCGCGTCTTCCCAGGCTCCGCGTCGTCCCCTTCCTAGGCCTCGTCGTCGTCCACTGCCCTAGTGCTCTTGGCGCAGCGTGGTAAATGTGGTCAAGGAACGGCTTCCATCGTACGTGGACTGTACGTGGAGATGCTGACAGCTGGGTCCACGGCCGCAGCAAGGAAGTGCCTCCTTATTACACGCAAAATAGTTATTCCTCTACCTGACAGCAGGGACCCACAGGACGGGCCACCGTATTTCACGAAAAAACGTTTCCCCTGACTGATGGGACCCACCAGCTACATCTTTGCACGCAAGGAAGTGCGTCCGGGAAAAAAAATGATTCTCCCCCTTGACTGCTGGGACCCACCAGCTACATCTTCGCACGCAAGGAAGTGTGTCCGGGAAAAAATGATTCTCCCCCCTGACTGCTGGGACCCACCAGCTACATCTTCGCACGCAAGGAAGTGCCTGACAGTCAGGACCCACCTGGTCGAAGTGTACGTAGCGTTGTCATTCTGGTCGCGAACGTGTACGTACATACTTGTAACGCCCCGAGACCGATGTGCCAGGTGTCGTGCAGTTATTCATTGTCGTTGTCGTGTCATTTGCTTGCGTGTTGCATCTCATCATGTCATCATGTGCATTGCATCATCATGTTTTCAAAACTTGCATCCGTCCCGGCCTCCTCGTTCTCTCCGTTGTCCGTTCTGAGCCCAGACACACTTGCACGCGCCCGCGGCATGTCCGAAATAGTACTTTATAAGTGGCCGGAAAATGTTCTCGGATTGGGTTGAAATTTGGTGTGCGGTCTTATTATAGTGTAGACAGACCGCCTGTCAAGTTTCATCGCAATCGGAGTTCATTCGACGCCCCAACAGATAAATATAGCGGCAATAGTAGCCGGTCTAACGTCGGACGTTTTCGTCTCTGGAAATAGTCGTCGGGCCGCCCTCTCTTCTCTTCTCTCAGCTCGAGACCGTCTACACAGATCACTACCTACCGCCAGGTCCAACCTAACCTCTCTCGTCAGCCCGCAACCCCCCTCGCGTGCGTCCGAAAATTGTCCCGGACCCGACCCGAGCAGTCGCCACCATCGTGTCCGGATCATCCCCAAACATCTACAAAACGTCACCGTTTTCTTATTTGGACTCCCTAGCTATTTTATTCGCAGTCGTCCGTTTACGATCGGAGGGACAAGATACCCCCAAACCTAATTCATTTGCGTATATATACGGGTCCAAACCCTAGTTTTTAGGGACCCTGTCCCATCCTTCCATCGGTCCAATCCATCCCCGCCGCCACTTTCCTTTGTTTCAGTGCCGAGCCAACCACAGCCGATCCAACCCATCTCCCTCCCTCGATCCACCAATCCAGCTCCTCTCCTCCTCATTTTTCCCCTCCTCGTCGTTCGTCCCCGAGCAGCGCCTCCACCGTCGCCGACAACCGGGAAGCCGGGACCCTCGCGCTCGAGCTCCTCCCTCCTCACGCGCCTGAGACCAGCGGCTCTCCTCGAGCCGGCCGCAGCCGCAGCCCCGCGCCGAGTCCCCCGCGTCCTTTTCCTCGCCTGCATCTCCTTCGTCAGCGTCGCCATGGATGGGCGTGCCCCGCGCCCGAGCTCCATCTGCCGCCGCCATGGACGCCCGCACCGCTGGAGCTCCACCGCGCCGGAGTCGCCTCCCACCGCCCGGAATGGATCTGCCCCGTTGCCGTCCTGATCCGTGACTGCCTCCGACGTCGGCGACCAGCAGCAACCGCCATGGAGCCCCTGCCTGCGCCATGGATCCGTGCCCGAGTCTTCCCTGCTTCGTCAAGTTCGTCCCCGGCCAGTTCTTCCCCGCCTCGGAGCTCCCTTGAGCTGCCGGATCCCGCCGTCCCCGCCGCCCATTTGTCGCCGGTGGTCGCCTCCGTGCCAAGTCCCTCGCCGCGCTGCATCTTGGCTGCAACGAGCGGGAGCTGCAGTTATCCTTCGTTGACCAGGCCTCCTCTGCCCTGTACTCTGTCGAAGGGTCGAACCAGCGGAAACCGCTCGGTCCTGCTGGTTCACTCGAACCGGTCTGGCCCGATCCGTCCCAACCGGCCCCGAACCCCCTGCCCGTCTTCAGCAGGCCCGTGAGGCCCAGAGTGAGCGCTCTCATGCTATCCATCGCCCTGGACGAGATATTTCTCTCTTGCGCATGCTCCTGTGCAGCCCAGTTCATCCCAGATCCAGCCCTTCGCATGTTTTTTTTCCTGTCTGCGAATTTATCTTTTATTCCAGAGTTGGTAGTTTTACAGAATAGCCCCTAGTCTTCATGCATTTAATATCTCATAAACCGTGCATCGGATGTAAATAATTTATATATGAAACTTGCTTAAAATTATGTGTAGATTAATAATATGCCACTTTCTTGCCATGTTAAAATGTTTAAAATGATGTTTGATTAAATTTGCTCCTATGCCATGTTAAAATGATTTTATTCATAACTTAATAACCGTAGCTCCGATTTAAATAAACTTTATATGTAAATGGGGTAGAAAAATGCCTAGTTTATCATGGTGCCCTCATCTTGCATGTTTAATAACTCTAAAATAATGTTTAGGGCAGAACAGGACCTAACCTAATATATGCACATGAGGAGTTTCCGGAATTGTTGTTCGTTGCTTCCGGCCTCATTTAACCTTGACTAGATAGGTAGTTTTCTTTTGCTTCCCCTCTTGCCATGTTTAACAACATTTAATATTGTTGAGTACCTAACCGAGAGAGAACTAAATAATTGATGTGGTGTTTTGTCAATATGCATCCCGATGCATATTGAGCTCCACTTAATTTGTAGGATTGTTTGTGCTCTTTGCCATGCCATGCATATTTAAACCGGACATGCATCATACTCGATTGTGCATCATGCCATGTTGATGTCGTGGTTGTTTACTATGTTGTGTGCTTCTTTTCCGGTGATTGCTTCTTCGGGTTGGTTCCGATAACGTCGTGTTGTGAGGACCCGTTCAACTTCGTCCATTTGTCTTCTTCATGGACTCGTTCTTCTTCCTTACGGGATTTCAGGCAAGATGATCATACCCTCGAAATCACTACTATCTTTGCTATGCTAGTTTGCTCGCTCTTTTGCTATGCCATTGCTATGATGCCTACCACTTGCTTGTCAGCCTCCCAATTGCCATGTCAAACCTCTAACCCACCATGTCCTAGCAAACCGTTGATTGGCTATGTTACCGCTTTGCTCAGCCCCTCTTATAGCGTTGTTAGTTGCAGGTGAAGATTGAAGTTTGTTCCTTGTTGGAACATGGAGCTTGTTCCTTGTTGGAACATTTATTTACTTGTTGGGATATCACTATATATCTTATTTAATTAATGCATCTATATACTTGGTAAAGGGTGGAAGGCTCGGCCTTATGCCTGGTGTTTTGTTCCACTCTTGCCGCCCTAGTTTCCGTCATATCGGTGTTATGTTCCCGGATTTTGCGTCCCTTACGCGGTTGGGCTATAATGGGAACCCCTTGACAGTTCACCTTAAGTAAAGCTTTGCCAGCAATGCCCAACATTGGTTTTACCATTTGCCACCTAGCCTTTTTCCCTTGGGAGTCGCACATCCCGAGGGTCATCTTTATTTTAACCCCCCCCCCCCCCGGGCCAGTGCTTGTCTAAGCATTGGTCCAAACTAGAGCCCCTTGCAGCGCCACCTCGGGGAAACTTGAGGGCTGGTTTTAGTTGTACGGACTGCTTATCCGGTGTTGCCCTGAGAACGAGATATGTGCAGCTCCTATCAGGATGTCGGCGCATCGGGCGGTGTTGCTGGTTTAGTTTTACCCTGTCGAAATGTCTTGTTGTACTGGGATACCGAGTCTGATCGGAACGTCTCGGGTGGAGGTCTATTCCTTCGTTGACCGTGAGAGCTTGTTATGGGCTAAGTTGGGACACCCTGCAGGGATTTGAACTTTCGAAAGCCGTGCCCACGGTTATGGGCAGATGGGAATTTGTTAACGTCCGGTTGTAGAAAACCTGAAGTTGACCTTAATTAAAATGAATCAACCGCATGTGTAACCGTGATGGTCTCTTTCTGGCGGAGTCCGGGAAGTGAACACGGTTGTTGGAGTTATGCTTGATGTAGGTAGACCAGGATCACTTCTTGATCATATTTTATCGACCGTGCCTTGCCTTCTCTTCTCGCTCTCTTTTGCGAATAGGTTAGCCACCATATATGCTAGTCTCTTGCTGCAGCTCCACCTCATACCTTACCTTACCCTTAAGCTTAAATAGTCTTGATCGCAAGGGTGCGAGATTATTGAGTCCCTGTGGCTCATAGATACTTCCATAACCAGCTTGCAGGTGCCGTTGAGACCGAGCAGATGACGCAACCAAGCTCAGGAGGAGCTCGATGAAGATCTTGTCCTTTGTGTTGTTTCGTTCCAGTTGATCAGTAGTGGAGCCCAGTTGGGGTCGATCGGGGACCTTTGTCGCATTTGGGGTTCTTCTTTTATTTTGGTTCCGTAGTCGGACCATGAGTGTATTTGGTTGATGTAATGCCTTATTCATGTATTTGTGTGAAGTGGCGATTGTAAGCCAACTATCTAACCTTTTCCCCTATTGTATTACATGGGTTGTGTGAAGATTACCTCACTTGCGACATATGCCTTCAATGCGATTATGCCTCTAAGTCGTGCCTCGACACGTGGGAGATATAGTCACATCGAGGGTGTTACAAGTTGGTAATCAGAGCCTTCCCCGACCTTAGGAGCCCCCACTGATTGATCGTTTTTAGCGGCCGAGTTGTGTCTAGAAAAATGTTTTGAGTCCTTAGGAATTATATATCGGAGAGCTTAGGAATTCTTTTTACTTCCCATTCTCCTCATCGCTCTGGTAAGGCGTCCTGACGTAGAGTTTTGACTCTTCTCTTCTCAAATTTCACTAAAAAAAATTTTAGGATCACGCGAGTATCTTGGTTTTGTTCCGATGGTTTTATGATGAGAACATTGTCTTGGTGCCTCCTGTCAGGGGTTTAGTGGAAGTGTCCCGGGGAGTTGAGCTCTGAGGTGTTGTCATCATAATTCTATCGTTGCAATTCTGGTATACTTGAGATATGTGCGCGACATCGAAAATCTCCTTTATGCAGTTCGTTGGTGAGATAACCTCGACGCCACCCAATACTGGGGCGGGAGTTCGGGAGTATCGCCATAACTTGTATAACGGATGCTTTTCGAAGGTTGAAGTAGATGGTTTCCGAAGGTTTCTTGGTTATGTGTTGAAGGATGGATACAGCTGGATGTAGGTATTGCTAGTTTGGGTGAGATATTATGCTTCCCCTGTATCCCCAACACCTGATTGCATAACCGGAAAGTTTCGGGAGTTTCATAGGTGGGAATTCAAGTAGCTCTTAGGATATCTTTCCGACAGATGTATGATATGAAATTGGGGTTCGACGTCTAGTGGTTCGCCTATTCACGGTCGATTTTACAGTGGTCTCGTTCTGTCTTAAAGAGTCCTTAGCTATGTTGACTCGGGGACGCTTCGTATGTCATGTGCACTGCCTTGTACATGATGGTGCTGTACGATCGAGCCCGTGTAGGTCCCACCACGAAAACTTCGGACGAAATCTCTATCATATGTTTGTTCCGGCTTATTTCGCAAGCCAATCCTTTGTTTTTGTTTTGAGTTGTGGTATTCGAGTTGCTTCGAAGTCAAATGTTGATTCCATCCCTTGTTTAAGTGGTGTTCTCATACTCCGATGTGGATACCAATCCTTCTTGATCATCAAGATTGTCTTGTCAATCCTTTTCACTGGCGTGTTTCTCTTCAAGTGGATCCGATTATTTCAATTTCCGCAAGATCAAGTATCAATTCTTCTCAAAGGTGTTTGTTTCACCCGTCTCCAAGTTGCCTTTGTTTTTCCCGCACACCCACCCTTGTTTTCTTCAAGGACTCAGATTTCTTATTCAACTATCCATTTTATCGATGGAAGTCTCTCCATTCTTATCCGGTGTTTCTTATGAAGATTCTAACGGAGCTTCTAGTTCATCGTTCTTCGTTCTTTTTCTTCTCCGGTGGTTTCAAGTCAAGTTTTGTTGATCATACCTTTTTCCTCGTTTCAATGCTTTCTCATGCCGGTGCACCTCGTTATCATTTCACCTCTCACCATTCTATTGTTCCGGAGTGCTCAAGATGTCTCAGAAGATTCGTGTTTCCACTCTTAATCCGTTCAAGCTATTCCGAGGTCCTATCTTACTCAAGCCATTTAATTCAACTGGTGCAATCTCTCTTCTAAGCAATCATTCTACGGCGTTTCTTTTCAGTGGGCCCTAACCCACAGGTCTTTCCCAGGATCTTACCTGACTCTTCTTATTTTCCCGGAGGTAACCTCAATTTCATTTCGAAGTTTGACGTAAGAATGAATTATCATCAATCAAATGTCATTCTCCAAGATCTTTCAAATTCATTTCATCGTTGATTCAACTTTTATATTCTTCTTTATTCTGGAGTGCCTCAATAGCTCTTGGTGGTGTTTCTCATCGTTATTCTTGGATTTTGAAGGCTGAAGAAGAGTTTCTCTTTAATCTTGCTCCATTCTTTCAAGATTCGTGATTCTAGCTTGTTGCCATCCTCTCATAATTATTTTTCGATTGTGAGAATTCCTTTCACCCATCCGGAGTAATTCAAGAGTCTTCTCAGTTTGTTATCCGGAGCCCATCATCTCATAATTATTCATTGCCAGCTTTCAGCTCTCGTTCTTCAATTTTACCGGTGCAGCGTTCAAGTGATCTCTAATCGGCCCATGATTTATTATATTCACTTGTATCTAAATTCTCTCAAGCATCTTCGTCCATTTGCTAATTCTTCCCGGTGTTTCCTTATCTTTACTTTGTTCATAATCAATTCTTCCGGTGGTTCGTTCAAGATTTCTCTTCCTTTCTTATCATATCAATTTTATTTGTTGTTTTCAATCCTTCCGGTGGTTTGTTGAAGACCTTCTCAAGTTTGCGCTATATCTCTCTTAATCCTTTCTACGAGAATGAGTAGTGTGCCAAATCCGTTGATTGTCATCAATTTAAATTGGTGAAGGATAAGCATAATGCAATTCTTATTCTTGTTTCACCCAAATGATTAATTCCTTATTCCGGAGCCTCATCAAAATTCTCGGTTTCATTTGTTTCATATTTTCTTTTCCCGGAGTTCCAAGCTCTCTCAGTTATATCGTCATGAAGATCCATCTAATCATTACAAGGTTTCACTTTGTGTTTTCAACTTCTCTTTCTTTTGTATCCTTTTGTTTACCGGAGTTCTTTATGAAGGTTCTACATGATGGCTCAGCTATGATTTAATTCATTCTCGAAGGGTTCATCAAGATTCTTTTCAGACGAGCTCAAGCATTCTTCTTCTTGTAATCCGGAGTGCAATTCATGTTTTCATGATTCACATGCTGTCAAGATTGGGATATTTTTAAATCCATCAACCTATTCGTTGGTATTGTCTTGGGTTATATTTCACCTAAAGCCTTCCCCAAGGATGGTTGTTATTATGGTGCTTATATATGATCCAAGTTTTTCATTTATCCTCCCGGTGAAATAGTTTCTCGTCTCCTTGTTCATTCCAACCCAATTCTCTTCCCGTGAGTGGCAGGTTGTCACCTCATAATTTGAGTTGTATTCCATAAGACCATATATCATGATTACTCTTTTCGTTGTTGTTTTTACAACAATTCCGTTCGACTTTTTCTCCTAAAGATGCCTTGTCAAGCTCTTTTGTGGCAGAAGTTGGCATTTTCTTCTCCATTCTCCTATTTCAATTATCTATCTTCTATTCTTTTGTTCCAGAGGCATTGTGATGTCCATCTTTTCAACCCATCATCTCGTTTTGTCAAAAGATCATGATCTTTCCATGCCTATACTTTTATTGGAGTGTTGTGTCCTCTTTTCAAGTATCCTCTCATCTTGTCAAGTTCAATTCCTTCCATTTGCAGCCGGAGTGCTGCCCAAATTGTACTATTCCTTCCCTATCTTGCTTAACCGGAGTATTGTGCCCATTTGTTCAAGTTCTTTTCGCCTTATCAAGTCTTGCATCCCTTTCTCAACCGGAGTGTCGTGTTTTCATTTGAGCTCTCTCATCTTATCAAATTTTGACTCCCTTCTCAACCGGAGTGCGGTCTGAGATCTTTCTTACCCCTTGTTCCATTCATTCAATAGTTACGGAGGCAGTGTAGTGTGATTTCATCAAGTATCTTCTCATCTTATCAAGACCTTATTCAATTTCTTTTTCTTTTCAACCGGAGTGCTGCCCGAATTTGGTCTTCCTTGATCCCCATCCTTAACCGGAGTGTTTTTAATATATATCTTCCCTTCAACCTCAAGGTTTCGCATGTTCCTTGTCCCTCCTTTCTAACGGAGTGTTTTCGACCTTGTTCACCTTCGTTGTATTCTTTTCTCGAATTTGTTCTACCTTTTCAAGGTTCTTTGGTTTCACTCGTTTGTCAAAGAAGCAATTTGTTTTACCTCTTCTCTTTTCTCTTCCGTTTTCCCTCCGGTGCCATTCTAGATCTCGGGACGAGATCCTCTCGTAGTGGTGGAGTGTTGTAACGCCCCGAGACCGATGTGCCAGGTGTCTTGCAGTTATTCGTTGTCGTTGTCGTGTCATTTGCTTGCGTGTTGCATTTCATCATGTCATCATGTGCATTGCATCATCATATTTTCAAAACTTGCATCCGTCCCGGCCTCCTCGTTCTCTCCGTTGTCCGTTTTGAGCCCAGACACACTTGCACGCGCCCGCGGCATGTCCGAAATAGTATTTTATAAGTGGCCGGAAAATGTTCTCGGATTGGGTTGAAATTTGGTGTGCGACCTTATTATAGTGTAGACAGACCGCCTGTCAAGTTTCATCGCAATCGGAGTTCGTTTGACGCCCCAACGGATAAATATAGCGGCAATAGTAGCCGGTCTAACGTCGGACGTTTTCGTCTCCGGAAATAGTCGTCGGGCCGCCCTCTCTTCTCTTCTCTCAGCTCGAGACCGTCTACACAGATCACTACCTACCGCCAGGTCCAACCTAACCTCTCTCGTCAGCCCGCAACCCCCTCGCGTGCGTCCGAAAAATTGTCCCGGACCCGACCCGAGCAGTCGCCACCATCGTGTCCGGATCATCCTCAAACATCTACAAAACGTCACCGTTTTCTTATTTGGACTCCCTAGCTATTTTTTTCGCAGTCGTCCGTTTACGATCGGAGGGACAAGATACCCCCAAACCTAATTCATTTGCGTATATATATGGGTCCAAACCCTAGTTTTTAGGGACCCTGTCCCATCCTTCCATCGGTCCAATCCATCCCCGCCGCCACTTTCCTTTGTTTCAGTGCCGAGCCAACCACAGCCGATCCAACCCATCTCCCTCCCTCGATCCACCAATCCAGCTCCTCTCCTCCTCGTTTTTCCCATCCTCGTCGTTCGTCCCCGAGCAGCGCCTCCACCATCGCCGACAACCGCGACGCCGGGACCCTCGCGCTCGAGCTCCTCCCTCCTCACGCGCCTGAGACCAGCGGCTCTCCTCGAGCCGGCCGCAGCCGCAGCCCCGCACCGAGTCCCCTGCGTCCTTTTCCTCGCCTGCATCTCCTTCGTCAGCGCCGCCATGGATGGGCGTGCCCCGCGCCCGAGCACCATCTGCAGCCGCCATGCACGCCCGCACCGCTGGAGCTCCACCGTGCCGGAGTCGCCTCCCACCGCCGGGAATGGATCTGCCCCATCGCCGTCCTGATCCGTGACTGCCTCCGACGTCGGCGACCAGCAGCAACCGCCATGGAGCCCCTGCCTGCACCATGGATCCGTGCCCGAGTCTTCCCTGCTTCGTCAAGTTCGTCCCCGGCCAGTTCTTCCCCGCCTCAGAGCTCCCTTGAGCCGCCGGATCCCGCCGTCCCCACCGCCCATTTGTCGCCGGTGGTCGCCTCCGTGCCAAGTCCCTCGCCGCGCTGCATCTTGGCTGCAGCGAGCGGGAGCTGCAGTTATCCTTCGTTGACCAGGCCTCCTCTGCCCTGTACTCTGTCGAAGGGTCGAACCAGCGGAAACCGCTCGGTCCTGCTGGTTCACTCAAACCGGTCTGGCCCGATCCGTCCCAACCGGCCCCGAACCCCCTGCCCGTCTTCAGCAGGCCCGTGAGGCCCAGAGTGAGCGCTCTCATGCTATCCATCGCCCTGGACGAGATATTTCTCTCTTGCGCATGCTCTTGTGCAGCCTAGTTCATCCCAGATCCAGCCCATCGCATGTTTTTTTTCCTGTCTGCGAATTTATCTTTTATTCCAGAGTTGGTAGTTTTACAGAATAGCCCCTAGTCTTCATGCATTTAATATCTCATAAACCGTGCATCGGATGTAAATAATTTATATATGAAACTTGCTTAAAATTATGTGTAGATTAATAATATGCCACTTTCTTGCCATGTTAAAATGTTTAAAATGATGTTTGATTAAATTTGCTCCTATGCCATGTTAAAATGATTTTATTCATAACTTAATAACCGTAGCTCCGATTTAAATAAACTTTATATGTAAATGGGGTAGAAAAATGCCTAGTTTATCATGGTGCCCTCATCTTGCATGTTTAATAACTCTAAAATAATGTTTAGGGCAGAACAGGACCTAACCTAATATATGCACATGAGGAGTTTCCGGAATTGTTGTTCGTTGCTTCCGGCCTCATTTAACCTTGACTAGATAGGTAGTTTTTTTTTGCTTCCCCTCTTGCCATGTTTAACAACATTTAATATTGTTGAGTACCTAACCGAGAGAGAACTAAATAATTGATGTGGTGTTTTGTCAATATGCATCCCGATGCATATTGAGCTCCACTTAATTTGTAGGATTGTTTGTGCTCTTTGCCATGCCATGCATATTTAAACCGGACATGCATCATACTCGATTGTGCATCATGCCATGTTGATGTCGTGGTTGTTTACTATGTTGTGTGCTTCTTTTTCGGTGATTGCTTCTTCGGGTTGGTTCCGATAACGTCGTGTTGTGAGGACCCGTTCAACTTCGTCCGTTTGTCTTCTTCATGGACTCGTTCTTCTTCCTTACGGGATTTCAGGCAAGATGATCATACCCTCGAAATCACTACTATCTTTGCTATGCTAGTTTGCTCGCTCTTTTGCTATGCCATTGCTACGATGCCTACCACTTGCTTGTCAGCCTCCCAATTGCCATGTCAAACCTCTAACCCACCATGTCCTAGCAAACCGTTGATTGGCTATGTTACCGCTTTGCTCAGCCCCTCTTATAGCGTTGTTAGTTGCAGGTGAAGATTGAAGTTTGTTCCTTGTTGGAACATGGAGCTTGTTCCTTGTTGGAACATTTATTTACTTGTTGGGATATCACTATATATCTTATTTAATTAATGCGTCTATATACTTGGTAAAGGGTGGAAGGCTCGGCCTTATGCCTGGTGTTTTGTTCCACTCTTGCCGCCCTAGTTTCCGTCATATCGGTGTTATGTTCCCGAATTTTGCGTCCCTTACGCGGTTGGGCTATAATGGGAACCCCTTGACAGTTCGCCTTAAGTAAAGCTTTGCCAGCAATGCCCAACATTGGTTTTACCATTTGCCACCTAGCCTTTTTCCCTTGGGAGTCGCGCATCCCGAGGGTCATCTTTATTTTAACCCCCCCCCCCCCCCCCGGGCCAGTGCTTGTCTATGCGTTGGTCCAAACTAGATCCCCTTGCAGCGCCACCTCGGGGAAACTTGAGGGCTGGTTTTAGTTGTACGGACTGCTTATCCGGTGTTGCCCTGAGAACGAGATATGTGCAGCTCCTATCAGGATGTCGGCGCATCGGGCGGTGTTGCTGGTTTAGTTTTACCCTGTCGAAATGTCTTGTTGTACTGGGATACCGAGTCTGATCGGAACGTCTCGGGTGGAGGTCTATTCCTTCGTTGACCGTGAGAGCTTGTTATGGGCTAAGTTGGGACACCCTTCAGGGATTTGAACTTTCGAAAGCCGTGCCCGCGGTTATGGGCAGATGGGAATTTGTTAACGTCCGGTTGTAGAAAACCTGAAGTTGACCTTAATTAGAATGAATCAACCGCGTGTGTAACCGTGATGGTCTCTTTCCGGCGGAGTCCGGGAAGTGAACACGGTTGTTGGAGTTATGCTTGACGTAGGTAGACCAGGATCACTTCTTGATCATATTTTATCGACCGTGCCTTGCCTTCTCTTCTCGCTCTCTTTTGCGAATAGGTTAGCCACCATATATGCTAGTCGCTTGCTACAGCTCCACCTCATACCTTACCTTACCCATAAGCTTAAATAGTATTGATCGCGAGGGTGCGAGATTGCTGAGTCCCTGTGGCTCATAGATACTTCCAAAACAGCTTGCAGGTGCCGTTGAGACCGAGCAGATGGCGCAACCAAGCTCAGGAGGAGCTCGATGAAGATCTTGTCCTTTGTGTTGTTTCGTTCCAGTTGATCAGTAGTGGAGCCCAGTTGGGGTCGATCGGGGACCTTTGTCGCATTTGGGGTTCTTCTTTTATTTTGGTTCCGTAGTCGGACCATGAGTGTATTTGGTTGATGTAATGCCTTATTCATGTATTTGTGTGAAGTGGCGATTGTAAGCCAACTATGTAACCTTTTCCCCTATTGTATTACATGGGTTGTGTGAAGATTACCTCACTTGCGACATATGCCTTCAATGCGATTATGCCTCTAAGTCGTGCCTCGACACGTGGGAGATATAGTCGCATCGAGGGTGTTACAATATTGGTCGATGTAGATGCGCGCACGTGTGGTAGTAGAGGCGCACACGTAGCATGTACACGTATGTATAGCGGTCAGGGTGCAAGAAAGTAAATACGGCCACATACGTACATACGGGCGGGGTCTCGAACGCCTACTCGCGCGTACGTATGGCTAGGGCTCGTGTACATGGCTGGATCGGAACGGAGAAACAACATCGTCGTCGTGTTCATGGGGAGCCAATCGGCTGGGTCAGAACGAAATGCGTCGCCGTGTTCATCGGGAGGGCTTGGACAGAACAGCCGATGGAAACGAGGCCTGGCGTATCGCAGAACGGAGGAAACGGCCTTCTGTTCGACCGGCCATGTTTGAAACGAGATCCTGTTCATCAGGAGGGGTCTGGCGTACCACAAAACGGAGGAAACGAACCTCCTACGGTCGAAATGGGGGTCCTGTTGATCGGGAGGGGTGTGGCAGACCGCAAAACGGAGGAAACGGACTTGTGTTGGAGCGCTATGGTCGAAACGGGGGTCCTGCTCATCGGGAGGAGTGTGGCGTACTGCAAAACGGGACTCTTCGGGATACTGTTCATCTCCACCGTCGGCCCCCTCCAGCCTCCACGGGCTACTGTTCATCCACCGTCGACCTCCTCCAGCCTCCACCTGCGACTGTTCATCCATGGGCTCCTGTTCATCCAGCCTCCACCACGCGCTACTCCACCGGCTACTGTTTAACCAGCCTTCTCCATGGGCTCCTGTTCAACCACCCCTCCATGGGCTACTGTTCATCTTGCCCTCCACCATCTACTGTTCATCCTGCCCTCCACGGGGTGGTCCTGTTCATCCTGCCCTCCACGGGGTCCTGTTCATCCAGGCCCAACCGGCTCGATCGATCGGGGTACTTTTCATCCAGAGCAACACCGCGGGTTCCTGTTCATCCACCCCCACCGGGAACTGTTCATACAACCCCCCCCCCCCCCCCGCGCGCGCAACGCTCACTGTTCATCCAGAGCCAGCATCGATCGGCTTCAGCTAGCAACAGTAGCGAAGCAATCGCTCGATCGGGTTCAGTTAACAGCCATCGATCGATCGCTCGGGTTCAGTAACGCGTAGCCTGCAGTGCAATCGCTCGGGTTCAGTTAGTGCCCAATGCCTCGCACACACGCGCGTACGTACAAGAGAAACACGTATCGCTCGGCCCCCGACCACCCACCATAACCGGGGACTCCCTGATATTTTCCGCGCCCTGGCTTCTACCACGGTTTTTTCCGTCATTGACGGCCCAAAGAATGTCATGCAGCTGCATCTCCGGCCCGCCCAGGACGAAAAGCCCATTTTCTGTCATAATTTTTTGTCATAGAAGTATGACCCCACCACATCTATGATGATACCGTGTTTTGTCATAATTATTGTCATAGAAGTGTCATAAGTATGACAGAAAAAAAATTGTTCGGCCCAAAATGTCACGGATGTGTCTTTTTTGTAGTGTAAGCTAACGGAATGGGTCAAGTCAATCACATCATTCTCCTAATGATGTGATCCCGTTTATCAAATGACAACTCATGTCCATGGTTAGGAAACATAACCATCTTTGATCAACGAGCTAGTCAAGTAGAGGAATACTAGTGCCACTATGTTTGTCTATGTATTCACACATGTATTATGTTTCCGGTTAATACAATTCTAGCATGAATAATAAACATTTATCATGACATAAGGAAATAAATAATAACTTTATTATTGCCTCTAGGGCATATTTCCTTCAGAGGTTCCAGCCCCCAAGCCCGAGGTGTCCGAGCAAGGAGCTCGACACCCCAGAATAGTGACACGACTCGGCCGATGTGGTAAGGCGAAGCCCCCAGTCTAGCTGATCTGGCAGAGTTGGTCGGCAAGGTGACAATGAAGCCGCCACGCCAGTCGACCTGTTCGGCATGGTGGACGTCAGTTTAATGAAGCGACGGCTGCGCGGCCGATGTGGTGAGATGAAGTTCTCGATTCAGTTAACATGGCGAAGCTGTGATCGGCGGATGTTGAAGTCTCATGCACATCGAAGTGACCGTGTAACGCAGTCAAGATTGACTACCTGCACACATAAAACAGTGCAAGCAAAAAAATCGAAAGAAAAATTGCATAATTAATATATGCAAAGCGAATCATGAGGTAAGTTTGGCCTGTGCGCCGGGGTTGGTTCGACGGAGTGGCAGCGCGGACCCATCGATGCAGGTCGGCATGCGCGGGGCGGCAACATCGGCCTAGTATGATCCGAACTCATTTGCGGAGGTGTCGGTCAGTGCGGTGGCTGTCGGCCTGATCCGATGTAGCAATTGTTGTGAAAGAGACGCCCCTGAAGTACTCATACAACTTCATGTGGTAGGTACCACGTAAGTTGCTTGTCGCATCAATCCAATCTCGATGGTCGTGAAACAACTGGTAGTGCTAATTGCATCAGGGAAGCATATGAAAAAGAGACCATTAGTGAAAAGTGTAGATGGCCTCCCAACTTAATTAAATAATAGAGGAAAGGAAAGAACAAATCTCCCTGTTGCCGCGTTGAGCCGAACTCCCGTCGGCCTCACGTGCATGTTGTGCACGGTATTGCGCCATCTCCTCGGCTGGTTCGCCGCCGTTTGGATTGTTTTTTTAGATGTGCAGCAGGTGGCCGCCGCGCAACCTAGATCGGACGTACTGCCTACTGATGATGTCCAGGCAATGTGCCGATGGCGTGACGAAGCCCAAATTTATAATGCAGACCATGTCACGCACAAGGTGTCCGTCAGTCGACGCACGACAAACCGAACTGTCGAGAAGATAGCCATGTCGGAGCGGCGCGGAGGAGCTCCCTTAACAATGAACGGCACCTCTCAAAACAAGTTTGCACAACGTTCAGACCTCAAAAAATTAGAAAACAATACGTATCCGAAGACAAACTACTTATTAAAGTAGCCTATTTCCTCAAGACTTATAATTACATAAGGAAGAAAGAGGGAGAAAAAAAAGTTGAATCTCCCTAATAATCTCCTAGTGCACATAGCGATTCTGGAGAGAAAATTAGGCTTTGGATAGTCTGCCCGCGTGAAGTTGCAGCCACGGGCTCGAAGTAGGTGCGCTAGGTCAGACCAGGTAGACCTAAAACACCATATACATGTGCTGTCCCAAAATATGGCTGCAAAAAATAATGCGGCAGAAACCAACAAAAAACATTTTACGTAAAATAAATTTACGTTGTAGACGGACAACTAGGAAAAATAAAACTTGGCATTGTTCCGCGTGGTTGCGATGGACAGAGCAGCGGACTTTTACGCATCATGCTGCAGTTAGATCGATGTAGGATCGATTGTCTCCTGTACATCAGCCAGATCGATTGGGCCGGTTTGATCTCCCAGAGGGCTATGCACGAGCAATTGATGAAGAACAGCAAAGATCAAACATTAGATTCCTTCACGTGAACTAGTAAAGTAAAATGCACTATTCAATTATTGAAGACCGTGCTGCGCTTTAGATTAATGGTATTAATACACGAGCTCAATTAGCTTTCCTGACGCTTCACGTGGTGGAGGAACTAGCCCACCGGCGGATCGCTGTTTCCAGATGTATGTTGATGCAGGGCATCTTCTTGAGCTACGTGTTGTAATCCTCGCGAGTAGTTGCACCGGTCACTAGCCGAGTTGCTCCACGATCCCTTGGACCAAATCAGCCTGGGAATCGTCTTCGGGTTGCTGCCGCGGCCGTGTACGTCAGCGCTTATGGACAGCTCGGATCGGGGGTCGTTGAAGCGGCAGCCGCCATCCGAGTTCCTTCGAAGCTCGGTCACCAAAAATTCTGATCGTCCCACCGATCCGCGGAGATCGCCCAACAGCCTCTCAATAAAAGCATCGATGTCGCTTCTATATCGGCGTATTTCATAGTAGGGGTCCTAAGTTAGGCATTTAGGAGCGATGGTAACATGGACACGGGATTTTATCCAGGTTCGAGCCCTCTTGATGGTGGTAAAACTCTACGTCCGGCTTTTGATTATATTCATATGGAGGATAGTACAGGGTGCATACATCTACCACGAGATTGTTATAATGAATATGAGATTGTATATTGACTAGCCTGGCCTCGGTTTATACAAGACACCGGAGGCCTAGGGTTTTAGAAGAGTCCTTGTCTTGGGCACCAAGTTTTGTGGAGTCTTCCTTGTGTGTGGCATGGGTTGTCCGAACTGGCCCAATAGTGAACCACCATGGGGTCCTCAGCCCGATACACCTGTTCGGAAGACGACGTGTTGAGTACCCCCTAGTTGAGGACATCGTCACTAACCATTTACGACGAGCTCTATGTCACCTCCATAAACGAGAAACATATCCTTAGTCTTTTTCAGGTATTTCAGGATATTCTTGACCGCTGTGCAGTGATCCACTCCTGGATTACTTTGGTACCTTCCTGCTAAACTAATAGCAAGGCACACA
The DNA here is from genome assembly GCA_034509565.1 of Triticum monococcum. Lineage (NCBI taxonomy): Eukaryota > Viridiplantae > Streptophyta > Magnoliopsida > Poales > Poaceae > Triticum > Triticum monococcum. Next base: position 594,566,458 of record CM067846.1, read on the forward strand.
TCAGGTCTGGTACACAACATTGCATACATGAAAGAGCCTATGGCTGAAGCATGAGGAACATTTTTCATTTTCTCTCTATCTTCTACATTGGTCGGGCATTGAGTCTTACTCAGCTTCACACCTTGTAACACAGGCAAGAACCCTTTCTTTGCTTGATCTATTTTGAACTTCTTAAAAACTTTATCAATGTATGTGCTTTGTGAAAGTCTAATTGAGCGTCTTGATCTATCTCTATAGATTTTGATGCCCAATATATAAGTAGCTTCACCGAGGTCTTTCATTGAAAAACTCTTATTCAAGTATCCTTTTATGCTATCCAGAAATTCTATATCATTTCCAATCAACAATATGTCATCCACATATAATATTAGAAATGCTACAGAGCTCCCACTCACTTTCTTGTAAATACAGGCTTCTCCAAAAGTCTGTATAAAACCATATGCTTTGATCATACTATCAAAACGTTTGTTCCAACTCTGAGATGCTTGCACCAGTCCATAGATGGATCGCTGGAGCTTGCACACTTTGTTAGTACCCTTTGGATCGATAAAACCTTCAGGTTGCATCATATACAACTCTAATTCCAGAAATCCATTCAGGAATGCAGTTTTTACATCCATTTGCCAAATTTCATAATCATAAAATGCGGCAATAGCTAACATGATTCGGACGAACTTAAGCATCGCTACGGGTGAGAAAGTCTTATCGTAGTCAACCCCTTGAACTTGTCGAAAACCTTTCGCAACAAGTCAAGCTTTGTAGACAGTAACATTACCGTCGGCGTCAGTCTTCTTCTTGAAGATCCATTTATTCTCGATGGCTTGCCGATCATCGGGCAAGTCAACCAAAGTCCACACTTTGTTCTCATACATGGATCCCATCTCAGATTTCATGGCCTCAAGCCATTTTGCGGAATCTGGGCTCATCATCGCTTCCTCATAGTTCGTAGGTTCGTCATGGTCAAGTAACATGACCTCCAGAACAGGATTAACGTACCACTCGGGTGCGGATCTTACTCTGGTTAACCTATGAGGTTCGGTAGTAACTTGATCTGAAGTTTCATGATCATCATCATTGGCTTCCTCACTAATTGGTGTAGGTGTCATAGGAACCGGTTTCTGTGATGGACCACTTTCCAATAAGGGAGCAGGTACAGTTACCTCATCAAGTTCTACTTTCCTCCCATTCACTTCTTTCGAGAGAAACTCCCTATCTAGAAAGGATCCATTCTTAGCAACAAATGTCTTGCCTTTGGATCTATGATAGAAGGTGTACCCAACAGTCTCCTTTGGGTATCCTATGAAGACACATTTCTCCAATTTGGGTTTGAGCTTATCAGGTTGAAGCTTTTTCATATAAGCATCGCAGCCCCAAACTTTAAGAAACGACAATTTTGGTTTCTTGTCAAACCATAGTTCATAAGGCGTCGTCTCAACGGATTTAGATGGTGCCCTATTTAATGTGAATGTAGCTGTCTCTAAAGCGTAACCCCAAAACGATAGCGGTAAATCAGTAAGAGACATAATAGATTGTTGGAAATATGCCCTAGAGGCAATAATAAATTGATTATTATTATATTTTCTTGTTCATGATAATCGTTTATTATCCATGCTAGAATTGTATTGATAGGAAACTCAGATACATGTGTGGATACATAGACAACACCATGTCCCTAGTAAGCCTCTAGTTGACTAGCTCGTTGATCAATAGATGGTTACGGTTTCCTGACCATGGACATTGGATGTCGTTGATAACGGGATCACATCATTAGGAGAATGATGTGATGGACAAGACCCAATCCTAAGCATAGCACTAGATCGTGTAGTTCGTATGCTAAAGCTTTGCTAATGTCAAGTATCATTTCCCTAGACCATGAGATTGTGCAACTCCCGGATACCGTAGGAGTGCTTTGGGTGTGCCAAACGTCACAACGTAACTGGGTGGCTATAAAGGTACATTACAGGTGTCTCCGAAAGTATCTGTTGGGTTGGCACGAATCGAGACTGGGATTTGTCACTCCGTGTAAACGGAGAGGTATCTCTAGGCCCACTCGGTAGGACATCATCATAATGTGCACAATGTGATCAAGGAGTTGATCACGGGATGATGTGTTACGGAACGAGTAAAGAGACTTGCCGGTAACGAGATTGAACAAGGTATCGGGATACCGACGATCGAATCTCGGGCAAGTATCGTACCGATAGACAAAGGGAATTGTATACGGGGTTGATTAAGTCCTTGACATCGTGGAACATGTGGGTGCCAACATGGGTATCCAGATCCCGCTGTTGGTTATTGACCGGAGAACGTCTCGGTCATGTCTGCATGTCTCCCGAACCCGTAGGGTCTACACACTTAAGGTTCGATGACGCTAGGGTTATAAAGGAAGTTAGTATGTGGTTACCGAATGTTGTTCGGAGTCCCGGATGAGATCCCGGACATCACGAGGAGTTCCGGAATGGTCCGGAGGTAAAGATTTATATATGGGAAGTCATGTTTTGAACACCGGAAAAGTTTCGGGGTTTATCGGTAATGTATCGGGACCACCGGGAGGGTCCCGGGGGTCCACCAAGTGGGGCCACCAACCCCGGAGGCTTGCATGGGCCAAGAGTGGTGAGGGACCAGCCCCTTAGTGGGCTGGTGCGCCTCCCATAAGGGCCCATGACGCCTAAGAGGTGGAAAGGGGGCAAACCCTAGGGGATATGGGCCTTAGGGCCCATATTGGTGCGCCTCCCTCTCCTCTCCCCCTCTTGGCCGCCACCTTTGATCCCCATCTAGGGTTGCCGTCCCCCTAGGGGTGGGAACCCTAGAGGGGGCGCATCCCCTCCCCTTCCCTATATATATGAGGCCTAGGGCTGCCCATAAGACACGCGATTCAATCTCTCTTGGTGCAGCCCTGCGTCTCTTCTTCCTCCTCTTCTGTGGTGCTTGGCGAAGCCCTGCAGGATAGCCACGCTCCTCCACCACCACCACGCCGTTGTGCTGCTGTTGGATGAAGTCTTCCTCAACCTCTCCCTCTCTCCTTGCTGGATCAAGGCGTGGGAGACGTCACCGGGCTGTACATGTGTTGAACGCGGAGGTGTCGTCCGTTCGGCACTAGATCATCGGTGATTTGGATCACGACGAGTACGACTCCATCAACCCCGTTCTCTTGAACGCTTCCGCTTAGCGATCTACAAGGGTATGTAGATGCACTCTCATTCCCCTCGTTGCTAGTCTCTCCATAGATAGATCTTGGTGACACGTAGGAAAATTTTGAATTTTTGCTACGTTCCCCAACAGTGGTGTCAGAGCTAGGTCTATTGCGTAGATTCTATGCACGAGTAGAACAAAAAGTAGTTGTGGGCGTTGATTTTGTTCAATATGCTTGCCGTTACTAGTCTTATCTTGATTCGGCGGCATTGTGGGATGAAGCGGCCCGGACCGACCTTACACGTACTCTTACGTGAGACTGGTTCCACCGACAAACATGCACTAGTTGCATAAGGTGGCTGGCAGGTGTCTGTCTCTCCCACTTTAGTCAGATCGGATTCGATGAAAAGGGTCCTTATGAAGGGTAAATAGCAATTGGCATATCACGTTGTGGTTTTTGCGTAGGTAAGAAACGTTCTTGCTAGAAATCCATAGCAGCCACGTAAAACATGCAAACAACAATTAGAGGACGTCTAACTTGTTTTTGCAGGGTATGCTATGTGATGTGATATGGCCAAAGGATGTGATGAATGATATATGTGATGTATGAGATGATCATGTTCTTGTAATAGGAATCACGACTTGCATGTCGATGAATATGACAACCGGCAGGAGCCATAGGAGTTGTCTTTATTTATTTATGACCTGCGTGTCAACATAAACGTCATGTAATTACTTTACTTTATTGCTAACCGTTAGCTGTAGTAGTAGAAGTAATAGTTGACGAGACAACTTCAAGAAGACACGATGATGGAGATCATGATGATGGAGATCATGGTGTCGTGCCGGTGACGATGATGATCATGGAGCCCCGAAGATGGAGATCAAAAGGAGCACTATGATATTGGCCATATCATGTCACTATTTGATTGCATATGATGTTTATCATGTTTATACATCTTATTTGCTTAGAACGACGGTAGTAAATAAGATGATCCCTTACAACAATTTCAAGAAGTGTTCTCCCCTAACTGTACACCATTGCGACAGTTCGTGTTTCGAAGCACCACGTGATGATCGGGTGTTAGATTCTAACGTTCACATATAACGGGTGTAAGACAGATTTACACACGCGAAACACTTAGGGTTAACTTGACGAGCCTAGCATGTACAAACATGGCCTCGGAACACAGAAGACCGAAAGGTCGAGCATGAGTCGTATAGAAGATACGATCAACATGAAGATGTTCACCGATGATGACTAGTCCGTCTCACGTGATGATCGGACACGGCCTAGTTGACTCGGATCATGTAATCACTTAGATGACTAGAGGGATGTCTATCTGAGTGGGAGTTCATAAGATGAACTTAATTATCCTGAACATAGTCAAAAGGATTTTGCAAATTATGTCGTAGCTCGCGCTTTAGTTCTACTGTTTAGATATGTTCCTAGAGAAAAATTAGTTGAAAGTTGATAGTAGCAATTATGCGGACTAGGTCCATAAACCGAGGATTGTCCTCATTGCTTCATAGAAGGTTTATGTCATTAATGCACCGCTCAGTGTGCTGAACCTCGAACGTTGTCTGTGGATGTTGCGAACATCTGACATACACATTTTGATAACTACGTGATAGTTCAGTTAAACGGTTTAGAATTGAGGCACCAAAGACGTTTTGAAACGTCGCGAAACATATGAGATGTTTTGAGGGCTGAAATTGGGATTTCAGGCTCGTGCCCACGTCAAGAGGTATAAGACCTCCGACGATTTTCTTAACCTGCAAACTAAGGGAGAAAAGCTCAATTGTTGAGCTTGTACTCAGATTGTCTGAGTACAACAGTCACTTGAATCGAGTGGGAGTTGATCCTCCAGATGAGATAGTGATGTTTCTCCGAAGTCATTACCACCAAGCTGCTAGAGCTTCATGATGAACTATAATATATCAGGGACATATATGATGATCCTTGAGATATTCGCGATGTTTGACACCGCAAAAGTAGAGATCAAGAAGGAGCATCAATTGTTGATGGTTAGTGAAACCACTAGTTTCAAGAAGGGCAAGGGCAAGAAGGGATACTTCATGAAACAGCAATTCAGCTGCTGCTCTAGTGAAGAAACCCAAGGTTGAACCCAAACCCGAGACTAAGTGCTTCTGTAATAAGAGGAACAGCCACTGGAGCAGAATTACCCTAGATACTTGGTAGATAAGAAGGCTGGCAAGGTCGATAGAAGTATATTGGATATACATTATGTTAATGTGTACTTTACTAGTACTCCTAGTAGCACCAGGGTATTAGATACCAGTTCGGTTGCTAAGTGTTAGTAACTCGAAATAAAAGCTGCGGAATAAACGGAGACTAGCTAAAGGTGAGATAACGATATGTGTTGGAAGTATTTCCAAGGTTGATCAAATATCGTACGCTCCCTCTACCATCGAGATTGGTGTTTGCATTGAGCATAGACATGATTGGATTATGTCTATCACAATACGGTTATTCATTTAAGGAGAATAATGGTTACTTTGTTTATTTGAATAATACCTTCAATGGTCTTACACCTAAAATGAATGGTTTATTGAATCTCGATCGTAGTGATACACATGTTCATGCCAAAAGATAGTAATGATAGTACCACCTACTTGTGGCACTGCCACGTAAGTCATATCGGTATAAAACGCATGAGGAAGCTCCATGTTGATGGATCTTTGGGCTCACTCATTTTTGAAAAGTTTGAGACACGCGAACCATGTCTATTGGTGTATATGCATGAAGAAACTCCATGCAAATGGACCATTTGGACTCACTTGATTTTGAATCAGTTGAGACGTGCAAATCATACCACATGGGCAAGATGACTGAAAGCCTCGTTTTCAGTAAAATGGAACTAGAAAGCAACTTGTTGGAAGTAATACATTTTGATGTGTGCAGTCCAATAGGTGCTGAGGCATGTAGTGGATATCATTATGTTCTTACTTCACAGATGATTTGAGTAGATGTTGAGTATATTTACTTGATGAATCACGAGTCTGAATTATTGAAAGGTTCAAGTAATTTCAGTGTGAAGTTGAAAGATCGTCGTGACAAGAGGATAAAAGATCTATGATATGATTATAGAGATGAATATCTGAATTACGAGTTTGGCACAGAATTAAGACATTGTGGAAATTGTTTCACAACTAATACAGCCTGGAACACCATAGTGTGATGGTGTGTCCGAACATCATAACTGCACCCTATTGGATATGATGCATACCATGATGTTTCTTATCGAATTACCACGATAGTTTATGGGTTAGGCATTAGAGACAACCGCATTCACTTTAAATAGGGCACCACGTAATTCCGATGAGATGACACCGTATGAACTATGGTTTAGAGAAACCTAAGCTGTCATTTCTTAAAAGTTTGGGGTTGCGACGCTTATGTTAAAAAGTTTCAGGCTGATAAGCTCGAACCCAAAGCGGATAAATGCATCTTCATAGGACACCCAAAACAGTTGGGTATACCTCCTGTCTCAGATCCGAAAGCAATAAGGGATTGTTTCTAGAATTGGGCCCTTTCTCGAGGAAAAGTTTCTCTTGAAAGAATTGAGTGGGAGGATGGTGGAGACTTGATGAGGTTATTGAATCGTCTCTTCAACTAGTGTGTGGCAGGGCACAGGAAGTTGTTCCTGTGGCACCTACACCAATTGAAGTGGAAGCTTATGATATTGATCACGAGACTTCGGATCAAGTCACTCCCAAACCTCGTGGGATGACAAGGATGCGTACTACTTCAGAGTGGTACGTAATCCTGTCTTGGAAGTCATGTTGCTAGACAACAATGAACCTACGAGCTATGGAGAAGCGGTGGTGAGCCTGGATTCCGATAAATGGCTCGAGGCCATATAATCTGAGAGAGGATCCATGTATAAAACAAAGTGTAGACTTTGGAAGAACTACTTGATGGTCGTAAGGCTGTTAGGTACATATGGATTTTAAAAGGAAGACGGACAATGATGGTAAGTATCACCATTAAGAAAGCTCGACTTGTCGTTATAATGTTTTCCGACAAGTTCAAGGAGCTGACTATGATGAGACTTTCTCACTCGTAGCGATGCTAAGAGACTGTTGGAATTATATTAGCGATCACTGCATTATTTATGAAATCTTGCAGATGGGATGTCAAAACATTGTTTCCTCGACGATTTTCTTGAGGAAAGGTTGTATGTGATACAACCGGAAGGTTTTGTCAATCCTGATATATGCTAATAAGTATGCAAAGCTCCAGCAATCCCTCTAAGGACTGGAGTAAGCATCTCGGAGTTGGAATGTATGCTTTCATGAGATGATCAAAGATTTTGGTGTATACAAAGTTTATGAGAAACTTGTATTTCCAAAGAAGTGAGTGGGAGCACTATAGAATTTCTGATGAGTATATGTTGTTGACATATTGTTGATCAGAAATGACGTAGAATTTCTGGAAAGCATATAGGGTTATTTGGAAAGTGTTTTTCAATGGAAAGCCTGGACTAAGCTACTTGAACATTGAGCATCAAGATCTATAAGGATAGATCAAAACGCTTAATGGTACTTTCAAATGAGCACATACATTGACATGATCTTGAAGGTGTTCAAGATGGATCAGTCAAAGAAGGAGTTCTTGCCTGAGTTGTAAGGTATGAAGTTAAGACTTAAAGCTCGACCACGGCAGAATAGAGAGAAAGGACGAAGGTCGTCCCCTATGCTTAAGACGTAGGCTCTACAGTATGCTATGCTGTGTACCGCACCTGAAGTGTGCCTTGCCATGAGTCAGTCAAGGGGTACATGAGTGATCCAAGAATGGATCACAAGACAACGGTCAAAGTTATCCTTAGTAACTAGTGGACTAAGGAATTTTCTCGATTATGGAGGTGGTAAAAGAGTTCGTCATAAAGAGTTACGTCGATGCAAGCTTAACACCTATCCGGATAGCTCTGAGTAGAGATACCGGATACATATAGTGGAGCAACAATTTAGAATAGCTCCAAGTAGAACAGTTATTTGAAATGGCTCCAAATAGAGCGTGGTAGCTGCATCTAGGAGATGACATAAAGATTTGTAAAGCACACACGGATCTGAAAGGTTCAGACCCGTTGACTAAAACCTCTCTCACAAGCAACATGATCAAACCCAGAACTCATTGAGTGTTAATCACATAGTGATGTGAACTAGATTATTGACTCTGGTAAACTCTTGGGTGTTAGTCACATGGCGATGTGACCTGTGAGTGTTAATCACATGGCGATGTGAACTAGATTATTGACTCTAGTGCAAGTGGGAGACTGTTGGAAATATGCCCTAGAGGCAATAATAAATTGATTATTATTATAGTTCCTTGTTCATGATAATCGTTTATTATCCATGCTAGAATTGTATTGATAGGAAACTCAGATACATGTGTGGATACATAGACAACACCATGTCCCTAGTAAGCCTCTAGTTAACTAGCTCGTTGATCAATAGATGGTTACGGTTTCCTGACCATGGACATTGGATGTCGTTGATAACGGGATCACATCATTAGGAGAATGATGTGATGGACAAGACCCAATCCTAAGCATAGCACTAGATCGTGTAGTTCGTATGCTAAAGCTTTGCTAATGTCAAGTATCATTTCCCTAGACCATGAGATTGTGCAACTCCCGGATACCGTAGGAGTGCTTTGGGTGTGCCAAACGTCACAACGTAACTGGGTGGCTATAAAGGTACATTACAGGTGTCTCCGAAAGTATCTGTTGGGTTGGCACGAATCGAGACTGGGATTTGTCACTCCGTGTAAACGGAGAGGTATCTCTGGGCCCACTCGGTAGGACATCATCATAATGTGCACAATGTGATCAAGGAGTTGATCACGGGATGATGTGTTACGGAACGAGTAAAGCGACTTGCCGGTAACGAGATTGAACAAGGTATCGGGATACCGACGATCGAATCTCGGGCAAGTATCGTACCGATAGACAAAGGGAATTGTATACGGGATTGATTAAGTCCTTGACATCGTGGTTCATCCGATGAGATCATCGTGGAACATGTGGGAGCCAACATGGGTATCCAGATCCCGCTGTTGGTTATTGACCGGAGAACGTCTCGGTCATGTCTGCATGTCTCCCGAACCCGTAGGGTCTACACACTTAAGGTTCGATGACGCTAGGGTTATAAAGGAAGTTGGTATGTGGTTACCGAATGTTGTTCGGAGTCCCGGATGAGATCCCGGACGTCACGAGGAGTTCCGGAATGGTCCGGAGGTAAAGATTTATATATGGGAAGTCATGTTTTGAACACCGGAAAAGTTTCGGGGTTTATCGGTAATGTATCGGGACCACCGGGAGGGTCCCGGGGGTCCACCAAGTGGGGCCACCAACCCCGGAGGCTTGCATGGGCCAAGAGTGGTGAGGGACCAGCCCCTTAGTGGGCTGGTGCGCCTCCCATAAGGGCCCATGGCGCCTAAGAGGTGGAAAGGGGGCAAACCCTAGGGGATATGGGCCTTAGGGCCCATATTGGTGCGCCTCCCTCTCCTCTCCCCCTCTTGGCCGCCACCTTTGATCCCCATCTAGGGCTGCCGCCCCCCTAGGGGTGGGAACCCTAGAGGGGGTGCAGCCCCTCCCCTTCCCTATATATATGAGGCCTAGGGCTGCCCATAAGACACGCGATTCAATCTCTCTTGGTGCAGCCCTGCGTTTCTTCTTCCTCCTCTTCTGTGGTGCTTGGCGAAGCCCTGCAGGATAGCCACGCTCCTCCACCACCACCACGTCGTTGTGCTGCTGTTGGATGAAGTCTTCCTCAACCTCTCCCTCTCTCCTTGCTGGATCAAGGCGTGGGAGACGTCACCGGGCTGTACGTGTGTTGAACGCGGAGGTGCCGTCCGTTCGGCACTAGATCATCGGTGATTTGGATCACGACGAGTACGACTCCATCAACCCCGTTCTCTTGAACGCTTCCGCTTAGCGATCTACAAGGGTATGTAGATGCACTCTCCTTCCCCTCGTTGCTAGTCTCTCCATAGATAGATCTTGGTGACACGTAGGAAAATTTTGAATTTCTGCTACGTTCCCCAACATAGATCGCACCATATCTAGTAAAGTACGGTTACGACGTTCGGACACACCATTACGCTGTGGTGTTCTGGGTGGCGTGAGTTGCGAAACTATTCCGCATTTTAAATGAAGACCAAACTCATAACTCAAATATTCTCCTCCATGATCGGATCATAGAAACTTTATTTTCTTGTTACGATGATTTTCCACTTCACTCTAAAATTCTTTGAACTTTTTAAATGTTTCATACTTATGTTTCATCAAGTAGATATACCCATATCTGCTCAAATCATCTATGAAGGTAAGAAGATAACGATACCCGTCGCGAGCCTCAATATTCATCGGGCCACATACATCAGTATGTATGATTTTCAACAAATATGTTGCTTGCTCCATAGTTCCGAAGAACGGCATTTTAGTCATCTTGCCCATGAGGCATGGTTCGCAAGTACCAAGTGATTCATAATCAAGTGATTCCAAAAGTCCATCAGAATGGAGTTTCTTCATGCACTTTACACCAATATGACCTAAACACCAGTGCCACAAATAAGTTGGACTATCATTATCAACTCTACATCTTTTGGTTTCAACATTATGAATATGTGTATCACTACTATCGAGATTCATCAAAAATAGACCACTCTTTAAGGGTGCATGACCATAAAAGATATTACTCATATAAATAGAACAACCATTATTCTCTGATTTAAATGAATAACCGTCTCGCATCAAACAAGATCCAGATATAATGTTCATGCTCAACGCTGGCACCAAATAGCAATTATTCAGGTCTAAAACTAATCCCGAAGGTACATGTAGAGGTAGCGTGCCGACGGCGATCACACCGACTTTGGAACCATTTCCCACGCGCATCGTCACCTCGTCCTTAGCCAATCTTCGCTTAATCCGTAGTCACTGTTTCGAGTTGCAAATATTAGCAACATAACCAGTATCAAATACCCAGGTGCTACTGCGAGCTTTAGTAAGGTACACATCAATAACATGTATATCACATATACCTTTGTTCACCTTGCCATCCTTTTTATCCGCCAAATACTTGAGGCAGTTCCACTTCCAGTGACCGGTCCCTTTGCAATAGAAGCACTCAGTCTCAGGCTTAGGTCCAGACTTGGGTTTGTTCTCTTGAGCAGCAACTTGTTTGTTGTTCTTCTTGAAGTTCCCTTTCTTCCTCCCTTTACCCTTTTTCTTGAAACTAGTGGTCTTATTGACCATCAACACTTGATGTTCCTTCTTGATTTCTACCTCCGCAGCTTTTAGCATTGCGAAGAGCTCAGGAATCGTCTTATCCATCCCTTGCATTATATAGTTCATCATGAAGCTCTTGTAGCTTGGTCGCAGTGATTGAAGAACTCTGTCAATGACACTATCAACAGGAAGATTAACTCCCAGTTGAGTCAAGTGGTTATGATACTCAGACATTCTGAGTATATGTTCACTGACATAACTATTCTCCTCCATCTTGCAGCTGTAGAACTTATTGGACTTCATATCTCTCAATCCGGGCATTTGCTTGAAATATTAACTTCAACTCCTGGAACATCTCATATGCTCCATGACGTTCAAAATGTCGTTGAAGTCCCGGTTCTAAGCCGTAAAGCATGGCACACTGAACTATCGAGTAGTCATCAGCTTTGCTCTGCCAGACGTTCATAACATCTGGCGTTGCTCCTGCAGCGGGTTTGGCACCCAGTGGTGCTTCCAGGACGCAATTCTTCTGTGCAGCAATGAGGATAATCCTCAAGTTACAGACCCAGTCCGTGTAATTGATACAATCATCTTTCAACTTTTCTTTCTCAAGGAACGCATTAAAATTTAACGAAACAACAACACGGGCCATCTATCTACAACAACATAGACAAGCAAAATACTATCAGGTACTAAGTTCATGACAAATTAAAGTTCAATTAATCATATTTAAGAACTCCCACTTAGATAGACATCCCTCTAATCATCTAAGTGATCACATGATCCATATCAACTAAACCATGTCCGATCATCACGTGAGATGGAGTAGTTTTCAATGGTGAACAACACTATGTTGATCATGTCTACTATATGATTCACGCTCGACCTTTCGGTCTCAGTGTTCCGAGGCCATATCAGCATATGCCAGGCTCGTCAAGTTTAGCCCGAGTATTTCTGCATGTGCAAAAACTGGCTTGCACCCATTGTATATGAACGTAGAGCTTATCACACCCGATCATCACGTGGTGTCTATGCACGACGGACTTTGGCAACGGTGCATACTCAGGGAGAACACTTGTACCTTGAAATTTAGTGAGAGATCATCTTATAATGCTACCATCAATCAAGCAGAATAAGATGCATAAAGAATAAACATCACATGCAATCAATATAAGTGATATGATATGGCCATCATCATCTTGTACCTGTGATCTCCATCTCCAAAGCACCGTCATGATCACCTGAAGGAAATATGCCCTAGAGGCAATAATAAAGTTATTATTTATTTCCTTATTTCATGATAGATGTTTATTATTCATGCTAGAATTGTATTAACCGGAAACTTAGTACATGTGTGAATACATAGACAAACAGAGTGTCACTAGTATGCCTCTACTTGACTAGCTCGTTAATCAAAGATGGTTATGTTTCCTAACCATAGACATGAGTTGTCATTTGATAAGCGGGGTAACATCATTAGGGGAATGATGTGATTGACTTGACCCATTCCGTTAGCTTAGCACTTGATCGTTTTAGTTTACTGCTATTGCTTTCTTCATGACTTATACATGTTCCTATCACTATGAGATTATGCAACTCCCGATTACCGGAGGAACACTTTGTGTGCCACCAAACATCACAACGTAACTGGGTGATTATAAAGGTGGTCTACAGGTGTCTCCGGTGGTACTTGTTGAGTTGGCATGAATCGAGATTAGGATTTGTCACTCCGATTGTCGGAGAGGTCTCTCTGGGTCTTCTCGGTAATGCACATCACTATAAGCCTTGAAAACAATGCAACTAATGAGTTAGTTGTGGGATAGTGCATTACGGAACGAGTAAAGAGACTTGCCGGTAACGAGATTGAACTAGGTATTGAGATACCGACGATCGAATCTCGGGCAAGTAACATACCGATGACAAAGGGAACAACGTATGTTGTTATGCGGTTTGACCGATAAAGATCTTTGTAGAATATGTAGGAGCCAATATGAACATCTAGGTTCCGCTATTGGTTATGGACCGGAGACGTGTCTCGGTCATGTCTACATAGTTCTCGAACCCGTAGGGTCCGCACGCTTAACATTCAATGAAGATCGGTATTATGAGTTTATGTGATTTGATGTACCGAAGGTAGTTCGGAGTCCCGGATGAGATCGGGGACATGACGAGGAGTCTCGAAATGGTCGAGACGTAAAGATCGATATATTGGACGACTATATTCGGACATCCGAAAGGTTTCGAGTGACTCGGGTATTTTTTGGAGTACCGGGGAGTTACGGGAATACGGGGAAGAAGTATTGGGCCTCATGGGCCAAGTGGTGGAAGAGAGGAGGCAGGGCGCCCCCCCCCCCTAGCGCAAACCGAATTGGACTAGGGGGCCGGGCCCCCTTTCCTACTTTCCTCCCTCTCCTTCCTTCTCCCCTTCCCCCTTCCTTTCCTCCTCCTAGTAGGAGCAGGAAAGGAGAGCCCCGCTCCTACTAGGAGGAGGACTCCTCCTCCTGGCGCGCCCAAGGAGGGCCGGCCGGCCTCCCCCCTTGCTCCTTTATATACGGGGGCAGGGGGGCACCCTAGGACACACAAGTTGATCATTGATCCCTTAGCCATGTGCGGTGCCCCCCTCCACCATAATCCACCTCGATCATATCGTAGCGGTGCTTAGGTGAAGCCCTGCGTCGGTAGCAACATCATCACCATCATCACACCGTCGTGCTGACGGAACTCTCCCGTGAAGCTCTGCTGGATCGGAGTTCGTGGGACGTCATCGAGCTGAACGTCTACTGAACTCAGAGGTGACATGCGTTCGGTACTTGGATCGGTCGGATCGTGAAGATGTTCGACTACATCAACCGCGTTCTCATAACGCTTCCGCTTACGGTCTATGAGGGTACATGGACACACTCTCCCCTCTCATTGCTATCCATCACCATGATCCTGTGTGTGTAGGAATTTTTTTGAAATTACTACATTCCCCAACAGTGGCATCCAAGCCAGGTTTATGCGTAGATGTTATATGCACGAGTAGAACACAAGTGAGTTATGGACGATACAAGTCATACTGCTTACCATTATGTCACACTTTGGTTCGGCGGTATTGTTGGATGAAGCGGCCCGGACCAACATTACGCGTACGCTTACGCGAGACTGGTTCTACCGACGTGCTTTGCACACAGGTGGCTGGCGGGTGTCAATTTCTCCAACTTTAGTTGGACCGAGTGTGACTACGCCCGGTCCTTGTTGAAGGTTAAAACAGCACTAACTTGATGAAATATCGTTGTGGTTTTTATGCGTAGGTAAGAACGGTTCTTGCTCAGCCCATAGCAACCACGTAAAACTTACAACAACAAAGTAGAGGACGTCTAACTTGTTTTTGCAGGGCATGTTGTGATGTGATATGGTCAAGACGTGATGAGATATAAATTGTTGTATGAGATGATCATGTTTTGTTAAAGTTATCGGCAACTGGCAGAAGCCTTATGGTTGTCTCTTTATTGCATAAGATGCAAGTGCCATGTAATTGCTTTACTTTATCACTATGCGATAGAAATAGTTGTAAAAGCAATAGTTGGCGAGACGACCATGTGACGACACATTGATAGAGATCAAGATGATGGAGATCATGGTGTCATGCCGATAATGATAGAGATCATGATGGTACTTTGGTGATGGAGATCAAAGGCGCAAGATGATCATGGCCATATCATGTCACATATTTTGATTGCATGTGATGTCTATCTTTTATACATCTTATTCTACTTGATTGACGGTAGCATTATAAGATGATCTCTCACTAAATTTCAAGGTACAAGTGTTCTCCCTGAGTATGCACCATTGCCAAAGTTCGTCGTGCCGAGACACCACGTGATGATCGGGTGTGATAAGCTCTACGTTCATCTACAACGGGTGCAAGCCAATTTTGCACACGCAGAAATACTCAGGTTAAACTTGACGAGCCTAGCATATGCAGATATGGCCTCGGAACACTAGAGACCGAAAGGTCGAGCGTGAATCATATAGTAGATATGATCAACATAGTGATGTTCACCATTGAAAACTACTCCATCTCACGTGATGATCGGACATGGTTTAGTTGATTTGGATCATGTGATCATTTAGATGACTAGGGGGATGTCTATCTAAGTGGGAGTTCTTAAGTAATATGATTAATTGAACTTTAATTTATCATGAACTTAGTCCTGATAGTATTTTCATAACTATGTTGTAGATCAATAGCTCGCGATGTAGCTCCCCGTTTATTTTGATATGTTCCTAGAGAAAAACTAAGTTGAAAGATGTTAGTAGCAATGATGCAGATTGGGTCCGTGATCTGAGGATTATCCTCATTGCTGCACATAAGAATTATGTCCTTGATGCACCGCTAGGTGACAAACCGATTGCAGGAGCAGATGCAGACATTATGAACGTTTGGCGAGCTCGATATGATGGCTACTTGATAGTTTAGTGCACCATGCTTTACGGCTTAGAATCGGAGCTTTAAAGACATTTTGAACGCCACGGAGCATATGAGATGTTCCAAGAGTTGAAATTAGTATTTCAGACTCATGCCCATGTTGAAAGGTATGAGACCTTTGACAAGCACTTTGCCTACAAGATGGAGGAGAATTGCTCAGCTAGTGATCATGTGCTCAGAATGTCTAAGTACTACAATCACTTGAATCAAGTGGGAGTTAATCTTCCAGATAAGATAGTGATTGACAGAGTTCTCTAGTCACTATCACCAAGTTAATAGAACTTCATGATGAACTATAATATGCAAGGGATAAATGGAAACGAATCCCAAACTCTTCGTGATGCTGAAATCGACGAAGGTAGAAATCAAGAAAAGCATCAAGTGTTGATGGTTGACAAGACCACTAGTTTCAATAAAAGGGCAAAGGGAAGAAGGGGAACTTCAAGAAGAACGGCAAGCAAGTTGCTGCTCAAGTGAAGAAGCCCAAGTCTGAACCTAAGCCTGAGACTAAGTGCTTCTACTGCAAAGGGACTGGTCACTGGAAGCAGAACTGCCCCAAGTATTTGGCGGATAAGAAGGATGGCAAAGTGAACAAAGGTATATTTGATATACATGTTATTGATGTGTACTTTACTAGTGTTTATAGCAACCCCTCCGTATTTGATAATAGTTCAGTTGCTAAGATTAGTAACTTGAAAAGGGAGTTGCAGAATGAATAGAGACTAGTTAAGGGTGAAGTGACGATGTGTGTTGGAAGTGGTTCCAAGATTGATATGATCATCATCGCACACTCCCTATACTTTCGGGATTAGTGTTGAACCTAAATAAATGTTATTTGGTGTTTGTGTTAAGCATGAATATGATTTGAGATCATGTTTATTGTAATAGGTTATTCATTTAAAGTCAGAGAATAATTGTTGTTCTGTTTACATGAATAAAACCTTCAATGGTCATACACCCAAGGTGAATGGTTTATTGAATCTCGATCGTAGTGATACACATATTCATGATATTGAAGCCAAATGATGCAAAGTTAATAATGATAGTGCAACTTGTTTGTGGCACTGCCGTTTAGGTCATATTGGTGTAAAGCGCATGAAGAAAATCCATGTTGATGGGCTTTTGGAATCACTTGATTATGAATCCGTTGATGCTTGCGAACCATGCCTCATGGGCAAGATGACTAAGACTCCGTTCTCCGGAACAATGGAGCGAGCAATAGACTTGTTGGAAATAATACATACTGATGTATGCAGTCCGATGAGTGTTGAGGCTCGCGGCGGGTATCGTTATTTTCTAAACTTCACAGATGATTTGAGCAGATATGGGTATATATACTTGATGAAACATAAATCTGAAACATTTGAAAAGTTCAAAGAATTTCAGAGTGAAGTGGAAAATCATCGTAACAAGAAAATAAAGTTTCTATGATCTGATCGTGGAGGAGAATATTTGAGTTACGAGTTTGGTCTTCATTTGAAACGATGCAAAATAGTTTCGCAACTCACACCACCCGGAACACCAAAGCATAATGGTGTGTCCGAACGTCATAACCGTACTTTATTGGATATAGTGAAATCTATGATGTCTCTTACCGATTTACCACTATCGTTTTGGGGTTATGCATTAGACACAGCTACATTCACGTTAAATAGGGCACCATCTAAATCCATTGAGACGACACTGTATGAACTATGGTTTGGCAAGAACCTAAGCTGTCGTTTCTTAAAGTTTGAGGTTGCCATGCTTATGTGAAAAAGTTTCAACCTGATAAGCTCAAACCCAAATCGGAGAAGTGCGTCTTCATAGGATACCCAAAAGAAAATGTTGGGTACACCTTCTATCACAGATCCGAAGGCAAGATCTTTGTTGCTAAGAATGGGTCCTTTCTAGAGAAGGAGTTTCTCTCGAAAGAAGTGAGTAGGAGGAAAGTAGAACTTGATGAGGTAATTGTACCTGCTCCCTTATTGGAAAGTAGTTCATCATAGAAATATGTTCATGTAACTTCAGATCAAGTTACTACCGAACCTCGTAGGTCAACCAAAGTGAGATCCACACCAGAGTGGTACGGTAATCCTGTTCTGGAGGTCATGTTACTTGACCATGACGAACCTACGAACTATGAGGAAGCGATGATGAGCCCAGATTCCGCGAAATGGCTTGAGGCCATGAAATCTGAGATGGGATCTATGTATGAGAACAAAGTGTGGACTTTGGTTGACTTGCTCGATAATCGGCAAGCCATAAAAAATAAATGGATCTTCAAGAGGAAGACAGATGCTGATAGTAGTGTTACTATCTACAAAGCTAGACTTGTCGAAAAAGGTTTTTGACAAAGTTCAAGGTGTTGACTACGATGAGATTTTCTCACTCGTAGCGATGCTTAAGTCTGTCTGAATCATGTCAGCAAATTGCCACATTTTATGAAATTTGGCAAATGGATGTCAAAACTACATTCCTTAATGGATTTCTTAAATAAGAGTTGTATATGATGCAACC
This sequence comes from Triticum monococcum, assembly GCA_034509565.1. Classification (NCBI taxonomy): domain Eukaryota; kingdom Viridiplantae; phylum Streptophyta; class Magnoliopsida; order Poales; family Poaceae; genus Triticum; species Triticum monococcum. Next base: position 594,584,818 of record CM067846.1, read on the forward strand.
AGAAGGTTTTGTCGATCCTAAAGGTGCTAAGAAAATGTGCAAGCTCCAGCGATCCATCTATGGACTGCTGCAAGCATCTCGGAGTTGGAATATACGTTTTGATGAGTTGATCAAAGCATATAGTTTTATACAGGCTTGCAGTGAAGCCTGTATTTACAAGAAAGTGAGTGGGAGCACTACAACATTTCTGATAAGTATATGTGAATGACATATTGTTAATCGAAAATAATGTAGAATTTTCTGGAAGGCATAGAGGACTATTTGAAAGGATTTTTTTCAAAGAAAGACCTCGGTGAAGCTGCTTACATATTGAGCATCAAGATCTATAGAGATAAATCAAGATGCTTGATAAGTTTTTTCAATGAGTACATACCTTGACAAGATTTTGAAGTAGCTCAAAATGGAATGGTCAAAGAAAGAGTTCTTGCCTGTGTTGCAAAGTGTGAAGTTGAGTAAGACTCAAAGCCCGACCACGGCAGAAGATAGAGAGAGAATGAAAATCATTCCCTATGCCTCAGCCATAGGTTCTATAAAGTATGCCATGCTGTGTACCAGACATATTGTATACCCTACACTGAGTTTGGCAAGGGAGTATAATAGCGGTCAAAATTATCCTTAGTGGGATAAGGATATGTTTCTCGATTATGGAGGTGACAAAAGGTTCGTCGTAAAAGGTTACATCGATGTAAGTTTTGACACTGATCCAGATGACTCTAAGTCTCAATCTGGATACATATTGAAAGTGAGAGCAATTAGCTAGAGTAGCTGCGTGCAGAGCATTGGTGACATAGAAATTTGAAAAATACAGACGGATTTGAATATGCCAGGCCCGTTGACTAAACTTCTCTCACAAGCAAAACATGATCACACCTTAATCACATGGCGATGTGAACTAAGATTACTGACTCTAGTAAAGCCTTTGAGTGTTGGTCACATGGCGATGTGAACTATGGGTGTTAATCACATGGTGATATGAACTATTTGTGTTAAATCACATGGCGATCTGAACTAGATTATTGACTCTAGTGCAAGTGGGAGACTGAAGGAAATATACCCTAGAGGCAATAATAAATTTATTATTTATTTCCTTATTTCATGATAAATGTTTATTATTCATGCTAGAATTGTATTAACCGGAAACTTAGTACATGTGTGAATACATATACAAACAGAGTGTCACTAGTATGCCTCTACTTGACTAGCTCGTTAATCAAAGATGGTTATATTTCCTAACAATATGCATGAGTTGTCATTTGATAAATGGGATCACATCATTAGTAGAATGATGTGATTGACTTGACCCATTCCGTTAGCTTAGCACTTGATCGTTTTAGTTTAATGTTATTGCTTTCTTCATGACTTATACATGTTCCTATGACTATGGGATTATGCAACTCCCGATTACCAGAGGAACACTTTGTGTGCTACCAAACGTCACAACGTAACTGGGTGATTATAAAGGTGCTCTATAGGTGTCTCCGATGGTACTTGTTGAGTTGGCATGAATCGAGATGAGGATTTGTCACTCCGATTGTCGGAGAGGTATCTCTGGGCCCTCTCGGTAATGCACATCACTATAAGCCTTGCAAGCAATGCAACTAATGAGTTAGTTGCGGGATAGTGCATTACGGAACGAGTAAAGATACTTGCCGGTAACGGGATTGAACTAGGTATTGAGATACCGATGATCGAATCTCGGGCAAGTAACATACCGATGACAAAGGGAACAACGTATGTTGTTATGCGGTTTGACCGATAAAGATCTTTGTAGAATATGTAGGAGCCAATGTGAACATCCAGGTTCTGCTATTGGTTATTGACCGAAGACGTGTCTCGGTCATGTCTACATAGTTCTCGAACCCGTAGGGTCCGCAAGCTTAACGTTCGGTGACGATCAGTATTATGAGTTTTTGTGATTTGATGTACCGAAGGTAGTTCGGAGTCTCGGATGAGATTGGGGACATGATGAGGACTCTCGAAATGGTCGATACATAAAGATCGATATATTGGACGACTATATTCGGACATCGGAAAGGTTCCGGGTGATTCGGGTATTTTTCGGAGTACCGTGTAGCGACCCGACCCGAATGGATCAAGTCTCTTTGCTTAAGTGTCATCCCTGGATCGGTATGCTGACACACACAGTACTCGAGGATTTATAACAGAGGTAAATCACAAGTAAAAGTAACATAAATACTATTACCTCAATCCAAATAGCGGAAGTAACAAGGTTGTGGATTCCCATCAACACCAATGGCAAAGTTGAGTATAGAAATTGTAACCCTAACGTATCACTTACTCGTCGTAAGATAATCCTGCAACATGAGACGTTGCAGCCACAAAGGGTCAGTACATTGAATGTACTGGGAAATTCACACCATAGAGAGAAATGATGAACAATGGCTATCACTACATGCATATATGGCTGGTGGAAAAGCTCTATGGTTATAAGGTTTTTGCGAAAAGCCAATTTTTCCCTACTACAAAGGAATATTTTTTATTTAACTATCATGGTGGTTGTTAAACATTGAGAATGGTTGACAGTATTCTCAATCCCAATTAAGCATCATCATTAAAACCCAACAATATTCATTTAAAGTAACGTGATGAGATTCACATGACAATCCAGGTACTAGTTACTCAAGCCATCCATAACCGGGGACACGGCTAACCATGATTAGTTTATACACTCTGCAGAGGTTTGCGCACTTTTCCCCCACAAGACTCGATCGCCTCCGTTTGGTTTCTCGCACTACACGGTGTTCGAGAAACGGATGACCGAGACATAGTCTTTCAGAAGCGCTAGCACCTTACGATGGATAGACCATTACACCTACTTTCCCCTACATCTGCTAGTCTACCCTGTAAGAGTTCGCACGACTTAATCAACTATGCTAGAGCCCATAATAGCTTGTGGCTGCACACGGGAGTTTCTAGTATGAAAAATCTCATGATCCCTTTGAGCCTGGGTGGCGGTCCATAAAAAAACAGGCAATCCTGGTCTACCCAGGTGCCTAGACAGGCAATCCTGGAATAACCAGGTGCCTCAATCCACCCAGATGTGTGTTTAAGTTGCCACCTTAAGTAAACCATTAATTAACAATCTCACATCTGTCATGAATACTCTCAAAACCCAATCCACGTCTACGAGCATAGCATGGCACTATAAGCATAACGTAATAGTAACTCCCAAGGTTTGAATGCATGGCAATAGGTTCCTACCTCATCAACTACTTCCCAATTCCCACAAGTTAATTAGATCCTAATCATGCAATGTTTGAGGTTTGATCTAATGCAATAAAAACTGGGTATGAAAGGGGATATGATCAAAGTGTGAACTTGCCTGCAATGCTGACGAAGATGATTCCCACTCATAACTCCGACGCGGGCGTCCGGGCGGCGGTGGCGTTCGGCGATGCGGGGCGAGCGGCGCGGCGTGGAGGCGAGCGCGCGGCGAGGCAGTGGAGGGGCGCGGCGCAGGCGACGCGGGCCAAGTGCGGCGGGGCGGCGCAGGCGGCGACGCGTGAGCAGAGGAAAGCGGCGGCGAAGAGAGGAACGGGGCCCGGGGCTCCGGATTTATAGGGACGGGAGGAGGTGGCGTGGAGGAGGGGCAAGGGGAGACCGGAGGCGGCACGGCGCGGTGGCGGCGCTCGGGAAGCGTGCGGGCGGCGAACTCCTCCCGGAGTCGGAGGCGGCGGTGCGGGCGCGTGGGCCGGCTGGGCCGTGGCCTAGCTGCCTGGCTGGGCTGGCCCGATCAGTCCAGAAGTTCTTTTTTTAACATTTTTTCCAGACAAACAGCGACAATAAAAAACTTATATAGGCATATAATATATCAAAATTTTCAGAAAAAGATTTTCTACAGCGTGAACATTTTTCTAGCATTAAGTAAAATACACACAAATTCTAATAATTCAAACAGTGCTGCTGGTCTAATAAAATCCAATAAAAATCATTTTAAAAATACCAAAATGATTTCAAATTTATTTCTCTCCAATTTTCTGATGTAGGGAATCATGTTACCCTAATTTCCATATATTTTATTTTTGGAGAAAAATAATTTGAATAAAACTCAAATAAGTCCAAATTGAAAAATAAATTCAGAAGAACTTTGAATTTAATTCTTTGAAACTCTCAACTCATATTTCATATAATTTGAAGAAGTCATTTTATCTTCTCTCGTGAAAATCATTGAGTTGCATAAAGTTTTAGAATTGGAAATATTTTCAAATGAAATTCAATATTTTCAACACCCCTTGTCATTTAAATAAATGGAAGAAGTCATGTCATCTTCTCTCCAGGGTTTTGTGATGAAAAGAATTTGAATTCATGGAGATCATAAAAGCAAGATGAAAGTTTGGGAAAGTCATTTTATTCCCTCTCATTTAACTTTCAAAAATTTCAAATTTACTCACTTTCAGTCAATCAATCAAACAATCCATCCAATCTATCTATTTATCATAACATTCCAAAATTTAGAATTTTGGAATGTTACAAACCTACCACCCTTAAAATGAATCTCATCCTCGAGATTCGGAGAGGCTAGCAAGAAATAGGTTAGGGTTTGGGGGTCTCCTCAAAATCCATCGACCATCACACGAGGTCTGGGGTGCTACCACCCTTAGAAGCATGGTTACTGTTCCATCAAAACTCATATACTCCATCCTTATTCTTGACAGTGTCGGTCTTCTCAGATCCTCGAGAAAATTCCTTCTCTGTGCTCTTCCGGTAGTGGCATAACCTTTTCCTCAATTATTCTGTCTTTCATCTAGGTAAGGTTCTTCCGAGACTGGGTCTTCTTAGCTGACGGGTCTGGCGCCAATACTAAACAACTATCGATATCTCATGGTGGTCAACCATTTATGGTTTCTCCTACAGGAAATGGGTCTGGGTTGATCCTCACCGTATAACCTACGATTGGCAAAGCTGCCTTGTACAAGGGAAAATACTTATACCATTCTAAGTTTTAAGCAAGGTTTTGATTCGTCGGCACTCTACTATAGGTAAGTCACTCAGATTTACCATCCCACATAGCAAGGCAAATAATAAGAGTAAGTCGGTATGGTGATCAATCCATCCCGCACCCAAATCATTACCTTGTATACGATTTAGCAAATCTCGCATTCTAACACTCGGTCATCCTCACAAGCATTGCAGAATTTCTCTTGTCGACGAACCAAGGTTCGGATAAATCCATTGATTCTACAAGCCAAACAAACATCTATCGTTCCTTCACAATCTCTCAGGTTTTGCGTTACTCCTATAAAATCGTCTGCCGATAAACGTCGTATCTTCTTCCAGGGTTTTTCCTTCAGCAAGAATGTGCTTGTTTCTTGGCAGGTCCTGGGGCCTGTGGGTTATGGCCCATCTCATCACTTGTAAACCTTGAATCCATCATCGGGCAACTGATCATTATTCCAACTTCCAACTTCCTAGTATTCTTAAATCCATCCAATTGTACTGTCTTCCTTCCTTCTGTTGGCACCAAACTAGGACATGTTTACTCAGACTCATCATGGAATTTCCATTGATCCATATTTCCAACATCATACCTCCTTTATATCCAATAGTAATTTATCTCTTCATCCCCGTGGGATATCCCTCATACCGAGATAAAAGCTTATACTTATGAAGTCCATATTCCACTTCGTGGAACATCATTATCCTTTCGAGGGTGAAGCGTCCTTACAGGGGAATATTGGCCATCTCTGCATGGCAGTTCTTCAACTGGGAAACGTGAAACACATCATGAACTCCTGACAGTCCTTCGGGTGACTCCAACTTGTTGGCCACTTCTCCCATACGCTCCAAAACTCGGTATGGTCCTACAAATCTCGGGGCCAACTCTCCCTTAACTCCAAATCATTTAACTCCCCGCAGAGGGGACACACGAAGACATGCTCTGTCTCCAATTTCATAGACTACCTCCTTGAGTTTTTGAGTCTACATATCTCTTCCGCCTGGACTGAGCTACCTTCAGTCTATCTCGAATAAACTTAACATTCTCTTCTGACTCCTCGATCACATTTGGTCCAAACAACTGACGGTCTCCAACTTCATCCCACATACTCTTGGGGTATCACACATATCAAGACAAAACTCGTATTCATTTTGTCCGAAATCCATTACAGGGTACTACCACCCTTAAAATGCACAAATCTTCCATAGACCATATTTCTCTTATCCTCAAAAATGGTCAAAATCCTTCTTCATAGAGTAACAACTCATAAAATCCATATCAGTACCAACGATGCTATCTTTATTCACTCTCAATTGATTACAATCTCTCACTTTTCCATTACATGTCTCAACTCAACACCTCAATATAAAAGAAAATGTTCTCACTTCTACTACTCCATTTCTTTTGTTGCAAACTCAACTATCTAGCACAAGTTTCCTTCTCCTTGGGGCATTCTTTGGCAAAGTGCCCTGCTCCATTACAACTAAAACATATTACTTCTGACAAGTATCGAGGTTTCCTTTTTGGGCAACTGTTGAGGTAGTGCCCTGACTCCTTGCACCTTTAACAGGTGATATGACTCAGATCCTTCCTGGAATCCACTATGCTTCTCTTTCTAGACTTTTCCATTCCAATTAGGGCTTCTATTTCCTACGGGTCACACTCTACTTCCTCTGTCGGGAATTCTACTAGATCCCCATTCAAACAATTTTGGGAGATGTGTCCTTCTTCTCCACATGAATAGCAAGACTTAGTGCAAGGTTTACTCGGGTCTTCTTTAGGTGTGTCCTCCATCTCTTCCTTCATCACAGTTTCTTCTAAAATTTCCATGAGGGCTCCTTTCATTACTTCTTTTTTCTGCTGGATGGTTCGTTGTACCATGGGTAAATGTGACACTAAGCAGGATAGTGGGTAGTCCCTTCACACAAGAAACAAGTAATCTGCCTAATTGGGCATTCTTCAACTGGGTGACTTCCTTCACAATTAGGGCATTCATCCTTGTGTTCTTTATGGGTGTGTCCTATTTCTCCACAAATCTTGCATGCACAAGGTTTCTTCATATCCTTTCCATAAGGTTTCAACTTCTGGGACACAAGCCGAGACTTTGGCAGAGTCAACTTAAATTCTCTCCAAGTGGTTACTCCTTTCCAACCATTTATGGTTTGGTACCTCCTCCACCAAGTAGCAGCACCTCTTTCAAAGCACTGAAGAGCATGCTGGGTCATATCCTTTCCGACTATAAGGTTATTCTTCATGTGATCCTCCATGTTCTGAATCCATTGGTCCGTCTCCAATTGACTCATCAGTCCACAAAATATAAGCTCATCTTCATTCATCGTCTATTGGGTCCATGGGTTTGGGGTGAGATAAGAGAGATAGATATGGATACACATAATACAAACAAAAGTTTTGAAAAGATAGATTTTATTGTGTCTATCAAAAAACATCCAACAAATGATAGCTCACAATCGTCGCATCTAACGTAGGTATATAACAGGGGTTTGGTCTTCTAAAGGTCAATAAATCTTCAATGTCTCCAAACTCTTCAAGCCTTGTTCATGCCTCCAATGACTTCTTCCGATCATGCTTGTCTTCTCAAGTTCTTTTGCCAGATCATCTCTGTTGACGTGAAATCTCTCGTGACATCCTTTAATATTCCGGAGTTGCATTTCAAACTTCCAGGTTTCAACATCCTTGGCATGAACCATGGTCTAGTTCCTGATGAATCTCCGGTTTCTCGAGGTTTTGCTCCTCCGGCTTGGCTACTCTCATCTTCAGGGTCCTGAGTTCCTCATGAAATACTTCCTTGTCAAAATACTGCTTCTTGTAGGTCCATCTTAACTTCTTGATGTACTACTCCAGATTCTGGCGATACACCAGCTAAGGTTAAAACTTCCATCTTACTAATAGGTGCTCCATCAACCTTCTTCCATCCAATCCATTCTGAAGAAATGCATCCTTAACTCAGCACGGTGACAATAGCATCAGCGGGCGATGACATCACAGATAACCGTGTTTTTGCTCTTGTCATTTCCATGAGCTATCATTCCATAGTTGATATCTCCTGCCTTAGGGTTTTCTTGACAAAACTTCAAGTTCTCATGCTCCTTGTTTCAGTCTTTCTCCGATACACCTTGATCTTAGGTATTGGCGGCTTCCTTAGTCTGCCAAGTTCCATAAGGGGTGCCTTCCTAAGTCATACAAATCTAGAAAATTCTACAGGGCCTTCAAATTCCCCTAGTCTTCGGAGTCTTCAACCGTTGTAGTTTCCATTATTCAGATGCATAGTAAAATCCTCTTCATTCTGAAGCAGTCTTAGTTGTCCAATATTTTGTACTTCTTGGAGTGGTCTCATCCGTCGAATCTTCGTGTGGTCAAAAGGGGAAAGGGGTATGGTCTCACTAAAGGGAATTTTTGAATAAGCTCAAAAGAGAAGAGAGGTAAAAGATCTTTTTGAAAGGGAAAGTTGTAGAGAAAAATCTATGCTATGGGCTTGCCAGTTTCTAGGGTCACGTCCTACAGTCAACATGTGCTCTGATACCATCTTGTAGCGACCCGACCCGAATGGATCAAGTCTCTGTGCTTAAGTGTCATCCCTGGATTGGTATGCTGACACACACAGTACTCGAGGATTAATAACAAAGGTAAATCACATGTAAAAGTAACGTAAATACTATTACCTCAATCCAAATAACGGAAGTAACAAGGTTGTGGATTCCCATCAACACCAACGGCAAAGTTGAGTATAGAAATCGTAACCCTAACGTATCACTTAATCGTCGTAAGATAATCCTGCAACATGAGACGTTGCAGCCACAAAGGGTCAGTACATTGAATGTATTGGCAAATTCACACCATAGAGAGAAATGATGAACAATGGCTATCACTACATGCATATATGGCTGGTGGAAAAGCTCTATGGTTATAAGGTTTTTGCAAAAAGCCAATTTTTCCCTACTACAAAGGAATAATTTTTATTTAACTATCATGGTGGTTGTTAAACATTGAGAATGGTTGACAGCATTCTCAATCCCAATTAAGCATCATCATTAAAACCCAACATTATTCATTTAAAGTAACGTGATGAGATTCACATGATAATCTAGGTACTAGTTACTCAAGCCGTCCATAACCGGGGACACGGCTAACCATGATTAGTTTATACACTCTGCAGAGGTTTGCGCACTTTTCCCCACAAGACTCGATCGCCTCTATTTGGTTTCTCGCACTACACGGTGTTTGAGAAACGGATGACCGAGACATCGTCTTTCAGAAGCGCTAGCACCTTACGATGGATAGACCATTACACCTACTTTCCCCTACATCTGCTAGTCTACCTTGTAAGAGTTCGCATGACTTAATCAACTATGCTAGAGCCCATAATAGCTTGTGGCTGCACACGGAAGTTTCTAGTATGAAAAATCTCATGATCCCTTTGAGCCTGGGTGGCGGTCCATAAAAAAACAGGCAATCCTGGTCTACCCAGGTGCCTAGACAGGCAATCCTGGAATAACCAGGTGCCTCAATCCACCCAGATGTGTGTTTAAGTTGCCACCTTAAGTAAACCATTAATTAACAATCTCACATCTGTCATGAATACTCTCAAAATCCAATCCACGTCTACGAGCATAGCATGGCACTATAAGCATAACGTAATAGTAACTCCCAAGGTTTGAATGCAGGGCAATAGGTTCCTACCTCATCAACTACTTCCCAATTCCCATAATTTAATTAGATCCTAATCATGCAATGTTTGAGGTTTGATCTAATGCAATAAAAACTGGGTATGAAAGGGGATATGATCAAAGTGTGAACTTGCCTGCAATGGTGATGAAGATGATTCGCACTCATAACTCTTGATAGTTCTACTGGTCACACTCCGGTCAATCTATCGTAAGCAAGCAATAGTAACCACACATAAGCAATCACTTAAAAGATCAGAAAGAACAAGAAGACGATTCGGAAAACATCAAACCAAGCAAATAGCTCTTGCAACATAAAACAATTTCTAACAGTACCAAAATTATGTGAATTTGGCATTATCAGAATGTTTAGATCAAGAGCTTCATTTTGCAAAAGGAATCAACTCAAACGGAGCTACGAAACTCAAGTTATGATCAAACGAAGTTTGAATTCAAATCTGATCTAATTCAAATTTTAAAATTTTCAAAAAAAACATGTTTGAGTTGGATTACTGGATAGAGGAGATCATAACGAAGAAGTGGGCGTTGGTTTCGTTGGATTTGGACTAACGAGTAAAAAGTAATGACCGTTTGAAAACTAGGGGCTGATCTGTAAAGAAAATATTCACGGATGGGTCCCTGGCTAAAAATATAATAAAAAGAAAAATTCTACTGTACGAACGTTCGCTATGAAACCCTAACGAACGAAAATCGTTCACTGTGAATACCTAACCAGTGAGCGTTCGTAAAATAAGTCTAACTAAAAAAAATTAAACCGGCTAAAGAGAAAACCGAAGAAAACCTAAAAGGGATAAACCGGACCGGAACGGTTTATTACCGGTTCGGGGGTTTTCCGACGAAAACCAGGGCGGGCGGTTTTCAACAGGCGGCGGGGCGGATCCGGCCAGCGGCGAACTCAGGCGCAAGCGTCCGTGCGGCGGTGGCGTTCGGCGATGCGGGGCGAGCGGCGCGGTGCGGAGGCGAGCGCGCGGCGAGGCGGCGGAGGGGCGCGGCGCAGGCGACGCGGGCCAAGTGCGGCGGGGCGGCGCATCCGGCGAGCTTCCGTGGTGGCGGCGCGTGAGCAGAGGAAAGCGGCGGCGAAGAGAGGAACAGGGCCCGGGGCTCCGGATTTATAGGGAGGGGAGGAGGTGGCGTGGAGGAGGGGTAAGGGAAGACCGGAGGCGGCACGGTGCGGTGGCGGCGCTCGGGAGGTGTGCGGGCGGCGAACTCCTCCCGGAGTCGGAGGCGGCGGTGCGGGCGCGTGGGCCGGCTGGGCCGTGGCCTGGCTGGCTGGCTGGGCCGGCCCGGTCGGTCCAGAAGTTAAAACATTTTTTTCAGACAAACAGAGACAATAAAAAAACTTATATAGGCATATAATATATCAAAATTTTCAGAAAAAGATTTTCTACAGCGTGAACATTTTTCTAGCATTAAATAAAATACACACAATTTCTAACAATTCAAACAGTGCTACTGGTCTAATAAAATCCAATATAAATCATTTAAAAAAATACCAAAATGATTTCAAATTTATTTCTCTCCAATTTTGTGATGTAGGGAATCATGTTACCCTAATTTCCATATATTTTATTTTTGGAGAAAAATAATTTGAATAAAACTCAAATAACTCCAAATTGAAAAATAAATTCAAAAGAACTTTGAATTTAATCTTTGAAACTCCCAACTCATATTTCATATAATTTGAAGAAGTCATTTATCTTCTCTCGTGAAAATCATTGAGTTGCATAAAGTTTCGGAATTGGAAATATTTTCAAATGAAATTCAATATTTTCAACACCCCTTGTCATTTAAATAAATGGAAGAAGTCATGTCATCTTCTCTCCAGGGTTTTGTGATGAAAAGAATTTGAATTCACGGAGATCATAAAAGCAAGATGAAAGTTTGGGAAAGTCCTTTTATTCCCTCTCATTTAACTTTCAAAAATTTCAAATTCACTCACTTTCAGTTAATCAATCAAACAATCCATCCAATCTATCTATTTATTATAACATTCCAAAATTTAGAATTTTGGGATGTTACATACCGGGGAGTTACGGGGAATACGGGGAAGAAGTACTGGGCCTCATGGGCCAAGTGGTGGAAGAGAGGAGACAGGGCGCGTGCCCCCCGTAGCCCAAACCGAATTGGACTAGCCCCCACCCCCCTTTCCTCCTTTCCTCCCTCTCCTTCCTTCTCCCCTTCCCCCTACCCCCTTCCTTTCCTCCTCCTAGTAGGAGTAGGAAAGGGGAGTCCTACTCCTACTAGGAACGTGGTGGAAAGGGGAGAAGGAAGGAGAGGGAGGAAAGGAGGAAAGGGGGGCCGGCCCCCTAGTCCAATTCGGTTTGGGCTAGGGGGGCCACGCGCCCTGCCTCCTCTCTTCCACCACTTGGCCCATGAGGCCCAATACTTCTTTCCCGTATTCCCGTAACTCCCCGGTACTCTGAAAAATACCCGAATCACTTGGAACCTTTTCGATGTCCGAATATAGTCGTCCAATATATCGATCTTTACGTCTTAACCATTTCGAGACTCCTCGTCATGTCCCCGATCTCATCGGGACTCCGAACTACCTTTGGTACATCAAATCGCATAAACTCATAATACCGATCATCACCGAACGTTAAGCGTGCGGACCCTACGGGTTCAAGAACTATGTAGACGTGACCGAGACACGTCTCCAGTCAATAACCAATAGCGAGACCTGGATGTTCATATTGGCTCCTACATATTCTACGAAGATCTTTATCGGTCAAACTGCATAACAACATACGTTGTTCCCTTTGTCATCAGTATGTTACTTGCCCGAGATTCGATCATCGGTATCTCAATACCTAGTTCAATATCGTTACAGGCAAGTCTCTTTACTCATTCTGTAATGCACTATCCCACAACTAACTCATTAGTTGCATTGCTTGCAAGGCTTATAGTGATGTGCATTACCGAGAGGGCCCAGAGATACCTCTCCGACAATCGGAGTGACAAATCCTAATCTCGATCCATGCCAACTCAACAATTACCATCGGAGACACCTGTAGAGCACCTTTATAATCACCCAGTTACGTTGTGACGTTTGGTAGCACACAAAGTGTTCCTCCGGTAATCGGGAGTTGCATAGTCTCATAGTCATAGGAACATGTATAAGTCATGAAGAAAGCAATAGCAGTAAACTAAAATGATCAAGTGCTAAGCTAACGGAATGGGTCAAGTTAATCACATCATTCTCCTAATGATGTGATCTCATTTATCAAATGACAACTCATGTCCATGGTTAGGAAACATAACCATCTTTAATCAACGAGCTAGTCAAGTAGAGGCATACTAGTGACACTTTGTTTGTCTATGTATTCACACATGTATTATGTTTCCGGTTAATACAATTCTAGCATGAATAATAAACATTTATCATGAAATAAGGAAATAAACAATAACTTTATTATTGCCTCTAGGGCATATTTCCTTCAAAGATGAGATGGTGTTGGTGAAGACGTTGATGGAGATTGACCCCCTCCCGATGAGAGGATCGTTGGTGATGACGATGGTGATGATTTCCCCCTCCCGGAGGGAAGTTTCCCCGGCAGAACAGCTCCGCCGAAGCCTTAGATTGGTTCCACCAAGGTTCCGCCTCATGGCGGCAGAGTTTCGTCCCGTGAGCTTGCTTCTGATTTTTTCCTCGACGAAAGACTCCATATAGCCAAAGATGGGCATCAGAGGGCCACCAGGGGGCCCACGAGGCAGGGGCGCGCCCAGGGGGTAGGGCGCGCCTCCCACCCTTGTGGACGGTGGGTGGCCCCCCTCTGGTACTTTCTTCGCTCAATATTTTTTATATATTCTGAAAATAATTCCCGTAGAGTTTCAGGACTTTTGGAGATGTGCAGAATAGGTCTCTAATATTTGCTCCTTTTCCAGCCCAATATTCCAGCTGCCGGCATTCCCCCTCTTCATGTAAACCTTGTAAAATAAGAGAGAGAGTAGGCATAAGTATTGTGACAAAATGTGTAATAGTAGCCCATAGTGCAATAAATATCGATATAAAAGCATGATGCAAAATGGACGTATCATACGGGCACTCTCAATGATATCAATGTGTTGTAACTATCTCATTTGTTTGCTAGGCTTGCTAGTGGTGATGCTCTTGCTTGCAACTACACTATCAATGGGCATGAATACACAAAGGGATACTATCTTGTAGATGGTATATACCCTCCTTGGTGCACATTTGTCAAGAGCAACAAAGAACCCAAAACTAAAAAACAATGTGAATTTGCAAGGGTGCACGAGGCAGCCCGAAAAGACATTGAAAGAGCATTCAGTGTTTTGCAATCTAGGTTTGACATTGTCCGTGGCCCTGCTCGTTTTTTGGATAAGAAAACCTTGAAAATATCATGACATGCCATGTTATCCTGCATAATATGATTCTTGAAGATGAGAAAGGAATGAACTTGGAATTCTTCTACGACAATGTGGGTAGTCGTGTCAAACCAGCTAGAGACCCTAACCACATTAGAGCATTTCTTCAGACATACAGGGAGATTGAAAATGCAAACAGACACTTTCAACTTCAGGAGGATCTCATTGAGCACCATTGGCAAAGGGCTGGACAGTGACTAATTTTTGTATTCATTTGTATTTGTATTCATGACAAGTTTTGTATTGCATTATTTAAGTTTGCTACGGTGATTTGAATAATTATTTGTAATGTGGATGATTATTGTATTATGTTTGATTTGAACAATTTAGTTTTGTTTATGTTTGTTGTAATATGTTGGATTTGATATTTGTGGGCTGATGAGATGCGGGATGCAGCGGCGCAAAGAGCAGACCCCGCAAAGCCAACCCGTAAAAAACATATTTTGCAAATATACTTTTATGCGGGTCCGTTTGAGGGGTCTGCATTTGTGGCCGTCCGCGCCGGCCCGCAAATGTCATTTACGCGAACTGCAAATGCGTTTTGCGGGCCGGCGGGATGCGAGGGTCTGCTAGAGTTGCTCTAATAGGTGTATATGCACCTATGAGCCAAAACGCCACGTCCACATTACTATTGGTTTCTATGCTATATACTTGCTTGTGCCATGATGCAGTTCTTGCTCAAGGTCATGCATTCCATGTACATTGTCCTAGCTTACAAGCGCCTACAATTCACAGTTTGCTATTGCTTCCGGTTGTGTTAAAGTCTCTAGTTACCACCACTTCTTGCATGTCTTCAATCGTGTAGTCATATGAACCTTTTTCCCTATATTATCAAACATATGTGCATGTTTTTTTGAAAAGGAACACTCGTATTCCATTAAGACACGGCTCGATCGCCGGTCATAGCACTGAGTACATCATCGGGGTAGCTGGTGAACCATTCACGGTGCTCACCATCAGCTAAACATGCACCTATGGAAGCCAGCACATGCGCTGGACCATTACAAAGTCTTGGCACAAACACCACCTGGGCCTCAATGAAAAGGGTCCTAAGTTTAAACCCGATCTCACTAAACAGAACACCCAGGAGCGAGAAAGCATAGACATTTGAGTTCATGGCCTACTGAAGGACCAGGCAGTCGGTTTCAAAAATCACGCGCCCGACACCAAGCCTGTCCGCAAGTGTCACAGCTTCAAGAAGGGCAATTGTTTCAGCATGAAGTGCGTTGTTCAGATCAAGACGGGCTCCAGCTGCAGCAAAACGAACATCCTGGGTGTCATCTCTGCATATTATGCCCCAGCCTCCAGACCTTGTTTGGTCTGCAAACGCAGCATCAATGTTAATTTTAACCATATTAGTACGGGGCTTCACCCATTTATCTTGTTGTCGAACCGGTGCAGTCGTCTTTGCGCACAAGAACTCTTTCCATTCATTTGCATGATGACAAACAGTGTATCGAAATGCTTCAACCTCGAGCCGTTTCTCCCCATGATTGCCTCTGTTCCGCTCAGCCCACCAACACCAAAGCAAAGCAATGGAAAGCAGCTTCCTCTCTTCAGGCAGTCTGAGGATAACTGACAGAGTTTCTTTAGCAGATGTACATTGGAGTAGTTTGAGTTTGATATCCTCAAGTAGCAGAGCTCGCCATCGTTGCTTGATGAATTTATAGTTGAGAAAAAGGTGGCCTCCATCCTCAAAAAGCTTCCCACATACTGCACATCGTGTGTCAAGCTCCACCCCTCGTCTTCTAATGTTCATATACATTGGGTGACTGTTATGTGCTAATCTCCAAAGGAAATGGTGGACTCTTGGTGGGCATTAACCTTCCAAATGGCTCGAAAAACTTCAGAGGTTGGTTGTACATCAGAAGAACTTTGCCCCTTCTACCGCCTTGCTTCTTCCTTCATCATCTGAACATGGATTTTGTAGGCTAGTTTCACAAAGAAGATGCCCTTGCTGTCAAAATGCCATGCCATAAAATCTTCCCCATGCTCGCAGATTGGGATACTCAAAATGATGGGGACATCGTCCGGGTGGAAACAGTCTGACACGAGATTACGGTCCCAACTGCCTGTGTTCGGATCGATCAGCTCGGAAACTTTGATGAGGAGATTCGGGCCTTGGTATGATGCTGGTCTGCGCGTAACACCCCTCGGGATCCATGGATCTTCCGAGATCCTCACATTGGTTCCACCCCCGATACGCCAAATTAGGCCTTCCTTCAGCACCTCAATGCCCCTTAAGATACTCCTCCATACATAGCAAATTCCTTTCACAGGCACAACAACTAGGATATCTCCATTGGGATAGTACTTCGCTTGGAGCACCTCCGCACACAGAGAGTCCGGAGCTTGAATAAGACGCCATCCTTGTCGCGCCAACATGGCCAAGTTAAAGGAGTGCAGATCTCGGAAGCCCAAACCCCCCTCCTCCTTCGAGAGTTTTGTCTTCTCCCAACCTATCCAATGCATCTTCCTCTCATCCTCTTCCTGATTCCACCAGTAACGACATATGAACTGGCTTATTTCATCACACAAGGACCTCGTAAGATCAAAACAAGCCATAGCATAGGTTGGAATTGCTTGTGCGATGGCTTTGACATAAATCTCTTTACCGGCAGTAGACAACACTCTTTCCAAGCCTCCTTGCAACCGGCCTACAATTTTGTCTTTTATGTAGAGGAAGCACTTCTTAACAGATTTTCCAATGTAGGTGGGCAGCCCCAAGTATTTCCCACCGTTGGCCTCAGTCCCAAGCTGAAGTTCCTGGAGTATCAAGTTTTTGAAACTCTGCCTTGCATTTGAGCTGAACATCACAGAAGATTTCTCCCTATTGATGACTTAACCAGAGCTCTGTTCGTAGACTTGCAAGATAGATTTCACCGTTTGGACCCCCTGTACACTTGCTTGCATCACCAATAGTGAGTTGATACGTCCATTTTGCATCATGCTTTTATATCGATATTTATCGCATTATGGACTGTTATTTCACTTTATGTCACAATACTTATGGCTATTATCTCTTATTTCACAAGGTTTACATAAGGAGGGAGAATGCCGACAGCTGTAATTCTGGTCTGGAAAAGGAGCAAATATGAGAGACCTATTCTGCGCAACTCCAAAAGTCCTGAAACTCCATGAAACGTCTTAAAAGAAATAAAGAAAAATCCACGCCAAAGATGAAGGCCAGGGGGGCCACACCCTGCTCACGAGGGTGGGGGGCGCCCCCCCCCCCCAGGGTGCGCCCCCTATCTCATGGGCCCCCTGGTGGCACTCTGACACCCATCTTCTCCTACATGAGGTCTTTCGATGAGAAAAAATAAAAAGGAACTTTTCGGGGCGAGACTCCGCCGCCATGAGGCGGAACCTTGGCGGATCCAATCTAGAGCTCCGACAGAGCTGTTCTGCCGGGGAAACTTCCCTCCGGGAGGGGGAAATCATCACCATCGTCATCAACAACGCTCCTCCCATCAAGAGAGGGCAATTTCCATCAACATCTTCACCAGCACCATCTCATCTCCAAACCCTAGTTCATCTCTTGTATCCAATTCTTGTCTCAAAGTCCGGGATTGGTGCTAGTAGGTTGTTAGTAGTGTTGATTACTCCTTGTAGTTGATGCTAGTTGGTTTATTTGGTGGAAGATCATATGTTCAGATCATATATGCATATTATTACCCCTTTGATTATGAACATGAATATGCTTTGTGAGTAATTGTGTTTGTTCCTGAGGACAAGGGAGAAGTCTTGCTATTAGTAGTCATGTGAATTTGGTATTCGTTTGATATTTTGATAAGATGTATGTTGTCTAGCCTCTAGTGGTGTTGTGTGAACGTCGACTACATAACACTTCACCATTATTTGGGCCTAGAGGAAGGCATTGGGAAGTAATAAATAGATGATGGGTTGCTAGAGTGACAGAAGCTTAAACCCTAGTTTATGCGTTGCTTCGTAAGGGGCTGATTTGGATCCATATGTTTCATGCTATGGTTAGGTTTACCTTAATACTTTTGTTGTAGTTGCGGAAGCTTGCAATAGAGGTTAATCATAAGTGGGATGCTTGTTCAAGTAAGAACAGCACCCAAGCACCGGTCCACCCACATATCAAATTATCAAAGTATCGAACGCGAATCATATGAACGTGATGAAAACTAGCTTGACGATATTCTCATGTGTCCTCGGGAGCGCTTTTCCTATTATAAGAGTTTGTTCCGGCTTGTCCTGTGCTACAAAAGGATTGGGCCACCTCGCTGCACTTTATTTACTTTTGTTACTTGTTGCTCGTTACAACCTATCTTATCACAAAACTATCTGTTACCACTTTTTTCAATACTTGCAGAGATTACCTTGCTGAAAACCGCTTATCATTTCCTTCTGCTCCTCGTTGGGTTCGACACTCTTACTTATTGAAAGGACTACGATAGATCCCCTATACGTGTGGGTCATCAAGACTCTTTTCTGGCGCCGTTGCCGGGGAGTGTAGCGCCTTTGGTAGGTGGAATTTGGTAAGGAAAAATTTATATAGTGTGCTGAAATTTACTGTCACTTGATACTATGGAAAGTAATTCTCTGAGGGGCTTGTTCGGGGTATCTTCACCCCGTCCAGTAGAGTAAAGAGTTGCTCCTCAACCTACTGAACCTATTGAAAATGAAACTGCTTTTAAATTTCCTTCGGGTATGATGGAAAAACTGCTAGCTAACCCTTTTATAGGAGATGGAACAAAGCATCATGATGAACACTTAATATATGTGGATGAAGTTTGTGGATTATTTAAGCTTGCAGGTATACCCGATGATGTTGCTAAGAAGAAGGTCTTCCCTTTATCTTTGAAGGGAGACGCATTGATATGGTATAGGCTATGTGATGATATGAGATCATGGGACTATAAAAGATTGAAGCTGGAATTTCATCAAAAGTATTACCCTATGCATCTTGCTCATCGTGATCGCAATTATATATATAATTTCTAGCCTCGCGAAGGAGAAAGCATCGCTCAAGCTTGGGGGAGGCTTAAATCAATGTTATATTCATGCCCCAATCATGAGCTCTCAAGAGAAATAATTATGCAAAGTTTTTATGCTCGGCTTTCTGAAAACAATCGCACCATGCTCGATACTTCTTGTGCTGGCTCTTTTATGATGAAGACTATTGGATTCAGATGGAATTTATTGGATAGGATTAAATGCAACTCTGAAGATTGGGACCTTGACGAAGGTAAGGAGTCAGGTATGACACCTAAGTTTGATTGTGTTAAATCTTTTATGGACACCGATATTTTCCATAAGTTTAGCACTAAATATGGACTTGACTCTGAGATAGTAGCTTCTTTCTGTGAATCTTTTGCTACTTATGTTGATCTCCCTAAGGAGAAGTGGTTTAAATATCATCCTCCCATAGAAGTAAAAGTAGCTGCACCTATTAAAGTTGAAGAAAAGACTGTCACTTATAATGATCCTATTGTTCCTACTTCTTATATTGAGAAACCACCTTTCCCTGTTAGAATAAAGGATCATGCTAAAGCTTCAACTGTTGTTCGTAAAAGCAATATTAGAACTTATACACCTCCTGAGCAAGTTAAAGTAGAACCTAATATTGCTATTGTTAAAGATCTCTTGTATGATAATATTGATGGGCATGTTATTCAGTTCGAAGGTGAAACTGCTAGAATTGCTAAACCTTGTGCTAAAGATAAACATAGACCTGTGGTAGGCGTGCCTGTTATTTCTGTTAAAATAGGAGATCATTGTTATCATGGCTTATGTGATATGGGTGCTAGTGCTAGTGTTATACCTCATGACTTATACAAAGAAATTAAGAATGAAATTGCACCTGTTGAGTTAGAAGATATTGATGTCACAATTAAACTTGCCAATAGAGATACTATTTCACCAATTGGAATTGTTAGAGATGTTGAAGTCTTGTGTGGGAAAACTAAATATCCTGCTGATTTTCTTGTTCTTACTTCTCCGCAAGATAGCTTTTGTCCCATTATATTTGGTAGACCCTTCTTAAATACTGTCAATGCTACCATAGATTGCACTAAGAATGTTGTTACTGTTGGCTGGGATGATATGGTTCATGAGTTTAATTTCTCTAAATTTAGTAAACAACATCGCGAGGAAGAATTACCTAGTAAGGATGAAATTATTGGTCTTGCTTCTATTGCAGTACCTCCTAGTGATCCTTTAGAACACTATTTGCTAGACCATGAAAATGATATGTTCATGAATGAAAGAAGGGAAATAGATGAAGTATTCTTTAAACAGGAACCTATTCTACATCAAAATTTGCCTGTTGAAATTTTAGGGGATCCTCCTCCACCCAAGGGTGATCCCGTGTTTGAGCTCAAACCTTTGCCTGATAATCTTAAATATGCTTATCTTGATGAAAAGAAGATATATCCTGTTATTATTAGTGCTAACCTTTCAGAGCATGAAGAAGAAAGATTATTGAAAACTCTGAAGAAGCATTGTGCTGCTATTGGATATACTCTTGATGATCTTAAGGGCATTAGTCCCACTCTATGTCAACATAAAATAAATTTGGAAGCAGATGCCAAACCAGGTCGTGATCCTCAACGACGTCTGAATCCTAAAATGAAAGAAGTGGTAAGAAAAGAAATACTAAAGCTTCTGGAGGCAGGTATAATCTATCCTGTTGCTGATAGTGAGTGGGTAAGTCATGTCCATTGTGTCCCTAAGAAGGGACGTATTACTGTTGTTCCTAATGATAAAGATGAATTGATTCCACAAAGAATTATCACAGGTTATAGGATGGTAATTGATTTCCGCAAATTAAATAAAGCTACCAAGAAAGATCATTACCCCTTACCTTTTATTGATCAAATGCTAGAAAGATTATGCAAACATACACACTATTGCTTTCTAGATGGTTATTCCGGTTTCTCTCAAATACCTGTGTCGGCTAGAGATCAATCAAAGACTACTTTTACATGCCCTTTTGGTACTTTTGCTTATAGACGTATGCCTTTTGGTTTATGTAATGCACCTGCTACCTTTCAAAGATGCATGATGGCTATATTCTCTGACTTTTGTGAAAAGATTTGTGAGGTTTTCATGGACGACTTTTCCGTCTATGGTTCCTCTTTTGACAATTGCTTGAGCAATCTTGATCGAGTTTTGCAGAGATGTGAAGAAACTAATCTTGTCTTGAATTGGGAAAAGTGCCACTTTATGGTTAATGAAGGTATTGTATTGGGGCACAAAGTTTCTGAAAGAGGTATTGAAGTTGATAAAGCCAAGGTTGATGCTATTGAAAAGATGCCATGCCCCAAGGAAATCAAAGGTATAAGAAGTTTCCTTGGTCACGCCGGATTTTACAGGAGGTTCATTAAGGACTTCTCAAAAATTTCTCGGCCTCTGACTAATTTATCGCAAAAAGGTATACCATTTGTCTTTGATGATGATTGTGTATAAGCATTTGAAATACTTAAGAAAGCATTAGTCACTGCACCTGTTGTTCAGCCACCTAATTGGAATTTACCCTTTGAAATTATGTGTGATGCTAGTGATTATGTTGTAGGTGATGTTCTAGGGCAAAGAGTTGATAAGAAATTAAATGTTATTCATTATGCTAGTAAGACTCTAGACAATGCTCAAAGAAATTATGCTACTACTGAAAAAGAGCTTTTAGCAGTTGTATTTGCTTGTGATAAGTTCAGATCTTATATTGTTGATTCTAAAGTAACTATTCAAACAGATCATGCTGCTATTAAATATCTTATGGAAAAGAAAGATGCTAAACCTAGACTTATTAGATGGGTTCTCTTGCTACAAGAATTTGATTTGCATGTTGTTGATAGAAAGGGAGCTGAGAACCCCGTTGCAGACAACCTGTCTAGGTTAGAAAATATTCTTGATGACCCACTACCTATTAATGATAACTTTCCTGATGAACAACTAAATGTTATAAGTACTTCTCGTAGTACTCCATGGTATGCTGATTATGCTAATTATATTGTTGCTAAATTTATACCACCTAGCTTCACATACCAACAAAAGAAAAAGTTTTTCTATGATTTAAGAAATTACTTTTGGGATGACCCACATCTTTATAAAGAAGGAGTAGATGGTGTTATTAGACGTTGTGTACCTGAGCATGAACAGGAACAGATCCTACGCAAGTGTCACTCTGAGTCTTATGGAGGACACCACGCTGGAGATAGAACTGCACATAAGGTATTGCAATCTGGTTTTTATTGGCCTACTCTCTTCAAGGATGCCCGTAAGTTTGTCTTGTCTTGTGATGAATGTCAAAGAATTGGTAATATTAGTAGACGTCAAGAAATGCCTATGAATTATTCTCTTGTAATTGAACCATTTGATGTTTGGGGCTTTGATTATATGGGACATTTTCCTGCCTCTAATGGATACACACATATTCTAGTTGCTGTTGATTATGTTACTAAGTGGGTAGAAGCTATTCCAACTAGTAGTGTTGATCATAACACTTCTATTAAAATGCTTAAAGAAGTTATTTTCCCGAGGTTTGGAGTCCCTAGATATTTAATGACTGATGGTGGTTCACACTTTATTCATGGTGCTTTCCATAAAATGCTTGCTAAATATGATGTTAATCATAGAATTGCATCTCCTTATCACCCACAGTCTAGTGGTCAAGTAGAGTTGAGCAATAGAGAGCTCAAATTAAGTTTGCAAAAGACTGTTAATAGGTCTAGAAAGAATTGGTCTAAGAAACTTAATGATGCGTTATGGGCTTATAGAACTGCATACAAAAAACCTATGGGTATGTCTCCGTATAAAATGGTTTATGGAAAAGCATGTCACTTACCTCTCGAACTAGAACATAAGGCATATTGGGCTATTAAAGAGCTTAACTATGATTTTAAACTTGCCGGTGAGAAGAGGTTATTTGATATTAGCTCACTTGATGAATGGAGAACCCAAGCTTATGAAAATGCCAAGTTGTTTAAAGAAAAAGTTAAAAGATGGCATGACAAAAGGATACAAAAGCGTGAGTTTAATGTAGGTGATTATGTATTGCTATACAACTCTTGTCTAAGATTTTTTGCAAAAAAACTTCTCTCTAAATGGGAAGGCCCCTATGTTATCGAGGAGGTCTATCGTTCTGGTGCCATAAAAATCAACAACTTCGAGGGCACAAATCCGAAGGTGGTAAACGATCAAAGAATTAAACATTATATCTCAGGTAATCCCATAAATGTTGAAACCAATATTATTGAAACCGTAACCCCGGAGGAATACATAAGGGACACTTTCCGGGACGTTTTAGACTCCGAAAAGGAATAGGTATGTGGTAAGGTAAGTAAACCGACTCCAAAACAATTTTTAAGGCAATATTTCTCCATTTTGGAATATTTAGAAAAATAGAAAAATAAGTAGCAGTCCGGGAAGGACACGAGGGCCCAACGAGGGTGGTGGGCGCGCCCTACCCCCCTGGGCGCGCCCCCTACCTCGTGAGCACCTCGTGTGCCTTCCGGACTCTGTTTTCTTGCACGATACGTATTTTGGTCGGTAAAAATTCATTATATATTCTCCCGAAGGTTTTGACTCCCGTATCACGCAAACCTCCTCTGTTCTTGTTTCGAGCTATTTTCTGTCAGGGTTTTCCAGGCTAGGCATCATGTCGTCTCCCTCCTCCAACATTGGTGACAATGATGCTTGGTTAATGAAGATAGATCTGAAGAGGGAAGAACCCACGAGGGTCAACAAGGATGAAAGGATCAAGAAGGCCACGGAGGATCAAGCTCCCGCAGCAAACGACACCCTCCAACTTGATCATAATCTTCTCACCCCAACTGAGATCGAAGCTTTCAAGATGATTGAGTTAGCTCGTATACAAAACAAGTATCTCACACAAGAAAATATTTTGTTGAAGGAGCATATTGTTGCACTCAAGGGCATTATTCGCAAGCTGGAGGACCTCTTACGCTCGATGTGCGATTATCCGTCACCGCCACTGTCGGTGTCAAAACCGGCGGATCTCGGGTAGGGGGTCCCGAACTGTGCGTCTAGGCCGGATGGTAACAGGGGGCAAGGGACACGAAGTTTTACCCAGGTTCGGGCCCTCTCGATGGAGGTAAAACCCTACGTCCTGCTTGATTAATATTGATGATATGGGTAGTACAAGAATAGATCTACCACGAGATCGGAGAGGCTAAACCCTAGAAGCTAGCCTATGGTATGATTGTTGTTGTCTATGTTGTCCTACGGACTAAAACCCTCCGGTTTATATAGACACCGGAGAGGGTTAGGGTTACACAAAGTCGGTTACAATGGTAGGAGATCTGAATATCCATATCGCCAAGCTTGCCTTCCACGCCAAGGAAAGTCCCTTCCGGACACGGGACGAAGTCTTAAATCTTGTATCTTCATAGTCCAGGAGTCCGGCTGAAGGTATAGTCTGGCTATCCGAACACCCCCTAATCCAGGACTCCCTCAGTAGCCCCTGAACCAGGCTTCAATGACAACGAGTCCGGCGCGTAGATTGTCTTCGGCATTGCAAGGCGGGTTCCTCCTCCAAGTACTTCATAGAAGATTTTGAACACAAAGATAGTTTCCGGCTCTGCAAAATAAGTTTCCACATATTGCCATAGAGAGAATAACATTTACACGAATCTAATCTGCTGACGTATTCCGTAGTGTATCACACCACGGCCAAGCCTTTATCCGAGTCGTTTCATTATCCCACCTCAGCGCGTCATGCGAGGCGGTTTCCTTGGCACGTCTTGTTAAAGCAGAGATCGTATCCCCTCATTTCGGGATTCTCATCAATACGGGCGTGGGGCACCCAACCGCTTCTAGGACTCCTAGATTATAGGCAAGTCCAAACGGACACGGAGAGGACGCTTGATATCCACCCTCTTTATAAAGGGACAAGGCTTCTATTTTTCCCTCCCATGCTCAATCAAATCCTTCCCCCGCCTCAAGCTCAAATGCCCAAAGTTTAGGTCAGGTGCTCCGAACCTTCAGTCATGTCCGGATCTAGCCTTCAAGGCCGATGGGTGCCTTCCTCCGTCACGGAAGAAGACATCAAAAAGTTGAGGGAGGCCAGATATCTGACCGCCGAGATTTTGCATCGGCTGCCTTCCCGGGGGCAGGCCGTCCCCTCCTCCGAACCCAACGAGAGCGTCGTGTTCGTCTCCCACTTCCTCCGAGGTCTAGGCCTTGCTTTGGATCCTTTCGTCAGGGGCTTGATGTTTTATTACGGGCTAGATTTCCATGATCTAGCTCCGGACTCCTTTCTTCATATCACGACATTTATTGTCGTGTGCGAGGCCTTCCTCCGGGTTACCCCTCACTTTGGCCTATGGCTCAAGACCTTTGAAGTAAAGCCGAAGATGATCAAGGGGCAACATGCAGCGTGTGGAGGTGCCTCAATACGCAAGATGACGGGAGCTTCATGGCCCAAAGGTTCCATCCCAGAGGTGTCTGAATTGTGGCAACAGGAGTGGTTCTACATCACGGCTCCTAGAAGTGCCAAGTGGGCGGCCGCCCCCATTTTCCGCTCGGGCCCTCCACCACAACTGATGTCATGGATTAGCAGAGGACTGAGCTGGGGTCCAGCCAAAGACGTGCCTATACTGCAAAGCCGCATTCGAGATCTCCTTAATGGAGATTTCAGTTTGGTTGCGATAGTACAAGTTATGCTAGTCCGTCAAGTCCAGCCTTGCAAACGCCGGCCCCTTCGCTTGTGGGAGTTCAATCTTGAGGGACTGCGTGCCATTCAAAATTTCCTCGGCCTGACGCACGAGGAGATGTACAAGTCATTCTTCGAACCTCAGGTAGAGTGTCCGGAAATCACCGAGGACGTGGGCCTAAGCAGTATCCGCGCCGCCGAACAGGTAAGGAATCTTTCGGCCGAATATACTATCTCTCATTTGTTACGAAGTTATCTCTGAGAGTTCGCTTTTTGACCAGGACTGGCTAACAAAGGCGAAGTTGATTCGGTGTTCGGCCCCCCTCCCTGAGGGTTTGGAAAATCCGGTACTGGAAAAGATGCTCCAGGTCGCACCCTGCCCGGAGCCCTTGAAGGAAGATACCGGGGAGGATAATACGGGCGGACGCGGGCCCCCAACACTGCCCATTCTAACCAAGGGAGCGAGCGTCTCCATGAAGGAAGACGACCGAAGGAGGAAAAGGACCGCGCCCGGGGGTTCGGAAGCCGAAGCTTCCAAACGGGAGAAGAAGTCTCCCACAGAGGGTCCTACCCTGGGGGGCGCTGTTGTCGCACAAAGTCCGCGGGGGGATCAATTCCCCCGCGAGTCGTAAGTGACCCGAAATACTTTAATAGTACAGATACGCCATCTTTTTCTTCTGAGAAAATAACCACCGCACATATCTTTGCAGTTCGGGCCTTAGCCCCTCTCAAATGAGCTCGTCTTCGGGGGATCTTCTTCTAGAGATGATGGAGAGTGAAACGCCTCCTCCGGACTCCTCCGCTCCAGAAGCGGGCGACCCTAAAGTGTCGTCGTGGAGGGCCTCTCCGAGTCTGGCGAGGCCAGAAGATAATCCCATTGACCCCCGAAGCTCCCAGTGTCCGGTTCCTGAAGAGAGCAGACAAAAGAGTCCGGCACTGTCTAGTGTGCGATCGGATGTTCTGAGGGAGTTGGTGGGGCGAGCGGCCATCTCAGACGAACACCGTGTGCTGATGAATACGGTGATGGAGAGGATATCGTCTGCCGAAAGCGGATTGCATGAAGCTTTTATGAGTCTACTGACAGGCTTTGAGGTACGTAGAAGAATGTATGATAGTGCTGCACATGCTAGGTGTGCCCTGTGTAGATAGTAGCCCCTGAGACTCTGGTTGTCGTCGCAAACAACGACGAACAGAGGATCATATTCCCAGGTAATAACCATACTGCCTCTATGTGCAGGTAATGGAAGCTCCGGTGGCTAGCCGGACTAGTGAGTTTGCCCATTTAGAATGGCAGTTGGATGCCGCAGACGCCGACATCGAGCTTGTTAACAAAAGGCTTGACGAGGCACAGGGTAAGTGTCCTTATCTGGTAAACGCCACATAGGAAGAGCAGCATGATGCCAGTATCTTTAACATGTTGTGACTGCAGATGGAGCTGCCACTGTTGAAGCCTTGCGGGCAGAACTTGCCCGAGCCAAGGAACAAGTGAGGTTGGGTAATGCAGCTGCTTTGAAGGCGGCCGAAGAGTTGCAAGCTGAGAAGGCCGCGCATGGCGAGAACTGAGACAAGATGGCCAAGATGGCCATAGAATTAAAATCCGTTGCCGACCGTTGTCGGGTTCTCGAAAAGGAAAACCAAGCGAAGGCATCAGACCTTGAGAAGGCTGCTGCGACGAGAAAGGACCTCCACTCTGCTATGAGGGCAAAGAAGGAGGAGCTGCGGGAAGCCGGGGATATTGTAGCTTGGAAATCCTTTATGTTGCGGAGGAAGTTCGGAGATCCACGATATGCCCCTCTGGATCGGCTGTGGAGTTTGGAGGATGTATATATGGATTTGGCGGCGAGCGCTGCCGATGCGGCCAAGTATTTCCAGGGTCAGACAGACCGTGAAGTAGACCGGCTGTTTTGGAGACAATTCCATTCTCCCGAGCGTCCGCTTTCATTGAGTGACCAATTAGCCGAATGGGCCGAACTAAATAGGTTGTCCGGACTCTCCATGAGGTCTGTTGTGGATCAGCTATGGCCAGAAAGGTCAAAACCGAACAGCTATTTCGGCTTGGTGCAGCAGTTCCTTAACGTGGTGCCACGCATTGATGCGATGAAGAGGTCGGCGTGCATAGAGGGCGCACGGATGGCCTTTGCCCGTGTTAAAGCATACTGGGCGGAGATGGATGCTACCACCGTTGCAGCGCGGGATTCGGCCATAGGTCGAAGGGCTGCTGAGCACTACTTTGAGAAGTTCTTGAGGGTGCTCGTTTGATAGAGACCCAATGCTCAAAAAATATCATGTTTGAGTGATATGTAATCTCATTGTAAGCGAAATGCTTTTATAAATTTTTATAAGGCTATTTTTATACTTTTGCCTGAAAGTAATATGATGCCTCCTGGGCAGCCGTTTATGTATACATGTGTATAACCTAAAAGATTGCAGCTGTCGGCTTCAACCCTCACGCATATAATGCGGAGGTGCTCGCACAAACACGCGTTCACACTTAACCCAACGTCTTGGTCCTATTAAGGAGGTGATAGCGGAGCAAGCGAGGCAACCGGACTATAATGCTTTAGCACTTTCACTTAGCCATAGGAGTTTGACAGTGGGGCTACTAGATAGCCCCTGGTGGCTCCGCACTCTCCCGATCCCGGGGTGCGTACATGCCTGGCCGGAAAACGGCCCTTCATTAAGGCGGAGGAATTCTAACATTCCGACAGGTCATCGAGTCAAAATTTATCACCTCGAGGGGAAGCAAGCACAACTCCAGCCCCCGAGCCCTCCAACTGCCTGGACCCATCAAAATGAATAGTCCAATATGTGTTATCTAGCTTTTCCTCAGGCATCTGCAGCTCTGTCCAATCATTGATGAAATCCACCAGCGTCTGAGTTTTGATGGCCGTGCGGGGCACATATTTTAACCCGTGAGGTCCAAGCTCAATAGCCCACTTAGCAACCCGGCCAGTTTCTTCCCTGTTTTGGATGATATCTCCCAAAGGAGCAAAGCTAACCACAGTGATGGGATGACCCAGAAAATAGTGTTTAAGCTTGGTTGACCAGTCTCACGCTATATCATGACAGTCAGTTTTCGGCTTTCTCTACTGAGGTGCTCGTCCGGATGAACCAGGGCACAATCGCAGTAGTTCTCCTGGTGCTACCTTAGCCGGTAAAGCGGAACGTAAGGCACCAAAACACAGGAGCCGGGCAAACCCAACATTTGACCAAAGGCAATGATTCGGAGCTGATGCATATAAGGCCGAACTCGCGACGCCGAACACTCCCTAAGGTATCCGGTCTTAGTGGTATAAACCGGGCCTAAATAATGGCCTTTGTAAGAAGCCCCTTCTGTCCAGGTACGTGCATTGTTCTGGCATGGCCACATGCCAAGACGTCAGCATCCTTTGGTGGATATGTATCAACAAGAGATAGTAAAAAAGGTTTACGCAGAGTCTTAATCTAAAAAGAATCCTTGGAACGGGTCCCTGCTGCACGTCTGCGCCTGTGTCTCCGTTGTGCCATATCCTGGATGGGTGTAGCACGATGATCGTCTGTAAAAGAGAGGAATTTAGGTGAAAAAGTTGTCGTGCTGAAAGATAGTTTTTTAAAGAAACCATGCATAATTCAAGATGAGAAGAAATTGCCACTTGTCTGCGCGCATTGAGCCCCTTGTATTGACAAATAGGGGTGTGACCGTTTATTCGGTATAAGTAGCGGCGCCGGACTCGATTAGTTGTGTCTGAGGTCTTGACGACCTATTGGATGCTTTCGCTGGTCCGGGCGCCTTTAGTGTGCGGCTGCCAAGGCAGCCTCACTTTCTTCGGCGCACAGAGATCGCTTGATATTTTCGTGCACTGTAATGATGCCACGTGGACTGGGCATCTTGAGTGTGAGGGAGGCATAGTGTGGTATTGCATTAAAGCGAGCGAAAACTTCGCGTTCGAGCAGTGCTTGATAGCCACTTTGAAATGGAACGATGTGGAAAGTTAAATGCTCGCGACGGAAGTTATCGGGGGAGCCGAATATAACTTGTAGTAGGAGGGAGCCCGTGCAACGAGCCCCTGGGCCTGGCGTTACTCCTTTAAAGGTAGTATTGCTATGGCGAATTTTTGTTGGGTCTAACCCCATCCCGCGGATTGTATCCTGATATATTAGGTTTAGGCTACTGCCGCCATCCATCAAGACTCGTGTGAAGTGATATCTGCCAATTACTGGGTCTAATACCAGGGCAGCCCATCCTGCGTGCCGGATACTTGATGAGTAATCGCGATGGTCGAAAGTGATCGATTGAGACGACCAGTGGCAGGACTTCGCGGTGACAGGCACTTGGGTATATTTTTCTGGGAGTGCCGCGTTGTTTTTTCCCTTGATCGCGTGTAACACGTTTACTGTTTTGACTTCTGGTGGAAATTTCTTTTGTTCCCCCGTGTCTTGCTTGGGAGGCTCGTCCTCGTCTTCACTTGGCGTATCCTCCCCCTTGTGTATGGCGTTGAGCTTGCCGGACTGCTTGAAGACCCAACATTCTCTGTGGGTATGATTAGCAGGTTTACCAGGGGTACTATGGATCTGACATATTTGGTCCAGAATTTTGTTGAGGCTAGACAGTTCATCCCTGGTGCCTTTAGGGGGCGGCTTTTGACCTGGCCGAGAGCTTTTGAATCCGGCATTTATTGTCGTGCCCTTCGTGCGGTCTTCTTTATTCCGGCGTTTGTTATTGCTGTTGCGCTATGATTTCCCGTTTCCATCTCTAACTTCGAATGTACTGGGGTCGCTGGTGCTGCATCTGGCTAGCTAGCTGTCCTCACCCGCGCAAAAGCGGGTCATGAGGTTTGTTAATGCGGCCATCGTTCTCGGCTTATTTTGGCCGAGGTGTCTGGCGAGCCATTCGTCACGGACGCTATGCTTGAAAGCTGCCAAGGCTTCGGTGTCCGGACAGTCGATAATCTGGTTCTTTTTAGTAAGAAACCTGTTCCAAAGCTTTCGGGTTGACTCTCCGGGTTGTTGAGTTATGTGACTCAAATCGTCCGCATCCGGAGGTCGGACATAAGTCCCTTGAAAATTTACCCGAAAGGCGTCTTCGAGCTCTTCCCAACTCCCAATGGAGCTTTCGGGGTGGCCTTTGAGCCAGTGGCGAGCTGGCCCTTTGAGCTTGAGGGGTAAGTACTTGATGGCGTGGAGATCATCTCCTCGAGCCATATGGATATGAAGGATGTAGCCCTCAATCCAGACCCCAGGGTCTGTTGTTCCGTCGTATGCCTCTATGTTTACGGGCTTGAATCCCTCTGGGAATTCATGGTCCAGCACCTCATCGGTGAAACATAGGGGGTGTGCGGCACCCCTGTAGCTGGGTGTACCGCATTGTTCGGATGTTTGTTGTGTTGCGTTGTATGCTGGGGCGCGCTTGCATGGTCCATAGATGGATCTTGTTGCGTCGTCCTTTGGGTGCGAGCCCTCGCATGGGTCGCGTATTGTATTGTGAGCGGTGTTGTATTCCGCTCTGTGTTGGTAGAGGGGTCGTCTATCTGACCAGGTGGCTGCTTTGATATTTGGTTGTGGGGGTTCTGAGGCCTCCTCATCGAATTCGGGTAGCAGCTTCCGCTTTGGGTAGCTCTTGGAAGGGCGATTGTCGCCGTACCTTGCTGTAGTGTTGAGTATTTTACTCCATCTGATTTGGAGTGTGTCTTGCGCGGCCTTGAGCCTTTGCTTCTGCTTTTTCAGACTCTTCGCGGTGGCAACAAGCCTTTTACGGGCAGTCTGCTGCTCCGGGTGTCTGTCCGGTGTTATGTCGTCCGGACCATTATCCTCGATAGGATTTGTTTGTTCGGTTTGATTATCCAGATTGCCGTTGTCCGGCAGTGGTTCGCCCTGCTCCAGCGATGGATCTGTGTGATCGCTATTTCTGTCGAGGCGGGATTTGGGGTGGCGCTTACGGCGCTGCTTTGACTGCTTTTCGAGGGAATAAGCCTTCGGTGCGTCCTTCTGCTCCTCGTCGTCATCTTTTGGTGCGTCCACCATGTATACGTCATATGACGAGGTGGCATTCCAGGGCCCAATAGGCGCTGGTTCTTCATTGTCTCCTTTATCGGCGTCCATACCGTCGATGTCTTCGGAGTCGAAGTCGAGCATGTCGGTTAAATCGTCGACAGTGGCTACAAAGTGGGTGGTGGGTGGGCTTTGAATTTCTTCATCATTCGTACCCCAACCTTGCTGACCGTAGTCCGGGCAGGGCTCTCCTGATAAAGAGAGAGACTCCAGTGTCTTCAGAATATCGCTGAAAGGCGAGTGCTAAAAGATGTCCGCGGCAGTAAACTCCATGATCGGCGCCCAATCGGATTCGATCGGCAGGGGCGCGGAGGGTTCGAAGTCCGGAGAGGAGTCCGGCTCCTTGGAGTCACGAATCTCGCGGAGTGTGGGGCTGGTATTTGGCTCGATCGCCGTTGGGATCGCAGCCCCTGAGGCAGCGTCCAACCGCCCATCCTCGATCGGCGCAGTTAGCTCCGAATTAGGGGTCGAAGCCGATGCGGGTGCGGCCTCCAGGGAACTATTCGGCGGCAGAGCTAGATCATGCTCGTCATGACAGTGCGGTGTGCTCGGCAGTGGCTCGAATCCGTCGAAGATCAAGTCCCCGCGGATGTCAACCGTGTGGTTTAAACTTCCAAGTCTGACCTAACGGCCAGGGGCGTAGCTTTTGATCTGCTCCAGATGGCCAAGTGAATTGGCCTGCGGTGCGAAGCCACCGAAGACGAAGATCTGTCCGGGGAGGAAGGTCTCACCCTGGACTGCATCGCCATTGACGATCGTGGGAGCCATCAAGCCTGACGGCGACGTCACAGAGGAACTCCCAATGAAAGCACCAATGTCGGTGTCAAAACCGGCGGATCTCGGGTAGGGGGTCCCGAACTGTGCGTCTAGGCCGGATGGTAACAGGAGGCAAGGGACACGAAGTTTTACCCAGGTTCGGGCCCTCTCAATGGAGGTAAAACCCTACGTCCTGCTTGATTAATATTGATGATATGGGTAGTACAAGAATAGATCTACCACGAGATCAGAGAGGCTAAACCCTAGAAGCTAGCCTATGGTATGATTGTTGTTGTCTATGTTGTCCTACGGACTAAAACCCTTCGGTTTATATAGACACCGGAGAGGGTTAGGGTTACACAAAGTCGGTTACAATGGTAGGAGATCTGAATATCCGTATCGCCAAGCTTGCCTTCCACGCCAAGGAAAGTCCCTTCCGGACACGGGACGAAGTCTTAAATCTTGTATCTTCATAGTCCAGGAGTCCGTCTAAAGGTATAGTCCGGCTATCCGAACACCCCCTAATCCAGGACTCCCTCAGCCACCTTCTTCACCAACCAAGGAGACATAATCACATGGGTATGGGCACTCCCCTTGGCAACTGCCAAGCTTGGGGGAGGTGCCCCGGTATTGTATCACAATCACAACTCCTATCTTTACCTTTTTCTTAGTTCGATCCTATTAGTAGTATCTTGATCTAGTAGAATAAAGTTTATGGCATGATCTAGTTTTGAGTTTTGCTTTATGATCTCTCTATGTAATCGAGTCTGTGAGCTATATATAATAAATATTAGTGTTGAGTCAAGGGCTTGATTGTTTTGCCATGATCTTGGGTGAATAAAAGAAAGAGAAAAAGAATAAAAAGAAACAAAAAGTTCATATTGATCTTATTGAGAGTAATGACTTCACATAGAAAGAGTATGATGATTAAAAGTTGTTGGGAGTTGGCAAACATAGCTTTGGTCATTGTTGCAATTAATAGGAAGTAATAAAGAAAGAGAGGTTTTCACATATAGATATATTATCATTGACATCTTTTATGATTGGGAGCACTCATTAAAATATGACATGCTAAAGAGTTGATGTTGGACAAGGAAGACAACGTAATGAGTTATGTATTTCTTATATCTGAGATAAAGTATGTTGTCATGGATCCTCTAACTTGTTGAGCTTGCCTTTCCCCCTCATGCTAGCCAAATTCTCAGCACCAAGTAGAAATACTACTTGTGCTTCCAAATACCCTTAAACCAGTTTTGCCATGAGAGTCCACCATATCTACCTATGGATTGAGTAAGATCTTCAAGTAAGTTGTCATCGGTGCAAAGCAATAAAAATTGCTCTAAATATGTATGATTGATTGGTGTGGGAGAAATAAGCTTTATACAATCTTGTGATGTGGAAGTAATAAAAGCGACGGACTGCATAATAAAGGTTCATATCACAAGGGGCAATATAAAGTGACATTCTTTCGCATTGAGATTTTATATATCCAACCATAAAAGCGCATGGCAACCTCTGCTTCCCTCTGTGAAGGGCCTATCCTTTATTATTATCTTCTACCTTATGCAAGAGTCATGGTGATCTTCACCTTTTCTTTTTCATTTTATCCTTTGGCAAGCTCAGCATGTTGGAAAGAACATGATATATATATATATAATTGGATGTAGGGGAGCATGAACCATTATTGTTGACATTACCTTTGAGGTAAAAGGTTGTGTGGCAAAACTATAAGCCCCTATCTTTCTCTGTGTCTGATTAAAACTCCGTAACCACAAGTATCGCATGAGTGTTAGCAATTATGGAGGACTAAATGATAGTTGAGTATGTGGACTTGCTTTTTAGCTCTAACATAGACTCTTTCCGATGTTATGATAAATTGCAATTGCTTCAATGACTGAGATTATAGTTTGTCGGAGCCCAATAAGGTTTATGATTTATACTTTTGCATTGTGAATAGATCATCACTTGAACATAAGTAATCATATGACAAAATCTATATATGTTGTTGTTATGAGAATAATCATGATGCCTTCATGTCCGTATTTTATTTTTTTCGACGCCTCTACCTCTAAACATGAGGACATATTTATTGTTATCGGCTTTTCGCTTAAGGAGAAGCGAGGTCTAAGCTTGGGGGAGTTGATACGTCCATTTTGCATCATGCTTTTATATCGATATTTATCGCATTATGGACTGTTATTTCACTTTATGTCACAATACTTATGGCTATTCTCTCTTATTTTACAAGGTTTACATAAGGAGGGAGAATGCCGGCAGCTGTAATTCTAGTCTGGAAAAGGAGCAAATATTAGAGACCTATTCTGCGCAACTCCAAAAGTCCTGAAACTCCACGGAACGTCTTAAAAGAAATAAAGAAAAATCCACGCCAAAGATGAAGGCCAGGGGGCCCACACCTTGCTCACGAGGGTGGGCCCCCCCCCCCTAGGGCGCGCCCCCTTACCTCATGGCCCCCCTGGTGGCTCTCCGACGCCCATCTTCTCCTATATGAGGTCTTTCGATGAGAAAAAAATAAAAAGGAACTTTTCGGGACGAGACTCCACCGACACGAGGCGGAACCTTGGCGGATCCAATCTAGAGCTCCGGCAGAGCTGTTCAGCCGGGGAAACTTCCCTCCGGGAGGGGGAAATCATCGCCATCGTCATCACCAATGCTCCTCTCATCGGGAGAGGGCAATCTCCATCAACATCTTCACCAGCACCATCATCTCCAAACCCTAGTTCATCTCTTGTATCCAATTCTTGTCTCAAAGTCCGGGATTGGTGCTAGTAGGTTGCTAGTAGTGTTGATTACTCCTTGTAATTGATGCTAGTTGGTTTATTTGGTGGAAGATCATATGTTCAGATCCTATATGCATATTATTACCCCTCTGATTATGAACATGAACATGCTTTGTGAGTAATTACGTTTGTTCCTGAGGACAAGGGAGAAGTCTTGCTATTAGTAGTCATGTGAATTTGGTATTCGTTTGATATTTTGATAAGATGTATGTTGTCTAGCCTCTAGTGGTGTTATGTGAACGTCGACTACATAACACTTCACCATTATTTGGGCCTAGAGGAAGGCATTGGGAAGTAATAAGTAGATGATGGGTTGCTAGAGTGACAGAAGCTTAAACCCTAGTTTATGCGTTGCTTCGTAAGGGGCTGATTTGGATCCATATGTTTCATGCTATGGTTAGGTTTACCTTAATACTTTTGTTGTAGTTGCGGATGCTTGCAATAGAGGTTAATCATAAGTGGGATGCTTGTTCAAGTAAGAATAGCACCCAAGCACCGGTCCACCCACATATCAAATTATCAAAGTATCGAACGCGAATCATATGAACGTGATGAAAACTAGCTTGATGATATTCCCATGTGTCCTCGGGAGCGCTTTTCCTATTATAAGAGTTTGTTCCAGCTTGTCCTTTGCTACAAAAGGATTGGGCCACCTCACTTCACTTTATTTACTTTTGCTACTTGTTGCTTGTTACAACCTATCTTATCACAAAACTATCTGTTACCACTTATTTCAGTACTTGCAGAGAATACCTTGCTGAAAACTGCTTATCATTTCCTTCTGCTCCTCGTTGGGTTCGACACTCTTACTTATCGAAAGGACTACGATAGATCCCCTATACTTGTGGGTCATCATGAGTCATCAGCTAAAAGCAGATGGTTCACCGTTGGGGCCGTAGGAGCAATCTTAATACCATTGATTTTACCCTCTCTTTCAGCTTGGTGCAACAAAGTAGAGAAACCTTCCGCGCAGATTAGAAACAAATAGGGTGAGATGGGGTCACCTTGTCGCAGGCCCTTTCCAGGGACAATAGCATCTGTGATATCTCCGTTAACTCGAAACCTGTAGGTCACAGTGGTCACACACTTCATAATCAGTTGGGTAAACTCATCCACAAAACCCAAACGTTTCATCATGCCCTCCAAAAAGGCCACTCCACTCTATCATAAGCCTTGCTCATATCTAGTTTGAGGGCCATATAAACATCCTTTCCACTTCTCTTTCTCCTCATAAAATGCGTCATCTCACAAGCAAGGATGGTGTTGTCCGATATTAGCCGCCCCAGGACAAATGCACTTTGGTTAGCTAATATGAGTTCATCCAAGATCACCTTGAGTCGGTTGGTGAGAACTTTGGAAACAAGCTTATACACCACATTGCAAAGGCTAATAGGGCGAAGATCTTTGATATGATCCGGGTTCCAAACATTTGGGATGAGTACCACAATAGTTTCATTCCATCCCTCCGGTATGCTGCCGCCTTGCAATACACGTAGAACTTCTTGTACCACAACCTCACCCACCGTCCCCCAAAATCTCTTGTAGAAAACATCCGGCATACCATCAGCCCCAAGGGCTTTTAAGTCTCCCATATCATCCAGCGCACTCTTTATTTCTTGAGCCATGTACTCTTTTTGGAGGAAGGTGTTCATTTGTGGAGTCACACGAGGCGTAACACAATGTAGAACTTGCTCCATTTGAGAACCTACCATGGGGGTAAACAAGCTAGAGAAATGGTTAGTTATGAGAGCCTTTAAGCCCTCCTCCCCTTCTACCTCCACACCATCCTCTCCCTTCAATTTATGAATCATATTTTGCCTCTTCCTCTCCAACGCTACACCATGGAAGTAATCTGTGTTACAATCTCCCTTTGTCAACCAATTCACATGTGCCCGCTACTGCCAAAAGATATCAAGCTGCTCCTCCAACCGTCCAAGTTTGCATCATACCACTTGCTCACGCTTCACCTCTGCCTCCGACAACTCCTACCTTCGGCACTCCTCCAACTCCTGCCGCAACTTCTTTATTCTTTTCTGGAGATCACCCAAAACTTCTTGATAACCCACAAGTATAGGGGATCGCAACAGTTTTCGAGGGTAGAGTATTAAACCCAAATTTATAGATTCGACACAAGGGGAGCCAAAGAATATTCTCAAGTATTAGCATCTGAGTTGTCAACTCAACCACACCTAGATAACTTAATATCTGCAGCAAAGTATTTAGTAGCAAAGTAATATGATAGTAGTGGTAATGGTAGCAAAAGTAACGATAGCAAAAGTAATATTTTTGGTGTTTTGTAGTGATTGTAACAATAGCAACGGAAAAGTAAATAAGCGAAGAACAATATATGGAAAGCTCGTAGGCATTGGATCGGTGATGGAGAATTATGCCGGATGCGATCGATCATGTAACAGTCATAACCTAGGGTGACATAGAACTAGCTCCAGTTCATCAATGTAATGTAGGCATGTATTCCGAATATAGTCATATGTGCTTATGGAAAAGAACTTGCATGACATCTTTTGTCCTACCCTCCCATGGCAGCGGGGTCCTAATGGAAACTAAGGGATATTAAGGCCTCCTTTTAATAGAGTACCGAACCAAAGCATTAACAAATAGTGAATACATGAACTCCTCAAACTACGGTCATCACCGGCAGTGGTCCCGATTATTGTCACTTCGGGGTTAACGGATCATAACACATAATAGGTGACTATAGACTTGCAAGATAGGGTCAAGAACTCACATATATTCATGAAAACATAATAGGTTCAGATCTGAAATCATGGCACTCAGGCCCTAGTGACAAGCATTAAGCATAGCAAAGTCATAGCAACATCAATCTCAAAACATAGTGGATACTAGGGATCAAACCCTAACAAAACTAACTCAATTACATGATAAATCTCATCCAACCCATCACCGTCCAGCAAGCCTACGATGGAATTACTCACGCACGGCGGTGAGCATCATGAAATTGGTGATGGAGGAAGGTTGATGATGATGATGGCGACGGATTCCCCTCTCTGGAGCCCCGAACAGACTCCAGATCAGCCCTCCCGAGAGAGTTTAGGGCTTGGCGGCGGCTCCGTATCCTAAAACACGATGAATCCTTCTCTCTAATTTTTTTATCCCCGAACACAAATATATGGAGTCAAGGTTGAGGTCGGTGGAGCGTCAGGGGGACCACGAGGCAGGGGGGCACGGCCAGGGGGCAGGCGCGCCCCCACCCTCGTGGACAGGTGGAGCCCCCCTAACGTGGATTCTTCTTCCAGTATTTTTTATATATTCCAAAATAATTATCCATTGATTTTCAGGTCATTCCGAGAACTTTTATTTCTGCACAAAAATAACACCATGACAATTCTGCTGAAAACAGCGTCAGTCCAGATTAGTTCCATTCAAATCATACAAGTTAGAGTCCAAAACAAGGGCAAAAGTGTTTGGAAAAGTAGATACGACGGAGACGTATCAACTCTCCCAAGCTTAAACCTTTGCTTGTCCTCAAGAAATTCAGTTGATAAACTGAAAGTGATAAAGAAAAACTTTTACAAACTCTATTTGCTCTTGTTGTTGCAAATATATAAAGCCAGCATTCAAGTTTTCAGCAAAGATTATGAACTAACCATATTCACAATAACACTTAGGTCCCATGTTTACTCATATCAATGGCATAATCAGCTAGCGAGCAATAATAATAAATCTCAGATGACAACACTTTCTCAAAACAATCATGATACGATATAACAAGATGGTATCTCGCTAGCCATTTCTGAGACCGCAAAACATAAATGCAGAGCATCTTTAAAGATTAAGGACTGACTAGACATTGTAATTCATGGTAAAAGAGATCCAGTTAAGTCATACTCAATGTAAACTAACAGTAATGGATGCAAATGACAGAGGTGCTCTCCAACTGGTGCTTTTTAATAAGAGGATGATGACTCAACATAAAAGTAAATAGACAGGCCCTCGCAGAGGGAAGCGGGGATTTGTAGAAGTGCTAGAGCTCGGTTTTGAAATAGATATGAATAATATTTTGAGCGGTATACTTTCATTGTCAACATAACAACCGAGAGATCTCGATATCTTCCATGCTACACACATTATAGGCGGTTCCCAAACAGAATGGTAAAGTTTATACTCCCCCTCCACCAACAAGCATCAATCCATGGCTTGCTCGAAACAACGAGTGCCTCCAACTAACAACAATCCTGGGGGAGTTTTGTTTGCAATTATTTCGATTTTGATTTGCTTAAAGCATGGGACTGGGCATCCCGGTGACCAGCCATGTTCTCGTGAGTGAGGAGTGGAGTCCACTCCTCTTGAGAATAACCTGCCTAGCATGGAAGATACAGACAACCCTAGTTGATACATGAGCTATTCGAGTATACAAAACATAATGTTTATTTGAAGGTTTAGAGTTTGACACATACAAATTTACTTGGAACGACAGGTAGATACCGTATATAGGTAGGTATGGTGGACTCATATGGAACTACTTTGGGGTTTATGGAATTAGATGCACAAGCAGTATTCCCGCTTCATACAAGTGAAGGCTAGAAAAAGACTGGGAAGCGACCAGCTAGAGAGCGACAACAGTCATGAACATGCATTAAAATTAATCAACACCGAATGCAAACATGAGTAGGATATAATGCAGCATGAACATAAATATCGTAGAGGCTATGTTGATTTTGTTTCAACTACATGCGTGAACATGTGCCAAGTCAAGCCACTTGAATCGTTCAAAAGAGGATACCACCCTATCATATCACATCACAACCATTTTAATAGCATGTTGGCACGCAAGGTAAACCATTATAAACTCCTAACTAATTAAGCATGGCATAAGTAACTATAATCTCTAATTGTCATTGCAAACATGTTTATTCATAATAGGCTGAATCAGGAACGATGAACTAATCATGTTTACAAAAACAAGAGAGGTCGAGTTCATACCAACTTTTCTCATCTCAATAAGTTCATCATATAATCATCATTATTGCTTTTCACTTGCACGACCAAATAGCGTGGATAATAATAATAGTGTACGTGCATTGGACTAAGCTGGAATCTGCAAGCATTCAATTCAAGAGAGAAGACAAGGTAATATCGGCTCTTTGTTAGGTCAACAATAATGCAAATGAGTGCCACTCAACATTTTCATCATGGTCTTCTCCTCTCAACCCCTAAAGAACAAGAAAAGAAATAAAACTATTTACACGGGAAAGCTCCCAACAAGCAAAAGAAGAACATGAAATCTTTTTGCGTTTTCTTTTTGTTGGAGAACGTAGTAATTTCAAAAAAATTCCTACGCACACGCAAGATCATGGTGATGCATAGCAACGAGAGGGGAGAGTGTTGTCTATGTACCCTCGTAGACCGGAAGCGGAAGCGTTAGCACAACGCGGTTGATGTAGTCGTACGTCTTCATGGCCCGACCGATCAAGCACCGAAACTACGGCACCTCCGAGTTCTAGCACACGTTCAGCTCGATGATGATCCCCGGACTCCGATCCAGCAAAGTGTCGGGGAAGAGTTCCATCAGCACGACGGCGTGGTGACGATCTTGATGTTCTACCGTTGCAGGGCTTCGCCTAAGCACCGCTACAATATTATCGAGGATTATGGTGGAGGGGGGCACCGCACATGGCTAAGAGAACGATCACGAAGATCACCTTGTGTGTCTAGAGGTGCCCCCCTGCCCCTGTATATAAAGGAGCAAGGGGGAGAGGCCGGCCGTCCCTTGGGGCGCGCCAAGGAGGGGGGAGTCCTCCTCCTAGTACTCCCCTTTCCTAGTCCAACTAGGAAGAGAGAAGGGGAAAGGAAAGAGAGGGAGAGGGAGAGGGAAAGAGGGGCCGCGCCCCCCTCCCCTAGTCCAACTCGGACTCCCCATGGGAGGGGGCGCGCCACCTCCTGGGCTGCTGCCCTCTCTCTCCCCTCAGGCCCACTAAGGCCCAATACTTCCCCGAGGGGGTTCCGGTAACCCTTCCGGCACTCCGGTTTTCTCCGAAATCACCCGAAACACTTCCGGTGTCCGAATATAGCCGTCCAATATATCGATCTTTATGTCTCGACCATTTCGAGACTCCTCGTCATGTCCGTGATCATATCCGAGACTTCGAACTACCTTCGGTACATCAAAATATATAAACTCATAATGAAACTATCATCGTAACGTTAAGCGTGTGGACCCTACGGGTTCGAGAATAATGTAGACATGACCGAGACACGTCTCCGGTCAATAACCAATAGCGGAACCTGGATGCTCATATTGGCTCCTACATATTCTATGAAGATCTTTTATCGGTCAGACCGCATAACAACATACGTTGTTCCCTTTGTCATCGGTATGTTACTTGCCCGAGATTTGATCGTCGGTATCTCAATACCTAGTTCAATCTCGTTACCGGCAAGTCTCTTTACTCGTTCCGTAATACATCATCCCGCAACTAACTTATTAGTTGCAATGCTTGCAAGGCTTATGTGATGTGCATTACCGAGAGGGCCCAGAGATACCTCTCCGACAATCGGAGTGACAAATCCTAATCTCGAAATACGCCAACCCAACAAGTACCTTCGGAGACACCTGTAGAGCACCTTTATAATCACCTAGTTACGTTGTGACGTTTGGTAGCACACGAAGTGTTCCTCTGGTAAACGGGAGTTGCATAATCTCATAGTCATAGGAACATGTATAAGTCATGAAGAAAGCAATAGCAACAAACTAAACGATCAAGTGCTAAGCTAACGAAATGGGTCAAGTCAATCACATCATTCTCCTAATGATGTGATCCCATTAATCAAATGACAACTCATGTCTATGGCTAGGAAACGTAACCATCTTCGATCAACGAGCTAGTCAAGTAGAGGCATACTAGTGACACTATGTTTGTCTATGTATTCACACATGTATTATGTTTCCGGTTAATACAATTCTAGCATGAATAATAA
Source organism: Triticum monococcum (assembly GCA_034509565.1). Lineage (NCBI taxonomy): Eukaryota > Viridiplantae > Streptophyta > Magnoliopsida > Poales > Poaceae > Triticum > Triticum monococcum. The sequence continues at coordinate 594,627,040 of CM067846.1, forward strand.
ACATTTATCATGATATAAGGAAATAAATAATAACTTTATTATTGCCTCTAGGGCATATTTCCTTTAGTCTCCCACTTGCACTAGAGTCAATAATCTAGATTACACAGTAATGATTCTAACACCCATGGAGCCTTGGTGTTGATCATGTTTTGCTCGTGGAAGAGGCTTAGTCAGCAGGTCTGCAACATTCAGATCCGTATGCATCTTGCAAATTTCTATGTCTCCCACTTGGACTAAATCCCGAATGGAATTGAAGTGTCTCTTGATGTGCTTGGTTCTCTTGTGAAATCTGGATTCCTTTGCCAAGGCAATTGCACCAGTATTGTCACAAAAGATTTTCATTGGACCCGATGCACTAGGTATGACACCTAGATCGGATATGAACTCCTTCATCCAGACTCCTTCATTTGCTGCTTCCGAAGCAGCTATGTACTCTGCTTCACATGTAGATCCCGCCACGACGCTTTGTTTTGAACTGCACCAACTGACAGCTCCTCCGCTTAGTAAAAATACGTATCCGGTTTGCGATTTAGAATCGTCCGGATCAGTGCCAAAGCTTGCATCAACGTAACCATTTACGATGAGCTCTTTGTCACCTCCATATATGAGAAACATATCCTTAGTCCTTTTCAGGTATTTCAGGATGTTCTTGACCACTGTCCAGTGATCCACTCCTGGATTACTTTGGTACCTCCCTGCTAGACTTATAGCAAGGCACACATCAGGTCTGGTACACAGCATTGCATACATGATAGAGCCTATGGCTGAAGCGTAGGGAACATCTTTCATTTTCTCTCTATCTTCTGCGGTGGTCGGACATTGAGTCTTACTCAACTTCACACCTTGTAACACAGGCAAGAACCCTTTCTTTGCTTGATCCATTTTGAACTTCTTCAAAACCTTGTCAAGGTATGTGCTTTGTGAAAGTCCAATTAAGCGTCTTGATCTATCTCTATAGATCTTAATGCCCAATATGTAAGCAGCTTCACCGAGGTCTTTCATTGAAAAACTCTTATTCAAGCATCCCTTTATGCTATCCAGAAATTCTATATTATTTCCAATCAATAATATGTCATCCACATATAATATCAGAAATGCTATAGAGCTCCCACTCACTTTCTTGTAAATACAGGCTTCTCCAAAAGTCTGTATAAAACCAAATGCTTTGATCACACTATCAAAGCGTTTATTCCAACTCCGAGAGGCTTGCACCAGTCCATAAATGGATCGCTGGAGCTTGCACACTTTGTTAGCTCCCTTTGGATCGACAAAACCTTCTGGTTGCATCATATACAACTCTTCTTCTAGAAATCCATTCAGGAATGCAGTTTTGACATCCATTTGCCAAATTTCATAATCATAAAATGCGGCAATTGCTAACATGATTCGGACAGACTTAAGCATCGCTACGGGTGAGAAGGTCTCATCGTAGTCAATCCCTTGAACTTGTCGAAAACCTTTTGCAACAAGTCGAGCTTTATAGACAGTAACATTACCGTCAGCGTCAGTATTCTTCTTGAAGATCCATTTATTCTCAATTGCTTGCCGATCAACGGGCAAGTCAACCAAAGTCCACACTTTGTGCTCATACATGGATCCCATCTCAGATTTCATGGCTTCTAGCCATTTTGCGGAATCTGGGCTCACCATCGCTTCTTCATAGTTCGTAGGTTCATCATGATCTAGTAGCATGACTTCCAGAACAGGATTACCGTACCACTCTGGTGCGGATCTTACTCTGGTTGATCTACGAGGTTCGGTAGTAACTTGATCTGAAGTTTCATGATCATTATCATTAGCTTCCTCACTAATTGGTGTAAGTGTCACAGAAACCGGTTTCTGTGATGTACTACTTTCCAATAAGGGAGCAGGTATAGTTACCTCATCAAGTTCTACTTTTCTCCCACTCACTTCTTTCGAGAGAAACTCCTTCTCTAGAAAAACTCCGAAGTTAGCAACAAAAGTCTTGCCTTCGGATCTGTGATAGAAGGTGTACCCAACAGTCTCCTTTGGGTATCCTATGAAGACACATTTCTCCGATTTGGGTTCGAGCTTATCAGGTTGAAGCTTTTTCACATAAGCATCGCAGCCCCAAACTTTTAGAAACGACAACTTTGGTTTCTTGCCAAACCACAGTTCATAAGGCGTCGTCTCAACGGATTTCGATGGTGTCCTATTTAACGTGAATGCAACCATCTCTAAAGCATAACCCCAAAACGATAACGGTAAATCAGTAAGAGACATCATAGATTGCACCATATCTAATAAAGTACGATTACGACGTTCGGACACACCATTATGTTGTGGTGTTCCGGGTGGCGTGAGTTGCGAAACTATTCCGCATTGTTTCAAATGTAGACCAAACTCGTAACTCAAATATTCTCCTCCACGATCAGATCGTAGAAACTTTGTTTTCTTGTTACGATGATTTTCAACTTCACTCTGAAATTCTTTAAACTTTTCAAATGTTTCAGACTTATGTTCCATTAAGTAGATATACCCATATCTACTTAAATCATCTGTGAAGGTCAGAAAATAACGATATCCGCCACGAGCCTCAACATTCATTGGACCACATATATCTGTATGTATGATTTCCAACAAATCCGTTGCTCTCTCCATAGTACCGGAGAATGGCGTTTTAGCCATCTTGCCCATGAGGCACGGTTCGCAAGTACCAAGTGATTCATAATCAAGTGGTTCCAAAAGTCCATCAGTATGGAGTTTCTTCATGCGCTTTACACCGATATGACCTAAACGGCAGTGCCACAAATAAATTGCACTATCATTATCAACCCATATCACTACTATCGAGATTCATCAAAAATAGACCACTCTTCAAGGGTGCATGACCATAAAAGATATTACTCATATAAATAGAACAACCATTATTCTCTGATTTAAATGAATAACCATCTCGCATCAAACAAGATCCAGATATAATGTTCATGCTCAACGCTGGCACCAAATAACAATTATTTAGGTCTAATACTAATCCCGAAGGTAGATGTAGAGGTAGCGTGCCGACCGCGATCACATCGACTTTGGAACCATTTCCTACATGCATCGTCACCTCGTCCTTAGCCAATCTTCGCTTGATCCGTAGCCCCTGTTTCGAGTTGCAAATGTTAGCAACAGAACCAGTATCAAATACCCAGGTGCTACTGCGAGCATTAGTAAGGTACACATCAATAACATGTATATCACATATACCTCTGTTCACTTTGCCATACTTCTTATCCGTCAAATACTTGGGGCAGTTCCGCTTCCAGTGACCAGTCTGCTTGCAGTAGAAGCACTCAGTTTCAGGCTTAGGTCCAGACTTGGGTTTCTTCTCCTGAGCAGCAACTTGTTTGCTGTTCTTCTTGAAGTTCCCTTTCTTCTTCCCTTTGCCCTTTTTCTTGAAACTGGTGGTCTTATTGACCATCAACACTTGATGCTCCTTCTTGATTTCTACCTCCGCGGCTTTTAGCATTGCGAAGAGCTCAGGAATAGTCTTATTCATCCCTTGCATATTATAGTTCATCACGAAGCTTTTGTAGCTTGGTGGCAGTGATTGAAGAACTCTATCAATGACACTATCAATAGGAAGATTAACCCCCAGTTGAGTCAAGTGATTATGATACCCAGACATTTTGAGTATATGTTCACTGACAGAACTATTCTCCTCCATCTTGCAGCTATAGAACTTATTGGAGACTTCATATCTCTCAATATGGGCATTTGCTTGAAATATTAACTTCAACTCCTGAAACATCTCATATGCTCCATGACGTTCAAAACGTCGTTGAAGACCCGGTTCTAAGCCGTAAAGCATGGCACACCGAACTATCGAGTAGTCATCAGCTTTGCTCTGCTAGACGTTCATAACATCTGGTGTTGCTCCTGCAGCAGGCTTGGCACTTAGCGGTGCTTCCAGGACATAATTCTTCTATGCAGCAATGAGGATAATCCTCATGTTACAGACTCAGTCCGTGTAATTGCTACCATCATCTTTCAACTTTGCTTTCTCAAGGAACGCATTAAAATTCAACGGAACAACAACACGAGCCATCTATCTACAATCAAACATAGACAAGCAAGATACTATCAGGTACTAAGCTCATGATAAATTTAAGTTCAATTAATCATATTTCTTAAGAACTCCCACTTAGAAAGATATCGCTCTAATCCTCTAAGTGATCACGTGACCCAAATCAACTAAACCATGTCCGATCATCACGTGAGATGGAGTAGTATCAATGGTGAACATCAATATATTGATCATATCTACTATATGATTCACGCTCGACCTTTCGGTCTCCGTATTCCGAGGCCATATCTGTTATATGCTAGGCTCGTCAAGTTAAACCTGAGTATTCCGCGTGTGCAACTGTTTTGCACCCGTTGTATTTGAACGTAGAGCCTATCACACCTGATCATCACGTGGTGTCTCAGCACGAAGAACTTTCGCAACGGTGCATACTCCGGGAGAACACTTATACTTTGATAATTTAGTGAGGGATCATCTTATAATGCTACCGTCAATCAAAGCAAGATAAGATGCATAAAAGATAAACATCACATGCAATCAATATAAGTGATATGATATGGCCATCATCATCTTGTGCTTGTGATCTCCATCTTCGAAGCACCATCATGATCACCATCATCACCGGCGCAACACCTTGATCACCATCGTAGCATTATTGTCGTCTTGCCAAAACTTATGCTTCCACGACTATCGCTACCGCTTAGTGATAAAGTAAAGCATTACAGCGCAATTGCATTGAATACAATAAAGCGACAACCATATGGCTCCTGCCAGTTGCCGATAACTCGGTTACAAAACATGATCATCTCATACAATAAAATTTAGCATCATGTCTTGACCATATCACATCACAACATGCCCTACAAAAACAAGTTAGACGTCCTCTACTTTGTTGTTGCAAGTTTTACGTGGCTGCTACGGGCTTTAGCAAGAACCGTTCTTACCTACGTATCAAAAAACCACAATGATAGTTTGTCAAGTTGGTGCTGTTTTAACCTTCGCAAGGACCGGGCGTAGCCACACTCGGTTCAACTAAAGTTGGAGAAACTGACACCCGCCAGCCACCTGTGTGCAAAGCACGTCGGTAGAACCAGTCTCGCATAAGCGTACGCGTAATGTCGGTCTGGGCCGCTTCATCCAACAATACCGCCGAACCAAAGTATGACATGCTGGTAAGCAGTATGACTTATATCGCCCACAACTCACTTGTGTTCTACTCGTGCATAACATCAACGCATAAAACCTAGGCTTGGATGCCACTGTTGGAGAACGTAGTAATTTCAAAAAAATTCCTACGCACACGCAAGATCATGGTGATGCATAGCAACGAGAGGGGAGAGTGTTGTCTACGTACCCTCGTAGACCGGAAGCGGAAGCGTTAGCACAACGTGGTTGATGTAGTCGTACGTCTTCACGGACCGACCGATCAAGCACTGAAACTACGGCACCTCCAAGTTCTAGCACACGTTCAGCTCGATGACGATCCCCGGACTCCGATCCAGCAAAGTGTCGGGGAAGAGTTCCGTCAACACGACGGCGTGGTGACGATCTTGATGTTCTATCGTCGCAGGGCTTCGCCTAAGCACCGCTACAATATTATCGAGGATTATGGTGGGGGGGGGGGCACCGCACACGGCTAAGAGAACGATCACGAAGATCAACTTGTGTGTCTAGAGGTGCCCCCCTGCCCCTGTATATAAAGGAGCAAGGGGGAGAGGCCGGCCGGCCCTTGGGGCACGCCAAGGAGGGGGGAGTCTGTTGGGGAACGTAGTAATTTCAAAAAAATTCCTACGCACACGCAAGATCATGGTGATGCACAACAACGAGAGGGGAGAGTGTTGTCTACGTACCCACGCAGACCGACTGCGGAAGCGATCACACAACATAGAGGAAGTAGTCGTACGTCTTCTTCCTGATCCGACCGATCCAAGCACCGTTACTCCGGCACCTCCGAGTTCTTAGCACACGTACAGCTCGATGACGATCCCCGGGCTCCGATCCAGCAAAGCTTCGGGGAGGAGTTCCGTTAGCACGACGATGTGGTGACGATCTTGATGTTCTACCGACGCAGGGCTTCGCCTAAGCACTACAACAATATGATCGAGGTGGAATATGGTGGCAGGGGGCACCGCACACGGCTAAGGAACGATCTCAATGATCAACTTGTGTGTCTAGAGGTGCCCCTGCCTCCGTATATAAAGGAGCCAAGGGGGAGGGGCGCGGCCAGCCCTATGGAGGCGCGGGAGGAGTCCTACTCCTACCGGGAGTAGGACTCCCCCCCAATCCTAGTTGGAATAGGAATCCTCAAGTGGGGAGAGAGAGAAGGGGGAGGCGCGCAGCCACCTTGGGCTGCCCCTTTCACCTTTCCACTAAAGCCCACTAAGGCCCAATGGTTCCCGGGGGTTCCGGTAACCTCCCGGTACTCCGGTAAAATCCCGATTTCACCCGGAACACTTCCGATCTCCAAATATAGGCTTCCAATATATCAATCTTTATGTCTCGACCATTTAGAGACTCCTCGTCATGTCTGTGATCACATCCGGGACTCCGAACTAACTTCGGTACATCAAAATGCATAAACTCATAATAACTGTCATCGTAACGTTAAGCGTGCGGACTCTACGGTTCGAGAACAATGTAGACATGACTGAGACACATCTCCGGTCAATAACCAATAGCGGGACCTAGATGCCCATATTGGCTCCTACATATTCTATGAAGATCTTTATCGGTCAGACCGCATAACAACATACTTTGTTCCCTTTGTCATCGGTATGTTACTTGCCCGAGATTTGATCGTCGGTATCCAATACCTAGTTCAATCTCGTTACCGGCAAGTCTCTTTACTCGTTCTGTAATACATCATCCCGCAACTAACTCATTAGTTGCAATGCTTGCAAGGCTTATGTGATGTGCATTACCGAGAGGGCCCAGAGATACCTCTCCGACAATCGGAGTGACAAATCCTAATCTCGAAATACGCCAACCCAACATCTACCATTGGAGACACCTGTAGAGCTCCTTTATAATCATCCAGTTATGTTGTGATGTTTGGTAGCACACAAAGTGTTCCTCCGGCAAACGGGAGTTGCATAATCTCATAGTCATAGGAACATGTATAAGTCATGAAGAAAGCAATAGCAACATACTAAACGATCGGGTGCTAAGCTAATGGAATGGGTCATGTCAATCAGATCATTCAACTAATGATGTGACCTCGTTGATCAAATAACAACTCTTTGTTCATGGTTAGGAAACATAACCATCTTTGATTAACGAGCTAGTTGAGTAGAGGCATACTAGTGACACTCTGTTTGTCTATGTATTCACACATGTATTATGTTTCCGGTTAATACAATTCTAGCATGAATAATAAACATTTATCATGATATAAGGAAATAAATAATAACTTTATTATTGCCTCTAGGGCATATTTCCTTCAGTCTCCCACTTGCACTAGAGTCAATAATCTAGTTCACATCGCTATGTGATTAACACCAATAGTTCACATCTTTATGTGATTGGTTCACATCTCCATGTGACTAACAGCCAAAAGGTTTACTAGATTCAATAATCTAGTTCACATCGCTATGTGATTAACACCCAAAGAGTGATCATGTTTTGCTTGTGAGAGAAATGTAGTCAACTGGCCTGCCAAATTCAGATCCGTATGTATTTTGCAAAATTCTATGTCTACAATGCTCTGCACGGAGCTACTCTAGCTAATTGCTTCCACTTTCAATATGTATCCAGATTGAGACTTAGAATCATCTGGATCAGTGTCAAAAACTTGCATCGACGTAACCCTTTACGACGAACTTTTTTTGTCACGTCCATAATCGAGAAACATATCCTTATTTCACTAAGGACAATTCTGACCGCTGTCCAGTGATCTACTTCTAGATCACTATTGTACTCTCTTGCCAAATCAGTGCAGGGTATACAATAGATCTGGTATGCAGCATGACATACTTTATAGAACCTATGGCCAAGGAATAGGGAATGACTTTCATTCTCTTTCTATCTTCTGCCGTGGTCGGGCTTTGAGTCTTACTCAACTTCACACCTTGTAATACAGGCAAGAACTCCTTCTTTGACTGTTCCATTTTGAACTACTTCAAAATCTTGTCAAGGTATGTACTCATTGAAAAAACTTATCAAGCGTCTTGATCTATCTCTATAGATCTTGAAGCTCAATATGTAAGCAGCTTCACCGAAGTCTTTCTTTGAAAAACTCCTTTCAAACACTCCTTTATGCTTTACAGAATAATTCTACATTATTTCCGATCAACAATATGTCATACACATATACTTATCAGAAATGCTGTAGTGCTCCCACTCACTTTCTTGTAAATACAGGCTTCACCGCAAGTCTGTATAAAATTATATGGTTTGATCAACTCATCAAAGCGTGTATTCCAACTCCAAGATGCTTGCACCAGTCCACAGATGGATCGCTGGAGTTTGCACATTTTGTTAGCACCTTTCGGATTGACAAAACCTTCTGGTTGCATCATATACAACTCTTCTTTAATAAATCCATTAAGGAATGCAGTTTTGTTTATCCATTTGCCAGATTTCATAAAATGTGGCAATTACTAACATGATTCGGACAGACTTAAGCATAGATACGAGTGAGAAACTCTCATCGTAGTCAACACCTTGAACTTGTCGAAAACCTTTTGCGACAATTCTAGCTTTGTAGATAGTAACACTACTATCAGCGTCCGTCTTCCTCTTGAAGATCCATTTATTCTCAATTGCTTGCCGATCATCGGGCAAGTCAACCAAAGTCCATACTTTGTTCTCATACATGGATCATATCTCAGATTTTATGGCCTCAAGCCATTTCACGGAATCTGGGCTCATCATCGCTTCCTCATAGTTCGTAGGTTCGTCATGGTCAAGTAACATGACCTCCAGAATAGGATTACCGTACCACTCTGGTGCGGATCTCACTCTGGTTGACCTACGAGGTTTGGTAGTAACTTGATCCAAAGTTACATGATCATCATCATTATCGTCCTCACTAATTGGTGCAGGAGTCACAGGAACAGATTTCTGTGATGAACTACTTTCCAATTATGGAGCAGGTACAGTTACCTCATCAAGTTCTACTTTCCTCCCACTCACTTCTTTCGAGAAAAACTCCTTCTCTAGAAAGGATCCATTCTTAGCAACGAATGTCTTGCCTTTGGATCTATGATAGAAGGTGTACCCAACTTTCTCCTTTGGGTATCCTATGAAGACACATTTCTCCGATTTGGGTTTGAGCTTATCATGATGAAACCTTTTCATATAAGCATCACAATCCCAAACTTTAAGAAACGACAACTTTGGTTTCTTGCCAAACCACAGTTCAGATTGTGTCGTCTAAACGGACTTAGATGGTGCCCTTTTTAACATGAATGCAGCTGTCTCTAATGCATGATCCCAAAACGATATTGGTAAATCGGTAAGAAACATCATAGATTGTACTATATCCAATAAAGTACGGTTATGACGTTCGGACACACCATTATTCTGTGGTGTTCCAGGTGGCACGAATTTGTGAAACTATTCCACATTGTGTTAATTGAAGACCAAACTCGTAACTCAAATATTCTCTTCCACGATCAGATTGTAGAAACTTTATTTTCTTGTTACGATGATTTTCCACTTCACTCTGAAATTCTTTGAACTTTTCAAATGTTTCAGACTTATGTTTCATCAAGTAGATATACCCATATCTTCTCAAATCATCTGTGAAGTTCTGAAAATAACGATACTTGCTGCGAGCCTTAATACTCATCGGACCGCATACATCAGTATGTATTATTTCCAATAAGTTTGTTGCTCGCTCCATTGTTCCGGAGAACGGAGTCTTAGTCATCTTGCCCATGAGGCATGGTTCACAAGCATCAAGTGATTCATAATCAAGTGATTCCAAAATTCCATCAGCATGGAGTTTCTTCATGCGCTTTACACCAATATGACCTAAACGGTAGTGCCACAAATAAGTTGCACTATCATTATTAACTTTGCATCTTTTGGCTTCAATATTATGAATATGTGTATCACTATGATCGAGATCCAACAAACCATTTTGTTGGTGTGTATAACCATAGAAGGTTTTATTCATGTAAACAGAACAACAATTGTTCTCTAACTTAAATGAATAACCGATTGCAATAAACATGATCAAATCATATTCATGCTCAACGTAAACACCAAATAACACTTATTTAGGTTCAATACTAATCCCGAAAGTATAGGGAGTGTGCGATGATGATCATATCAATCTTGGAACTATTTCCAACACACATCATCACTTCACCCTTTAACTAGTCTCTGTTCATTCTGCAACTCCCGATTCAAGTTACTAATCTTAGCAACTGAACTCGTATCAAATACCGAGGGGTTGCCATAAACACTAGTAAAGTACACATTAATAATCATGTATATCAAATATACTTATGTTTACTTTGCCATCCTTCTTATCCGCCAATCACTTGGGGGAGTTCCGCTTCCAGTGACCAGTCCCTTTGCAGTAGAAGCACTCAGTCTCAGGCTTAGGTCCATACTTGGGCTTCTTCACTTGAGCAGCAACTTGCTTGCTGTTCTTCTTGAAGTTCCCCTTCTTCCCTTTGCCCTTTACTTGAAACTAGTGGTCTTGTTAACCATCAACACTTGATGTTTTTCTTGATTTCTACCTTCGTTGATTTCAGCATCACGAAGAGCTTGGGAATTACTTTCGTCATCCCTTGCATATTATAGTTCATCACGAAGTTCTACTAACTTGGTGATGGTGACTAGAGAATTTTGTCAATCACTATTTTATCTGGAAGATTAACTCCCACTTGATTCAAGCGATTGTAGTACCCAGACAATCTGAGTACATGCTCACTGCTTGAGCGATTCTCCTCCATCTTGTAGCTATAGAACTTGTTGGAGACTTCATATCTCTCAACTCGGGTATTTGCTTGAAATATTAACTTCAACTTCCTGGAACATCTCATATGGTCCATGACGTTCAAAACGTCTTTGAAGTCCCGATTCTAAGCCATTAAGCATGGTGCACTAAACTATCAAGTAGTCATCATATTAAGCTAGCCAAACGTTCATAACGTCTGCATCTGCTCCTGCAATAGGTCTGTCACCTAGTGGTGCATCAAGGACATAATTTTTCTGTGCAGCAATGAGGATAAACCTCATATCACGGATCCAATCCGCATTATTGCTACTAACATCTTTCAACATAGTTTTTCTCTAGGAACATATCAAAACAAACATAGAGAAGCAACAACGCGAGCTATTGATCTACAACATAGATATTCTAATACTACCAGGACTAAGTTCATGATAAGTTTAAGTTCAATTAATCAAATTACTTAAGAACTCCCACTTAGATAGACATCCCTCTAATCCTCTAAGTGATCACGTGATCCAAATCAACTAAACCATAACCGATCATCACGTGAGATGGAGTAGTTTTCAATGGTGAACATCATTATGTTGATCATATCTACTATATGATTCACGCTCGACCTTTCGGTCTCTGTGTTCCAAGGCCATATCTGTATATGCTAGGCTCGTCAAGTTTAACCTGAGTATTCTGCGCGTGCAAAACTGGCTTGCACCCGTTGTAGATGGACGTAGAGCTTATCACACCCGATCATCACGTGGTGTCTGGGCACGACGAACTCTGGCAACAGTGCATACTCAGGGAGAACACTTCTTGATAATTTAGTGAGAGATCATCTTATAATGCTACCGTCAATCAAAGCAAGATAAGATGCATAAAAAGATAAACATCACATGCAATCAATATAAGTGATATGATATGGCCATCATCATCTTGTGCTTGTGATCTCCATCTCCGAAGCACCGTCATGATCACCATCGTCACCGGCGCGACACCTTGATCTCCATCATAGCATCGTTGTCGTCTCACCAATCTTATGCTTCCACGACTATCGCTACCGCTTAGTGATAAAGTAAAGCATTACATCGCGATTGCATTGCATACAATAAAGCGACAACCATATGGCTCCTGCCAGTTGCCGATAACTCGGTTACAAAACATGATCATCTCATACAATAAAATTTAGCATCATGTCTTGACCATATCACATCACAACATGCCCTGCAAAAACAAGTTAGACGTCCTCTACTTTGTTGTTGCAAGTTTTACGTGGCTGCTACGGGCTTAAGCAAGAACCAATCTCACCTACGCATCAAAATAGACTCCGTTTTAACCTTCGCAAGGACCAGGCGTAGCCACACTCGGTTCAACTAAAGTTGGAGAGACAGTCGCCCGCAAGCCACCTGTGTGCAAAGCACGTCGGGGAAACCGGTCTCGCGTAAGCGTACGCGTAAGGTTGGTCCGGGTCGTCTCGTCCAACAATACCGCCGAACCAAAGTATGACATGCTGGTAGGCAGTATGACTTGTATCGCCCACAACTCACCTGTGTTCTACTCGTGCATATAACATCAAACCATAAAATCTAGGCTCAGATGCCACTGTTGGGGAATGTAGTAATTTCAAAAAATTTCCTACGCACACATAAGATCATGGTGATGCACAGCAAAGAGAGGGAGAGTGTTGTCTACGTACCCATGCAGACCGACTGCGGAAGCAATCACACAACGTAGAGGAAGTAGTCGTACGTCTTCTTCCTGATCCGACCGATCCAAGCACCGTTACTCCGGCACCTCCAAGTTCTTAGCACACGTACAGCTCGATGACGATCCCCGGGCTCCGATCCAGCAAAGCTTCGGGGAGGAGTTCCGTCAGCACGACGGCGTGGTGACGATCTTGATGTTCTACCGATGCAGGGCTTCACCTAAGCACTACAACGATATGATCGAGGTGGAATATGGTGGCAGGGGGCACCGCACACGGCTAAGGAACAATCTCAATGATCAACTTGTGTGTCTAGAGGTGCCCCCTGCCTCCGTATATAAAGGAGCCAAGGGGGAGGGGTGCGGCCAGCCCTATGGAGGCGCAGGAGGAGTCCTACTCCTACCGGGAGTAGGACTCCCCTCCCCCAATCCTAGTTGGAATAGGAATCCTCAAGTGGGGAGAGAGAGAAGGGGGGGGGGGCGGCCACCTCTCCTAGTCCTAATAGGACTAGGGGAGGGGGAAGGCGCGCAGCCACCTTGGGCTGCCCCTTTCACCTTTCCACTAAAGCCCACTAAGGCCCATATGGTTCCCGGGGGTTCCGGTAACCTCCCGGTACTCCAGTAAAATCCCGATTTCACCCGGAACACTTCCGATGTCCAAATATAGGCTTCCAATATATCAATCTTTATGTCTCGACCATTTCGAGACTCCTCATCATGTCCGTGATCACATCCAGGACTCCAAACTAACTTCGGTACATCAAAATGCATAAACTCATAATAACTGTCATCGTAACGTTAAGCGTGCGGACCCTACGGTTCGAGAACAATGTAGACATGACTGAGACACATCTCCGGTCAATAACCAATAGCGAGACTTGGATGCCCATATTGGCTCCTACATATTCTACGAAGATCTTTATCGGTCAGACCGCATAACAACATACGTTGTTCCCTTTGTCATCGGTATGTTACTTGCCCGAGATTTGATCGTCGGTATCCAATACCTAGTTCAATCTCGTTACCGGCAAGTCTCTTTACTCGTTCCGTAATACATCATCCCGCAACTAACTCATTAGTTGCAATGCTTGCAAGGCTTATGTGATGTGCATTACCGAGAGGGCCCAGAGATACCTCTCCGATAATCGGAGTGACAAATCCTAATCTCGAAATACGCCAACCCAACATCTACCATTGGAGACACCTGTAGAGCTCCTTTATAATCACCCAGTTACGTTGTGACGTTTGGTAGCACACAAAGTGTTCCTCCGGCAAACAGGAGTTGCATAATCTCATAGTCATAGGAACATGTATAAGTCATGAAGAAAGCAATAGCAACATACTAAACGATCGGGTGCTAAGCTAATGGAATGGGTCATGTCAATCAGATCATTCAACTAATGATGTGACCTCGTTGATCAAATAACAACTCTTTGTTCATGGTTAGGAAACATAACCATCTTTGATTAACGAGCTAGTTGAGTAGAGGCATACTAGTGACACTCTGTTTGTCTATGTATTCACACATGTATTATGTTTCCGGTTAATACAATTCTAGCATGAATAATAAACATTTATCATGATATAAGGAAATAAATAATAACTTTATTATTGCCTCTAGGGCATATTTCCTTCAGAGTCCTCCTCCTAGTAGGAGTAGGACTCCCCTTTCCTAGTCCAACTAGGAAGAGAGAAGGGGAAAGGAAAGAGAGGGCGAGGGAGAGGGAAAGAGGGGCCGCGCCCCCCTCCCCTAGTCCAATTCGGACTCCCTATGGGAGGGGGCGCGCCACCTCCTGGGCTGCTGCCCTCTCTCTCCCCTCAGGCCCACTAAGGCCCAATACTTCCCCGGGGGGTTCCGGTAACCCTTCCGGCACCCCGGTTTTCTCCGAAATCACCCGAAACACTTCCGGTGTCCGAATATAGCCGTCCAATATATCTATCTTTATGTCTCGACCATTTCGAGACTCCTCGTCATGTCCGTGATCATATCCGAGACTTCGAACTACCTTCGGTACATCAAAATATATAAACTCATAATGAAACTGTCATCGTAACATTAAGCGTGCGGACCCTACGGGTTCGAGAATAATGTAGACATGACCGAGACACGTCTCCGGTCAATAACCAATAGCGGAACCTGGATGCTCATATTGGCTCCTACATATTCTATGAAGATCTTTTATCGGTCAGACCACGTAACAACATACGTTGTTCCTTTTGTCATCGGTATGTTACTTGCCCGAGATTTGATCGTCGGTATCTCAATACCTAGTTCAATCTCGTTACCGGCAAGTCTCTTTACTTGTTCCGTAATACATCATCCCGCAGCTAACTTATTAGTTGCAATGCTTGCAAGACTTATGTGATGTGCATTACCGAGAGGGCCCAAAGATACCTCTCCGACAATCGGAGTGACAAATCCTAATCTCGAAATACGCCAACCCAACAAGTACCTTCGGAGACACCTGTAGAGCACCTTTATAATCACCCAGTTACGTTGTGACGTTTGGTAGCACACGAAGTGTTCCTCCGGTAAACGGGAGTTGCATAATCTCATAGTCATAGGAACATGTATAAGTCATGAAGAAAGCAATAGCAACAAACTAAACGATCAAGTGCTAAGCTAACGAAATGGGTCAAGTCAATCACATCATTCTCCTAATGATGTGATCCCGTTAATCAAATGACAACTCATGTCTATGGCTAGGAAACTTAACCATCTTCGATCAACGAGCTAGTCAAGTAGAGGCATACTAGTGACACTATGTTTGTCTATGTATTCACACATGTATTATGTTTCCGGATAATACAATTCTAGCATGAATAATAAATATTTATCATGATATAAGGAAATAAATAATAACTTTATTATTGCCTCTAGGGCATATTTCCTTCACTTTTTAATTATTACTACAAGCATGGAAATTAAAACTAGCTAAAAGCTACAACTATTTTTTTGTTTTTTTAAGGTTTATCAAACACACAAGAAGAAAGCATAAAAAGGAAATAAACTAGCATTGATATTACAATGAAAAAGTATGAGCACAAATATTTAGCAATGAGTGTGTGAACATAAATGTAATGTCGGTGGGAAATACGTACTCCCCCAAGCTTAGGCTTTTGGCCTAAGTTGGTATAATGTCACAGATGGCCTGGCGGATATCCAAAGTTGTAGTTGGGGTCGTACCGAGATGCAGCAGTCATTGCATCGTGGGCTGCAGCTTGGAGGCGAGCTATCTCAGCCCTCCTCTTATACTCTTCCGCCTCCTCTCTGGTTATAAAATATCTTCCTTTTGCCTGAAAATCAAAGAAAGTAGAAGTAGGGAGAGCGACGTGATAGGTGCGTCGTCTGTCAAAGATTAGTCGGTACTGGAGGAACTGATCGTTCCTCTCAACAAAATGATGACGAACCATAGCCTCATAATCAAATAAGCAGGAGGCAACTCAATATCATCCTCATGTATGGTTATACCAAGAAAATTAGCTATATGGGTTACATAAATTCCACCAAAGAAATCTCCATTAAATCTATTATGATGCAATCTACGTGCAACAATGACTACCAAATTATAATGTGTTCATTGATCGCCAACAACCGGATTGTATCTGCGGCATTGTGTTCTGACAAGTACTCCGGGCCAAACACTTCAACCACAGCTTTGCAAAACTTGTACAATGATGCAAGGCATGTGAACACACTCATGCGGACATACTCATCCACAGGATCACCGGGAATTCCGTATGCAAGCATCCGAATAGTTGTAGTACATTTTTTATAAAAGGCGAAGCCAACCCTTCTGAGGGCATCATTCTTGCATCTAAAATAATCATCACACTCCACAACTCCTTCCCAAATACGGTAGAACATATCTCTCGCTATCCTGAAGCGTCGTCGAAAAAGCTTGGCATTGAAGAGTGGGGACGTGCACTGAAAATAATCGATATAGAGTAGGCAATGTCCGCTCTCTTTGTTAAGATTCAACGCCGGAGCATGGCTTGGGATCGACCCTCTAAACATTGGTTGCATCTTAGAAATGTGCTTATTGACGACCATAGTAGCAACCACAAAATCCTAAAATCGTCGGATGAATCATGCTCTGATGAACATATGACGTTACTGCAAAAGAACTCATCATCGCTACCAACCATGGTACCTTGTGGATAAAAGGCTGAACACCTTGTCGTCGGCAACGGAAGCGGGCGGCGACGAGTCGCAACTGGTGAAGGGCAATATGCCTGTCAAAGTATGGGCCTTTCGGCGGTGACCACGGAGGCGGGGGCAGTGACGAGAACCCTTGGCAGGCGTGCCTTCTCATGCTCTGACGGCAACGAGGAGCGGCCACCGACATCGGCAAGAGTTGGCCTCGATGAATGTGGTTGCGGTGGGGAAGTTGGTGGATGCGGCGGCGACGCCTGTGTGGTGTCATCGCATCCGGAACTAGGCGGCGGCGACCAGGGGGAGAACAAGGAGGGGCGTTGTGGGTGTCTGCACAGTATACGCGCTGACGAAAACCCTGTCCAAATTTGAGCCAGAAATAGGTCACAACGGTAAAAAACGAACACCCTGGTCGCATCGGTGGCGTTCAGCCACGTTTTGTGCCCGTGCAGACCCATAAGAAGGTGGGCAGACGAAATGGATCGTCATCGAGTTGGCCTAAAGGACATGTTTGCCCATTCGAGGCGACGTTTTTTGTTGAGAGAATTTCTTATTTAACACTGTCTTAAAATTTGTTGCCCTATTTAACACCGAAAAACTTTTCCTTCCTTATTTAACACTGAGTTTAAATTTTATGCCTTTTATAACACTTTCGTCCATTTTAAGCCATAACGCTGTTAAATGACAAATGAAAAGACCTATTTGCACTTCATGTGATATTTGACCAAAATTTTATATGGATGTGTGTATCCGGCTGACTCGTTGTGCGTTGGCCATGGTCCCAACCTCGACCTCGACATTGATGGCATTATAGCCGAGTGTTTTCCAACGTACAGGCACATGAGGCTAGCTCGAATACTTTCTGAGGGCTCCGTCGAGACGTAAACAACACATGCACACCAAAAAACAAGTAGGCAGGCAAGTGAATCAATTCTAAATGAATGTGTACGGCTAACACATACTCCCTCCGTTCCAAAATAGATAACTCAATTTTATACTAAAGTTAATACAAAATTAAGTCATCTATTTTGAAATGAAGGAAGTAATAGATAAAGTTAGCTAGCAGCCGATCTCTCACTTGATCATTTCTAGGTTCGCTGACTAGCTAATCAAGCTAGCGATACCCGTAGAAAAAGCAAGTTAGGGATACTATCTCAGCTACAACACGAACACACACGATGCGATTGATGGCCACGAGATCCTATCGGTCCTATTTATATTCCTTTTTAATCTCAACTCACAGCTGTTACAAAAGACTGGGCATATACATATATATATACTAGGCTACACCTAGCAATAGTTGTGTACGTGCGTGTACAAGCACGGGCTTTTCACAAAAAAATTACAAGCACCGACTACGATTTTAACATACTGACTTGTTGTATATTATCGATCCAGTATGTAGTGTACCATGTATTATTGATGTACACCGGCTACCCTGCTGACCTGAAGATAAATTACCACGTAAAATTTTGGTCACCTATCATATGAGGAGCAAATAGATTTTTTCAGGTGTCATTTAATACCATTAAGATTTAAAATAGACGAAAGTGTCATAAAGGACATAAAATTTAAAGACTGTGTTAGATAGGGAAGAAAAAGTTATTTGGTGTCAAATAGAGAAACAAAATTTAAAACAGTGTTATATAAGGAATTTTCTTTTTTTTTTCAGGTAGTGTCTGACTGTCTAGACTGTCCAGCCGGGCATATTACCATGAAAAAAAAAGAACATGAACCATATGAGCAAATGCGAGCTGGGCTGGCTAAGGCTCGGCTGATTTGGTGACCGAGCCGAGCCGAGACTCGAGGCGGCTCGCAACGAGCTCCGTTTTCCTCCCATCCCTCCCTCCTGACCTTTCTCTCCCCCGCATCTCCACTCCAACCGCATCGCACCTCCTCCCCTCTCTCTCTCCACCCAGCTCAGTGCGCGGCGACGAGGGGGACCGCGACCGCCGGCGGCCGCGTCGACGAGGGGGACAGCCACTTCCGCCAGCGCCGGCGACCGCGCGCGGCGACGAGGGGAGCACGGCAGGCAGCGACCGGAACGCGACCGCGTCAACGAGAGATCTCGGCGACCCCGCGGAGGGCCGTGCCAC
Organism: Triticum monococcum; assembly: GCA_034509565.1. Lineage (NCBI taxonomy): Eukaryota > Viridiplantae > Streptophyta > Magnoliopsida > Poales > Poaceae > Triticum > Triticum monococcum. The sequence continues at coordinate 594,645,930 of CM067846.1, forward strand.
CGTTGGGCTCCACTTCTCTTCATTCCCGTCGACGTTTCGCTGACCGGCTTCCGCCCCACCGAAAGCCGAAGGTACGGGCCCGCATCTGCTCGATCTGCGCAGGCGCTGGTAGATCAGGTTGATTCGTGGCGATTGCACAATGCTAGGCGTGTTAATTCTGGACGTTGGCACTACGTCTGTGATTGACTTAGGTGGATCCGTCATAGTTTTGGTGTCAAGTACGACCTGTTCGTGGTTACTCGTTTTTTGGGGCTGCGCAGTGCGCACTCGATGTAGATGGTTCCTTCATAGTTATCCTCCTTTCGTACTAGCTGTGCATGGTCGCTAGTTTCCCTGGGCTGCACAATTGGTGTGAAGTGCTTGTGGTTGTGGAGTTGTGGTTCATGGTTACTGCCCCATGGCCCCTGATATATCCAAGTAAACCGAATTTCCCTTCATTTTTGGTAGTCAAGGCTGGCATTCAAAATGAGTGCTATTGCTTTGCTTGTGGCAAAAACTATCAGTGTCTGACCGACGTTAATCATTTTCTATTGCCCTTTTATGTTAATCATACTCTGTTCTCTATGTAAACATAGTCTGATCTACGTATAGCCTGTACCTGGTTTCACATCATTACCTGATATCACATCATAACTCGACTTCGTGCCCTAGCGTTTGAACATAAATTAGGCAACGATTATACAGATTGTGGATCATTTTTTAATGCTTTTCATATGACATGAAATGTTTATCTTATAGAATTGTGAGGGAAAAGGTTCTTTTGTAGCAAAGAGTAGTTTGGTGGCTGAGGTCTAAGAGCTGGCTGTGCCTGACCTTTTGAACTTACTGCTTGTGTTCTGAAGGTGTTTGATATAGATCATCCAAAATTGAGCGCCCAGGATCTGGGAGTGACCTGCCCCAAGGTGGGGAGTTCGCTCCTTTTCTAGTAACGAAGAGGGCAAACTCTTATTCCATCATGATGGAAAGTGAAATGGAAAAAGGAAGACCGTATCAGGAGAAACCAAGAACTTTTTCTACTGTACGAAGTAAATCATCTATCCCGCTGGTATGGCCTATTGCTAAGCATTCTCCACCTTTTACACACTGAGCTTAGCAGTTACTAGGAGTATCAGTTTAGCTCACTTTCATCTTTCCATGTGTCTTTCTCCCACTTCTTTTTTGCTGTGCGTAGTATATGCAATTGCATGGTAGGTGATAGCTCTTTCTCCTTAATCTCTGTCAGTTTGAATGGTCCATATGTTTAATTTGTCAAAATATCCACAGTATCATGTTTTGTATTCACCATTTTATTTTCTTGCAACGTTACAAGTTGAAGTACACACCAACCAAAAATTTGACATACCACACAATGCTGCATCATGACTACTCTTTCTTCTGTTTAACTTTATATTTATTACCATGTACTCCCTCCGTCCCAAAATTCTTGTCTTAGATTTGTCTAAATATGGATGTATCAAGTCAAGTTTTAGTATTAGATACATCCGTATCTAGACAAATTTAAGACAAGAATTTTGGGACGGAGGGAGTAGAATTTTCCCTCTCTTAAATGATGTAATTGCAGTAAACAAATGAGGTCTGCTCTGTTTATTGCTGCTTGTAACTCAACAAAAAAGGTTATGTTGCTAAAAAAAGTCAAAAGTTCAATGTCTACACCACTGCTGCTTGTTTATTTGTCTCGAAGCTGTTGCAGGTTTTGAAATGATTCAACCCAAGTAGCTGTTTTCATCTAGATGTTATGTGCATTTTTTTAATATAAATTTGGAAGTTCAATAAGTAAAACAAGTGTTTAAACATTTCCACTGATCGGTTGGTTGGATATACTTTGCTCTGTTACGAGCAATTTATTTGTGCCTCATTTAGTTGCTATTCTGACTGCTGCAGGTCTTCCGTGTGTTGATGAAGATAAATCCTCGTGCCCTGATAGTTCTTCTTCTGCTGGTTGTCTGTGGTGTGTTCTACTTAGGAGCCAGTACATCACCAATTATAGTCTTCGTGTTCTGTATATGCACTCTCAGTTTATTCTTCTCTCTCTACCTCACAAAGTGGGTTCTTGCCAAGGATGAAGGACCTCCAGAAATGTCCGAGGTATTGAAAATGCTTGTGTTCAGCTCGTGGAGGATATAGCAGCGCCTTCATTTTCTTAATGTTCACTTCAAATTATTGGTTTCTTTGGCATGTTTCAATGTCTGCAAAGTGCTGTATAACACATTTTCTATCATCTCTTGCTTGACAGTTAACCATACCATCCTATGAGACTACTGGCCCATTTTATTCTGCAATTTACATTTAAGGTTTAATGGTTTTGTTTTAGTCCATGTGTTGATATTTGATATGCTAGATCATGGATATGATTAGGACACACAGTGTAAAATGCTATTTGTATGTGTTGATTGGGATTGCAGAATGCTATTTAGCTGCGGCATGTATCACTTTATGGTAGCTACACAGTTCAATGCAAATTGAGAACATATCCCATATCATAGCATTTTACCAAATTAACATATCACACAATCTAGCATGATCCCGTTTCAGGAGCTTATTATGGGTTTGGAAGTAAGTCATACACTCATACAAAATATCAGCTTGTTGTGCATTGGCTTTATGTTTTATTTTATTTAATGACATTCTTAAATGCACAAAGCAACACATGTACACTCTACACTGTTATGTTGTGACTACTCATGTTGCTAATAAGTGTAAGTTCTTCTCTGTAAATATTTTATTTGTACCTGTAAAATGGTCATGGACTGTCATGGTGTAGCTTACATCAACGTTGCCCCTTTTGGAAATCCTGATTTTCAGTATTTTATTTATTTATGCATCTACTTCCGTGAGTTCTGTATGTAAGGTTATCAAGGTTTTGATCTGTCATGTTGCATGTACTGCTCAGATATCTGATGCCATAAGGGATGGTGCTGAAGGATTTTTTAGGACACAGTATGGGGCTATTTCTAAAATGGCTTGCATCCTGGCACTTGTTATCCTGTTCATTTATCTCTTCCGCACTACCACCCCGCAGCAGGAGGCATCAGGCCTAGGAAGGTGATTTTGTACTGTTATTATGAAATCTTAGTTGTACCCATCTTTTGTTGTCTCATAAATTTCATCGCTACACAGGACAACATCTGCATATATTACAGTTATTGCCTTTCTCCTTGGAGCTGTGTGTTCTGGACTAGCTGGATATGTTGGGATGTGGGTCTCCGTACGTGCAAATGTTAGAGTTTCAAGTGCTGCTCGACGGTCTGCAAGGGAAGCATTGCAGGTTTTGTTTCGCATCCTTGATACATTATCTTTCATGTTTTAATGTGTTTCCCCTGTACGGTGTAGTTTGAAATCATGACTGATTTCTCGAAACAGATTGCTGTCCGTGCAGGTGGTTTCTCGGCCATCGTTGTTGTTGGCATGGCTGTATTTGGTGTGGCGTTACTCTATGCAACATTTTATGTTTGGCTTGGAGTAGATTCACCTGATTCGATGAAGGTTACAGACTGTAAGTTATTTCAAACATGATATATTCAATACCTGGGACAATAGAACTCTACTCGAATTGCCTGTTGAGCTATATGGTCTACTGTACATGGTCAAAATTGTTAAATTGGTTCATACATATTTTTTTCTTGTTAAACTGGTGGCCAATGATTGAGTTCATAAAAGACAATTCTGTAGGAGTAATGTTGAGTAAGGAAAAGTACTTTGCTTCAAAGATTGTTAATGTGGTTTTTACATCATTTTTATTTGGCCTTTCACAACACCAAGATGCGACTTTGAACATTAAGCTAGTCCTTATATTATTAAGTAAATCTAGTTATTTAATCATCTCATGGCCAATTTATATACTCCATCCGTTCCTAAATATTTGTCTTTCTAGAGATTTCAACAAGTGACCACATACAGAGCAAAATGAGTGAATCTACACTCTAAAATATGTCTATATACTCCCTCCGTTCCAAATTACTCGTCGCAGAAATGGATGTATCTAGAACTAAAATACATCTAGATACATCCATACCTGCGATGAGTAATTCGGAACGGAGGGAGTACATCCGTATGTGGTAGTCCATTTGAAATCTCTAAAAAGACAAATATTAGGAACGGAGGGAGTAGTTTTGAACTTATGGTCAAACTTTTAAAAGAAAAGATGGGAACAATTATTTATTGGGAAGTACCACAATGTGATCAACATTGAAAGTTTGAGTGGATAAAATGACTCATTATATAAGATGTTCATGTTCTATAAAAAAAGTAACTTTAAGTCCTAAATTGACACTGGTAACTGATCCACTGCTGATATGCTTGTAGTTGCAAACTTGTATATGTGTTTTCATTCAAAAGAACATAATTGCTGTTGCTGATTTCATGTGATTTTGTGTAGTGCCTCTTCTCCTTGTGGGGTACGGTTTTGGTGCGTCGTTTGTTGCCCTCTTTGCTCAGTTGGGTGGTGGCATATACACCAAAGCTGCTGATGTTGGAGCTGATCTTGTTGGAAAGGTTGAACAGGGAATACCAGAAGATGATCCTCGTAATCCTGCTGTCATTGCTGACTTGGTAATGGTGTTTCTTCAATAAAAAAATGTGGAATATTTTTTCTTCATGCTCTTAATTAAAACTTGTCTCATATTTTTCATGGAATATACCTAGACATAAGGGATGATATTCAATAATGATGAGCTCCATAAGTTTTATCAGAGATAATATGACCTTAACAGCTTGCATTCGTCCTGAAACCTAAACAAATTATTGTTTCTGCAAGGGGTGGACTGGTCTTGCGGTCCAATGCGTTGTACAGTAGAATTCTGAAGTTCAGTAGATGCATTTCCTATGATCAAATATTTGTGCCTGTGCTGGAATGCAAGATTTGCTTGTCTCTAAAACTAATTATCAGATTGTTATTAGCCTATGTTTCTTTTATTGCTACTGTATATGCTAATAATAAGAAAACTTCACAGGTTGGTGACAATGTTGGAGATTGTGCTGCCCGTGGTGCCGATCTTTTTGAAAGCATAGCAGCAGAAATTATCAGTGCAATGATACTTGGTGCAACAATGGCACAGCGCTGCAAAATTGAAGGCAAGGCTCTTTTGCTTGCCATGCTAGATCTCTGATTGGGATGTCGAGTGACATTGTTTTTTTCTTCTTATGAATGTACTTTGGTCCATAAGAGCACTGTCCACAGGTAGTTGCTAATATGGATAATATAATAAATTAGCTTTAATCTAGGGACTATGTTGAGAAATAGTGTTGGCTGACTCTCGGTGCTTGGGATGTGCCTGGCTTTGAATAAAATTGATAACCACCTTTTTCTTTTGCGGGTCAACAATCCTTGTGATTGTGCTGGATTATAATCAACATTATTTACTGTTGCAGATCCCTCTGGCTTTATTCTGTTTCCTCTTGTTGTCCATTCTTTTGACCTAGTGGTGTCATCAGTTGGAATTCTCTCAATTAGGGGAACACGTGACTCTGGATTAATATCCCCTATTGAAGATCCCATGGCAATTATGCAGAAAGGCTATTCTATTACTATACTGCTTGCTGTTCTTACCTTTGGAGGGGTAAGTTTAGTTATTCATACTTCTCTTGTTTGACTATTGTAATATTTCTCTATGGACATATTTTATTACAAAAAATGATCCCAGGGGAAAAACATCAAACACGATCTGAACAAAGGAAAACATTTAGGGTGTCCCCAGTCCGGTAATCATGACCAATCCATTATTGGATGTAAATCAACCATATTCAAAAGGATAAATATTTGTGAACTATAAACCAGTTGAGCATTCAATATATTTGTTTTGTCATGTGGGTAATAACTCTAGTTTACATTCCTTTTCCCTTGGAGTTGTTTTTCAACTACTTACATGTGTTATATTTGCAGTCTACTCGTTGGCTCCTGTACACTGAACAAGCACCTACTGCATGGTTCAATTTTGCCTTGTGTGGCTTGGTGGGCATCATCACAGCATATGCTTTTGTTTGGATTTCCAAGTATTATACAGATTATAAACATGAGCCCGTCCGCCTTTTAGCTCTTTCAAGTTCAACAGGACATGGAACTAATATTATTGCTGGAGTAAGTTTGGGAATGGAAGCAACAGCCTTACCAGTTCTAGTGATATCTGTAGCCATTATATCAGCATTTTGGTTGGGACGTACCTGTGGCTTGGTAGATGAGCTTGGCAATCCAACTGGTGGTCTTTTTGGGACAGCTGTAGCTACAATGGGAATGCTTAGTACTGCAGCATATGTTCTCACCATGGACATGTTTGGTCCTATAGCTGACAATGCCGGTGGTATTGTGGAGATGAGTCAGCAGGTACACTCGCAAATTTCTTCATGTATATAATATTCAAACATACATTTTACCTGTGCTAAGACGGTTTATGTTTTCAGTGTACATTTTCGAAGCATCTAAAATTGTAATGGCTATAAATAAATGTTAACATTTAATTAGTTATGTTTATACATGAGTTTAGACTATTTATGTTTTCTTTAATCATTGTAACACTGATCGAATAATTTCTGCAGCCTGAAAGTGTTAGGGAGATCACAGACATTCTAGATGCTGTGGGTAACACTACGAAAGCTACCACAAAGGGATTTGCTATAGGGTCAGCAGCACTGGCTTCCTTTCTCCTGTTCAGCGCATATATGGATGAAGTAGCTGCTTTTGCACAGTTGCCATTCAAAGAGGTATGTATTATTATCACCTCTATACATGTAATGTTGAGATTAGGTGCTTATGACACATGACTGGTTGTACACAATGGATTGCAGGTTGACATAGCAATTCCAGAGGTTTTTGTTGGTGGTTTACTAGGTTCGATGCTTATATTCCTATTTAGTGGATGGGCTTGTTCAGCTGTTGGCAGAACTGCACAAGAAGTTGTTACTGAGGTCAGGAGACAATTCATTGAGAGGCCTGGAATTATGGTGAGTACCTGTTTATGATTAAGTACTTGAGTTCTTATGCCTGGAAAAACTAATGCTAACTTACAAGATGATATAAACACAGGATTACAAAGAGAAGCCTGATTATGGTCGTTGTGTTGCAATTGTGGCCTCTGCATCCTTGAGGGAAATGATAAAGCCAGGGGCTTTAGCAATTTTGTCTCCCATGGCCGTTGGTGAGTTTTATGGGTCTGGGAGTTGTGGTGCTATGGTTCTGATATTTCATGTGTTTTGAAACTCAATTTATGATATTTGGTGTTGTTTTAAAATTTCATTTACATGATATGTAGGCATCATCTTTCGGATTTTGGGCCATGCTACGGGGCAGCCTCTCCTTGGAGCTAAAGTCGTCGCCTCTATGCTCATGTTTGCGACCGTTACTGGTATCCTCATGGCACTCTTCCTGAACACTTCCGGCGGTGCCTGGGATAATGCTAAGAAGTACATCGAGACTGGTGCACTTGGTGGTAAAGGCAGTGAGGCTCACAAGGCTGCAATTACTGGCGACACGTAAGTTCCTCGTTTCTCAGTAATTTGCTGCTGCTTTTGGTTTCTTGAACTGAGTTTCTACTGTTGATCAACACATGCTAAACTGAATAATGTTCTTTTCCTATAATCACAAGTATACATGTTATGTGACCTGGCATTGCTTTTTGCTCATTCATTATGATCATGCGACCCTAAGTAACATTTACGACTATGTTATGCCCGCAGAGTTGGAGATCCATTCAAAGACACGGCGGGGCCTTCGATCCATGTTCTCATCAAGATGCTCGCCACGATCACACTGGTCATGGCCCCTATCTTCTTGTAATCATTGGTCGAGCTCGCCGTTAACCCTGCGGAGAAATATCTATGGTTCTTGTAGATGAGGCATTAACATGAATGGGATGTAATGATTCGCTTTTAGTTTATTTTGCCACATTGAGAGGAGAGGTTCAGTGCTGCCCATTTTGATGGTGCCCGTATTTTACAGTTGCTATTTGGACAAGTGATGCAAACGTTGGAGAATATATATGCTGTGACAGAGATTAGAATGAACATCAAAATTCATATGCTTTGTATGCAGAGATCTCTTAATTGTTTATCCTCCAAATTTACTGTCTTTCCAAATACGTTCTCCCAAATAGATGCAATCAGACGAAGCAGTAACACTATCCAGATGCTGGGTAATCATCTGTTAATTTTACAAACCAACATTTTGCGTTGCAAAATTGCCACACAAACCGCACAAATCTTTGAGCTGTACAATGTGTGACTGAATCATACTCTCGGTTTGAAATCTCAGTTTGAATCTACAGACGCCTCTCACCTGGCACTTGCAGTCATGAAATCAAAAAGAAGAAAAAAAGCGTAGCCTGTCAAACTTGCATCGAAAGAAGAATTTTTGTTCGAATCCGTTTCCGTCTTTTTTTTTTCGAGAGAGAAGAGAAATCCGTTTCCGTCTTGGCAACACGGGTTCTGGATATACGTATCCGGCCCGGGCTGCCTTCTTCTTGGGGCAGGAGTTGATTAGTACTAGTAGTAGCCAGCAGAGGGCAGACCCAAGCGCACCCGAACCCGCAGTCTCGCCTCTCGCACACGCAGCCGAGCCAGACACCGCCAGCGCCTCCCTCTCGCCTCGCGCCCGCCGCAGAGAAGACGCCATGGCGCCGGAGCCGGAGGACGACATCATGGCCGAGAAGAACCCGCGCCCTCTCGACGAGGACGACATCGCCCTCCTCAAGACCTACGTGAGTGGCCCCGCGACCCCGTCGGATCTCCCCCCGTCCCCTCGAATCTGCGTTTCGGTCTGGCGGCGATCTGGTCCCGGGCTCGGCGCGGCGCACGGTTTCGCGCCCGCGGCCCGCCTAGTCTAGGGTTTCGGTTCATGCTCTCTCGGGGAAATCGTCGTCGCCCCTTGTGTGGATTTGTGATCTGGTCTCGGGCTGGGCGCGGCCGGGTTTGCGCTCGCGGTCAGCTTAGGGTTTTGGTTCCTGTTTTCTGGGGAACCTGGTCGTCGCCTTCTGGTGGATTCGTTTGGGCAGGCCCCGTGGCCTGTGCCCTGTTGATGTTTTGCAGTTCTATGTGGGCTGGCTGTTGATTCCTCTAGGGCTTTGATGCGGGCGATGGGATGCTGTTTATTTTGTATTGTTTGCTCCTTCTCCGCGGCGGAATTGGGGTGTTTGGGCGAGATGTGGAGTGCTCTGTTTAGGGTTTCTGCTCAAGTTTGCTGATTCTGGCTGCTATTGACACTTGACAGGGGCTTGGGCCATACTCCACGAGCATCAAGACGGCCGAGAAGGAGATCAAGGAACTGGCCAAGAGGATCAATGACCTTTGTGGTGAGTAAGGACTTGGTAATCTGTTTGTTGGTTTGGCTCTAGAATTTGTTCCTGGGCTAGATAGAGATCAGTTGTCTGCACTTCGTTTTGTTGTTTCACACTTTCACCAGGCAGCTTTCATTCATATGATAAATATTGAGGCATGTACCTACTGAAGATAGTGTTTGTAGTTAGTAAGTATGGTATAAGTTGTTCAGAATTTAAGGTGTATGACTGCAGTGTTCGTTTTGACAGACTCAACTAGCAAGGCATTTGTTTGATGATATTGCATCTGTCTGCTGTTCTTGCTTGCAATGTTCTTCCCATTTTGTTCGTGTTTTAGAATTTTGTTTTAGCGGTTTCATGAACATTCAGAACTAGAGAATACCCCGTGCGTTGCTGCGGGAATCGATAGCAATATATGTGAGTGATTTGATTTATGAGCCTTTCATCGTTGAATTAATAATATATGAACCAAAGCTAACAGTAAATATTATATATTGTCTTTGATTATTGTGTAGTCAGAAAATATTTTGAATCTTAATGGCATAACGTAATGGAAAAAAATCATGCATATTGAGTGGACCTTTGATGAGGTGGCATGTGTGGTGAGATGAAAGGTGTGCATGACATCAACTAATAGAAAAACTTTTTCTCATGCATATAGTGACGGGCCTTTGATGAGGTGGCATGTGTGCATGTTGAGATAAATAGGATAGTGGGGATCAACTTCTTATGTATATAGGATATGCGATTAACTTCTGAACTTCCATACAACTGTGCAGCTTATCTGCTTATTAAAATGTTAGGAGGGTAACATTTTTAATTAGCTTGCCTGACCCATTATGCCCTTATATATTAAATCTCAGGGATAAAGGAGTCTGATACTGGGCTGGCTCCACCTAGCCAGTGGGATCTGGTGTCAGATAAGCAAATGATGCAAGAGGAGCAGCCATTACAAGTATGCTACTTGGCCTAATGTTTTCGTACTTCTTCCCAATTTTATAGTTGTGGTTTAGCATGCATAATTGTTTGGGTCTAAGTTACCTTCCTCATGCTGCAGGTAGCAAGGTGCACCAAGATTATAAACCCTAATACCGACGATGCCAAGTACATGATTAATGTAAAACAAATTGCAAAGGTATACCGTGCTTATCCTATCTTATTATTTCAATCATATGCACATTGATTCTCACCAGCCTCCTTATGCTTTATCTTTTAATCTTGCAGTTTGTGGTTGGATTGGGGGATAAAGTTTCGCCAACTGATATCGAGGAAGGGATGAGAGTCGGGTAGGTTACTACCTGTCTTTTGGTCTTACTGTATCATACATCTTTCATTCAGATCAACCTGAGTAATTGGCACCTGGTGATTTTTGTTTTTGATTTAAACCATGTTATAAGGCTGCAGCATATACTATACATGTAGGATGTGTTATATGCCATCATGTAAGCAGAGAAAAACTTTGTAAACTGAGGAGTGGACCAGTGTTTGCTACTGTGACTATATCAGATGTTAATTTATCATACGTTTGTTCCCCTAGTGTATGAGTATCATTGATTGTAAGGCAATGATTATTAACTAAGAACATGCTGAATCTGTCATCATCTCCTTGGCTTAGGTATAAGTTCCTTCTGGTTGTTCATAGAATGCAGAAGGTGGGAGCACGGAACTTACTCCCCTACTTTCTTTTTTGGATCTTGCTAAACTAATACTGATTTTATGAATGCATTTTTTTGGATAAATCATCATTGATGCTACCCAGAATTGTTATCCTTTTCTGTGCTTGCACACTATCATTCTCACTGTGGAATTGTGATCTCATGCCTGATTCAGTGTCGATCGGAACAAGTATCAGATACAGATTCCATTGCCACCAAAGATTGATCCCAGTGTCACAATGATGACTGTTGAGGAAAAACCAGATGTCACGTATAATGATGTTGGCGGGTGCAAGGAGCAGATTGAAAAAATGCGTGAGGTATGCCAAAAAATTCCCTGTGATTCAGAACTTGTGCTTAATCTGTGAACCTGTGCATGCTAGTACATTCTAGTCTTGGACCTGCTTTATTTACTGTTTTTCTTAACAACTATTCACAGGTAGTCGAGCTCCCCATGCTTCACCCGGAAAAGTTTGTGAAGCTTGGTATCGACCCTCCGAAAGGTGTCCTTTGCTACGGTCCTCCTGGCACTGGCAAGACTCTTCTTGCTAGAGCTGTTGCTAATCGCACGGATGCTTGTTTCATCCGTGTAATTGGTAGTGAATTAGTTCAGAAGTATGTCGGTGAGGGCGCTCGGATGGTTAGGGAGTTATTTCAGGTAGATCCAGCTCTGCAGATAACCTACAGGCTTTCATCTGGTTTATTCGACCTGAATGTTCTGTCATAGAAACAATCGTTTTGATTGAAATATATTATTGCTTGTCAGATGGCTCGGTCGAAGAAAGCATGCATCATATTCTTCGATGAAGTTGATGCAATTGGTGGTGCTCGTTTTGATGATGGAGCTGGGGGCGATAACGAAGTCCAGCGTACTATGCTTGAAATTGTCAATCAGCTTGACGGTTTTGATGCTAGGGGGAATATCAAGGTTCTCATGGCCACCAACAGGTACTTGCCTTTTCTTTCATGCGCATTCTCATGTGGTCCAATATGGCATGATGCTCACCTTACATTCTGAATATCCTACTTGTATGCTATTAATAGATGGGACTTATGATTAAGAAACTTCAGTGGTCTGTGCTATTTAAAACTCTTCAGTCTTCACGCCTCAATCAGAAATTAATTGCAGCTAAAACATCATGGCCACATGGATAGAGTTGAGAGGATAACCTTCTTATCTTGTTTTCCAGGCCTGATACACTGGACCCTGCACTTCTGCGTCCTGGTCGTTTGGACAGAAAGGTGGAATTTGGGTTACCTGACTTGGAAGGCCGTACCCAGATATTCAAAATACACACGCGCACCATGAACTGTGAGCGTGATATACGCTTCGAGCTACTGGCGCGACTCTGCCCCAACGCCACTGGTCAGTACATGGACTTTGCACTCTGAATTCCTGTTTGATTTGGTTTGACTGTTTCAGGCACCTAGGATCCGGCCTCTGAACAATTTGATCCGACTGTCTGATTTGTTGTTTCAGGTGCCGACATCAGGAGTGTCTGCACAGAAGCCGGCATGTACGCAATCCGCGCCCGGAGGAAAACTGTGACAGAGAAGGACTTCCTCGACTCTGTCAACAAGGTGATAAAGGGGTATCAGAAATTCAGTGCAACCCCGAAGTACATGGTGTACAATTGAGCAGGCTTCCCTTCGATTCTGTGCATGTTTGCATCCATGCCGTAGCAGCAGTGCTTTTGTTTTGACATCCTTTCTGTGTGCCCCTGATGGTTGTAAACAGCACGTCGGTGTTTCGGTTCATGTATGTCACTGTAATCTGGTAACCCCAGTGAAATCACTCTAGCTTTTCATAAAGCTTTGTCGGAACACAGTTTTCAGCTTCTGCTAATCAGAATTAATTGCATACATTTTACTATCTAGGGAGAAGTGTCTCTTGTTAGAACTTTGTATGTACACGTAGCCTATATGGTTGTTCGCCTCCGTTGAGGCAGGGATGATGACGACGGCACGCTCTAGTGCTTTTAGTCGTTGGATTGGGTGGTCCACGAACATAGTTGCTACTTTTGTTACTACCTCTAGTGTTTTTGAATTGGGGTATGCTACGCGTCCGCCGGCTGATATCTTTAAAAGATCCGACGTCGGATTTGCCATATCAAGCGAGCCGAGCACGCCTTCAGAACTGCAACATATGTTTTGTTGTGGAATTATCTCTGTAACATAGGTCTTGTTGCAGAATTTTTTTACAACGACAATTTTGTTGCAAATTTTTTATGCAACTAGGATTTTATTGAAAAATTAGACCGACCATTGCAACATCGTATTTGTTTCTGAAACATAGTCTTTCTTTTGAAAGCGCGTTTGATAAAGGATGACAATGTAAGCTTTCATTTAAACGCGTGTCATGCAACGGAGGTGGTGGATGCGGCCACTACGATCCGCCAGATGACGGTAAGCTTTTTCCTTTTGAATTACCATGATTGATTATTAATAGATTGAAAGTTTTTTCTCGAATCAAAAGCAAAACACGCCATAAAAAAAAGTAGCTCGTTGACTCTATGCACCCGATGCCGCGATCCCCCAAATATCCGGCGCCCTCGCATGGCGCGCTCGGCAAACCTTTACGCAAAGCGTGAGACCATCCCGTGCATCCCAAGCTCCCCCACGAGAAGCTAGCTAGCTTCATTACACCCAATCCATCAAGCTTGCACACGACATACACTGCTAGCTTCTTCTTCGATCGACCAATCACCAATGCCGGCGCCGAGCAACTTCCTCAAGTCCATGGCCGCCGCCGCCGCCGCGAAGCACGGAGGAGGAGAGCACCACCAGGCCGCCACGGCGGCGAGGAAGCAGCAGCACGCCGTCGGCTTCCCGAGGCTGTCCACGTCCAGCAAGGCGCTCGTCCTGCTCCCGCTCCTGCTCCTCGCCTTCATCTACCTCTTCGTGTACCCCAAGGAGTTCGAGCTGCAGTCGCTGATGAGCTCCTGCGTCCCGCCGCCGGGCACCTACACCGCCGCCAACGGCTCTACCACCCTGTCGTCCACGTCCGCCATCGCGTACGCCCGGAAGCCGGACTTCCGGCTCCTCATCGGCATCCTGACCCGCGCCGACGTGTACGAGCGGCGCCACCTGCTGCGCATGGTGTACGGGCTGCAGCTCGCCGCCGACCCGGCCCTGGCGGCGCAGGTGGACGTGCGGTTCGTCTTCTGCCGGCTCTACAAGGACGACCAGCGCGTCCTGATCCCGCTGGAGATCCTGGCGCACGGCGACGTGATCGTGCTGGACGGCTGCGAGGAGAACCTCAACGGCGGCAAGACGCACACCTTCTTCTCCGCCGTGGCGGAGCTCTACGCCGACGCGCCCTACGACTACGTGATGAAGGCCGACGACGACATCCTGATCCGGCTGCCGGCGCTGGTGGCGTCGCTGGGGGCGATGCCGCGGGAGGACATGTACTACGGCGCCACCATCCCCTGCAACAGCATGGACCCCGGGAGGGGGTACATGTCGGGGATGGGGTACGCGCTGTCGTGGGACCTGGTGCAGTGGGTGGCCGGCGCCGGCGAGGTCACCCGGGGGCGCACCGTCGGGCCGGAGGACAGGATGACCGGGGAGTGGCTGAGGGTGGGCGGGAAGGGGAAGAACAGGTTCAACGCCAAGCCGGCCATGTACGACTACCCGCTGCCGGTGCCCGTGGACGAGTGCTCCCACGAGTTCGTGCCGGACACCATCGCCGTCCACCGCCTCAAGGACAACCCGCGCTGGGCGCACGCACTCGGATACTTCAACTTCACCGCCGGCCTCAAGCCCTCCAAGTTCTACAAGTTCGACCCCTAGTTGTTTCTTTGTGGACAAGTTTTTTACATTTAAAAAGAGTTGCTCATTTCTACTTGTACCTATATATCATCATTGATTTTGGAGAAGCTTGTATGAACAATTAAACTGCGCATACGAAAGACTACCAAGAAATTACACACAAGAGCTGAGCGTATGTTCTAGACCTTGTTCGGAATTCCACCAGCTCCGTGAAATCGGGAAGCTGCGGAGCCAGAAAATAGGTGCTCCGTGATTTTCAGCTGTAAGTCCAACAGCCCCCAGGAGTGGAGTTGTGGAGGTACTCTGAACATCTGTTCTCAACGGGTGCACACGCATGCATGACTGGGTCTGTAGAATCGTGCAAACATCGGCTGCACACCGTCGTGTGTATAGCAGCACTCTATCAATTCTATAAAATGTACCCTTCAGTAAACAGCAGTAACAAGGTATATTCGCACAATGTAGGAATCTCCCTATGGTATATCTAATAAGTAATGATAAATTACTTTAGCGTTTTCCAAATGGAGCTAAGTTGTCGACCACAATGTGTGATAAAGCAGTGACCAAGTTGTCGATTAGCGACCAGTCGTCATGGTACGTCAAAATATTTATAGAAGATCATAACCGCCCACTAGCTGAGAGTTGTGGTAAAAAATCTATTTATCGAAATATAAACATACACCAAAGAGAATAATCGAACATCTTAGACAAAATAATACTGCTGTGAATAGGGTTAATGATAATTTAGAAAGTCTTGTCACCAAATCTATCCGACTGCATTTAACACACAAGCTTCGTATACAAAAGCTTCATCTCCAAGATCTAGAACCCTAAAAATTTGCAACGACGATGTGGAAACGATGTTTCCACATATGGCGTCTAGTATTGGGATGGGGGTAACTGGAATGCGGAGAATAGAAAAACCTACCCATGAACAACACTAAGCTTATCTTGCACCTGACGGGGATAACCACAACACCAACGAGCTCCCCACTAGCGCCGAAGAAGCAGAACAAGTTGAAGAAGAAAGGTCGGGGGGGGGGGGGGGGGGGGGGGGGGGGGGCATAACCACAACACCAACGAGCTCCGCACTTCCTTGCTCCATTCTCTTCACTAAATGTCTGTCCCACCATGTCTGATGTGTGCAAATATAGAAATGTTATAAAGAAAACCCAGCTCTTCCAATTTTCTTCTTCTTTACTAATTAGTCCTAGACTCAGGCAGCCCCCCCCCCCCCCCCCCCCCCCCCTCCCATGTTTCCTGTTTTACGCATGATAAGCCAAACATTCAGGGAACACACGTAGGTATCAAATATATTGTAGACCCGGATTTGTGAACCTTCTAAGGTTCTTGACCGGGTTTTTTTAATTCTCTTTTACCCTTTTTTTTATTTTCTATTTCTTTTATTTTGTTTTCAAAACGTGTCTGTGTTTCTGAAAAAAATCTTTACAACTTAAAAAACAATAGCTGTATTAAAAAAGTTTTTTTTTAAAACTTTTCATATTTTTATGTGTTCAGAATTTTCAAAAACTGTTTGCTTTTAAAAATATTTACCAAACCTAAAAAATTATATGCTACAGTAGTGAGGCAACCGAATTTGATGCCAAAGAGCGTCGAATAGGAGGCACCCCTGGCTCGCCAGGGGCGGAACAAATTTGGCCGCGGTTGTATCTCGCTCGCTGCGAGACAGAAATACGTCTCGCCTCAAGAACGCCCCAAATGGGTCGGCTCAGCGCGGTAGGAGCGCTGCTCTCCAGCGCAAGTTTTTTTACTTATACTTCTCATGAAAATTTTAAAACGTCCATTGTGAGTTAAAAAATGTTTATACAATGAACAAAAATGTTAATACCCTTGGAAAATTGTACGTGTCATTTTCAAAAAATTCAGATGTTCTGAAAAAATGTTCGTGATTTTTTTTAATACAATGTAAAAAGACATTCTCGTTATTCAAAAAATGCACGCGATGTTTTCGAAAAAAATTCACGCGTTTCAAACAAATATTCGTGAATTTTTTTATAAAATACTTATACAAAGTAAAAATAATGTTCATGTAATTTAAAATAATGTTTTGTACCATTTAGAAAAATGAACTCCACGTGATTTTTTTAAAAAATGTTCACGTGTTAAAAAATATATTTATGACATTAAAAATATATTTATACAATTATTAATATTTTGTTAGCTAAAAAAATTGTGCCATTAAGAATGTTGAACATGTGTTTAAATATACTCAATCTCACAGTAGACGAGAAATGGCTCCAACATTTGCCAGAAAGAAAAAAGCGAAATAATAGCTCCCGCACTGTTTTTCTCTTCCGAGAGAATAACTCCCGCATTGTTTTTTTTAAGAATACGTCAATGGTGTACCATATTTTTCATAGAAAAGAGCAAAAATAATTACAAGAGATCCACGGTCGATGCGAACATCAACCGTCGGAACACACACACCCTCGAGTACAACTTAGATCAATGTCTCGCAAATCTATCTAGTCCACCTACACGAATCGTAGAAACCGGCCTGGGTAGAATTTCATTTCCCCACAAGGCACATCACTCCTCCATCAAGCGCAGCACATGATCTACTTCCGGGCAGCTCCCGATGACATCCATCAGGAATTGCTGCGCCACATCATCGACGCCTCCCGGCGCTCCCTGCATCGCCACGTCGTGTTTCTCCTCCGCACCGCCCCCCTGCAGGCAGCTGTGGTACAGCTCCATGAGCTCGTTGATGGAGCCCTGGCTGTCCTCGGCGAGGACTCCGGCCTCGAGCCCGGGCACCATCGCGGCCAGGTCCCGGCTCCCGCCTCTTGGCCTTCGGCGGCACTTCCCGCCCGAGCTGCCGCTCGGGACGCCCTCGCACTTGCGCTTGTCATGCGGGCCACGCGCCACGTCTTCCGGGCCGTCCTCCAGCCCCTCGCCGTCGTCGTAGTCGTCGTCGAGGGGCGTGATCCGAAGCGAGCTCTTGAGCCGGCCGCTGAGCGCCTCCTCCTGCCGGAGCACCTTGGACCAGGTGTCGGACTCCCTGGCGCTCATCCTCTGCTGCAGCCGCTTGGACTGCCACACGAGCCTGCGCATCTGGTCGAAGCGCGGGCTCATGTGCTTGATCACCGCGCTCAGCAGGGACACCTTCCACGCCTTCTTCAGGTCGTGCGGCTTCCGGTACGGCGGCGCCCCCTGGTGGGCCTGCGTCTCGCCCTGCGTGCCCCACCACGGCTCCTTCCCCGTCGGCCACCACGGCGGCGCCAGCCCGCGCTCCAGGGGGAAGTTGCGCTGCGGCGGCTCGCAGTGCTGGAGGAGCGCCGAGAGCACGGAGCCCAGCGTGTTGTCCTGGATGCCCTGGAGGCGGTGGAGGTAGGAGGCAAGCCCCAGCGGGCTGCTGCTACCCGCGGCGGCGGAGGCGGTGATCAGGGCCGTCGGGCCCCTGCGGTCGAAGACGACCTTGTCCTTCCACCAGCCGCGGAGGCTGTCGGAGGAGCCGGACGTGGGCTCGCCGGCCTCGTCGATCACGCCGTACACGAACCCGCGCGCGTTGCAGGCCTGCATCATCTTCATCATGTGCCGGAGCACGCCGTCCTGCGCGCGCAGCATCGCCTTCCGCCGGCACCGCGCCTCGGGACCGTCCTCCTCCTGGTCCTCCTGCCGCCGGGCCGAGGCCGACGACCCGGCCGGCGCACCGCTCCTGGCGCCGGCGCGGCCCTCGAGCTTCATGAGGCGCATCTGGTCCCTCCACATGCGCTTCTTGAGGTCGAGGATCTCGACCGATTCAGAAGAGCCCGGCGGCTCTGCCTCGAAGTCGATTATCTCCTCTTGCTGCTCCACGTCCACCTCCAGCGCCTTGAGGCCACCGCCATGCGCGTCCACGCGCTCCATGGGCGACCCGGGAAATGGACTCCTCCATCGACTGCGGGTGCCCTGATCCATAAACACTGCACAGGTAACAAGTCTGTTTTAGTTCGGAGCTCGGCGACGAGCGGTCTATCATCCATGGCGAGGGAGTGAGTTGCACCGGCGGTTTATTTATGCGCGCTGTCAAGTGCAGAGTTTCAGAGGCCAGCAAGGACGCCGTGCGTGGGCGCGTGGCTGCTCAGGCAAGACATGCACGTTCCCGACAAACCAACTCACTGACTCAGGCACGCACTTCTTTCTGCTAAAACAACACGAGCATACACGTATACGACTACACATGCTCGGGCTTCATAGGCGAACTGGAAAAAATAAATCGAAATAAAGGATGACCCTGACCTATGTACACAATCATTTTACTATATTATTCAACACTACTCGTCAAAATAAATCCATGAATCAACTCAAAGGTCAAATCAATATTTTAAATAACGGGCTATGAAAAATAGCGACGGGTCTTTAAATTAACTATGACGAAGCTATAACAGATTATTTATAAAAGCGGCCATTTAACGACACCCTGCTGAAAAAGCTATAAACTATGGGTCAAAGTCACCTTCCTAGCAACTATTGTCGTAACAACTACATACTTGATCATGTGTCCTGACCTCATATCAACACACATTAAATATTTCGATGGCTTCACTAGCCAGCCGAAAGCACCGATTGGTCTAACTAGACCCTTTGCGCACACCGCATGCGCATGGAGCGATCAATACATTCACCTCGTCATGTCATACCGTCATCGACTTCACCGCGATGCCAGACAACAGCATCATCCTGCGCACACCCATCCACACGCGCCTGCCGCGACCCATCTCCACGCAGAAGAGCCTCACCATGTCGGCCATGGAGTGTCGACCACCCGCGGCCACCCATCTCCACGTAGGGAAGCCCTAGCCGTCGGCCAAGGGTCGCCGGCCGCTGCCCTACCTGCTGCCCACAGACGCACCACAAGAGGTGTCCCTACCCTCTCCGGGGGATTACAGCGACGATCCACCCACCCTAGCGCCTTGGGCACTGGGCTTGCCGCCACCGCGGACCTCGCCGGCGGCAGGGCGACAGGAGAATGGAGGAGGAGGATGCTCGCGGCGCTAGGTTTTGGGGCCTCTAGCGTCGCCCAGGGGAGGCGACGCAA
Source organism: Triticum monococcum (assembly GCA_034509565.1). Classification (NCBI taxonomy): domain Eukaryota; kingdom Viridiplantae; phylum Streptophyta; class Magnoliopsida; order Poales; family Poaceae; genus Triticum; species Triticum monococcum. The sequence goes on from CM067846.1 coordinate 594,665,660, forward strand.
GGGGGTATGGCTTTGTTTTTTTCCTGCGGCGAACTGAAAAAATGAGTATGCTTTTGCCCAAACCTGCGGTACAGCATGGACGCACACGCAAAACTTAGGCATAGCTAGGCATGGTCTGTACATAACGTGCGTACGTGTAACATGCGGCTACGGCTTACGTGGTGGAAGTATACGGCGTATACGGCGTGCCCGTGCCTCGGCCGGCGGTCAAGTTTGCTCTGTTTCTGCCTGCAAAAAAAAAAGTTTGCTCTGTTTCGTCGCCACATTGCTGGTGTACGCTAATGCTACCTCTTTCGGATTCCTTTTCACTGCAAGCACACGCTCGCCTTGCTGCGCCGTTTTTCCTCTTACCGTTTCTTCACTGGATGTTAATTGACCCTTTGGTTTTTGCTTCTCTATTCGAAGGTCCATCGATGATGCCATGATGGTGTTCATCTTTCACTCGGCCTTCTTGTTTTTTTGGCTTCAAGGATTTTGGCATGAGAACGCACTTTACTTTTGCAGACGCGTAACAAGGTATAGAAATGTCCAGCAAAGAGACGTGATCCTCAAAACTTGGCAGGACATTAATCCGTATTTTCACAACAATTGTTCTTGACAATCATGAAATATAAGCATCTCTGCCAACAATTGTTCTTGACAATCATGAAATATAAGCATCACTGGTAGGACATAAGAGCATCTACAGTCACCAAGCAAATCCAGCCTGCGGACATTGACCGGACACCCCTCAAATAATGTAATCCATATTCGGACACCTTAATTATCATATCTTAAATCCATACAAACTCATGCAACTACGTCGATGCACACACATCGTCCGGCTACTCCATCACTACTAGTTAAGTACCGGTCGAAGACGCAATACGGATTGAGCCGGATCTGCTCATCGCCGGAGCTGTCCTCCTTCTCCTCCTTCGGTGGCAGTCCGGCCATGGCACGGACCGCCCGATTCTGCTCTCGAGCGAGGGCGCGCGTGTTCCTCCGCTGCCGTTTCTTCACAATGCGGGCACAAATCGCTTCCTCCTCTGCGGCCGCCTCCGCCGCCGCCATTTCTGTCACGATACGGGCCTCAGCGGCCCTTATCCTCTCCTTCCCACGGCAGGTCGCCCGTTCCCGGTGGGACTCATAGTATGCCCGCCCGGTGATGGGGAAGGAGAGGGGTTCCGGCTGCCGGGACTGCGAGGATCCAGCCCCAGAGGACCCGAGCGCCCGTTGCGCCAACGCTATGGAGTCACGGCGGACAGATCCGTCCGTCGGCCGGGCGCTGTCCTCCCCGGAGCGGCGGAGTGCAATGCGGACCGCCATTGCCTCCTCCAACCCGCACGGAATGACACCCCACTTGACGGATTCGGACTAGTCGGAGTCAAATCCGCTGCCTGCCATGCCGGAGAAGGCCGGAAACCGCCGGAGGTGAGCTCGGGTGGCGGAGAGGAGTGGAGTGAAGTGGCTAGTTTGGTCCGGCGAGCGGATGGGGAGGAATATATGTGGGGTCGGGTGGGCCAGCATGGATCGAGTCCGATGCGTGCCCGGGCGCCCTCATATCCGCCCCATATTTGGGTTGGATATGAGGGGTGCCGGTCAGCCGGGGCATTTGTGGCATGTTTGAGGCGGCCGCCTGGGTCAAAAAATCATGACTGGGCAGCCCGTCCGGGCATTTGAGGAGGGTTTGGGACACCCGGCTGTAGATGCTCTAAGAAGTCAAAATTGTGCACATTAGACCGAGTTTTTGAAAAATATAGTAAATATCTATATTTCAAATTTGTATCATTAGATCCATCACGAAAATTATTTATATACTTTATTTTATTTTTGGCATTGCAGGTGTTGATATTTTGTTCTATGGTCTTGGTCAAGCATACATATGTTTGACTTTTATGAAAATCGATGCACCCTGTATTCTGGAATCACTAAGAGGAAAAACCTTATACACAGAGGTATAGTAGTAGCGCTGGTCAAAACTAAGCGCTATTGCTACTTAGTAGTAGCGCTTGTCACAAAAGCGCGCTACAACTATAGTTGTAGCACGCTACTACTATAGTCCCCACACTGTTGCCAGTAGGCTAGAAATAATAGTAGCGAGCCTGAGGGAAACACGCTATTGCTAAGTGCCTTGTAGCAGCGCGTTTGTGTTGTAGAGCGTTACTGCTAAGAAAAAGAAAATAAGTAGAAAAGTAAATATAAATGAAAGAAATAGAAAAAAGAGAAATGAAAAAAAGAAAAAGAAAAGAAAAAAAATAGTGGAGGAAGGCATAGCAGTAGCGCTTGTTCTCGCAAAGCGCTATAGCTACATTAGTAGTAGCGCGTTTTATGTTACCGTGCTATAGCTAACTTCCTTAGATAAAAGGAAAAGAAAAAGGAAAATAAATAGCTATTTCCTGTAGCAATAGCGCGTTTTGGCTAAAAGCGCTATAGCTAACTTAGTTGTGGCGCGTTTTTCCTACCAGCGCTACTGCTAGTTTGACTTAACCATACGCGGGCTCAAAATTTTGCTAAGTCCTTTCCCCCCTCTCCCCTATTACCCCAACTCCCCCAACTCCTTTGTCGCCGCCGTCGATCGCGCACGCCCTTGACCTCACCGCCGCCGCCCGAGGCCGCCCTCAACCTCACCGCCGCCGACCGAGGCCGCCCTCGACCTCACCGTCGCCGTCCGAGCCCGCACAGGACCGCCGCCGCCCAAGCCCGCCCTCGCCGCCGACCGTAAGGCTCTCACTCTCCTCTCCCCTGCCCCCTATCTCTCTCTCTCTCTGGTAAGGCAATTCATATGTTGCTGCTTCATGATGTTCATATATATGAACCCTAGATTTGTTTAGGGCAGTAGGCACTTTTTTAGCATTTAGGAAAAAAGATGAGCAATTTTTTTAGGAAATTAGCTAGGGCAAAATTTGATGAAAATGCCTAAACAGTAATTCCATTTAGCTTTAAATTAACAGAGGGTATATAAATTATAGTAGCATTTAGCTTTAAATTAATACATGCTATAAACAAAAAAACAGTAGCATTTAGCTATAAAAAATTATTTGGACTATGGACCTGAATCTGGTCCAAATTTCATTCAAATGAAATTTGAATTATTTGGACTATGGACCTGGATATTTTTGAAGAAATTGGGTGTAGGTACTAAGGTCTTGCTGTGGAAAATTTGGTGAGGTCAGAAGGGTTAGAGAAAATGGAGTTCCTTTGCAATTTCTAATAAGGCCAAGTATTGTTGGAATATTTGCTCTAAAACAATTTGGATGAAAAGAAAATAATGTGTGTGTGAGAGAGAGAGAGAGAGAGAGGAATAGTTAGAACAGAATTTGGGTTCTGTCCTAGGTAGAGAAGTGTTTAGTGAGGTCATTTTGCAAAGGTTTTTGATCTTTGAAAAGACCACTATTTTTCAAGGAAAAGAATTTGGGCTAGTTTTATTTTAAATATGATCCCTTCCTAGACTTTTAGCTTTAAACAAAAAACAAAAGCATTTAGCTAAAAATAAAAAACAGTAGCTATGGCATTTAGCTATAAACAAAAAACAGAATTGATGTTATATGATACATGTCATTGATGTTCATTTGCATATTCCATTATTGTTGATTATATCTTTTCATTGAAGTGGTCATGTTATATCTTTTCATTGAAGTGATTCGATTGTGCCCAAGTGGCCTTTTGTTGTTTCCAGGGAAAATTTCGGCATGACCTTTGCTAAAAAGTGGCCTATGTTTTGATTCATTTTCGTTCTGGCAAATTTTAGGTGCTCGATTTGTCCAATTTTTAGCAAAGGTCATGCCGAAATTTTCCGTGAATTTCGGCATGACTTGTGCTACAAACTAGGACATATCGAGTGCCCGGGATTTGCCGCACCAGGAAGGAATCAACGTTCCTGCAAAACATAGGCCTTTTTATGTCATTATTCGCTTTATTAGGTCTAGAATTAATTGACTAGATTTAATCGTAGGAAACATGGCTAGCAACGATGAAGGACAAGGTTATGGTGATTGCGATGACGTCTACCTGGCGGCAAACGAATATTTGAACCTTGTCAATGATCAACGGTTGTTGTTGCTGGGCCCACCTGTCACATCGAAGACTAAGACCAACATCGAGACCGTCGCTGAGACTGAGACCGGTGCCGAGACCGGCACCGAGACTGGCGGAGCCGGTATAGAACCGAAACCAAAGAGACAATGACGCCCAAACCAGCTCATCACTACTAGAGTGGTGGTCACGGAGGTAGACGACGGCAATTTTGAGCCAAAAGATGTCTCACATCGAGACCGTTGCCTTTCGGATGTCTCACGTCGCAGACATGTCTTTGCATGCCGATGAAACCCCGTGCACCATAATGTACAGTATTAGCGGCTAGAAGGTGGACGTGGGGAAGGCGACGATAATGAAGCCGAAGGAACAATTGTTCCACAGCCAGTACACGGTGATCTAAGGAGACTTTATGACGATGTGCTGCAGAGAGAGAAAAGCCTAATCGCCTCAAAAAATCCAGGATACCCACTCTATGTGGTTAACTTGCCGCGGCAAAGGTCGTACGTCGACACATTCCCCGCGGAGAAGTTCTTCCTTCGATTCGATTACATCTTCGACGTGTTTCACTTGAAGAAGCTGGATTTTATCTTTGTCCGTCTTTATGCCTTGTACATGAACTACATCATCGGGATTGAGCAGATACCTTATATCTGTGTCGCTGACCCTACTTCATGCACGAGGGCTTCTTGGCAGTCTGCGCAAAGCACCGTGAATACGCGAGGGACTACATCATCGATTTCATGGTCGCCAATAAGGACAAGGAGACGATTCTCGTGCCTTATCATCCCCTGTAAGTCATCCGCGCGGATATCCTTTCTTTGGTTTCAATCATTCATTTGCACAGTGGAGGCTAATTAATTTGAGGTGTAATTATTTTGCGCAACCACGGGCGCGCCGTCTTCATCATTCTTTACCCCCGATTCTCCCATGCTCTTTACTTGGACTCGTCAAAGAACATGCACAAAAAGGATTACACCCACATCAAGTTTGTTCTCGACAGTGCTATCTTTTTCTATGACGTACGGGGTGGAGAGATCTAGACTAAGAAGAAAAGGAACGGCAGGACCGCCTTCGGCCATAAGACCGACTTCTGCTGCATCCAGCAACCGAGTGATACTCTTAGTGATGGATTCTATGTCCTACACCACATGTTGGAGTACAGACGGGATCAACAGAACCTTCGCATGTCACCTACATCCGGCGATGCCCATATTCTGCAATGGGCAAAGAACGTAGGAGATATCCCGGATCATCGACTTCGAGCTGAGTTCCATCACATCCAGCGTGAACTTGCCCAAATCATCATGAAGGAGGTCCTCAAAAAAACAGGGATGTTCTACGAGGAAGGGCAAATGTCGCGGGAAGACGTCCGAACACGCGTAGCCGCTCAGCGTCTCGACCTAAAGCCTTTCACTAAGCTCAGGGACTATCTAAGTGATCACGTGATCCATCTCAACTAAACCATGTCTGATCATCACGTGAGATGGAGTAGTTTTCAATGGTGAACATCACTATGTTGATCATATCTACTATATGATTCACGCTCGACCTTTCGGTCTCAGTGTTCCGAGGCCATATCTGCATATGCTAGGCTCGTCAAGTTTAACCCGAGTATTCTGTGTGTGCAAAACTGTCTTACACCCGTTGTATTTGAACGTAGAGCTTATCACACCCGATCATCATGTGGTGTCTCGGCACGACGAACTTTCGCAACGGTGCATACTCAGGGAGAACACTTTTACCTTGAAATTTAGTGAGAGATCATCTTATAATGCTACCATCAATCAAAGCAAAATAAGATGCATAAAGGATAAACATCACATGCAATCAATATAAGTGATATGATATGGCCATCATCATCTTGTGCTTGTGATCTCCATCTTTGAAGCACCGTCATGATCACCATCGTCACCGGCGCGACACCTTGATCTTCATCGTAGCATCGTTGTCGTCTCGCCAACTATTGCTTCTACGACTATCGCTGCCGCTTAGTGATAAAGTAAAGCAATTACAGGGCGATTGCATTGCATACAATAAAGCGACAACCATATGGCTCCTGCCAGTTGCCGATAACTCGGTTACAAAACATGATCATCTCATATAATAAAATATAGCATCATGCCTTGACCATATCACATCACAACATGCCCTGCAAAAACAAGTTAGACGTCCTCTACTTTGTTGTTGCAAGTTTTACGTGGCTGCTCCGGCTGAGCAAGAACCGTTCTTACCTACACATCAAAACCACAATGATAGTTCGTCAAGTTAGTGTTGTTTTATCCTTCTCAAGGACCGGGCGTAGTCACACTCGGTTCAACTAAAGTTGAAGAAACTGACACCCGCCAGCCACCTGTGTGCAAAGCATGTCAGTAGAACCAGTCTCGCGTAAGCGTACGCGTAATGTCGGTCCGGGCCGCTTCATCCAACAATACCGCCGGACCAAAGTATGACATGCTGGTGAGCAGTATGACTTGTATAGCCCACAACTCACTTGTGTTCTACTCGTGCATATAACATCTACGCATAAACCTGGCTCGGATGCCACTGCTGGGGAACGTAGTAATTTAAAAAAAATCATACGCACACGCAAGATCATGGTGATGCATAGCAACGAGAGGGGAGAGTGTTGTCCACGTACCCTCGTAGACCGAAAGCGGAAGCGTTAGCACAACGCGGTTGATGTAGTCATACGTCTTCACGATCCGACCGATCCAAGTACCGAACGTACGGCACCTCCGAGTTCAGCACACGTTCAGCTCGATGACGTCCCGCGAACTCCGATCTAGCAGAGCTTCACGGGAGAGTTCCGTCAGCACGACATCGTGATGACGATGATGATGTTGCTACCGACGTAGGGCTTCGCCTAAGCACCGCTACGATATGATCGAGGTGGATTATGGTGGAGGGGGGCACCGCACATGGCTGGGAGAGATCAACAGATCAAGTTGTCTGTCTAGAGGTGCCCCCTGCCCCCGTATATAAAGGAGCAAGGGGGAAGAGGCGGCCGGCCAAGGAGGGCGTGTCAAGGGGGGAGTCCTACTCCCACCGGGAGTAGGACTCCTCCTTTCCTTGTACGAGTAGGAGAAGGGGGAAGGAGGAGAGAGAGGGGAAGGAAAGGGGGGCGTGATACGTCCATTTTCCATCATGCTTTTATATCGATATTTACTGCATTATGGGTTGTTATTTCACATTATGTCACAATACTTATGGCTATTATCTCTTATTTTACAAGGTTTACATAAGGAGGGAGAATGCCGGCAGCTGGAATTCTGGGCTGGAAAAGGAGCAAATATTAGAGGCCTATTCTGCACAACTCCAAAAGTCTTGACACTCCACGGAACACCTTATAATAAATAATAAAAAATCCTCGCCAAAGATGAAGACCAGGGGGCCACACCAAGGGGGAAGAGGCGGTCGGCCAAGGAGGGCGCGCCCTCCTACCTCGTGGGCCCCCTGGTGGCTCTCCGATGACCATCTTCTGCTATATGAAGTCTTTCATCGAGAAAAAAAAAGAAAAAGCAACCTTTCGGGACGAAACTCCGCCGTCATGAGGCGGAACCTTGGCAGATCCAATCTAGAGCTCCGGCACAGCTGTTCTGCCAGGTAAACTTCCCTCCCGGAGGGGGAAATCATCGCCATCGTCATCACCAACGCTCCTCTCATCGGGAGAGGGCAATCTCCATCAACATCTTCATCAGCACCATCTCATCTCAAAACCCTAGTTCATCTCTTGTCTCCAAGTCCGGGATTGGTGCTAGTAGGTTGCTAGTAGTGTTAATTACTCCTTGTAGTTGATGCTAGTTGGTTTAATTGGTGGAAGATCATATGTTCAGATCCTATATGCATATTAATACCCCTCTGATCGTGAACATGTTTATGCTTCGTGAGTAGTTACTTTTGTTCCTGAGGACATGGGAGAAGTCTTGCTATTAGTAGTCATGTGAATTTGGTATTCGTTCGATATTTTGATGAGATATATGTTGTCTAGCCTCTAGTGGTGTTATGTGAACATCGACTACATAACACTTCACCATTATTTGGGCCTAGAGGAAGGCATTGGGAAGTAATAAGTAGATGATGGGTTGCTAGAGTGACAGAAGCTTAAACCCTAGTTTATGTGTTGCTTCATAAGGGGCTGATTTGGATCCATATGTTTCATGTTATGGTTAGGTTTACCTTAATACTTTTGTTGTAGTTGCGGATGCTTGCAATAGAGGTTAATCATAAGTGGGATGCTTGTTCAAGTAAGAACAGCACCCAAGCACCGGTCCACCCACATATCAAATTATCAAAGTACCGAACGTGAATCATATGAACGTGATGAAAACTAGCTTGACGATATTCCCATGTGTCCTCGGGAGCGCTTTTCCTTATATAAGAGTTTGTCCAGGCTTGTCCTTTGCTACAAAAAGGATTGGGCCACCTTGCTGCAATTTATTTACTTTTGTTACTTGTTGCTCGTTACAACTTATCCTATCACAAAACTATCTGTTACCACTTATTTCAGTACTTGCAGAGAATACCTTGCTGGAAACCGCTTATCATTTCCTTCTACTCCTTGTTGGGTTTGACACTCTTACTTATCGAAAGGACTATGATAGATCCCCTATACTTGTGGGTCATCAAGACTCTTTTCTGTCGTCGTTGCCGGGGAGTGAAGCACCTTTGGTAGGTGGAATTTGGTAAGGAAAAATTTATATAGTGTGCTGAAATTTACTGTCACTTGTTACTATGGAAAGTAATCCTCTGAGGGGCTTGTTCGGGGTATCTTCACCCCGTCCAGTAGAGCAAAGAGTTGCTCCTCAACCTACTGAACCTATTAAAAATGAAAATGCTTGCTTTGAAGTTCCTTCGGGTTTAATGGAAAAACTGCTATCTAATCCTTTTTTAGGAGATGGAACAAAACATCCTGATGAACATCTAATATATGTGGATGAAGTTTGTGGATTATTTAAGCTTGCAGGTGTACCTGGAGATGTTGTTAAGAAGGTATTTCCTTTATCTTTTAAGGGAGATGCATTGACATGGTATAGAATATGTGATGATACGAGGTCTTGGAATTAAAAACGATTGAAATTGGAATTTCATCAGAAGTTTTATCCTATGCATCTTGTTCATCGTGATCGCAATTATATATATATATATAATTTTTGGCCTCGCGAAAGAGAAAGCATCGCTCAAGCTTGGGGGAGGCTTAAGTCAATGTTATATTCATGCCCCAATCATGAGCTCTCAAGAGAAATGATTATTCAAAATATTTATGCTCGGCTTTCTGGTAACAATCGCACCATGCTTGATACTTCTTGTGCTGGCTCTTTTATGATGAAGACTATTGAATTCAAATAGGATTTATTGGAAAGAATTAAACACAACTTTGAAGATTGGGACCTCGACAATGGTAAGGAGTCAGGTATGACACCTAGTTTTGATTGTGTTAAATATTTTATGGATACCGATATTTTACGTAAGTGTAGCACTAAATATGGACTCGACTCTGAGATAGTAGCTACTTTTTGCGAATCTTTTGCTACTTATGTTGATCTCCCCAAGGAGAAGTGGTTTAAATATCATCCTCCCATAGAAGTAAAAGTAGCTGCACCTATTAAAGTTGAAGAAAAGACTATCACTTATAATGATCCTATTGTTCCTACTTCTTATGTTGAGAAACGACCTTTCCCTGTTAGAATAAAGGATCATGCTAAAGCTTCAACTGTGGTTCGTCAAAGCAATATTAGAACTCATATACCTCCTGAACAAGTTAAAGTTGAACCTAATGTTGCTATTGTTAAAGATCTCTTGTCTGATAATATTGATGGGCATGTTATTTACTTTTGTAATGAAACTGCTAGAATTGCTAAACCCCATGATACAGATAAACCTAGACCTGTGGTAGGCATGCCTGTTATTTCTGTTAAAATAAGAGACCATTGTTATCATGGCTTATGTGATATGGGTGCTAGTGCTAATGCAATACCTATTGACTTATACAAAGAAATTATGCATGACATTGCACCTGTTGAGTTAGAAGAAATTGATGTCACTATTAAACTTGCTAATAGAGATACTATTTCACTAATGGGAATTGTTAGAGATGTTGAAGTCTTTTGTGGGAAAACTAAATATCCAGCTGATTTTCTTGTTCTTGGTTCCCCACAAGATAGCTTTTGTCCCATTATATTTGGTAGACCCTTCTTAAATAATGTTAATGCTACCATAGATTGCACAAGGAATGTTGTTACTATTGGCTTGGATGATATGACTCATGAATTTAATTTCTCTAAATTTAGTAAAAAACACCGTGAAGAAGAATTGCCTAGTAAGGATGAAATTATTGGTCTTGCTTCTATTGTCGTACCTCCTAGTGATCCTTTAGAACAATATTTGGTAGATCATGAGAATGATATGTTTATGAATGAAAGAAGGGAAATAGATGAAGTATTCTTTAAACAGGAACCTATTCTGGAACACAATTTGCCTGTTGAAATCCTAGGGGATCCCCCTCCACCTAAGGGTGATCCCGTGTTTGAGCTTAAACCGTTGCCTGATGATCTTAAATATGCTTATCTTGATGAAAAGAAGATATATCTTCTTATTATTAGTGCTAACCTTTCAGAGCATGAAGAAGAAAGATTATTGAAAACTCTGAAGAAGCACCGTGCTGCTATTGGATATACTCTTGATGATCTTAAGGGCATTAGTCCCACTCTATGTCAACATAAAATAAATTTGGAAGCAGATGCCAGACCAGTTCGTGATCCTCAACGACGTCTGAATCCTAAAATGAAAGAAGTGGTAAGAACAGAAATACTAAAGCTTCTAGAGGCAGGTATAATTTATCCCGTTGCTGATAGTCAGTGGGTAAGTCCTGTTCATTGTGTCCCTAAGAAGGGAGGCATTACTGTTGTTCCTAATGATAAAGATGAATTGATTCCACAAAGAATTATTACAGGTTATAGGATGGTAATTGATTTCCGAAAATTAAATAAGGCTACTAAGAAAGATCATTACCCCTTACCTTTTATCGATCAAATGCTAGAAGGATTATGCAAACATACACATTACTACTTTCTAGATGGTTATTCTGGTTTCTCTCAAATACCTGTGTCGGCTAAAGATCAATCTAAGACTACTTTTACATGCCCTTTTGGTACTTTTGCTTATAGACGTATGCCTTTTGGTTTATGTAATGCACCTGCTACCTTTCAAAGATGCATGATGGCTATATTCTCTGACTTTTGTGAAAAGATTTGTGAGGTTTTCATGGACGACTTTTCCGTCTATGGATCTTCTTTTGATGATTGCTTGAGCAATCTTGATCGAGTTTTGCAGAGATGTGAAGAAACTAATCTTGTCTTGAATTGGGAAAAGTGCCACTTTATGGTTAATGAAGGTATTGTCTTGGGGCATAAAGTTTCTGAAAGAGGTATTGAAGTTGATAAAGCCAAGGTTGATGCTATTGAAAAGATGCCATGTCCCAAGGACATCAAAGGTATAAGAAATTTCCTTGGTCACGCCGGATTTTATAGGAGGTTCATTAAGGACTTCTCAAAAATTTCTCGGCCTCTGACTAATTTATTACAAAAAGATATACCATTTGTCTTTGATGATGATTGTGTAGAAGCATTTGAAATACTTAAGAAAGCATTAGTCTCTGCACCTGTTGTTCAGCCACCTGATTGGAATTTACCCTTTGAAATTATGTGTGATGCTAGCGATTATGCTGTAAGTGCTGTTCTAGGGCAAAGAGTTGATAAGAAATTAAATGTTATCCATTATGCTAGTAAGACTCTAGACAATTCTCAAAGAAATTATGCTACTACTGAAAAAGAACTTTTAGCAGTTGTATTTGCTTGTGATAAGTTCAGATCTTATATTGTTGATTCTAAAGTAACTATCCACACTGATCATGCTGCTATTAAATATCTTATGGAGAAGAAAGATGCTAAACCTAGACTTATTAGATGGGTTCTCTTGCTACAAGAATTTGATTTACATATTGTTGATAGAAGAGGAGCTGAGAACCCCGTTGCAGACAACTTGTCTAGGTTAGAGAATGTTCATGATGACCCACTACCTATTGATGATAGCTTTCCTGATGAACAACTAAATGTCATAAGTACTTCTCTTAGCACTCCTTGGTATGCTGATTATGCTAATTACATTGTTGCTAAATTTATACCACCTAGCTTCACATACCAACAAAAGAATTGAGACATTACTTTTGGGATGACCCACATCTTTATAAAGAAGGAGTAGATGGTGTTATTAGATGCTGGAATTCTGGGCTAGAAAAGGAGCAAATATTAGAGGCCTATTCTGCACAACTCCAAAAGTCTTGACACTCCACGGAACACCTTATAATAAATAATAAAAAATCCTCGCAAAAGATGAAGACCAGGGGGCCACACCAAGGGGGAAGAGGCGGCCGGCCAAGGAGGGCGCGCCCCCCTACCTCGTGGGCCCCCTGGTGGCTCTCCGATGACCATCTTCTGCTATATGAAGTCTTTCATCGAGAAAAAAAAGAAAAAGCAACCTTTCGGGACGAAACTCCGCCGCCATGAGGCGGAACCTTGGCAGATCCAATCTAGAGCTCCGGCACAGCTGTTCTGCCAGGTAAACTTCCCTCCCGGAGGGGGAAATCATCGCCATCGTCATCACCAACGCTCCTCTCATCGGGAGAGGGCAATCTCCATCAACATCTTCATCAGCACCATCTCATCTCAAAACCCTAGTTCATCTCTTGTCTCCAAGTCCGGGATTGGTGCTAGTAGGTTGCAGTAGTGTTAATTACTCCTTGTAGTTGATGCTAGTTGGTTTAATTGGTGGAAGATCATATGTTCAGATCCTATATGCATATTAATACCCCTCTGATCATGAACATGTTTATGCTTTGTGAGTAGTTACTTTCGTTCCCGAGGACATGGGAGAAGTCTTGCTATTAGTAGTCATGTGAATTTGGTACTCGTTCGATATTTTGATGAGATGTATGTTGTCTAGCCTCTAGTGGTGTTATGTGAACGTCGACTACATAACACTTCACCATTATTTGGGCCTAGAGGAAGGCATTGGGAAGTAATAAGTAGATGATGGGTTGCTAGAGTGACAGAAGCTTAAACCCTAGTTTATGCGTTGCTTCGTAAGGGGCTGATTTGGATCCATATGTTTCATGCTATGGTTAGGTGATACGTCTCCAACGTATCTATAATGTTTGATTGCTCCATGCTATATTATCTACTGTTTTGGGCAATATTGAGCTTTATTATCCACTTTTATATTACTTTTGGGACTAACCTATTAACCGGAGGCCCAGCCCAAATTTGCTATTTTTTTGCCTATTTCAGTGTTTCGAAGAAAAGGAATATCAAACGGAGTCGAAACGGAACGAAATCAACTGGAGAAGTTATTTTTGGAAGGAAACCTACCGGATAGACTTGGACCCTACGTCAGAAGATGAAGGAGGAGCTCACGAGGGTAGGGGGCGCGCCCACCCCCCTGGGGCGCGCCCCCTGCCTCGTGGCCCCCCTTCGGTCCACTGACGTACCTCCTGCACCCATATATACCTACGTAACCTAAAACTTCCAAAACAGACAATAGATCGGGAGTTCCGCCGCCGCAAGCCTCTGTAGCCACCAAAAACCAATCGGGACCCTGTTTCAGCACCCTGCCGGAGGGGGCAATCCCTCTCTGGTGGCCATCTTCATCATCCCGGTGCTCTCCATGACGAGGAGGGAGTAGTTCTCCCTCGGGGCTGAGGGTATGTACCGGTAACTATGTGTTTGATCTCTCTCTTGTGTTCTTGATTTGGCACGATCTTGATGTATCGCGAGCTTTGCTATTATAGTTGGATCTTATGTTTCTCCTCCCCCTCTTCTCTCTTGTAATGCACTGAGTTTCCCCTTTGGAGTTATCTTATTGGATTGAGTCTTTAAAGATTTGAGAACACTTGATGTATGTCTTGCCGTGCATATATGTGGTGACAATGGGATGCCACGTGATTCACTTGATGTATGTTTTGGTGATCAACTTGCGGGTTCCGCCCATGAACCTATGCATAGGGGTTGGCACACGTTTTCGTCGTGATTCTCCGGTAGAAACTTTGGGGCACTCTTTGAGGTCCTTTGTGTTGGTTGAATAGATGAATCTGAGATTGTGTGACGCATATCGTATAATCATACCCACGGATACTTGAGGTGACATTGGAGTATCTAGGTGACATTAGGGTTTTGATTGATTTGTGTCTTAAGGTGTTATTCTAGTACGAACTCTAGGGCTGTTTGTGACACTTATAGGAATAGCCCAACGGATTGATCGGAAAGAATAACTTTGAGGTGGTTTCATACCCTACCATAATCTATTCGTTCGTTCTCCGCTATTAGTGACTTTGGAGTGACTCTTTGTTGCATGTTGAGGGATAGTTATGTGGTCCAATTATGTTATTATTGTTGAGGGAACTTACACTAGCGAAAGTATGAACCCTAGGCCTTATTTCCTATCATTGCAATACCATTTACGCTCACTTTTATCACTTGCTACCTGAAGGAAATATGCCCTAGAGGCAATAATAAAGTTATTAATTATTTCCTTATATCATGATAAATGTTTATTATTCATGCTAGAATTGTATTAACCGGAAACATAATACATGTGTGAATACATAGACAAACAGAGTGTCACTAGTATGCCTCTACTTGACTAGCTCGTTAATCAAAGATGGTTATGTTTCCTAACCATGAACAAACAGTTGTTATTTGATTAACGAGGTCACATCATTAGTTGAATGATCTGATTGACATGACCCATTCCATTAGCTTAGCACCCGATCGTTTAGAATGTTGCTATTGCTTTCTTCATGACTTATACATGTTCCTATGACTATGAGATTATGCAACTCCCGTTTACCGGAGGAACACTTTGGGTGCTACCAAACGTCACAACGTAACTGGGTGATTATAAAGGAGTACTACAGGTGTCTCCAATGGTAGATGTTGGGTTGGCCTATTTTGAGATTAGGATTTGTCACTCCGATTGTCGGAGAGGTATCTCTGGGCCCTCTCGGTAATACACATTACACAAGCCTTGCAAGCATTGCAACTAATGAGTTAGTTGCGGGATGATGTATTACAGAACGAGTAAAGAGACTTGCCGGTAACAAGATTGAACTAGGTATTGGATACCGACGATCGAATCTCGGGCAAGTAACATACTGATGACAAAAGGAACAACGTATGTTGTCATGCGGTCTGACCGATAAAGATCTTCGTAGAATATGTAGGAGCCAATATGGTCATCCAGGTCCCGCTATTGGTTATTGACCGGAGACGTGTCTCGGTCATGTCTACATTGTTCTCGAACCGTAGGGTCCGCACGCTTAACGTTACGATGACAGTTATTATGAGTTTATGCATTTTGATGTACCGAAGGTTGTTCGGAGTCCCGGATGTGATCACGGACATGACGAGGAGTCTCGAAATGGTCGAGACATAAAGATTGATATATTGTAAGCCTATGTTTGGACATCGGAAGTGTTCCGGGTGAAATCAGGATTTTACCGGATCACCGGGAGGTTACCGGAACCCCCCGGGAACCATATGGGCCTTCATGGGCCTTAGTGGAAAAGAGAAAAGGGGCAGCCCATAGCTGGCCGTGCCCCCCCCTTCGCTAAGTCCTATTAGGACTAGGAGAAGGGGCCGGCCCCCCTCTCTCTCTTTCCCCCTTGGGAAACCTAGTCCAACTAGGATTGGGGGGGAGTCCTACTCCCGGTAGGAGTAGGACTCCTCCTGCGCCCTCCTCCTGGCCGGCCGCACCCTCCCCCTTGGCTCCTTTATATACGGAGGCAGGGGGCACATCTAGACACACAAGTTGATCATTGAGATCGTTCCTTAGCCGTGTGCGGTGCCCGCTGCCACCAAATTCCACCTCGATCATACCGTTGTAGTGCTTAGGCGAAGCCCTGCGTCGGTAGTACATCAAGATCGTCACCACGCCGTCGTGCTGACGGAACTCTTCCTCAACGCTTTGCTGGATCGGAGCCCGATGATCGTCATCGAGCAGAACGTGTGCTAAGAACTCGGAGGTGCCGGAGTAATGGTGCTTGGATCGGTCGGATCGGGAAGAAGACATACGACTACTTCCTCTACGTTGTGTCAACGCTTCCGTTGCGATCTACAAGGGTACGTAGATCAGACTCTCCCCCTCATTGCTATGCATCACCATGATCTTGCGTGTGCGTAGGAAATTTTTTGAAATTACTACGTTCCCCAACAGTGGCATCCGAGCCTAGGTTTTATGGTTTGATGTTATTTGCACGAGTAGAACACAAGTGAGTTGTGGGCGATACAAGTCATACTGCCTACCAGCATGTCATACTTTGGTTCATCGGTATTGTTGGACGAGATGACCCGGACCAACCTTACGCGTACGCTTACGCGAGACCGGTTCCCTCGACGTGCTTTGCACATAGATGGCTTGCGGGCGACTGTCTCTCCAACTTTAGTTGAACCAAGTGTGGCTACGCCCGGTCCTTGAGAAGGTTAAAATGGAGTCTATTTGACAAACTATCGTTGTGGTTTTGATGCGTAGGTGAGATGAGTTCTTGCTTAAGCCCGTGGCAGCCACGTAAAACTTGCAACAACAAAGTAGAGGACGTCTAACTTATTTTTGCAGGGCATGTTGTGATGTGATATGGTCAAGGCATGATGCTAAATTTTATTGTATGAGATGATCATGTTTTGTAACCAAGTTATCGGCAACTGGCAGGAGCCATATGGTTGTCGCTTTATTGTATGCAATGCAATCGCGATGTAATGCTTTACTTTATTGCTAAGCGGTAGTAATAGTCGTGGAAGCATAAGATTGGCGAGACGACAACGATGCTATGATGGAGATCAAGGTGTTGCGCCGGTGAAGATGGTGATCATGACGGTGCTTCGGAGATGGAGATCACAAGCACAAGATGATGATGGCCATATCATATCACTTACATTGATTGCATGTGATGTTTATCTTTTATGCATCTTATCTTGCTTTGATTGACGGTAGCATTATAAGATGATCTCTCACTAAATTATCAAGAAGTGTTCTCCCTGAGTATGCACCGTTGCCAAAGATCGTCGTGCCCAGACACCACGTGATGATCGGGTGGGATAAGCTCTACGTCCATCTACAACGGGTGCAAGCCAGTTTTGCACACGCAGAATACTCAGGTTAAACTTGACGAGCCTAGCATATACAGATATGGCCTCGGAACACAGAGACCGAAAGGTCGAGCGTGAATCATATAGTAGATATGATCAACATAACGATGTTCACCATTGAAAACTACTCCATCTCACGTGATGATCGGTTATGGTTTAGTTGATTTGGATCACGTGATCACTTAGAGTATTAGAGGGATGTCTATCTAAGTGGGAGTTCTTAAGTAATATGATTAATTGAACTTAAATTTATCATGAACTTAGTACCTGATAGTATCTTGCTTGTTTATGTTGATTGTAGATAGATGGCTCGTGCTGTTGTTCCGTTGAATTTTAATGCGTTCCTTGAGAAAGCAAAGTTGAAAGATGATGGTAGCAATTACACGGACTGGGTCCGTAATCTGAGGATTATCCTCATTGCTGCACAGAAGAATTACGTCCTGGAAGCACCGCTGGGTGCCAGGCCTGCTGCTGGAGCAACACCAGATGTTATGAACGTCTCGCAGAGCAAAGCTGATGACTACTCGATAGTTCAGTGTGCCATGCTTTACGGCTTAGAATCGGGACTTCAACGATGTTTTGAATGTCATGGAGCATATGAGATGTTCCAGGAGTTGAAGTTAATATTTCAAGCAAATGCCCAAATTGAGAGATATGAAGTCTCCAATAAGTTCTATAGCTGCAAGATGGAGGAGAACAGTTCTGTCAGTGAGCATATACTCAAAATGTCTGGGTATAATAATCACTTGATTCAGATGGGAGTTAATCTTCCAGATGATTGCGTCATTGACAGAATTCTCCAATCACTGCCACCAAGCTACAAGAGCTTCGTGATGAACTATAATATGCAAGGGATGAACAAGACTATTCCCGAGCTCTTCGCAATGCTGAAAGCTGCGGAGGTAGAAATCAAGAAGGAGCATCAAGTGTTGATGGTCAACAAGACCACTAGTTTCAAGAAAAAGGGCAAAGGGAAGAAGAAGGGGAACTTCAAGAAGAACAGCAAGCAAGTTGCTGCTCAAGAGAAGAAACCCAGGTCTGGACCTAAGCCTGAAACTGAGTGCTTCTACTGCAAGCAGACTGGTCACTGGAAGCGGAACTGCCCCAAGTATTTGGCGGATAAGAAGGATGGCAAGGTGAACAAAGGTATATGTGATATACATGTTATTAATGTGTACCTTACTAGAGCTCGCAGTAGCACCTGGGTATTTGATACTGGTTCTGTTGCTAATATTTGCAACTCGAAACAGGGACTACGGAATAAGCGGACACTAGCAAAGGACGAGGTGACGATGCGCGTGGGAAACGGTTCCAAAGTCGATGTGATCGCGGTCGGCACGCTACCTCTACATCTACCTTTGGGATTAATATTAGACCTAAATAATTGTTACTTGGTGCCAGCGTTGAGCATGAACATTATATCTGGATCTTGTTTAATGCGTGACGGTTATTCATTTAAATCAAAGAATAATGGTTGTTCTATTTATATGAGTAATATCTTTTATGGTCATGCACCTTTGAAGAGTGGTCTATTTTTGATGAATCTCGATAGTAGTGATACACATATTCATAATGTTGAAACCAAAAGATGCAGAGTTGATAATGATAGTGCAACTTATTTGTGGCACTGCCGTTTAGGTCATATCGGTATAAAGCGCATGAAGAAACTCCATAATGATGAACTTTTGGAACTACTTGATTATGAATCACTTGGTACTTGCGAACCGTGCCTCATGGGCAAGATGACTAAAACACCGTTCTCCGGTACTATGGAGAGAGCAACAGATTTATTGGAAATCATACATACCGATGTATGTGGTCCGATGAATATTGAGGCTCGTGGCGGATATCGTTATTTTCTCACCTTCACAGATGATTTAAGCAGATATGGGTATATCTACTTAATGAAACACAAGTCTGAAACATTTGAAAAGTTCAAAGAATTTCAGAGTGAAGTTGAAAATCATCGTAACAAGAAAATAAAGTTTCTACGATCTGATCATGGAGGAGAATATTTGAGTTACGAGTTTGGTGTACATTTGAAAAATTGTGGAATAGTTTCGCAACTCACGCCACCCGGAACACCACAGCGTAATGGTGTGTCCGAACGTCGTAATCGTACTTTACTAGATATGGTGCGATCTATGATGTCTCTTACTGATTTACCGCTATCATTTTGGGGTTATGCTTTAGAGACGGCCGCATTCACGTTAAATAGGGCACCATCAAAATCCGTTGAGACGACGCCTTATGAACTATGGTTTGGCAAGAAACCAAAGTTGTCGTTTCTTAAAGTTTGGGGCTGCGATGCTTATGTGAAAAAACTTCAACCTGATAAGCTCGAACCCAAAGCGGAGAAATGTGTCTTCATAGGATACCCAAAGGAGACTATTGGGTACACCTTCTATCACAGATCCGAAGGCAAGACATTCGTTGCTAAGAATGGATCATTTCTAGAGATGGAGTTTCTCTCGAAAGAAGTGAGTGGGAGGAAAGTAGAACTTGACGAGGTAACTGTACCTGCTCCACTATTGGAAAATAGTACATCACAGAAAACTGTTTCTGCGACACCTATACCAATTAGTGAGGAAGCTAATGATGATGATCATGAAACTTCAGGATAAGATACTACTGAGCCACGTAGATCAACCAGAGTGAGATCCGCACCAGAGTGGTACGGTAATCCAATTCTGGAAGTCATGCTACTAGATCATGATGAACCTACGAACTATGAAGAAGCGATGGTGAGCCCAGATTCCGCAAAGTGGCTTGAAGCCATGAAATCTGAGATGGGATCCATGTATGAGAACAAAGTATGGACTTTGGTTGACTTGCCCGATGATCGGCAAGCAATTGAGAATAAATGGATCTTCAAGAAAAAGACTGACGCTGACGGTAATGTTACTGTCTATAAAGCTCGACTTGTTGCAAAAGGTTTTCGACAAGTTCAAGGGGTTGACTACGATGAGACCTTCTCACCCGTAGCGATGCTTAAGTCTGTCAGAATCATGTTAGCAATTGCCGCATTTTATGATTATGAAATTTGGCAGATGGATGTCAAAACTGCATTCCTGAATGGATTTCTGGAAGAAGAGTTGTATATGATGCAACCAGAAGGTTTTGTCGATCCAAAGGGAGCTAACAAAGTGTGCAAGCTCCAGCGATCCATTTATGGACTGGTGCAAGCCTCTCGGAGTTGGAATAAACGCTTTGATAGTGTGATCAAAGCATTTGGTTTTATACAGACGTTTGGAGAAGCCTGTATTTACAAGAAAGTGAGTGGGAGCTCTGTAGCATTTTTGATATTATATGTGGATGACATATTGCTGATTGGAAATGATATAGAATTTCTGGATAGCATAAAGGGATACTTGAATAAAAGTTTTTCAATGAAAGACCTCGGGGAAGCTGCTTACATATTAGGCATAAAGATCTATAGAGATAGATCAAGACGCTTAATTGGACTTTCACAAAGCACATACCTTGACAAGATTTTGAAGAAGTTCAAAATGGAACAAGCAAAGAAAGGGTTCTTGCCTGTGTTACAAGGAGTGAAGTTGAGTCAGACTCAATGCCCGACCACTGCAGAAGATAGAGAGAAAATGAAAGATGTTCCCTATGCTTCAGCCATAGGCTCTATCATGTATGCAATGCTGTGTACCAGACCTGATGTCTGCCTTGCTATAAGTTTAGCAGGGAGGTACCAAAGTAATCCAGGAGTGGATCACTGGACAGCGGTCAAGAACATCCTGAAATACCTGAAAAGGACTAAGGATATGTTTCTCGTATATGGAGGTGACAAAGAGCTCACCGTAAGAGGTTACGTTGATGCAAGCTTTGACACTGATCCGGACGATTATAAATCGCAAACCGGATACGTGTTTACTTTAAACGGTGGAGCTGTCAGTTGGTGCAGTTCTAAACAAAGCGTCGTAGCGGGATCTACATGTGAAGCGGAGTACATAGCTGCTTCGGAAGCAGCAAACGAAGGAGTCTGGATGAAGGAGTTCATATCCGATCTAGGTGTCATACCTAGTGCATCGGGTCCAATGAAAATCTTTTGTGACAATACTGGTGCAATTGCCTTAGCAAAGGAATCCAGATTTCACAAAAGGACCAAACACATCAAGAGACGCTTCAACTCCATCCGGGATCTAGTCCAGGTGGGAGACATAGAGATTTGCAAGATACATACGGATCTGAATGTTGCAGACCCGTTGACTAAGCCTCTTCCACGAGCAAAACATGATCAGCACCAAGGCTCCATGGGTGTTAGAATCATTACTGTGTAATCTAGATTATTGACTCTAGTGCAAGTGGGAGACTGAAGGAAATATGCCCTAGAGGCAATAATAAAGTTATTATTTATTTCCTTATATCATGATAAATGTTTATTATTCATGCTAGAATTGTATTAACCGGAAACATAATACATGTGTGAATACATAGACAAACAGAGTGTCACTAGTATGCCTCTACTTGACTAGCTCATTAATCAAAGATGGTTATGTTTCCTAACCATGAACAAACAGTTGTTATTTGATTAACGAGGTCACATCATTAGTTGAATGATCTGATTGACATGACCCATTCCATTAGCTGTTGGGGAACGTTGCAGAAAACAAAAAAAATTCCTACTTGTTTCACCAAGATCCATCTAGGAGTTCATCTAGCAACGAATCATGAGATGCATCTACATACCTTTGTAGATCGCGTGCGGAAGCGTGCAACGAACGGGGATGATGTAGACGAACACGACGTGATCCAAATCACCGAAGACCGAGTGCCGAACGGACGGCACCTCCGCGTTCAACACACGTATGGGACGGGAACCGTCTCCTCCTTCTTGATCCAGCAAGGGGGAAGGAGAGGTTGGTGATGATCCAGCAGCACGACGGCGTGGTGGTGGATGCAGGGCGTTACAGTAGCAGGGCTTCGCCTATACTACGCAAGAGGGAGATGTAACAGGGAGAGAGGGAAGTACCAAAAGCCGTAGACCAAAGTCCCTCCTCTCCCCCACTATATATAGGGGTGCCAAGGGGGGGGCGCCGGCCCTAGGAGATGGATCTCCTAGGGGGGGCGGCGGCCAAGGGTGGGGGGCTTGCCCCCCAAGGCAAGGGAGCGCCCCCCCTTTAGGGTTTCCCCTAACCCTAGGCGCATGGGCCCCTTAGGGTGGCGCCCCAGCCCACTAAGGGCTGGGTTCCTTCCCACTTCAGCCCATGGGGCCCTCCGGGATAGGTGGCCCCACCCGGTGGACCCCCGGGACCCCTCCGGTGGTCCCGGTACAATACCGGTAACCCCGAAACTTGTCCCGATGGCCGAAACAGCACTTCCTATATATAATTCTTTACCTCCGGACCATTCCGGAACTCCTCGTGACGTCCGGGATCTCATCCAGGACCCCGAACAACATTCGGGTTACTGCATATACATATCTTCACAACCCTAGCATCACCGAACCTTAAGTGTGTAGACCCTACGGGTTCGGGAGACATGTAGACATGACCGAGACGACTCTCCGGTCGATAACCAACAGCGGGATCTGGATACCCATGTTGGCTCCCACATGCTCCACGATGATCTCATCGGATGAACCACGATGTCGAGGATTCAATCAACCCCGTATGCAATTCCCTTTGTCAATCGATATATTACTTGCCCGAGATTCGATCGTCGGTATCCTAATACCTCGTTCAATCTCGTTACCGGCAAGTCACTTTACTCGTACTGTAATGCATGATCCCGTGACCAGACACTTGGTCACTTTGAGCTCATTATGATGATGCATTACCGAGTGGGCCCAGTGATACCTCTCTGTCATACGGAGTGACAAATCCCAGTCTTGATCCGTGTCAACCCAACAGATACTTTCGGAGATACCCGTAGTCTAACTTTATAGTCACCCAGTTACGTTGTGACGTTTGGCACACCCAAAGTACTCCTACGGTATCCAGGAGTTACACGGTCTCATGGTCTAAGGAAAAGATACTTGACATTGCAAAACTCTAGCAGACGAACTATACGATCTTTATGCTATGTTTATGATTGGGTCTTGTCCATCACATCATTCTCTTAATGATGTGATCTCGTTATCAATGACATTCAATGTCCATAGCCAGGAAACCATGACTATCTGTTGATCAACGAGCTAGTCAACTAGAGGCTTACTAGGGACATGTTGGTGTCTGTTATTCACACATGTATTACGATTTCCGGATAACACAATTATAGCATGAATAAAGACAATTACCATGAACAAGGAAATATAATAATAATGCTTTTATTATTGCCTCTAGGGCATATTTCCAACAGTCTCCCACTTGCACTAGAGTCAATAATCTAGTTACATTGTGATGAATCGAACACCCATGGAATTCTGGTGTTGATCATGTTTTGCCCTAGGGAGAGGTTTAGTCAACGGATCTGCTACATTCAGGTCCGTATGTACTTTACAAATTTCTATGTCTCCATCTTGAACATTTTCACGAATGGAGTTGAAGCGACGCTTGATGTGCCTTGTCTTCTTGTGAAACCTGGGCTCCTTGGCAAGTGCAATAGCTCCAGTGTTGTCACAGAAGAGCTTGATCGGCCCCGACGCATTGGGTATGACTCCGAGGTCGGTGATGAACTCCTTCACCCAAATTGCTTCATGTGCTGCCTCCGAGGCTGCCATGTACTCCGCTTCACATGTAGATCCCGCCACGACGCTCTGCTTGCAACTACACCAGCTTACTGCCCCACCATTCAAAATATACACGTATCCGGTTTGTGACTTTGAGTCATCCAGATCTGTGTCGAAGCTAGCATCGACGTAACCCTTTACGACGAGCTCTTCGTCACCTCCATAAACGAGAAACATCTCCTTAGTCATTTTTAGGTACTTCAGGATATTCTTGACCGTTGTCCAGTGTTCCTTGCCGGGATTACTTTGGTACCTTCCTACCAAACTTACGGCAAGGTTTACATCAGGTCTGGTACACAGCATGGCATACATAATAGAACCTATGGCTGAGGCATAGGGGATGACACTCATCTCTTCTATTTCTTCTGCCGTGGTCGGACTTTGAGCCGAGCTCAATTTCATACCTTGCAGTACAGGCAAGAACCCCTTCTTAGACTGATCCATATTGAACTTCTTCAATATCTTATCAAGGTATGTGCTTTGTGAAAGACCTATGAGGCGTCTTGATCTATCTCTATAGATCTTGATGCCTAATATATAAGCAGCTTCTCCAAGGTCCTTCATTGAAAAACTCTTATTCAAGTAGGCCTTGATGCTGTCCAAGAGTTCTATATCATTTCCCATCAAAAGTATGTCATCTACATATAATACAAGAAATGCTACAGAGCTCCCACTCACTTTCTTGTAAACACAGGCTTCTCCATAAGTCTGCGTAAACCCAAACGCTTTGATCATCTCATCAAAGCGAATGTTCCAACTCCGAGATGCTTGCACCAGCCCATAAATCGAGCGTTGGAGCTTGCATACCTTGTCAGCATTCTTAGGATCAACAAAACCTTCCGGCTGCATCATATACAATTCTTCCTTAAGGAAACCATTAAGGAATGCCGTTTTGACGTCCATTTGCCATATTTCATAATCGTAAAACGCGGCAATTGCTAACATGATTCGGACGGACTTCAGCTTCGCTACCGGTGAGAAAGTCTCATCGTAGTCAACCCCTTGAACTTGTCGGTAACCCTTAGCGACAAGCCGAGCCTTATAGATGGTCACATTACCATCCGCGTCTGTCTTCTTCTTAAAGATCCATTTATTTACTATGGCTCGCCGTTCAACAGGCAAGTCAGTCAAAGTCCACACTTTGTTTTCATACATGGATCCTATCTCGGATTTCATGGCTTCTAGCCATTTGTCGGAATCCGGGCCCGCCATCGCTTCTTCATAGTTCGAAGGTTCACCGTTGTCTAACAACATGATTTCCAAGACAGGGTTGCCGTACCACTCTGGTGCGGAACGTGTCCTTGTGGACCTTCGAATTTCAGTAGGAGCTAGATCAGAAGTATCTTGATCATTATCATTAACTTCCTCTCTAGTCGGTGCTGGCACCTCAGGAACATTTTCTTGAGTTGCGCCATTTTCCGGTTCAAGAGGCAATACTTCATCTAGTTCTACTTTCCTCCCACTTACTTCTTTCAAGAGAAATTCCTTCTCTAGAAAGGATCCATTCTTGGCAACAAAGACCTTGCCTTCGGATCTGAGGTAGAAGGTATACCCAATAGTTTCTTTAGGGTATCCTATGAAGACGCATTTTTCTGACTTGGGTTCGAGCTTTTCAGGTTGAAGTTTCTTGACATAAGCATCGCATCCCCAAACTTTTAGAAACGACAGCTTAGGTTTCTTCCCAAACCATAATTCATACGGTGTCGTCTCAACGGATTTCGACGGAGCCCTATTTAAAGTGAATGCGGCAGTCTCTAAAGCATAGCCCCAAAAAGATAGCGGTAAATCGGTAAGAGACATCATAGACCGCACCATATCTAATAGAGTGCGATTACGACGTTCGGACACACCGTTACGCTGAGGTGTTACAGGCGGCGTTAGTTGTGAAACTATTCCACATTTTCTTAAGTGTGTGCCAAATTCATGACTCAAGTATTCTCCTCCACGATCTGATCGTAGAAACTTGATTTTCCTGTCACATTGATTCTCAACCTCACTCTGAAATTCCTTAAACTTTTCAAAGGTTTCAGACTTGTGTTTCATTAAGTAGACATACCCATATCTACTCAAGTCATCAGTGAGAGTGAGAACATAACGATAGCCACCGCGAGCCTCAACACTCATTGGACCGCACACATCAGTATGTATGATTTCCAATAAGTTGGTTGCTCGCTCCATTGTTCCTGAGAACGGAGTCTTGGTCATTTTACCCATGAGGCATGGTTCACACGTGTCAAATGATTCATAATCAAGAGACTCTAAAAGTCCATCTGCATGGAGCTTCTTCATGCGTTTGACACCTATGTGACCAAGGCGGCAGTGCCACAAGTATGTGGGACTATCATTATCAACCTTACATCTTTTGGTATTCACACTATGAACATGTGTAGCATTACGCTCGAGATTCATTAAGAATAAACCATTCACCATAGGAGCATGACCATAAAACATATCTCTCATATAAATGGAACAACCATTATTCTCGGATTTAAATGAGTAGCCATCTCGAATTAAACGAGATCCCGATACAATGTTCATGCTCAAAGCTGGCACTAAATAACAATTATTGAGGTTTAAAACTAATCTCGTAGGTAAATGAAGAGGCAGCGTGCCGACGGCGATCACATCGACCTTGGAACCATTCCCGACGCGCATCGTCACCTCGTCCTTCGCCAGTCTCCGTTTATTCCGCAGCTCCTGCTTTGAGTTACAAATGTGAGCAACTGCACCGGTATCAAATACCCAAGAGCTACTACGAGTACTGGTTAGGTACACATCAATTACATGTATATCACATATACCTTTTGTTTTGCCGGCCTTCTTGTCCGCTAAGTATTTGGGGCAATTCCGCTTCCAGTGACCACTTCCCTTGCAATAAAAACACTCAGTCTCGGGCTTGGGTCCATTCTTTGGCTTCTTCCCGGCAGCTTGCTTGCCGGGTGCGGCAACTTCCTTGCCGCCCTTCTTGAAGTTCTTTTTACCCTTAACCTTCTTGAACTTAGTGGTTTTATTCACCATCAACACTTGATGTTCCTTCTTGACTTCTACCTCTACTGATTTCAGCATAGCAAATACTTCAGGAATGGTCTTTTCCATCCCCTGCATATTGAAGTTCATCACAAAGCTCTTGTATATCGGTGGAAGCGACTGGAGGATTCTGTCAATGACCGCATCATCCGGGAGATTAACTCGCAGCTGAGTCAAGCGGTTATGCAACCCAGACATAGTGAGTATGTGCTCACTGACAGAACTGTTTTCCTCCATCTTACAGCTGAAGAATTTGTCGGAGACTTGATATCTCTCGACCCGGGCATGAGCTTGAAAAACCATTTTCAGCTCTTCGAACATCTCATATGCTTCGTGTCTCTCAAAACGTTTTTGGAGCCCCGGCTCTAAGCTGTAAAGCATGCCGCATTGAACGAGGGAGTAGTCATCGGTGCGTGCCTGCCAAGCGTTCATAACATCTTGTTCAGCAGGTAGGATAGGTGCGTCACCCAGCGGTGCTTGTAGGACATAATCTTTCTTGGCAGCTATGAGGATGATCCTCAGGTTCCGGACCCAGTCCATGTAGTTGCTGCCATCGTCTTTCAGCTTGGTTTTCTCTAGGAACGCGTTGAAGTTGAGGACTACGTTGGCCATTTGATCTACAAGACATATTGTAAATATTTTAGACTAAGTTCATGATAATTAAGTTCATCAAATCAAATTATTTATGAACTCCCACTTAGATAGACATCCCTCTTCTAGTCATCTAAGTATAACATGATCCGAGTTAACTAGGCCGTGTTCGATCATCACGTGAGACGGACTAGTCAACGTCGGTGAACATCTTCATGTTGATCGTATCTTCTATACGACTCATGCTCGACCTTTCGGTCTTCTGTGTTCCGAGGCCATGTCTGTACATGCTAGGCTCGTCAAGTCAACCTAAGTGTTTGCATGTGTAAATCTGTCTTACACCCGTTGTATGTGAACGTTAGAATCTATCACACTCGATCATCACGTGGTGCTTCGAAACAACGAACTGTCGCAACGGTGCACAGTTAGGGGGAACACTTCTTGAAATTATTATGAGGGATCATCTTATTTACTACCGTCGTTCTAAGTAAACAAGATGCAAAAACATGATAAACATCACATGCAATCAAATAATAAACGTGACATGATATGGCCAATATCACATAGCTCCTTTGATCTCCATCTTGGGGCTCCATGATCATCTTGTCACCGGCTTGACACCATGATCTCCATCATCATGATCTCCATCATCGTGTCTCCATGAAGTTGCTCGCCAACTATTACTTCTACTACTATGGCTAACGCGTTTAGCAATAAAGTAAAGTAATTTACATGGCGTTTCTCAATGACACGCAGGTCATATAAAAGAATAAAGACAACTCCTATGGCTCCTGCCGGTTGTCATACTCATCGACATGCAAGTCGTGATTACTATTACAATAGCATGAACATCTCATACATCACATATAGATCATTCATCATTCATCACAACTTTGGCCATATCATATCACAACCACTTGCTGCAAAAACAAGTTAGACGTCCTCTAATTGTTGTTGCAAGTTTTACGTGGCTGAATTAGGGTTCTAGCAAGAACGTTTTCTTACCTACGTGAAAGCCACAACGTGATTTGTCAACTTCTATTTACCCTTCATAAGGACCCTGTTCATCGAATCCGCTCCAACTAAAGTGGGAGAGACAGACACCCGCCAGCCACCTTATGCAACTAGTGCATGTTAGTCGGTGGAACCGGTCTCACGTAAGCGTACGTGTAAGGTTGGTCCGGGCCGCTTCATCCCACAATACCGCTGAAGAAAGAAAAGACTAGTAGCGGCAAGAAAGTTGACAAATCCACGCCCACAACAAATTGTGTTCTACTCGCGCAAGAAGAACTACGCATAGACCTAGCTCATGATGCCACTGTTGGGGAACGTTGCAGAAAACAAAATTTTTTCCTACTCGTTTCACCAAGATCCATCTAGGAGTTCATCTAGCAACGAGTCATGAGATGCATCTACATACCTTTGTAGATCGCGTGCGGAAGCGTTCAACGAACGGGGATGATGTAGTCGAACACGACGTGATCCAAATCACCGAAGACCGAGTGCCGAACGGACGGCACCTCCGTGTTCAACACACGTACGGGACGGGAGACGTCTCCTCCTTCTTGATCCAGCAAGGGGGAAGGAGAGGTTGGTGATGATCCAGCAGCACGACGGCGTGGTGGTGGATGCAGGGCGTCACAGTAGCAGGGCTTCGCCTATACTACGCAAGAGGGAGATGTAACAGGGAGAGAGGGAAGTACCAAAAGCCGTAGACCAAAGTCCCTCCTCTCCCCCACTATATATAGGGGTGCCAAGGGGGGGGCGCCGGCCCTAGGAGATGGATCTCCTAGGGGGGGGGGGGCGGCGGCCAAGGGTGGGGGGCTTGCCCCCCAAGGCAAGGGGGCGCCCCCCCCCTTTAGAGTTTCCCCTAACCCTAGGCGCATGGGCCCCTTAGGGTGGTGCCCCAGCCCACTAAGGGCTGGGTTCCTTCCCACTTCAGCCCATGGGGCCCTCCGGGATAGGTGGCCCCACCCGGTGGACCCCCGGGACCCCTCCGGTGGTCCCGATACAATACCGGTAACCCCGAAACTTGTCCCGATGGCCGAAACAGCACTTCCTATATATAATTCTTTACCTCCGGACCATTCCGGAACTCCTCGTGACATCCGGGATCTCATCCGGGACCCCGAACAACATTCGGGTTACTGCATATACATATCTTCACAACCCTAGCGTCACCGAACCTTAAGTGTGTAGACCCTACGGGTTCGGGAGACATGTAGACATGACCGAGACGACTCTCCGGTCAATAACCAACAGCGGGATCTGGATACCCATGTTGGCTCCCACATGCTCCACGATGATCTCATCGGATGAACCACGATGTCGAGGATTCAATCAACCCCGTATGCAATTCCCTTTGTCAATCGATATATTACTTGCCCGAGATTCGATCGTCGGTATCCCAATACCTCGTTCAATCTCGTTACCGGCAAGTCACTTTACTCATACTGTAATGCATGATCCCGTGACCAGAAACTTGGTCACTTTGAGCTCATTATGATGATGCATTACCGAGTGGGCCCAGTGATACCTCTCCGTCATACGGAGTGACAAATCCCAGTCTTGATCCGTGTCAACCCAACAGATACTTTCGGAGATACCCGTAGTCTACCTTTATAGTCACCCAGTTACGTTGTGACGTTTGGCACACCCAAAGCACTCCTACGGTATCCGGGAGTTACATGGTCTCATGGTCTAAGGAAAAGATACTTGACATTGCAAAACTCTAGCAGACGAACTATACGATCTTTATGCTATGTTTATGATTGGGTCTTGTCCATCACATCATTCTCTTAATGATGTGATCTCGTTATCAATGACATTCAATGTCCATAGCCAGGAAACCATGACTATCTGTTGATCAATGAGCTAGTCAACTGGAGGCTTACTAGGGACATGTTGGTGTCTGTTATTCACACATGTATTACGATTTCCGGATAACACAATTATAGCATGAATAAAGACAATTACCATGAACAAGGAAATATAATAATAATGCTTTTATTATTGCCTCTAGGGCATATTTCCAACATTAGCTTAGCACCCGATCGTTTAGAATGTTGCTATTGCTTTCTTCATGACTTATACATGTTCCTATGACTATGAGATTATGCAACTCCCGTTTACCGGAGGAACACTTTGGGTGCTACCAAACGTCACAACGTAACTGGGTGATTATAAAGGAGTACTACAGGTGTCTCCAATGGTAGATGTTGGGTTGGCATATTTCGAGATTAGGATTTGTCACTCCGATTGTCGGAGAGGTATCTCTGGGCCCTCTCGGTAATACACATTACACAAGCCTTGCAAGCATTGCAACTAATGAGTTAGTTGCGGGATGATGTATTACAGAACGAGTAAAGAGACTTGCCGGTAACGAGATTGAACTAGGTATTGGATACCGACGATCGAATCTCGGGCAAGTAACATACCGATGACAAAAGGAACAACGTATGTTGTCATGCGGTCTGACCGATAAAGATCTTCGTAGAATATGTAGGAGCCAATATGGGCATCCAGGTCCCGCTATTGGTTATTGACCGAAGACGTGTCTCGGTCATGTCTACATTGTTCTCGAACCGTAGGGTCCGCACGCTTAATGTTACGATGACAGTTATTATGAGTTTATGCATTTTGATGTACCGAAGGTTGTTCGGAGTCCCGGATGTGATCACGGACATGACGAGGAGTCTCGAAATGGTCGAGACATAAAGATTGATATATTGGAAGCCTATGTTTGGACATCGGAAGTGTTCCGGGTGAAATCGGGATTTTACCGGATCACCGGGAGGTTACCGGAACCCCCCGGGAACCATATGGGCCTTCATGGGCCTTAGTGGAAAAGAGAAAAGGGGCAGCCCATAGCTGGCCGCCCCCCCTTCCCTAAGTCCTATTAGGACTAGGAGAAGGGGCCGGCCCCCCTCTCTCTCTTTCCCCCTTGGGAAACCTAGTCCAACTAGGATTGGGGGGGGGGGAGTCCCACTCCCGGTAGGAGTAGGACTCCTCCTGCGCCCTCCTCCTGGCCGGCCGCACCCTCCCCCTTGGCTCCTTTATATACGGAGGCAGGGGGCACCTCTAGACACACAAGTTGATCATTGAGATCGTTCCTTAGCCGTGTGCGGTGCCCCTGCCACCAAATTCCACCTCGATCATACCGTTGTAGTGCTTAGGTGAAGCCCTGCGTCGGTAGTACATCAAGATCGTCACCACGCCGTCGTGCTGACGGAACTCTTCCTCGATGCTTTGCTGGATCGGAGCCCGAGGATCGTCATCGAGCAGAACGTGTGCTAAGAACTCGGAGGTGCCGGAGTAACGGTGCTTGGATCGGTCGGATCGGGAAGAAGACGTACGACTACTTCCTCTACGTTGTGTCAACGCTTCCGTTGCGATCTACAAGGGTACGTAGATCAGACTCTCCCCCCTCGTTGCTATGCATCACCATGATCTTGCGTGTGCGTAGGATTTTTTTTGAAATTACTACGTTCCCCAACACTACCTTGCTGTTTTTATCATTTCAGATTACAAATACCTTTATCTAATATCCATATACCACTTGTATCACCATCTCTTCGCCGAACTAGTGCACCTATACAATTTACCATTGTATTGGGTGTGTTGGGGACATAAGAGACTCTTTGTTATTTGGTTGCAGGGTTGCTTGAGAGAGACCATATTCATCCTACGCCTCCTACGGATTGATAAACCTTAGGTCATCCACTTGAGGGAAATTTGCTACTGTCCTACAAACCTATGCACTTGGAGGCCCAACAACGTCTACAAGAAGAAGGTTTTGTAGTAGACATCAAGCTCTTTTCTGGCGCCGTTGCCGGGGAGGTGAGTGCTTGAAGGTATATCTTTAGATTTTGCAATCGAGTCTTTTAGTTTCTTGTTTTATCACTAGTTTATTTTATAAAAGAAAACTATAAAAAATGGAATTGAGTTTGTCTCATACGCTTCACCTTTTAAATATCTTTCGTGAGTATGATGGAAAGGATAATTGTGCCCAAGTGCTAGAAGAAGAAATCTATAGAATGTTTGGCACTAAATATTTGAATGATGAGCATGATTTCAATGTTGTTAGTATTAATTCATTGAATATCCATGATGCTAATGATATGCAAAGCCACAAGCTTGGGGAAGCTATGTTTGATGAAGATGATATTTTTTGTCCCCCAAGTTTTGATGAGAAAATTTATTATGATAAAAGCATGTCTCCTATCTATGATGATAATTGTGATGACATGTATGCTTTAAAGAATAATGATAACCATGAAACTTGTCATCTTGATCTTAATTTTCAATCACATGATAGTTATTTTGTTGAGTTTGCTCCCACTATTATTCATGAGAAGAATTTTGCTTGTGTTGAGAGTAGTAAATTTTCTATGCTTGTAGATCATGAAAAGAAAGCTTTAGGTGCTGGTTATATTGTTGAATTCATTCATGATTCTACTGAAAATTATTATGAGGGAGGAACATATGCTTGTAGGAATTGCAATAATATCAAGTTTCCTCTCTATGTGCTTAAAATTTTGAAGTTATCCTTGTTTTACCTTCCCATGCAAGTTGATTCTTGTTCCCACAAGTTGTTTGCTCAGAAAATCCCTATGCATAGGAAGTATGCTAGACTTAAATGTGCTAGTCATATTCTTCATGATGCTCTCTTTATGCTTCAATTCTTATCTTTTATGTGAGCATCGTTGAAATCATCATGCCTAGCTAGGGGCATTAAACGATAGCGCTTGTTGGGAGCCAACCCAATTTTATTTTAGTTCCTTGCTTTTTGTTCCTGTTTAGTAATAAATAATTCATCTAGCCTCTGTTTAGATGTGGTTTTATGCTTTTAATTAGTGTTTGTGCCAAGTAGAACCTTTGGGAAGGCTTGGGGAAAGTCTTGTTAATCATGCTGTCAAAAACAGAAACTTTAGTGCTCACAAGAACTACTTCCATTTTTATTTGGAGAGTGCTATTTAGTTAATTCTTTTTGCATAATATTAATAGATAAATTCCTCAGGTCCATCAATTTATTTGAGAATTTTTTGAGTTCCATAAGTATATGTTTGATCCAGATTACTACAGACTGTTCTGTTTTTGACAGATTATGTTTTTCATGTGTTGTTTACTTATTTTTATGAATCTATGGCTAGTAAAATAGTTTATAAACCATAGAGAAGTTGGAATACAGTAGGTTTAACACCAATATAAATAAATAATGAGTTCATTACAGCACCTTGAAGTGGTGTTTTGTTTTCTTATACTAACGGAGCTCACGAGTTTTCTACTTTAAGTTTTGTGTTGTGAAGTTTTCAAGTTTTGGGTAAGGATTCGATGGAATATGGAATAAGGAGTGGGAAGAGCCTAAGATTGGGGATTCCCAAGGCACCCCAAGGTAATATTCAAGGACAACCAAGAGCCTAAGCTTGGGGATGCCCCGGAAGGCATCCCCTCTTTCGTCTTCGTTCATCGGTAACTTTACTTGGAGCTATATTTTTATTCACCACATGATATGTGTTTTGCTTGGAGAGTCAATTTATCTTGTTAGGATTTAATTGCTGTTATTTAGAACAATGTTTTGCATCTTTTATTTCAATAAAAGTGGCATTGATAGCCTTTACTATGCCTATGTTACAAGTATACATGTTGATGTTTGAAAACAGAAAGTTTACCGCTGTTGCAATAATTCCCTAGAAAATTCAGAATGTGATAAAATGTTCAAACCTTTTGAATATTAAGATATGATAAATTTACTACAGTGGGAATTTTCTTTCATAATTTTTGAAGCTAGGGAAGTATGGATGTTGCAGCATTCTTTACAGACTATCCTGTTTAGGCAGATTGCTGTTATGTTTGCATTGTTTGCATATGTTTGCTTCTTTAATGATTCTATTTGAGGATAGGACTA
The DNA here is from genome assembly GCA_034509565.1 of Triticum monococcum. Lineage (NCBI taxonomy): Eukaryota > Viridiplantae > Streptophyta > Magnoliopsida > Poales > Poaceae > Triticum > Triticum monococcum. The sequence goes on from CM067846.1 coordinate 594,700,077, forward strand.
TTAAATATGCAGAGGCATTTAGTATGCAATGTTGAATAATAATTTTAGTGATTTTCTACAGTAGAGTATGATAAGGTTTTTGCAATGGTTTATACTAACTTATCTCACGAGTCCTTGTTGAATTTTGTGTGGATGAAGCTTCTGAGATTTAGGGAGACCTTGATATGAGAGGAATTAAGGAGACACAAAAGCTCAAGCTTGGGGATGCCCAAGGCACCCCAAGATAATATTCCAAGAAGTCTCAAGCATCTAAGCTTGGGGATGCCCCGGTTGGCATCCCACCTTTCTTCTTCAACAATTATCGGTTAGTTTCGGTTGATCCTAAGTTTTTGCTTCTTCACATGATGTTTGCCATTCTTAGAATGTCATTTTATTTTGCTTTGCATGCTGTTTGAATATAATACCAAGATCTGAAATTATTAAATGTTAGAGAGTCTTCACATAGTTGCATAATTATTCGACTACTCATTGATCTTCACTTATATCTTTCGGAGTAGTTTGTCATTTGCTCTAGTGCTTCACTTATACCTTTTAGAGCATGGTGGTAGTTTTATTTTGAAGGAATAGATGAACTCTCATGATTCACTTAGATTATTTTGAGAGTCTTAAATAGCATGGTAATTTGCTTAAAATCCTAATATGCTAGGTATACAAGATTAACAATAAAATTCTCTTATGAGTGTGTTGAATACTAAGAGAAGTTTTGATGCTTGATGATTGTTTTGAGATATGGAGGTAATAATATCAAAGTCGTGCTAGTTGAGTAGTTTTGAAATTGAGAAATGCTTGTGTTGAAGTTTGCAAGTCCCGTAGCATGCACGTATGGTAAACGTTATGTAACAAATTTGAAACATGAGGTGTTATTTGATTGTCCTCCTTATGAGTGGCGGTCGGGGACGAGCGATGGTCTTTTCCTACCAATCTATCCCCCTAGGAGCATGTGCATAGTACCGAGGTTTTTGATGACTTGTAGATTTTTGCAATAAGTATTTGAGTTCTTTATGACTAATGTTGAGTCCATGGATTATACGCACTCTCACCCTTCCATCCTTGCTAGCCTCTTCGGTACCGTGCATTGCCCTTTCTCAAATTGAGAGTTGGCGCAAACTTCGCCGGTGCATCCAAACCCCGTGATATGATACGTTCTGTCACACATAAACCTCCTTATATCTTCCTCAAAACAGCCACCATACCTACCTATTATGGCATTTCCATAGCCATTCCGAGATATATTGCCACATTCATCATTGTCATATTGCTTAGCATGATCATGTAGTTGACATTGTATTTGTGGCAAAGACACCGTTCATAATTTTTCATACATGTTGCTCTTGATTCATCACAATCCCGGTACACCACCGAAGGCATTCATATAGAGTCATATTTTGTTTTAAGTATCGAGTGGTAATCATTGAGTTGTAAATAAATAGAAGTGTGATGATCATCATTCATAGAGTATTGTCCCAACAAAAAAAAAGAAAGGCCAAATAAAAAAGGGGCCAAAAAGGCCAAATAAAAAAAGGGACAATGCTACTATCCTTTTTCCACACTTGTGCTTCAAAGTAGCACCATGATCTTTATGATAGAGAGTCTCTTGTTTTGTCACTTTCATATACTAGTGGGAATTTTTCATTATAGAACTTGGCTTGTATATTCCAACAATGGGCCTCCTCAAGTGCCCTAGGTATTCGTGAGCAAGCAAGTTGGATGCACACCCACTAGTTTCTTTTGTTGAGCTTTCATACATTTATAGCTCTAGTGCATCTGTTGCATGGCAATCCCTACTCCTTGCATTAACATCAATCGGTGGGCATCTCCATAGCCCATTGATTAGCCTCGTTGGTGTGAGACTTTCTCCTTTTTTGTCTTCTCCACATAACCCCCTCATTATTCTATTCCACCCATAGTGCTATATCCATGGCTCACGCTCATGTATTGCGTGAAAGTTTATAGGTTTGAGATTACTAAAGTACGAAACAAAACCTTGGCTTGTCATCGGGGTTGTGCAAGATGAGAGCATTCTTGTGTGACGAAAATGGAGCGTGACTAAACTATATGATTTTGTAGGGATGAACTTTCTTTGGCCATGTTATTTTGAGAAGACATAATTGCTTAGTTAGTATGCTTGAAGTATTATTATTTTTATGTCAATATGAACTTTTGTCTTGAATCTTTCGGATCTGAATATTCATATCACAAGTAATAAGAATTACATTGAATTTATGCCAACTAGCATTCCACATCAAAAATTATCTTTTTTATCATTTACCTACTCGAGGACGAGCAGGAATTAAGCTTGGGGATGCTTGATACGTCTCCAACGTATCTATAATTTTTGATTGCTCCATGCTATATTATCTACTGTTTTGGGCAAGAATGGGCTTTATTATCCACTTTTATATTACTTTTGGGACTAACCTATTAACCGGAGGCCCAGCCCAGATTTGTTGTTTTTTTGCCTATTTCAGTGTTTCGAAGAAAAGGAATATCAAACGGAGTCGAAACGGAACGAAATCAACTGGAGAAGTTATTTTTGGAAGGAAACCTACCGGATAGACTTGGACCCTACGTCAGAAGATGAAGGAGGAGCTCACGAGGGTAGGGGGCGCGCCCACCCCCCTGGGGCACGCCCCCTGCCTCGTGGCCCCCCCTTCGGTCCACCGACGTACCTCCTGCACCCATATATACCTACGTAACCTAAAACTTCCAAAACGGACAATAGATCGGGAATTCCGCCGCCGCAAGCCTCTGTAGCCACCAAAAACCAATCGGGACCCTATTTCGGCACCCTGCCAGAGGGGGCAATCCCTCTCCGGTGGCCATCTTCATCATCCCGCTGCTCTCCATGACGAGAAGGGAGTAGTTCTCCCTCGGGGCTGAGGGTATGTACCAGTAGCTATGTGTTTGATCTCTCTCTCTCGTGTTCTTGATTTGGCACGATCTTGATGTATCGCGAGCTTTGCTATTATAGTTGGATCTTATGTTTCTCCTCCCCCTCTTCTCTCTTGTAATGAATTGAGTTTCCCCTTTGGAGTTATCTTATTGGATTGAGTCTTTAAAGATTTGAGAACACTTGATGTATGTCTTGCCGTGCGTATCTGTGGTGACAATGGGATGCCACGTGATTCACTTGATGTATGTTTTGGTGATCAACTTGCGGGTTCCGCTCATGAACCTATGCATAGGGGTTGGCACACGTTTTCGTTGTGATTCTCCGGTAGAAACTTTGGGGCACTCTTTGAGGTCCTTTGTGTTGGTTGAATAGATGAATTTGAGATTGTGTGACGCATATCGTATAATCATACCCACGGATACTTGAGGTGACATTGGAGTATCTAGGTGACATTAGGGTTTTGATTGATTTGTGTCTTAAGGTGTTATTCTAGTACGAACTCTAGGGCTGTTTGTGACACTTATAGGAATAGCCCAACAGATTGATTGGAAAGAATAACTTTGAGGTGGTTTCGTACCCTACCATAATCTCTTCGTTCGTTCTCCTCTATTAGCGACTTTGGAGTGACTCTTTGTTGCATGTTAAGGGATAGTTATGTGATCCAATTATGTTATTATTGTTGAGGGAACTTACACTAGCGAAAGTATGAACCCTAGGCCTTATTTCCTATCATTGCAATACCGTTTACGCTCACTTTTATCACTTGCTACCTTGCTGTTTTTATTATTTCAGATTACAAATACCTTTATCTACTATCCATATACCACTTGTATCACCATCTCTTCGCCGAACTAGTGCACCTATACAATTTACCATTGTATTGGGTGTGTTGGGGACACAAGAGACTCTTTGTTATTTGGTTGTAGGGTTGCTTGAGAGAGACCATCTTCATCCTACGCCTCCTACGGATTGATAAACCTTAGGTCATCCACTTGAGGGAAATTTGCTACTGTCCCACAAACCTCTGCACTTGGAGGCCCAACAACGTCTACAAGAAGAAGGTTGTGTAGTAGACATCATTAGGTTTACCTTAATACTTTTGTTGTAGTTGCGGATGCTTGCAATAGAGGTTAATCATAAGTGGGATGCTTGTTCAAGTAAGAACAGCACCCAAGCACCGGTCCACCCACATATCAAATTATCAAAGTACCGAACGCGAATCATATGAACGTGATGAAAACTAGCTTGACGATATTCCCATGTGTCCTCGGGAGCGCTTTTCCTTATATAGGAGTTTGTCCAGGCTTGTCCTTTGCTACAAAAAGGATTGGGCCACCTTGCTGCAATTTATTTACTTTTGTTACTTGTTGCTTGTTACAACTTATCCTATCACAAAACTATCTGTTACCACTTATTTCAGTACTTGCAGAGAATACCTTGCTGGAAACCGCTTATCATTTCCTTCTACTCCTCGTTGGGTTCGACACTCTTACTTATCGAAAGGACTATGATAGATCCCCTATACTTGTGGGTCATCAGGGCGCCGCTCCCCCTCCTTGTCCAATTCGGACTAGAGGGGGAGGGGGCGCGCGGCCTGCCCTGGCCGCCCCTCCTCTTCTCCACTAAGGCTCATTAGGCCCAATATACTCCCCGGGGGGTTCCGGTAACCCCCCGGTACTCCGGTAAATGTCTGAAACCTCCCGAAACACTTTCAGTGTCCGAACATAGCTGTCCAATATATCGATCTTTTCGTCTCGACCATTTCGAGACTCCTCGTCATGCCCGTGATCATATTCAGGACTCCGAACTACCTTCGGTACATCAAAACACAAAAACTCGTAATACCGATCGTCACCGAACTTTAAGCGTGCGGACCCTACGGGTTCGAGAACTATGTAGACATGACCGAGACACTCACCGGTCAATAACCAATAGCGGAACCTGGATGCTCATATTGGCTCCTACATATTCTACGAAGATCTTTGTCGGTCAAACCGCATAACAACATACGTTGTTCCCTTTGTCATCGGTATGTTACTTGCCCGAGATTCGATCGTCGGTATCTCAATACCTAGCTCAATCTCGTTACCGGCAAGTCTCTTTACTCATTACGTAATGCATCATCCCGTAACTAACTCATTAGTTACATTGCTTGCAAGGCTTATTGTGATGTGCATTACCGAGAGGGCCTAGAGATACCTCTCCGACAATCGGAGTGACAAATCCTAGTCTCGATCTATGCCAACTCAACAAGTACCATCAGAGACACCTGTAGAGCACCTTTATAATCACCCAGTTACGTTGTGATGTTTGGTAGCACACAAAGTGTTCCTCCAGTAATCGGGAGTTGCATAATCTCATAGTCATAGGAACATGTATAAGCCATGAAGAAAGCAATAGCAGTAAACTAAACGATCAAGTGCTAAGCTAACGGAATGGGTCAAGTCAATCACATCATTTTATAATGATGTGATCCCATTAATCAAATGACAACTCATGTCTATGGCTAGGAAACTTAACCATCTTTGATTCAACGAGCTAGTCAAGTAGAGGCATACTAGTGACACTTAGTTTGTCTATGTATTCACACATGTACTAAGTTTTCGGTTAATATAATTCTAGCATGAATAATAAACATTTATCATGATATGAGGAAATATAAATAACAACTTTATTATTGCCTCTAGGGCATATTTCCTTCAAGTACTAGAGGAAGTATAAGCTTCATCGTTAGAGCAACAAGGCAAGGAAAGCAATTCATCACAAGATGTACCAACATTGTGAGTAGATGAATTACAAGGACTAACACATGGCAATATAGCATTTTGACTAGAAGTAGTGCTAGTATCCACATGAGGCTCACTATATGTTACCTTAGAAATCATGGCCTTATGAGCTATCTTTAGCACATTATGGGATATTAGAAGATCATCATGAGAGCTTGAGAGCTTTTCATGGCTTTCTTCCAATCATAATTGCTAGGTAGCAACTCAAGTTGAGCCCTTAGCTCAACATTCTCCTTCAAAATGGATGCTTCACAAGAAATAGAGTTAGTAGTAGAAGCATCAACATTAACAACAAGGGGAGAAGGCAACTTGGCAAGCTCTTTTAAATATGAAGCTTCAAGTTGAGCATGAGACTCGGTGAGTTTGATGAGCTCACCCTTGATGACCCTTGAGCCATTTTCGAGGTGCTCAAAATACTCAAGGAGTTTAGCATGCGCAACTTCAAGCTTATCATTTTTACTTTTGAAATTATTGGCCACCTCAAGGGATCTATCATGGGATTCCCTTATTGTAGATAATTCTAGTGCAAAGGTCTCCTCAAGATATTCCTTGGTGGTTTGTTCAAGTTCAAGAGCTTGAGAGAGGTCGGCGATCTCATTAGCGTAATCACGCTCATGACCTTCCATTTTATCAATGGTGACCTCATGCTCCTCAAGATGGGATTCCAACTCCTCAATATATTTCCTACCCTCAATGGAAATAGACATGATTTCCATGAAGTTGGAACGAGCAATTTTATTTTTATAAAGAGCTTTGAAAATAATTTCCCCCTTAATTTTGAAGGAAGCAACATTATCATTCTCTTCATCATTATACTCATCATCATCATCATCCTTAACATCATCAACATCATCATCACAAGATATATCGGCATTCGAAGTAGGAGATACCTTCGAAGCCTTAGCCATAAGGCAAAAAGCAATAGATGATGATGTAGGATCCCTTGAAGCATCATACAAGACCACATCTTGTTCCATGGAGTGTTGAGTTTCCTCTACATTGTTAGCACAACAACTTGAGGAAATAGAAGCATTTTTATCATGGCAACAATACATAGCAAGCATATCATCACACGATTTAGTCAAGCAATTTCTACATGATATGCAAGGACCATCAACACAAGCATGTGAGACATTTGGAGTGCTCGAAGTGCTAAAGTCCAAATATGGAGCATTGCAATAAGAAAGTGATGAAGGATTATCAACGATAAGCCCACTATCATCATTGCAATGAACACCACTACTCACCATGTCGTTACCTTGTGGCAAACCTGTTGGGGAACGTAGTAATTTCAAAATTTTCCTATGCACACGCAAGATCATGGTGATGCATAGCAACGAGAGGGGAGAGTGTTGTCCACGTACCCTCGTAGACCGAAAGCGGAAGCATTAGCACAACGTGGTTGATGTAGTCGTACGTCTTCATGATCCGACCGATCCAAGTACCGAACACATGCCACCTCCGAGTTCAGCACACGTTCAGCTCGATGACGTCCCACGAACTCTGATGCAGCAGAGCTTCACGGGAGAGTTCCGTCAGCACGACGGCATGGTGATGGTGATGATGTTGCTACCGACGCAGGGCTTCGCCTAAGCACCGCTACGATATGACAGAGGTGGAATATGGTGGAGGGGGCACCGCACACGGCTGGGAGAGATCAACTGATCAACTTGTGTGTCTAGAGGTGCCCCCTGCCCCTGTATATAAAGGAGCAAGGGGGGAGGCCGGCCGACCCTCTATGGGCGCGCCAGGAGGAGGAGTCCTCCTCCTAGTAGGAGTAGGACTCCCCTTTCCTACTCCTACTAGGAGGAGGAAAGGAAGGAGGAAAAGGAGAAGGAAGGAGAAGGAGGAAAAGGAGGAAAGGGGGCCCGTCCCCCTAGTCCAATTCGGTTTGGGCTAGGGGGGCCGCGCGCCCTGCCTCCTTGTAACGCCCCGAGACCGATGTGCCAGGTGTCGTCCAGTTATTTACTATTGTTGCCATGTCATTGCTTGCATGTCATGCATCATTGCATATCATGTCATCATGTGCATTTCATTTGCATACATGTTTGTCTCATGCATCCGAGCATTTTCCCCGTTGTCCGTTTTGCATTCCGGCGCTCCTATCTCATCCGGTGGTCATTTCTACATTCTTCTCGTGTGTGGGGGTTAAACATTTCCGGATTGGACCGAAACTTGCCAAGCGGCCTTGGTTTACTACCGGTAGACCGCCTGTCAAGTTTCGTACCATTTGGACTTCGTTTAATACTCCAACGGTTATATGAGGGATCGAGAAGGCCTCGTGTGTGTTGCAGCCCAACACCCTTCCAAAGTGGCCCAAAACCCACCTAAACCTCTTCCATCATCTCGGTCGTTCGATCACTATCGCGTGGCCGAAAACCGCACCTCATTTGGACTCTCCTAGCTCCCTCTATGCCTATTTAAAGATACCCCGAAAATCTCCTTCTCCTTCCCCGAAACCCTAAATCTACTCGCGCCGCGCCGGACACGTCCGATTCCGGCCGGACGCATCACTGCCGCCCTCTCCCGTCGCGCCACGTGACAGGCTCCGCCGCCCCCGCGCCTGGCCCGCGGGGCCCGTTCCCTCGCGCCGCCGCCTAAGGCGACCGCCGCCCGCCTCTCCGCGCGCCGCCGCCGCTGGGATGCTCCGCCGCCCACCGGAGTTCGCCGCCTCGCCAGTGCGGATCCGCGCTGCCGCGCCGTTCGGCCGCCACCACCGTTCGCCTCGCCGCACCACTGCCCCGCCCCCTCGGAGGAGCTCCGCCGCCGCCTGCTGCCAGATCCGGCCACGGGAACCCCGAGCCCGGCCGGATCCGCCGCCCCGCCGGAGCCGCCGTCTCCATCGCTCGGGCCCTCCTCGGCCTCGGCCCGACCCGATCCGCTCCGCCTTCGTCCAACCCGATCCACTCCGCTCATTGACTTTTCCCGGGGTGAGAATTTCACTAAGTCCCCGAAACTGCCAGACCGGATTGGACCGAGACTTGCCATCTTTCCAGAGGTGCAACCCATGTATTTTTGTGATGTGTGTGGTGACTAGCACAAGCCTGCAAAGTGAGGCACTTGGTAATGCTGATTTCAGGGACTTAGCATTTCCACCAAGTCCTTGACCTGTTTATCTCATATTGCCATATGTTCATGTTGTTTCCTAGTGATCCGTGCCTCTTTTGAGGATGATCAGTAAGGATGTTTTGTTAATCTTGTAGTGCTCTATCCATCCATGTCTTTGTTTGCAATTATGGAGCACCCTAGCTTGAGTCAATCGAGCTCTACTTTTCTCATTTTGTGAATCTGGGCAGATTGTCTACTTGTTAGCGATTTTGCCGAGGATGTTGTAGTTGATCCGTGCATGCCATGTTTTTGTTCTTGCCATGTCTAGCTTGTATTTTGTGTATTCTTGATAGGTGTATGCTTAGATTGTCATGACTTTCTCTGTAGTGAGTGCATCGAGCTCGTAAACATGCCTACTTGATATCTGTTTTCAGCATGCTCCAGTTTTCACTAAGTCTGGGAACTGATTATGTTTTTTGCCATGTTCACATGCTTGCAAATGTATTTTTTGATCCCTTTTGGCTCAAGGTCACTAAGGTACTTTTGTTAAGCTCTTTGAGTAGCTCCATCCCATGCTTTACTTTGCCATGTTCAGGTCCTGTAGCATATTGTTTTCTTGCTCCAAAGAGTGCTATCTGATCTGAAATTCCAGACAAGTGTTAATTTCACTAAGTCTGAGATCTGTTTACCGTTTGCACTTTTGCCATGCTTGTTTGAACCTGTTAATGGATGAATTGGCCGTAGCTCAGTGTTCATCTTTTGTTAAGCATCATGAATGGATCCCTGCCATGTATTTTGATGCCATGTTTGGGTGCTGTAGCATGTCCATCTTGTTACATTTAGAAGGCTACTTGCTGTTTATCGCAGACCGGTGCCATATATGAATTGTTTGCCATTTCCCAACCGTAACTCCGATTCCGGTGATCTTTATATCGTTTTCAAGCGATTTCATCTGATCTTTCCAGTGGCACACTTTGATTTCCAAGTTGAGGCCAGGTTCAAGCATTCCTTTGCAAATCATGCATATGCATCGCATACCGCATACCGCATATCATACCATGTTCATGTGTTGGTTGTTTACTTTGTTGTGTGCTTCTTTTACGGTGTTTGCTTCTTCGGGTTGGTTCCGATAATGTCACGTTTGTGAGGATCCGTTCAACTACGTCTGTTTGTCTTCTTCATGGACTCATTCTTCTTCCTTGCGGGATTTCAGGCAAGATGATCATACCCTCGAAATCACTTCTATCTTTGCTTGCTAGATGCTCGCTCTTTTGCTATGCCTATGCTGCGATACCTACCACTTGCTTTTCATGCCACCCATATTGTTGAACCAAGCCTCTAACCCACCTTGTCCTAGCAAACCGTTGATTGGCTATGTTACCGCTTTGCTCAGCCCCTCTTATAGCGTTGTTAGTTGCAGGTGAAGATTGAAGTTTGTTCCTTGTTGGAACATGTTTACTTGTTGGGATATCACATTATATCTTATTTAATTAATGCATCTATATAATTGGTAAAGGGTGGAAGGCTCGGCCTTATGCCTGGTGTTTTGTTCCACTCTTGCCGCCCTAGTTTCCGTCATATCGGTGTTATGTTCCCGGATTTTGCGTTCCTTACGCGGTTGGGTTATAATGGGAACCCCTTGACAGTTTGCTTTGAATAAAACTCCTCCAGCAAGGCCCAACCTTGGTTTTACCATTTGCCACCTAGCCTTTTTCCCTTGGGAGTCGCGCATCCCGAGGGTCAACTTTATTTTAACCCCCCCCGGGCCAGTGCTTGTCTAAGTGTTGGTCCGAACTAGAGTCCTTTGCAGCGCCACCTCGAGGAAACTTGAGGGCTGGTTTTAGTTGTACGGAGCGCTCATCCAGTGTTGCCCTGAGAACGAGATATGTGCAGCTCCTATCAGGATGTCGGCGCATCGGGCGGTCTTGCTGGACTTGTTTTACCATTGTCGAGGATGTCTTGAAGAACCGGGATACCGAGTCTGATCAGAATGTCTCGGGAGGAGGTCTATTCCTTCGTTGACCGTGAGAGCTTGTCATGGGCTAAGTTGGGACACCCCTGCAGGGATTTGAACTTTCGAAAGCCGTGCCCGCGGTTATGGGCAGATGGGAATTTGTTAACGTCCGGTTGTAGAAAACCTGAAGTCGACCTTAATTAAAATGCATCAACCGCGTGTGTAACCGTGATGGTCTCTTTCCGGCGGAGTCCGGGAAGTGAACACGGTGTTGGAGTTATGCTTGACGTAGGTTGTTCTAGGATCACTTCTTGATCATACTTCTATCGACCGTGCTTTGCCTTCTCTTCTCGCTCTCATTTGCGTATGTTAGCCACCATATATGCTAGTCGCTTGCTGCAGCTCCACCTCATACCTTTACCTTACCCATAAGCTTAAATAGTCTTGATCGCGAGGGTGCGAGATTGCTGAGTCCTCGTGGCTCACCGATACTTCCAAAACCAGCTTGCAGGTGCCGATGAGTCCGTGCAGATGACGCAACCCAGCTCAGGAGGAGCTCGATGAAGATCTTGTCCTTTGTATTGTTTCGTTCTAGTTGATCAGTAGTGGAGCCCACTTGGGGTCGATCGGGGACCGTGTCGCTTTTGGGGTTCTTCTTTTATTTTGGTTCCGTAGTCGGACCTTGATTGTATCCGGATGATGTAATGCTTTATTCATGTAATTGTGTGAAGTGGCGATTGTAAGCCAGCTATGTATCTCTTTTCCCTTATGTATTACATGGGTTGTGTGAAGATTACCTCACTTGCGGCATTGCTTTCAATGCGGTTATGCCTCTAAGTCGTGCTTCGACACGTGGGAGATATAGCCACATTGAGGGCGTTACAAGTTGGTAATCAGAGCCTTCCCCGACCTTAGGAGCCCCCACTGCTTGGTCGTTTTTTAGTAGCCGAGTTGTGTCTAGAAAAATGTTTGAGTCATTTAGGATTATATATCGGAGAGTTTAGGAATTCTTTTTACTTCCCAGTCTCCTCATCGCTCTGGTAAGGCATCCTGACGTAGAGTTTTGACTCTTCTCTTCTCAAATTTCACTAAAAAAAATTTAGGATCACGCGGGTATCTTGGAATCGTTCCAATGGTTTTGTGACGAGAACATTGTCTTGGTGCCTCCTGTCAGGGGTTTTGTGGAAGTGTCCCGGGGAGTTGAGCTCTGAGGTGTTGTCGTCATAATTTTATCGTTGCATTCTGGAATACCTGAGTTTAGTACATCGACATCGAAAATCCCTTTTATGCAGTTTGTTGGTGAGATAACCTCGATGCCACCCAGTACTGGGGCGGGAGTTCGGGAGTATCGCCATAACTTGTATAACGGATGCTTTTCGAAGGTTGAGGTAGATGATTTCCGAAGGTTTCTTGGTTATGTGTTGAAGGATGGATACAGCTGGATGTAGGATTTGCTAGTTTGGGTGAGATATTATGCTTCCCCTGTATCCCCAACACCTGATTGCATAACCGGAAAGTTTCAGGAGTTTCATAGGTGGGAATTCAAGTAGCTCTTAGGTTATCTTTCCGACAGATGTATGATATGAAATTGGGGTTCGACGTCTAGTGGTCCGCCTATTCACGGTTGGTTTTACAGTGGTCTCGTTGTGTCTTAAAGAGTCCTTGGCTTTGCCGACTCGGGGACGCTTCGTATGTCATGTGCACTGCCTTGTACATGATGGTGCTGTACGATCGAGCCCGTGTAGGCCCCACCACGAAAACTTCGGACGAAATTTCTATCATATGTTTGTCCCGGCTTATTCTGCAAGCCAATCTTTTGTTTTGTTTTGAGTTGTGGTATTCGAGTTGCTTCGAAGTCAAATGTTGATTCCATACCTTTTATAAGTGGTGTTCTCGTATTCCTACGGGAGTACTAATCCTTCATGATAATCGACATTGTCATGACAATCCTTTTCAACCGGTGTGTTTCTCTTCAAGCGGATCCGTTCATTTTCAATATCCGCAAGATTCAATCTCAGCTTTCTCAACGGTGTTTGTTTCATCCGTCCCAAGCTACCTTTGTTTTCCCGCCCTCCCACCCTTGTTTCTTCAAGGACTCGGATTTCTTTATCGAGTATCCATCTTATTGATGTGAAGGCTCTCCATTCTTTTCCTTCAATGTTTTTATCCGGTGATTCTCATGAAGATCCTAACAGAACCTCAAGTTCATCATTCTTTGTTTCTGTTATCTTCTCCGGTGGATCTAATTCAAGCTTTGGTGTTGGTCATATCCTTTTCCTCGTTTCAAATACGTGCTCATGCCGGTGCACCTCTTAATCATCCACTTCTCGCCATTCAATTGTTCCGGAGTGTTCAAGATATCTCAGAAGGCTCGTCTCATAATTCAAGATCCGTTCAACTTATTTCGATTTGGTTATCTCATTCAAGCCATTTTAAATCAACCGGGTGTAATCTCCCTTTCTAGTAATCATTAAATGGTGTTTCTTTTCAGTGGGCCCTAACCCACAGGTTTTTTCCCAGGATCTTACCTGACTCTTCTTATTTTCCCGGAGCTATCCTCAAATTTCTTTTCAAAGTTTGACGTAAGAATGAATTATCATCAGTCAAATGTCTTTCTCCAAGATCTTTCAAATTCTTTTCATCGTTGGCTCAACCTTTCCATTCTTCATTCCAGAGTGCCTCAACAACTCATGTTGGTATTTCTCGTCGTCATTCTCTACATTTGAAGACCGAAGAAGAGTTTTACCTCCATATCTTATCCATTCTCTCAGAGATTCGTGGTTCTAGTTCGAGGCCATCCTCTCATAATTGTTTTGATTGTGAGAATTCTTTTCACCCATCCGAAGTAATTCAAGAGTCTTCTCAGTTGGATTATCCGGAGTCCATCATTTCAGATTTATTCATTCCACCTTTCAGCTCTCATACTCTAAATCTTACCGGTGCATTGTTCAAGTGATCTATAATCAGCTCATGATCTCTTCATTCTATTGTATCTAAATTCTCTCAAGCATCTTCATTCATTTGCTAATTCTTCCCGGTGTTTCTTCATCTTTCTTCGTTCATTTCCAAATTCTTACGGTGGTTCATTCAAGAGTTCCTCTTCCTTCGTTTATCATATCAATGTATTCGTTGTTTTAAATCCTACCGAGGGTTCGTTGAAGACCTTTTCCAAGTCGACTCTATATCTATATTAATTCTTTCTACAAGAATAAGTAGTATGTCAAAGCCATCGATTGTCATCAAGTTAATTGGTGAAGGATAAAGCATAATGTAATTCTTATTCTTGTTTCATCAAGTTTATTCAGTTTCTTTTTCGGAGTGGTTCATCGTATCACATTCTCAGTTCGAGATGCTTATCTTTTCTTTTCCGGAGTTCCATGTTTTCCGCATTATATCATCACGAAGATCCATCTAAATCATTGCAAGGATTCACCTGGTGTTTTCAATTTCTCCCTCTTGTTATTCTTTTGTTATGGGAGTTTCTTCATGGAGGCTATACATGATGGTTCATCAAAGAAATAACTCCTTCTCGAAGGGTTCATCAAGATTCTTTTCAGAGGAGCTCAAGCATTCTTCTTCTTGTAATCCGGGGTGCATTTTTTTCTTCCGTACCATTGGAGGTGGTATTACGTCATTCTTGATAAATTGAGTTCATGTTCCATGATTCACATGTTGATAAGAATGAGGTATTTTTAAATCCATCAATCTCGTCATTGGAGTTATCTGGGGTATTTTTTTTCACCTAAAGCCTTCCCTAAGGTTTGTTGCTATCTATGGTGTGTATAAATGACCCAAGTTCTTCATTTATCTCTCCTGGTGAAATAGTTTCTCGTCTCCTTGTTGATGTCAATCCAATCAAATATTTTTCGTGAGTGGCAAGTTGTCACCTCATAATGTTGAGATGCCTTCTATAAGACCATATCAAGCCTATTCTTTTCGTTGTTGGTGTTCCAACAACTCCGTTCGACTTTTCTCCTGAGGATGCCTTTTCAAGCTCTTTTGTGGCAGAAGTTGACATTTTCTTCTCCATTCTTTTATTTCAATTATCTATATTCTATTCTTTCGTTCCGGAGGCATTGTGGTGTTGTTCTTTTCACCCATCTTCTTGTTTGCTCAGGACCGTGTTCTTTTCTCGGTTTATACATTTAACCGGAGTGTTGTGCCCTCTGCTCAAGTTCTTTTCATCTTATCAAGTCTTGCATAATTTTTCAACTGGAGTGCTGCTTGAAGTTGTTCTTCCTCGTTACTCTTCCCTACCGGAGTGCTTTCAACTTTGTCTTCCTCGTTGCATTCTTTCTTTCAATTTGTTCAACCTTTCAAGGTTCGTAGTTTCACTCGTTTGTCAAAGAAGCAACTTAGTTTTACCTCTTCTCTTTTCTCTTCCGTTTTCCCTCCGGTGCCATTCTAGATCTCGAGACGAGATCCTCTCGTAGTGGTGGAGTATTGTAATGCCCCGAGACCGATGTGCTAGGTGTCGTCCAGTTATTCGCTGTTGTTGCCATGTCATTGCTGTTGGGGAACGTTGCATAAAACAAAAATTTTCCTACGGTTTCACCAAGATCCATCTATGAGTTCATCTAGCAACGAGTCATCGGATGCATCTACATACCTTTGTAGATCGCGAGCGGAAGCGTTCAAAGAACGGGGATGAAGTAGTCGAACACGACGTGATCCAAATCACCGATGACCAAGCGCCGAACGGACGGCACCTCCGCGTTCAACACATGTACGGAGCGGATGACGTCTCCTCCTTCTTGATCCAGCAAGGGGGAAGGAGAGGTTGATGAAGATCCAGCAGCACGACGGCGTGGTGGTGGATGCAGGGCGTCACAGTAGCAGGGCTCCGCCTATACTACGAGAGAGAGATGTAACGGGGAGAGAGGGAGGCGCTAAGGGCTGGTGTGTCAAGTCTCTCCTCTCCCCCACTATATATAGGGGTGCCTAGGGGGGGCGCCGGCCCTAGGAGATGGGATCTCCTAGGGGGGCGGCGGCCTAGGGTGTAACACCCCATATGTAACCTTCTCGAATTGTACTCCAACTCTTGCCGTTTCCGGCATTAAGTTATATTTAATTCTCGGGTTCGGGTCTTTGCCTCCGTGTGTTGTTTTGTTTTTCGTGCATCTCATATCATGTCTTCACGTGCATTGCATTTGCATACATGTTCATCTCATGCATTCGAGCATTTTCCCCGTTGTCCGTTTTGCATTCCGGCGCTTCGTTCTCCTCCGGTGGCCATTTCTAGCTTTCTTTCGTGTGTGGGGATTAAACATTTCCAGATTGGGCCGAGACTTGCCATGCGGCCTTGGTTTACTACCGGTAGACCGCCTGTCAAGTTTCGGGTCATTTGGACTTCGTTTGATGCTCCAACGGTTAACCGAGGGACCGAAAAGGCCTCGTGTGTGTGCAGCCCAACACCCCTCCATTTTGGCCCAAAACCCACCAAACTCTGCTCCATCGTCTCGGTCGTTCGATCACGATCGTGTGGGCGAAAACCGCACCTCATTTGGACTATCCTAGCTCCCTCTATGCCTATATATAGACCCCCTCCTCGAAATCCCGGATCCCCTCGTCTCAAACCCTAGATCCACCCATCTCCGCCGCCGCCGGACACGTCCGCCGGCGCCGGACGTGTCCGCTGCACCCGCCGCCTCCACGTGTCTCCATCTCATTCGCCGCCGCCCGGTGCCCACTTCGCCGCCACGCGGGCCCGCTCAGCCCGGAGCCGGCCCTCCCCGGCCCGCGCGCCCACCGTCGCCCGTCCACCGCGCCGCCTCCCGTCGTCTCCGCGGCCGACGCCTCTCCTCCCGGTCGCCGCCGCCCGGCGCGCCATCGCCGGCCGCCTCGCCCCGCCGCCACAAGCCATCGCAGGCCGGACCACGCCGCCGCCTCGGTTGCCGTGCGCTCCGATGCCGGCCACCGCTCCTCCGACGCCGGCCACCGCGGCCCCGTCGCCGGCCTTCTCCGTCCTCGCCCTCCACTCCGGCCACCGCGGCCATTGCCGGCCGTCGTACCTCGGGACGCGTGCAGCTACAGTAGATCTCAGATCTGGAGTTTTGAAACCCTAGGGGTTGACTTTCCCCTCCCCCGTCTATTTTTTTATGCAACTTTGACCTGCCATATCTCCGCATCCATAGCTTCGTTTTGGGCATATGATATGTCAAAATCTTCGTCTCGACGAGTACATCATTTCATTCCATTGCATCATTTGCATTTGAGGTCATCTTTTTGCCCAAAATGCTGTTGGAAGGAGGCATCGTGAGTTAAATTGCAGATCCGTTAGTTCAACATGCACTTTTGTCATTTTTGCCATGTTTAATCCGTGTATGATATGCCTGTGCCCCTTTGGGATGAATTGTTAAGCATGTTGTCTTCTATCCAGAGGTGCCTTCCATGTATTTTTAGGATGTGTGTGTTGTCTTGTGCAAGCTTGCGAAGAGGGCTACCTGAGTTTACTGATTTCAGGGACTTAGTGAAAATCACTAAGTCTGGGATGTTTTAGTTCACGATGCTATATGTCCAGCTTGTTTCCTAGTGATCCGTGCCTCTTTTGAGGATGATTAGTAAGAGTGATTTGTTATGCTTGTTGTGCTTAATCCATCCTTGTCTTTACTTGTTATGTTGGAGCACCCTAGGTTGACTCAATCGAGCTCAACTTTTGGATAATTGTTGTTTTGGGCAGATCATGAACTCTTTTGCGATTTTGCCGGAGTTATTGCTAGTGATCCATGCATGCTATGCCTTTGTTCTTGCCATGTCTAGCTAGCATTTTGTGCCTTCTTAATGGATATATGCTTGCCTTGCCATGACTTGCACCGTAGTGAGAGCATCAAGCTCGTTTACATGCCTCCGTGAGTTATATTTCAGCATGTCCCAGTTTTCACTAAGTCTGAAAACTGATTGTGTTTCATCGATGTTCATGTGCTCGGTAGAGTATTTTGTGAACCCTTTTGGCCCCAGGTCATTTTGGGTGTTTTGTTAAGCTTGTTGAGTAGCTCCATGACATGATCTTACTTGCCATGTTCAGGTTTTTCTTCATGTTGCTTTGCTGCTCCAAAGAGAGCATCGTGGTCTGAAATTCCAGACTAGCGTTAATTTCGCTAAGTCTGAAATCTGTTTTGCTTATTCAGTTTTGCCATGCTTGTTTGAAGCCCTTAATGGATGAATTTGCCTATGCCTCAGTCCTGAGGATTTGTTAAGCTTCTTGAGTACATCACTGCCATGCAATTTGTTTTCATGTTTGGTGGCTGTAACATGTTCATTTTGTTGCATTTAGTAGCCTACTTGCTGTAAAACGCAGATCGGTTCGTTTAGTAAATCGCTTGCCATTTCTAAACCGTAGCTCCGATTGCCATGATCTTTATATCGTTTTCAGGGGATTTCTTCCCCTCTATCCAGTGGCACACTTGGTTTTCCAAGTTGAGGTCAGGTTCATGTATTTCCTGTTACATCTTGCATTTTTCATCCCGCATCGCATCCCGCATAGCATATCATCTTTGCATATTATTGGTTGCCCTTGCACGTGGTTGATTGTATCCTTGTTGCTTGTTTGTGTTGTTGGGTAGAGCCGGGAGACGAGTTCGCTAACGAGGAGCCCGTTGAGTTTGCTTTTGAGGATCCAGTCAATTCTGACAACTGTGCAGGCAAGATGATCACACCCTTGAAATCACTACTATCTTTGCTATGCTAGTTTGCTCGCTCTTTTGCTTTGCCAATGCTACGATGCCTACCACTTGCTTGTCAGCCTCCCAATTGCCATGATTGAGCCTCTAACCCACCTTTGTCCTAGCAAATCATTGATTGGCTATATTACCGCTTTGCTCAAGCCCCTTCTTATAGCGTTGCTAGTTGCAGGTGAAGATTGGAGCCGTTCCTTGTTGGGACACTTATTTACTTGTTGGGATATCATTATATTGCTATGTTATCTTTACTTATCTATATACTTGGTAAAGGGTGGAAGGCTCGGCCTCTCGCCTAGTGTTTTGTTCCACTCTTGCCGCCCTAGTTTTCCGTCATATCGGTGTTATGTTCCCGGATTGTTGCGTCCCTTACGCGGTTGGGCTATAATGGGAACCCCTTGATAGTTTGCCTTGATTAAAGCTTGTCCAGCAATGCCCAACATTGGTTTTACCATTTGCCACCTACCCCTTTTTCCTTGGGTTTCCGGAGCCCGAGGGTCATCTTTATTTTTAGCCCCCCACGGGCCAGTGCTCCTCTGAGTGTTGGTCCGAACTAGAGTCCTGTGCAGCGCCCCCTCGGGGAAACTCGAGGTTTGGTTTTAGTTGTATGGAGAGCTCATCTGAGTGTGCCCTGAGAACGAGATATGTGCAGCTCCTATCGGGATTTGTCGGCACATTCGGGCGGTGTTGCTGGTCTTGTTTTAACCTGTCGAATCATCTTGTTGTACTGGGATACCGAGTCTGATCGGTGGGTCCTGGGTGGAGGTCTATTCCTTCGTTGACCGTGAGAGCTTGTTATGGGCTAAGTTGGGACCCCCTGCAGGGATTGATCTTTCGAAAGCCGTGCCCGCGGTTATGGGCAGATGGGAATTTGTTAATGTCCGGTTGTAGATAACTTGAACCTTAAATAATTAAAATGAATCAACTGCATGTGTTGCCGTGATGGCCTCTTCTCGGCGGAGTCCGGGAAGTGGACACGGCGTTGGAGTTATGCTTGCGTAGGCTGCTCTATTTAGTTTTCCGCTCGTGCTTTGCCTTCTCTTCTCGCTCTCCTTTGCGAATAGGTTAGTCACCATATATGCTAGTCGCTTGCTGCAGCTCCACTTACATTACCCCTTTCCTACCTATTAAGCTTAAATAGTCTTGATCGCGAGGGTGCGAGATTGCTGAGTCCTTTGCGGCTCACAGATTCCTATTACACCAGATGCAGGGACCGATGATACTCCTCCGGATGGCGCGCTCGAGCTGAAGTGGGAGTACGACGAGGACTCTCAGTGATACTATGTGTCTTTTCCTGATGATCAGTAGTGGTGCCTATTCGGGGTTAGATTCAGGGCCTAGTCGCTTGTTGGGGGTCTTTTCTATTTTGGCGCTGTAGTCGGGCCATGAGTGATTGTATGATGGATGTTATTTATGTACTTTGATGTGACGTGGCGAGTGTAAGCCAACTATTATATTATCCCCTTTATATTATATATGTACATGGGTTGTGTAATGATTCCCGACTTGCGACATTGCTTTCCATGCGCCTATGTCTCTAAGTCATGCCTCAACACGTGGGAGACATAGCCGCATCGAGGGCGTTACATAGGGGTGGGGGGCTTGCCCCCCAAGCAAGGGGCGCCCCCTCTAGGGTTTCCCCTCAACCCTAGCCGCATGGGCCCTAGGGGAGTGGCGCCCCAGCCCACTTTGGGCTGGGTCCCTTCCCACTTCAGCCCATGGGGCCCTCCGGGATAGGTGGCCCCACCCGGTGGACCCCCGGGACCCTTCCGGTGGTCCCGGTACAATACCGGTGACCCCGAAACTTGTCCCGATGGCCGAAATAGCACTTCCTATATATAATTCTTTACCTCCGGACCATTCCGGAACTCCTCGTGACGTCCGGGATCTCATCCGGGACTCCGAACAACATTCGGGTTACTGCATATACATATCTTCACAACCCTAGCGTCACCGAACCTTAAGTGTGTAGACCCTACGGGTTCGGGAGACATGTAGACATGACCGAGACGACTCTCCGGTCAATAACCAACAGAGGGATCTGGATACCCATGTTGGCTCCCACATGCTCCACGATGATCTCATCGGATGAACCACGATGTCGAGGATTCAATCAACCCCGTATGCAATTCCCTTTGTCAATCGATATATTACTTGCCCGAGATTCGATCGTCGGTATCCCAATACCTTATTCAATCTCGTTACCGGCAAGTCACTTTACTCGTACCGTAATGCATGATCCCGTGACTAGACACTTGGTCACTTTGAGCTCATTATGATGATGCATTACCGAGTGGGCCCAGTGATACCTCTCCGTCATACGGAGTGACAAATCCCAGTCTTGATCCGTGTCAACCCAACAGACACTTTCGGAGATACCCGTAGTCTACCTTTATAGTCACCCAGTTACGTTGTGATGTTTGGTACACCCAAAGCACTCCTACGGTATCCGGGAGTTACACGATCTCATGGTCTAAGGACAAGATACTTGACATTGGAAAAACTCTAGCTAACGAACTATACGATCTTTATGCTATGTTTAGGATTGGGTCTTGTCCATCACATCATTCTCCTAATGATGTGATCTCGTTATCAATGACATCCTATGTCCATAGCCAGGAAACCATGACTATCTGTTGATTAACGAGCTAGTCAACTAGAGGCTTACTAGGGACATGTTGGTGTCTGTTATTCACACATGTATTACGATTTCCGGATAACACAATTATAGCATGAATAAAGACAATTATCATGAACAAGGAAATATAATAATAATGCTTTTATTATTGCCTCTAGGGCATATTTCCAACAGTCTCCCACTTGCACTAGAGTCAATAATCTAGTTACATTGTGATGAATCGAACACCATGGAATTCTGGTGTTGATCATGTTTTGCCCTAGGGAGAGGTTTAGTCAACGGATCTGCTACATTCAGGTCCGTATGTACTTTACAAATCTCTATGTCTCCATCTGGAACATTTTCATGAATGGAGTTGAAGCGACGCTTGATGTGCCTTGTCTTCTTGTGAAACCTAGGCTCCTTGGCAAGTGCAATAGCTCCAGTGTTGTCACAGAAGAGCTTGATCGGCCCCGACGCATTGGGTATGACTCCGAGGTCGGTGATGAACTCCTTCACCCAAATTGCTTCATGTGCTGCCTCCGAGGCTGCCATGTACTCCGCTTCACATGTAGATCCCGCCACGACGCTCTGCTTGCAACTGCACCAGCTTACTGCCCCACCATTCAAAATATACACGTATCCGGTTTGTGACTTAGAGTCATCCAGATCTGTGTCGAAGCTAGCGTCGACGTAACCCTTTACGACGAGCTCTTCATCACCTCCATAAACGAGAAACATTTCCTTAGTCCTTTTCAGGTACTTCAGGATATTCTTGACCGCTGTCCAGTGTTCCTTGCCGGGATTACTTTGGTACCTTCCTACCAAACTTACGGTAAGGTTTACATCAGGTCTGGTACACAGCATGGCATACATAATAGAACCTATGGCTGAGGCATAGGGGATGACACTCATCTCTTCTATTTCTTCTGCCGTGGTCGGACTTTGAGCCGAGCTCAATTTCATACCTTGTAACACAGGCAAGAACCCCTTCTTAGATTGATCCATATTGAACTTCTTCAATATCTTCTCAAGGTATGTGCTTTGTGAAAGACCTATGAGGCGTCTTGATCTATCTCTATAGATCTTGATGCCTAATATATAAGCAGCTTCTCCAAGGTCCTTCATTGAAAAACTCTTATTCAAGTAGGCCTTGATGCTGTCCAAGAGTTCTATATCATTTCCCATCAAAAGTATGTCATCTACATATAATATGAGAAATGCTACAGAGCTCCCACTCACTTTCTTGTAAACGCAGGCTTCTCCATAAGTCTGCGTAAACCCAAACGCTTTGATCATCTCATCAAAGCGAATGTTCCAACTCCGAGATGCTTGCACCAGCCCATAAATCGAGCGTTGGAGCTTGCACACCTTGTCAGCATTCTTAGGATCGACAAAACCTTCCAGCTGCATCATATACAATTCTTCCTTAAGGAAACCATTAAGGAATGTCGTTTTGACGTCCATTTGCCATATTTCATAATCGTAAAACGCGGCAATTGCTAACATGATTCGGACGGACTTTAGCTTCGCTACCGGTGAGAAAGTCTCATCGTAGTCAACCCCTTGAACTTGTCGATAACCCTTAGCGACAAGCCGAGCTTTATATATGGTCACATTACCATCCGCGTGTGTCTTCTTCTTAAAGATCCATTTATTTTCTATTGCTCGCCGTTCAACGAGCAAGTCAGTCAAAGTCCATGCTTTGTTTTCATACATGGATCTATCTCGGATTTCATGGCTTCTAGCCATTTGTCAGAATCCGGGCCCGCCATCGCTTCTTCATAGTTCGAAGGTTCACCGTTGTCTAACAACATGATTTCCAAGACAGGGTTGCCGTACCATTCTGGTGCGGAACGTGTCCTTGTGGACCTTCGAATTTCAGTAGGAGCTTGATCAGAAGTATCTTGATCATTATCATTAACTTCCTCTCTAGTCGGTGCTGGCACCTCAGGAACATTTTCTTGAGTTGCGCCATTTTCCGGTTCAAGAGGTAATACTTCATCAAGTTCTACTTTGCTCCCACTTACTTCTTTCGAGAGAAACTCCTTCTCTAGAAAGGATCCATTCTTGGCAACAAAGACCTTGCCTTCAGATCTAAGGTAGAAGGTATACCCAATAGTTTCTTTTGGGTATCCTATGAAGACGCATTTTTCCGACTTGGGTTCGAGCTTTTCAGGTTGAAGTTTCTTGACATAAGCATCGCATCCCCAAACTTTTAGAAACGACAGCTTAGGTTTCTTCCCAAACCATAATTCATACGGTGTCGTCTCAACGGATTTCGACGGAGCCCTATTTAAAGTGAATGCGGCAGTCTCTAAAGCATAGCCCCAAAAAGATAGCGGTAAATCGGTAAGAGACATCATAGATCGCACCATATCTAATAGAGTGCGATTACGATGTTCGGACACACCGTTACGCTGAGGTGTTCCAGGCGGCGTGAGTTGTGAAACTATTCCACATTTTCTTAAGTGTGTGCCAAATTCATGACTCAAGTATTCTCCTCCACGATCTGATCGTAGAAACTTGATTTTCCTGTCACGTTGATTCTCAACCTCACTCTGAAATTCCTTGAACTTTTCAAAGGTTTCAGACTTGTGTTTCATTAAGTAGATATACCCATATCTACTCAAGTCATCAGTGAGGGTGAGAACATAACGATAGCCGCCGCGAGCCTCAACACTCATTGGACCGCACACATCAGTATGTATGATTTTCAATAAGTTGATTGCTCGCTCCATTGTTCCTGAGAACGGAGTCTTGGTCATTTTACCCATGAGGCATGGCTCGCACGTGTCAAATGATTCATAATCAAGAGACTCTAAAAGTCCATCTGCATGGAGCTTCTTCATGCGTTTGACACCTATGTGACCAAGGCGGCAGTGCCACAAGTATGTGGGACTATCATTATCAACTTTACATCTTTTGGTACTCACATTATGAACATGTGTAGCATTATGTTCGAGATTCATAAAGAATAAACCATTCACCATAGGAGCATGACCATAAAACATATCTCTCATATAAATAGAACAACCATTATTCTCGGATTTAAATGAGTAGCCATCTCGAATTAAACGAGATCCTGATACAATGTTCATGCTCAAAGCTGGCACTAAATAACAATTATTAAGGTTTAAAACTAATCCCGAAGGTAAATATAGAGGTAGCGTGCCGACGGCGATCACATTGACCTTGGAACCATTCCCGACGCGCATCGTCACCTAGCTCTGATACCACTGTTGGGGAACGTTGCAGAAAACAAAAATTTTCCTACGGTTTCACCAAGATCCATCTATGAGTTCATCTAGCAACGAGTCATCGGATGCATCTACATACCTTTGTAGATCGCGAGCGGAAGCGTTCAAAGAACGGGGATGAAGTAGTCGAACACGACGTGATCCAAATCACCGATGACCAAGCGCCGAACGGACGGCACCTCCGCGTTCAACACACGTACGGAGCGGATGATGTCTCCTCCTTCTTGATCCAGCAAGGGGGAAGGAGAGGTTGATGAAGATCCAGCAGCACGACAGCGTGGTGGTGGATGCAGGGCGTCACAGTAGCAGGGCTCCGCCTATACTACGAGAGAGAGATGTAACGGGGAGAGAGGGAGGCACTAAGGGCTGGTGTGTCAAGTCCCTCCTCTCCCCCCACTATATATAGGGGTGCCTAGGGGGGCGCCGGCCCTAGGAGATGGGATCTCCTAGGGGGGCGGCCTAGGGGTGGGGGGCTTGCCCCCCAAGCAAGGGGCGCCCCCTCTAGGGTTTCCCCTCAACCCTAGCCGCATGGGCCCTAGGGGAGTGGCGCCCAGCCCACTTTGGGCTGGGTCCCTTCCCACTTCAGCCCATGGGGCCCTCCGGGATAGGTGGCCCCACCCGGTGGACCCCCGGGACCCTTCCGGTGGTCCCGGTACAATACCGGTGACCCCGAAACTTGTCCCGATGGCCGAAATAGCACTTCCTATATATAATTCTTTACCTCTGGACCATTCTGGAACTCCTCGTGACGTCCGGGATCTCATCCGGGACTCCGAACAACATTCGGGTTACTGCATATACATATCTTCACAACCCTAGCGTCACCGAACCTTAAGTGTGTAGACCC
Source organism: Triticum monococcum (assembly GCA_034509565.1). Classification (NCBI taxonomy): domain Eukaryota; kingdom Viridiplantae; phylum Streptophyta; class Magnoliopsida; order Poales; family Poaceae; genus Triticum; species Triticum monococcum. The sequence continues at coordinate 594,725,158 of CM067846.1, forward strand.
TACGGGTTCGGGAGACATGTAGACATGACCGAGACGACTCTCCGGTCAATAACCAACAGAGGGATCTGGATACCCATGTTGGCTCCCACATGCTCCACGATGATCTCATCGGATGAACCACGATGTCGAGGATTCAATCAACCCCGTATGCAATTCCCTTTGTCAATCGATATATTACTTGCCCGAGATTCGATCGTCGGTATCCCAATACCTTGTTCAATCTCGTTACCGGCAAGTCACTTTACTCGTACCGTAATGCATGATCCCGTGACCAGACACTTGGTCACTTTGAGCTCATTATGATGATGCATTACCGAGTGGGCCCAGTGATACCTCTCCGTCATACGGAGTGACAAATCCCAGTCTTGATCCGTGTCAACCCAACAGACACTTTCGGAGATACCCGTAGTCTACCTTTATACTCACCCAGTTACGTTGTGATGTTTGGTACACCCAAAGCACTCCTACGATATCCGGGAGTTACACGATCTCATGGTCTAAGGAAAAGATACTTGACATTGGAAAAACTCTAGCAAATGAACTATACGATCTTTATGCTATGTTTAGGATTGGGTCTTGTCCATCACATCATTCTCCTAATGATGTGATCTCGTTATCAATGACATCCTATGTCCATAGCCAGGAAACCATGACTATCTGTTGATTAACGAGCTAGTCAACTAGAGGCTTACTAGGGACATGTTGGTGTCTGTTATTCACACATGTATTACGATTTCCGGATAACACAATTATAGCATGAATAAAGACAATTATCATGAACAAGGAAATATAATAATAATGCTTTTATAATTGCCTCTAGGGCATATTTCCAACAATTGCTTGCGTGTCATGCATTGCATATCATGTCATCATGTGCATTTCATATGCATACATGTTTGTCTCATGCATCCGAGCATTTTCCCCGTTGTCCGTTTTGCATTCCGGCGCTCCTATCTCCTCCGGTGGTCATTTCTACCTTCTTCTCGTGTGTGGGGGTTAACCATTTCCGGATTGGACCGAGACTTGCCAAGCGGCCTTGGTTTACTACTGGTAGACCGCCTATCAAGTTTCGTACCATTTGGACTTCGTTTGTTACTCCAACGGTTATACGAGGGACCGAGAAGGCCTCGTGTGTGGTGCAGCCCAACACCCTTCCAAAGTGGCCCAAAACCCACCTAAACCTCTTCCATCATCTCGGTCGTTCGATCACGATAGCGTGGCCGAAAACCGCACCTCATTTGGACTCTCCTAGCTCCCTCTATGCCTATTTAAAGACACCCCGAAAATCTCCTTCTCCTTCCCCGAAACCCTAAATCTACTCGCGCCGCGCCGGACACGTCCGATTCCGGCTGGACGCATCGCCGCCGCCCTCTCCCGTTGCGCCACGTGGCAGGCTCCGCCGCCCCCGCGCCACCGGCCAGCGAGGCCCGCGCCTGGCCCGCGGGGCCCGTTCCCTCGCGCCGCCGCCTGAGGCGACCGTCGCCCGCCTCTCCGAGCGCCGCCGCCGCTGGGATGCTCCGCCGCCCATCGGAGTTCGCCGCCTCGCCGGTGCGGCTCCGCGCCGCCGCGCCGTTCGGCCGCCGCCACCGTTCGCCTCGACGCACCACCGCCCCACCCCCTCGGAGGAGCTCCGCCGCCGCCCGCTGCCAGATCCGGCCACGGGAACCCCGAGCCCGGCCGGATCCGCCGCCCCGCCGGCGACGACCTCGCCGGAGCCGCCATCTCCATCACTCGGGCCCTCCTCGGCCTCGGCCCGACCCGATCCGCTCCGCCTTCGTCCAACCCGATCCACTCCGAAATTGCCAGATCCATATGCCCATGTTCATCATGTTGTATCTCCGCATCCGTAGCTCCGTTTTGGGCATATAGCATATCAAAATGTTCGTCTCAGAGAGTACATCATTTCATCTCATTGCATCATTTTCATTTGAGTTCATCTTGATGCCCGAAATGCTGTTGGAAGAGTGCTAGTTGAGATAATTGTCAGAGTTGCTGCTCCATTTAGATATTTGTCATTTTTGCCATGATTATTGTGTGCATGATATGCCCTTGAGCTCTACATATGTTTTGTTAAGGGTTTTGCCATCTTTCTAGAGGTGCAACCCATGTATTTTTGTGATGTGTGTGGTGACTAGCATAAGCCTGCAAAGTGAGGCACTTGGTAATGCTGATTTCAGGGACTTGGCATTAACACCAAGTCCTTGACCTGTTTATCTCATATTGCCATATGTTCATGTTGTTTCCTAGTGATCCGTGCCTCTTTTGAGGATGATCAGTAAGGATGTTTTGTTAATCTTGTAGTGCTCTATCCATCCATGTCTTTGTTTGCAATTATGGAGCACCCTAGCTTGAGTCAATCGAGCTCTACTTTTGTCATTTCGTGAATCTGGGCAGATTGTTTACTTGTTAGCGATTTTGCCGAGGATGTTGTAGTTGATCCGTGCATGCCATGTTTTTGTTCTTGCCATGTCTAGCTTGTATTTTGTGTATTATTGATATGTGTATGCTTAGATTGTCATGACTTGCTCTGTAGTGAGTGCATCGAGCTCATAAACATGCCTACCTGATATCTGTTTTCAGCATGCTCCAGTTTCCACTAAGTACGGGAACTGATTATGTTTTTTGCCATGTTCACATGCTTGCAAATGTATTTTTTGATCCCTTTTGGCTCAAGGTCACTAAGGGACTTTTGTTAAGCTCTTTGAGTAGCTCCATGCCATGCTTTACTTTGCCATGTTCAGGTCCTGTAGCATATTGTTTTCTTGCTCCAAAGAGTGCTATCTGATCTGAAATTCCAGACAAGTGTTAATTTCACTAAGTCTGAGATCTGTTTACCGTTTGCACTTTTGCCATGCTTGTTTGAACCTGTTAATGGATGAATTGGCCGTAGCTCAATGTTCATCTTTTGTTAAGCATCATGAATGGATCCCTGCCATGTATTTTGATGCCATGTTTGGGTGCTGTAGCATGTCCATCTTGTTGCATTTAGAAGGCTACTTGCTGTTTATCGCAGACCGGTGCCATATTTGAATTGCTTGCCATTTCCCAACCGTAACTCCGATTCCGGTGATCTTTATATCGTTTTCAAGCGATTTCATCTGATCTTTCCAGTGGCACACTTGGATTTCCAAGTTGAGGCCAGGTTCAAGCATTCCTTTGCAAATCATGCATATGCATCGCATACCGCATCCCGCATATCATACCATGTTCATGTGTTGGTTGTTTACTTTGTTGTGTGCTTCTTTTACGGTGTTTGCTTCTTCGGGTTGGTTCCGATAACGTCACGTTTGTGAGGATCCGTTCGACTACGTCCGTTTGTCTTCTTCATGGACTCGTTCTTCTTCCTTGCGGGATTTCAAGCAAGATGATCATACCCTTGAAATCACTTCTATCTTTGCTTGCTAGATGCTCGCCTTTTGCTATGCCTATGCTGCGATACCTACCACTTGCTTTTCATGCCACCCATATTGTTGAACCAAGCCTCTAACCCACCTTGTCCTAGCAAACCGTTGATTGGCTATGTTACCGCTTTGCTCAGCCCCTCTTATAGCGTTATTAGTTGCAGGTGAAGATTAAAGTTTGTTCCTTGTTGGAACATGGAGATGTTGTTCCTTGTTGGAACATGTTTACTTGTTGGGATATCACATTATATCTTATTTAATTAATGCATCTATATACTTGGTAAAGGGTGGAAGGCTCGGCCTTATGCCTGGTGTTTTGTTCCACTCTTGCCGCCCTAGTTTTCGTCATATCGGTCTTATGTTCCCGGATTTTGCGTTCCTTACGCGGTTGGGTTATAATGGGAACCCCTTGATAGTTCGCTTTGAATAAAACTCCTCCAGCAAGGCCCAACCTTGGTTTTACCATTTGCCACCTAGCCTTTTTCCCTTGGGAGTCGCGCATCCCGAGGGTCATCTTTATTTTAACCCCCCCCCCCCCCCCCCCGGGGGCCAGTGCTTGTCTAAGTGTTGGTCCGAACTAGAGTCCTTTGCAGCGCCACCTCGGGGAAACTTGAGGGTTGGTTTTAGTTGTACGGAGCGCTCATCCGGTGTTGCCCTGAGAACGAGATATGTGCAGCTCCTATCAGGATGTCGGTGCATCGGGCGGTCTTGCTGGACTTGTTTTACCATTGTCGAGGATGTCTTGAAGAACCGGGATACCGAGTCTGATCGGAATGTCTCGGGAGGAGGTCTATTCCTTCGTTGACCGTGAGAGCTTGTCATGGGCTAAGTTGGGATACCCCTGCAGGGATTTGAACTTTCGAAAGCCGTGCCCGCGGTTATGGGCAGATGGGAATTTGTTAACGTCCGGTTGTAGAAAACCTGAAGTTGACCTTAATTAAAATGCATCAACCGCGTGTGTAACTGTGATGGTCTCTTTCCGGCGGAGTCCGGGAAGTGAACACGGTGTTGGAGTTATGCTTGACGTAGGTTGTTCTAGGATCACTTCTTGATCATACTTCTATCGACCGTGCTTTGCCTTCTCTTCTCGCTCTCATTTGCGTATGTTAGCCACCATATATGCTAGTCGCTTGCTGCAGCTCCACCTCATACCTTTACCTTACCCATAAGCTTAAATAGTCTTGATCGCGAGGGTGCGAGATTGCTGAGTCCCCGTGGCTCACAGATACTTCCAAAACCATCTTGCAGGTGCCGATGAGTCCGTGCAGATGACGCAACCCAGCTCAGGAGGAGCTCGATGAAGATCTTGTCCTTTGTGTTGTTTCGTTCTAGTTGATCGGTAGTGGAGCCCAGTTGGGGTCGATCGGGGACCGTGTCGCTTTTGGGGTTCTTCTTTTATTTTGGTTCCGTAGTCGGACCTTGATTGTATCCGGATGATGTAATGCTTTATTCATGTAATTGTGTGAAGTGGCGATTGTAAGCCAGCTATGTATCTCTTTTCCCTTATGTATTACATGGGTTGTGTGAAGATTACCTCACTTGCGGCATTGCTTTCAATGCGGTTATGCCTCTAAGTCGTGCTTCGACATGTGGGAGATATAGCCGCATTGAGGGCGTTACACTCCTCTCTTCCACCACTTGGCCCATGAGGCCCATTACTTCTTCCTCGTATTCCCGTAACTCCCTGGTACCCCCGAAAATACCCGAATCACTCGGAACCTTTCCGATGTCCGAATATAGTCCTCCAATATATCAATCTTTACGTCTCGACCATTTAGAGACTCCTCGTCATGTCCCCGATCTCATCCGGGACTCCGAACTACCTTCGGTACATCAAATCACATAAAGTCATAATACAATCGTCACTGAAACTTTAAGCGTGCGGACCCTACGGGTTCGAGAACTATGTAGACATGACCGAGACATGTCTCCGGTCAATAACCAATAGCGAAACCCGGATGCTCATATTGGCTCCCACATATTCTACGAAGATCTTTATCGGTCAGACCGCATAACAACATATGTTGTTCCCTTTGTCATCGGTATGTTACTTGCCCGAGATTCGATCGTCGGTATCTCAATACCTAGTTCAATCTCGTTACCGGCAAGTCTCTTTACTCGTTCCGTAATACATCATCCCGCAACTAACTCATTAGTTGCAATGCTTGCAAGGCTTAAGTGATGTGCATTACCGAGAGGGCCCAGAGATACCTCTCCGACAATCGAAGTGACAAATCCTACTCTCGAAATACGCCAACCCAATAAGTACCTTCGGAGACACCTATAGAGCACCTTTATAATCACCCAGTTATGTTGTGACGTTTGGTAGCACACAAAGTGTTCCTCTGGTAAACGGGAGTTGCATAATCTCATAGTCATAGGAACATGTATAAGTCATGAAGAAAGCAATAGCAATAAACTAAACGATCAAGTGCTATGCTAACGGAATGGGTCAAGTCAATCACATCATTCTCCTAATGTTGTGATCCCGTTAATCAAATGACAACTCATGTCTATGGTTAGGAAACATAACCATCTTTGATCAACGAGCTAGTCAAGTAGAGGCATACTAGTGACACTCTATTTGTCTATGTATTCACACATGTATTATGTTCCAGGTTAATACAATTCTAGCATGAATAATAAACATTTATCATGATATAAGGAAATAAATAATAACTTTATTATTAACTCTAGGGCATATTTCCTTCAAAACCACATGTAGGTGAAGTAGAAGAAGTTGAGAAGGCAACATGGCCAGAGGTGGAGGGAGGACAATCATCCCCACAAATCTTGGATACACCATCTTTATCTTGAAGCTTTGTCCACAACTCATGAGCATCCCGGAACGACATGAGTTGAAATATAACTACATTGCAAATCGTCGAAAAGCACATTAGAAGCTTGAGCATTGAGATAAGAGTTTTTCTCATCCTCTAAGGATAAATCTTTGGGGATCCTTCGGAGGAGAAAAACCCATATCTACAATTCGCTCTAAATTAGGGTCCATGACCCTAAAGAGATTAAGCATGCGAATAACCCAAACATCAAAATTTGTGCCATCGAAACTAAGAGTGTCATAGAATCCTAATCCCCCAGTCGACATCTTTACTCTCTAGGCGGTTAAGCCTATCAAATAGATACGAGGCTCTGATACCAATTGAAAGATCGTGGATGTCGCCTAGAGGGGGGTGAATAGGCGCTTTAAAATAATTCGATTTAGGCTTGAACAAATGTGGAATACACCTAGCGGTTAATTTGTCAAGCACAAAACCTACAACAACTAGGCTCACCTATGTGCACCACCAACTTATGCTAAGCAAGATAAACTACTAGGTGATAGCAAGATATATGAAAAGAAACCATATGGGTATCACAAGGTAAAGTGCATAAGTAAAGGGCTCGGGTAAGAGATAACTGAGGCACGCGGAGACGATGATATATCCCGAAGTTCACACCCTTGCGGATGCTAATCTCCGTTTGGAGCGGTGTGGAGGCACAATGCTCCCCAAGAAGCCACTAGGGCCACCGTAATCTCCTCACGCCCTCGCACAATGCAAGATGCCGTGATTCCACTAAGGGACCCTTGAGGGCGGTCACCGAACCCGTACAAATGGCAACCCTTGGGGGCGGTCACCGAACCCGTACACTTTGGCAACCCTTGGGGCGGTCACCAAAACCCGTCAAATTGCTCGGGGCGATCTCCACAACCTAATTGGAGACCCTGACGCTTGCCCGGAGCTTTACACCATAATGATTGAGCTCCGAACACCACCAACCATCTAGGGCGCCCAAGCACCCAAGAGGAACAAGCTCAAGGGTACCAAGCACCCAAGAGTAATAAGCTTCTCAACTTGTAACTTCCACGTATCACCGTGGAGAACTCAAACCAATGCACCAAATGCAATGGCAAGGGCACACGGAGTGCCCAAGTCCTTCTCTCCCAAATCCCACCGAAGCAACTAATGCTAGGGAGGAAAATCAGAGGAAGAACAAGAAGGAGAACACCAAGAACTCCAAGATCTAGATCCAAGGGGTTCCCCTCACATAGAGGAGAAAGTGATTGATGGAAATGTGGATCTAGATCTCCTCTCTTTTTTCCCTCACAAACTAGCAAGAATCCATGGAGGGATTGAGAGTTAGCAAGATCGAAGAAGGTCAACAACGGGGGAAGAACACAAGCTCAAAGTATAAGGTTCAATGGGGAAGAAGACCCCCTTTTATAGGTCCCCACGAATCTGCCTGTTATGTGCAGAAAACTGAAGGACCGGTACAACCGGTGCACGAACCGGTACAACCGGTCAAAGCAGAGGAAAAACCAACCTGTAGGAAAAAGGCCTAAGCGGTACAACAGCCCGGGGAACCGGTAGTACCGGTTAAACTGAACTAACCGGTACAACCGGTCAACAACCACCCAAGAACCGCTCCAAAACAGAAACTAGTCCGGTTGTAGAGCGGTACATGGCTGGTACAACCTTCAGACCAATTCTGGAGTGGTACGACCACTCCAAACACCGGTTGTACCGGTCAACCGGTACAACCGCTCTAAGGGGCGGTACAACCTCTCTATGTAAAACAGGTAAGATCAAAACAGCCACAACTTTTGCATACGAGCTCCGAATTTGACCAAATCAAGTTTGTTGGAAAGCTAAAGACAAGAGAAAACACAATCTTGATAGAAATATCAAGAAATGGAAATTGAGAAAATACCCAAAATAAAATGGTGAGAACCCTTTCTCAATTAAGAACGGTAAAAAATCCAACACCGAAACACAAAAGAAGATGCATATGAAATTGGTTTTCGATGAACTCGAGCTTGTCATGAAGATGACCATAAGCTCCAAATATCACAAGGATAAGAACCAAACAAGAACCAAGAGAGATGATGCAAGGATGCAATGGTTTGAGCTCTCGACGAATGATACGATCAAGCTACTCACTAGAGAGCCCCCCTTGATAGTACGACAATCGATCCTACAACCCGGTCTCCCAACTACCACTATGAGACCGGTAAAATAGAAAACCTATCAAGGGCAAACCTTTGCCTTGCACATGGTCCACTTGAGCTAGATGATGATGATCTTGACTCCCTCAAGTTGGACCACCTTTGTTGATTGCATTGGCTCGATGAAGACTAGTTGATTGCTCCCCCATACTCCACTATGGGTGAGCCACTCTTCCGCACATCTTCATAAGTCCATTGCCACCACAATGGACTACAAGCTTCAAGCACTTGATCTCTTCGTGATGCTCCACTTGAACTTGCACACGACAATCTTGATGACGATCACCACTTGATGTCATCCTCTCCATGGGTTGTATGATATCTTATTCTTGACGCAAGTCCATGGACACATACCTAACCCCACATAGAACTCTCACATAGACCATGGGTTAGTACACAGAGCGTAATGGACAATGCTTACCATACCATGGGATCACTTGATCCCTCTCGGTACATCTTATACGATTTGTGAGTTGATCAACTTGATTCACTCTTGACTTAGTCTTGATCAACCTTGAATCTTTCCAACTCCCTTCATTTGGATGATGTCTTGAAGGTAAACATGAATGATCACACAATCTTCTTCTTCAAGACATGCTTGCAATAAGCTCAACACTCACACGACCAATCTTTGGATAATTCCTTAATGGCACCTTGGTCAACTCATAAACTCCTTGAAACCAACACATGGACTTCAAGAAAAGCCTATGGACAAATCCTTCAAATATAACTCAATACAACCATTAGTCCATAGAGAATGTCATTAATTACCAAAACCACACATGGGGGCACCTCATATCCTTTCACATTCCCACAAGTACACAATGGTTATCAAAATCGAATAAGCAAACTTGTAAATCCTATAAAACAATGGGGCGAAATTCAGAAACCTTACCATCCAAAGTTGCCAAATAAACTACAGTACAGATTGATGTATAGGATAAGTAAACATTAGATGCATGTCATAATTATGTTGAAGCGGGAGAACACGATGGTAAAATATTGCATGTTTGGGCAATAGGATAAGCATGCAATTCGGTACATGATATAAAGGAGAGGAGTCCAAGCACAAAATATATCCATATGGATGATGTATCTAATGACACAATACACCTACAAATGAAAAATATGCAGTGATAAGGTATGAGGTTTCTGAAATATTGATCTTAAAACCAACAAGTAGAAAGCCAGGAACCTGAAGTTTTGAAATACGAATTTGTCACCACATCTTTAAAAGAAGTAGGGGCAATGTTTTATCAAACACCCTGTAGAGTAACATAGCCCACTATAACAACTCGATAAAAGTTTAGCTGGGTCGGAAGATGATTCTACTGCAAAAACAACAAACAAAGCAAAGAAACTACCTTCATCCTTCCCTCTTTTGTGTGCATACATCAGAAAAAGGGAAATGCATGAAAGCAAGAGCTCCAACAAAATGGCACGAGCTAGTTCACAAAACCAGCGTTAGCAGACAAATCGACAAACTCCTCCATGCACGCAACAAGTTGCCAAGCACATACCACCAAATTCACCACCCAATGCGGACAAACCATGCATGCAAACTGAAAAAATGTTCAATGAGTGTAAGAGCACCAATAAGCATTAATTTGAGCTAGAAATAAAAAAGTTATCCATTATCAAAATTTATAACCTACAGAATTGGGCCATGAGGCAAACAAAAATAGGCATTGCTTTTTTGAGGAATGAACATCAATTTAGATGATCACTTATGAGATTATGTGATTTCTGAAATTTGATTCAACTGAGATTTCTATGATTTCCGCATGCCAAAATAATGCACAAGAGCTTGGAATTTTTTTGGCTACTATATGGTGTAATCCACTAACTTCACATAAATATATTTGATCTTAAAGATAAAATGGCTTAAAGTGTGAAGGGTTGTTACTCTGCAATAACATGGGCCATAGCAAGTCAAGCACACATGCTTTTACATTGAAATCCCTATCGGGAGATAAAATAATAATGTAATATTCTACCTCTTCCTGAGCACACAAAAAGTGCATCATTAACTCCTTTAGCAGCATCCAACAATTCCATGCACGCACTACACATAAATACTTTACCGGACCAATAAGAATAATATGTTTTAGGCATATCGATATCACAAAAAATCAATTGTATCACCGCGAGAATCTAGAATCCAGGCACATCCATTCCATACCTAGGGGCAGTGCACGCACAAAGCGAGCGGTGTCCAGTTTTGAAAATACTCCCTTCATTCCTTACTTTGTACTAAATCTGCAACACTTATTTTGGGCGGAGGTTATTTTGGGACGAAGAGAGTAGTACCTTTCTGTGTGAAGTTAATTATAAAAAGGGTAAATGCAACCTGTAAATAAGAAACCAATTTACTCCCTTTGTTCACTTTTATAAGTTCTTGAAGACATTTCAGACAATATGCAAAGCAACCTATTTTCAGTTGTCTGAAATGACTTATAAAAATGAACGGAGAGAGTACATTTTTTTTAACTTATTAGTAACCAATTTTACATTTTTATAAGGGCGTGTTGCCAATTTTACTTGCCGCGTGAATTCATTTCCGCGGCCTGCTTACACCCTGACCCGGCCTTCCGTCAGCCCATCCAAACTAGCTAACCCTCCTTAGGCCTGCAAAAGAGAAGCGACCCACGTACGATAACAGGCCCCGCCCGCCTCAGCTGCGCATTCTCCCCCAAAAGCGAATCACGGCCGTCCATACAAACCCTCACCAGCAAATCCCCACCATCAACTTCCACACAGAGGGATACATAACCGACCACGAGCGCCGCCCGCTAGGGTTTTCTCTCCCCTTCCTGGTCGCGCAGCTCACCCCGAACCCCCAGCCCCCCTCCCCGGCGCCGCCGCAGCAGCAAGATGGTGAAGGGACGCACCGGCCAGCGCGTGAGGCTCTACGTCCGCGGCACCATCCTCGGATACAAGAGGTGAGCAGCTCCCTCCGCCGCCGCGGCTCTGCTCCTTCTCCGTTTCTCCCTCGCGTGGGTCTCTGACTGAATCCGTGGGGCTTGGTCGGGCGCGTGCAGGTCCAAGTCGAACCAGTACGAGACGGCGTCGCTGGTGCAGATCGAGGGGGTGAACACCAGGGAGGACGTGGCCTGGTACGGCGGCAAGAGGATGGCCTACGTCTACAAGGCCAAGACCAAGAGCAACGGCACCCACTACCGCTGCATCTGGGGCAAGGTCTCCCGCCCCCACGGCAACACCGGCGTCGTCCGCGCCAAGTTCACCTCCAACCTGCCCGCCGAGGCCATGGTGAGTTGCTCGGCCGAACTTCTCCGGTTGTCTGTTTCGGTGCCATGCCCGCTGCTCTTTGATGCACTGACTTGTGTTGCATACTGACGGCGCTGTGGTGTTTGCTTTGCTCAGGGGAAAAAGGTCAGGATCTTCATGTACCCGAGCAGCATCTAAAAGGTTAGAATCGATCCGTTGCTGGTTATTTGTTTACCATCCAGAATGTGTTGTTGCCTGATGCACAATTTTCTAAATCGAACTGTCAGCTATTCATGATTCATCCATGTGTATTTAGTTTGGTCCGTCCGTCAGTAAAAATCTTATCACACACTTGTAGTATGTAATATGTGCTGGCATTCTCATCTTGAACAAATTGCATAGTGAAGTGGGAAAATGGGCACTATTTGTGTATACTGAATTTGGTCCCATATGTAAATTTGTGTATCATGCACAGATATTTCTGCTCTTGCAGCATCTTGCTGGACATGTGACTTCACCTTGATCAACTGAGGATTAGTCGCTTGGAACTTGCATAAAAAATAGCTGCATTAGTTAGCCTTTAGGCATTTGCAAGCACTATTGATACGTCATTTTTTACTTGCACTGAATAAGAGAGAGGGAAAGAATGATGGTAGGGATGAGTAATTTCTGGTTGTGTTTCTAGCACATGCTCGGGAATTTTAGTTTGATGATGTTCTGTTGCCGCAGTATCTTATTTTGTGCATAATTAATCATTTTTTACTTGCACTGAATAAGAGAGAGGGACAGAATGATGGTAGGGATGAGTAATTTCTGGGTGTGTTTCTCGTACATGCTCGAGAATTTTAGTTTGATGATAATCTGTTTCCCCAGTATCTTACTTTGTGCATAATTATGTTTCGAAATTCTTCATATAAATCTTGATTCAGAGCCTTCTGTGTGATCCACTAGTAATGTTATATGTCCCATTGAATGCAGGTTATTTTGAAGTCTGGAGGGTTTCGCTCGTCCCTTAGGTTTCATTTCGAGTCATGTAAGATGGATTCAGGCCGGGATAGCAAGTTGAACTGCTGTTTCCCTGTGAAGAACTGTAGTCTTCATGTTATCTTGAATGTGTGGGTCGCACATTATATGATGTTATATGTAGTTTGAACCTGATGCTGTGTTTTGCCCACTTTTTGCGTTCTATCCTTGCAATTTTAGCTATCAAATCTGATTCAGTGATGTTTTTACTCTTCTTTTATGAATGTTTGTATGCCCTTTTGATGATTGGTGGAAGAGTTTAACTTCTTTTGGCTGGGTACTGACCAGCGCAAGAACTTGTTTGATTGGGAAGATCAAAATGCCTCCGAGGAAATTGTTGAACGACCATGTCTGTTAGACTACCAAGGTTCATGTGCACTTTGTGCTTGTCCTCTCCCGGATCGTTAGCCTCTAGAATTGCATTTTCGGTTGATGTGGTCGTGTGTCCTTCCCGTGTTTTGAGGGTCCATCTTCCGAGCAAAGGTCCAATCACCAACAATTACCTTCCTGGGTTTCCAGTCGTATCTCAGTGTCGCCTGCCCACCCGAGCACAAAGACTCAATGGCCGATGATTTGAAGGAGGTCGTCATGAAGGCCACCAGCAACATGTATCGTCCCCATGTTTGTGCAAGCCAAGAAGGCTAAGGTCACCAGGAAAGCCAACACTCCTGCTCTCTCATCCGGCTTGTGTCTACTCTGGGTGGGCATGGGCACCAACCCAAGGTCCTTGCCATTCTCGATTTTTGTAGTGGCGCTCACCGACTATGAGAGGGTGGGGAAGGATTCAATGGTAGCATTTTCAATGACAGGTGCGAGGCCAACACCAACACAGAAAAGGACTAGCCCAAGACAAGCAAAACCAAAATAAAGGCAGCCATTTAAAACTACCCACCAACGGAAAAATAAAAATCTAATCCAATAAGTGAAAAACGGGTGCGGCGAAGCGCGTGTATCCCTCTAGTTCAGATTATAACCCACATGAACTACAGTGACTATCTGTCCGAACAAAACATCAAATGCTTCTTGGTGTCGGGCGCATGGTCTATGAGCGTCACACTTACGCAACATTCATGATGAATATTAACTCAAGTATGCAAAAGAGGATTTTATATCCACTCGACGTTCAACACCTAAACATACTAGGGTTCCTCCATATCCCCGAGAATTAGGGGCAGTACTTGGACACAGAAACGACACATCACAAGGATAACAATGTGAACATGGATGTATGATCAATGTAATACACGTACGTTTCCACCTAGTGCCTGATATTACAAAGAGATGAAAAGGGAATGGTGACGACTATGGCTGATGCCGGAGTCTCCTTGGTCGAGATGTTGGCATGACAGAGCCCTTCTATCGATCCCCCCTCGAATCCCTTCCGGAGCCTAGGGTTCTTAGTTCCAGTGAAGTTTCTCATGTCTTTTCAACTCTGATTTGTGTTGAATCCGTCATGGTGAAATAGTCGATCTAGGGAGGCGAAACCACCTGGTATGAGCGATGGTACAAGAGGTCGCGCTCATACCAGGCGTCGTCTTTCTCTCATGGGTGCCCTATTTTGGCTGGAAATTGCTCCTCAATCGCTTCTCTTTATGATAGGTTTCCATCGTGTGAAATAACATGATTTTCACCCATATAGCCGTGTTCTCCTCTTTAACGCTTGCTTCAGATCCTCTTGTTGGTTAAGACCATGGTAAAATCAATCAAAAGGGTGCGCGAACGATGTAAAAATTCCGACAATCCACAGATACAACATAAAAAACTAGAGGTAAAAACTAATGCAAATCTAGACTCATCAGGCGCGTAGAGAGGCCTCTCACGCTCCCCCAATTGAGAGGTCACGATCTCGCCAGTCGCCGAGGGAACGCCACTACTAGATTCATGCTCTCTATGCATGGATGCAACAAAGTCCAAGGGTCCAAGGGGCTCATGTCCCGCCTGAGCACGAGTCGCCACGAGGGGCCCTTCAAAGATCTCATTAGCCCCAATGGCTGCAATATGTTCCAAGTGAGGCCCATGCTCGTCGCAGAACACCATCACACTGTATGTGGCGACATTAGACAAGTGCTTTAGAGGAATCGTTCGAGGACCGAGAACCGAAACCCGAAGGGCGAGGGAAGGGAGGGGAAGTACCTGAATCAAGGTTGCAGAGTACAACTGTGGCCTTTTTTTGGGTTGCACGAGTAACATATGATAACCCACAAGTATAGGGGATCAATTGTAGCCTCTTTCGATAAGTAAGAGTGTCGAACCCAACGAGGAGCTAAAGGTAGAACAAATATTCCCTCAAGTTCTATCGACCACCGATACAACTCTACGCACGCTTGACGTTCGCTTCACCTAGAACAAGTATGAAACTAGAAGTACTTTGTAGGTGTTTTTGAGTAAGCTTGCAAGAAAGTAAAGAACACAAAAATAAAAGCTAGGGGCTGTTTAGATAAAGACACAACTAAATTAGTTTTAGTAGAGAGCTTTTGTCAACAAGAAAGTTATTTGTCCCTAGGAAATCGATAACTAGACCGGTAATCATTATTGCAATTTTATTTGAGGGAGAGGCATAAGCTAACATACTTTCTCTACTTGGATCATATGCACTTATGATTGGAACTCTAGCAAGCATCCGCAACTACTAAAGATTCATTAAGGTAAAACCCAACCATAGCATTAAAGTATCAAGTCCCCTTTATCCCATACGCAAACAACCTATTTACTCGGGTATGTGCTTCTGTCACTCACGCCACCCATCATAAGCAAATCATGAACATATTGCAAACCCTACAGCGGGAATCCCTCACGCTTGCGCGACATGGAGAGCACCATAGGACAGCACCAATAATAAAACATACAACTCAAACCAATCTTGATCATCAAATAGCCATTAGGACAAAACAGATCTACTCAAACATCATAGAATAGCCATACATCATTGGGAAATAATATATAGCGTTGAGCACCATGTTTAAGTAGAGATTACAGCGGGTAAGAGAGAGGTTACACTGCTGCATAGAGGGGGGAAGAGTTGGTGATGATGGCGGTGAAGTTGTTGGTGATGATGGCGGTGAAGTTGTTGGTGAAGATGGCGGTGATGATGATGGCCCCGGCAGCGCTCCGGCGCCACCGGAAGCAAGGGGAGAGGGGCCCCCTTCTTCTTCTTCTTCCTTGACCTCCTCCCTAGATGGGAGAAGGGTTTCCCCTCTGGTCCTTGGCTCCCATGGCATGGGAGGGGCGAGAGCCCCTCCGAGATTGGATCTATCTCTCTGTCTCTCTCTGTTTCTGCGTTCTCCTCTGGCTCTGTTTCACCGTTTCGTATATATATGGAGATCCGTAACTCCGATTGGCCTGAAACCATCGCCGTGATTTTTTTTCCGAATATTAGCTTTCTTGCAGCAAAAGAAGAGCGTCAACCGCCTTACGGTGGGCTCACGAGGGTAGGGGGCGCCCCCTGCCTCGTGACCACCTCGGGCACTGGTTCGCGTTGATTTTCCTTCCGAATTTTCCATATTTTTCAAAAATAAGCTCCGTCCGTTTTTATCCCGTTTGGACTTCGTTTGATATGGGTATTCTGCGAAACCAAAAACATGCAACAGACAGGAACTGGCACTGGGCACTGGATCAATATGTTAGTCCCAAAAATAATATAAAAAGTTACCAAAAAGTATATGAAAGTTGAATAATATTGGCATGGAACAATCAAAAATTATAGATACGACGGAGACGTATCAGCATCCCCAAGCTTAATTCCTGCTCGTCCTCGAGTAGGTAAATGAAGAAAAAATTGATGTGGAATGCTATCTAGCATAATCTTGATCATATGTCTAATCATGGCATGAATATTAAGACACGAGTGATTCAAAGCAATAATCTATCCTTTGACATAAAAATAATAATACTTCAAGCATACCAACCAAGCAATTATGTCTTATTGAAATAACATAGCCAAAGAAAGCTCATCCCTACAAAATCATATAGTCTAGTTATGCTCCATCTTCACCACACAAAGCATTCACATCATGCACAACCCCGATGACAAGCCAAGCAATTGTTTCATACTTTTGACGTTCTCAAACCTTTTCAACTTTCACGCAATACATGAGCGTGAGCCATGGACATAGCACTATAGGTGGAATAGAATATGATGGTGGGGGTTATGTGGAGAAGACAAAAAAGGAGAAAGTCTCACATCGACGCGGCTAATCAACGGGCTATGGAGATGCCCATCAATTGATGTCAATGTGAGAAGTAGGGATTGCCATGCAACGGATGCACTAGAGCTGTAAGTGTATGAAAGCTCAAACTGAAACTAAGCGGGTGTGCATCCAACTTGCTTGCTCATGAAGACCTAGGGCATTTGAGGAAGCCCATCGTTGGAATATACAAGGTAA
The DNA here is from genome assembly GCA_034509565.1 of Triticum monococcum. Taxonomy (NCBI): domain Eukaryota; kingdom Viridiplantae; phylum Streptophyta; class Magnoliopsida; order Poales; family Poaceae; genus Triticum; species Triticum monococcum. Next base: position 594,742,197 of record CM067846.1, read on the forward strand.
GTTCTATAATGAAAATTCCCATTAGTATATGAAAGTGATAACTCAAGAGACTCTCTATATGAAGAACATGGTGCTACTTTGAAGCACAAGTGTGGTAAAAGGATAGTAACATTGCCCCTTTTTTCTTTTTTCTTTTATTTTTTTGCGGGCTTCTTTGCCCCCCCCCCCTTTTTATCTAGGCTTCTTTGGCCTCTCTCTTTTTTGGGCAATGCTCTAATAATGATGATCATCACACTTTTATTTACTTACAACTCAATATTACAACTGGATACTAGAACAAAGATATGACTCTATATGAATGCCTCCGGCGGTGTACCGGGATGTGCAATGATCTAGCGTAGCAATGACATCAAAAAAACGGACAAGCCATGAAAACATCATGCTAGCTATCTTACGATCATGCAAAGCAATATGACAATAAATGCTCAAGTCATGTATATGATGATGATGGAAGTTGCATGACAATATATCTCGGAATGGCTATGGAAATGCCATAATAGGTAGGTATGGTGGCTGTTTTGAGGAAGATATAAGGAGGTTTATGTGTGATAGAGTGTATCGTATCACGGGGTTTGGATGCACCGACGAAGTTTGCACCAACTCTCGAGGTGAGAAAGGGCAATGCACGGTACCGAAGAGGCTAGCAATGATGGAAGGGTGAGAGTGTGTATAATCCATGGACTCAACATTAGTCATAAAGAACTCACATACTTATTGCAAAAATCTATTAGCCATCGAAACAAAGTACTACGCGCATGCTCCTAGGGGGGTAGATTGGTAGGAAAAGACCATCGCTCGTCCCCGACCGCCACTCATAAGGAAGACAATCAATAAACACCTCATGCTCCGACTTCGTTACATAACGGTTCACCATACATGCATGCTATGGGACTTGCAAACCTCAACACAAGTATTTCTCAATTTCACAATTACTCGACTCGCACGACTCTAGTATCACCATTTTTATATCGCAAAACTATTGCAAGGAATCAAACATATCATATTCAGTGATCTACAAGTTTATGTAGGATTTTATGACTAACCATGTGAATGACCAGTTCCTGTCATCTCTCTAAATAGATATAAGTGAAGCAAGAGAGTTTAATTCTTTCTACAAAAGATATGCCCGTGCTCTAACAAATATAAGTGAAGCAAAAGAGCATTCTGCAAATGGCGGTTGTCTAAGTAAAGAGAAACAGGCAATCCAAACTTCAAATAATATAAGTGAAGTACATGAAGCATTTTATAAAGCCATACTCAAAAAATATATGTGAAGTGCAGAGAGCATTCTATAACTCAACCAAGGACTATCTCATACTAGCATGGTGCATAAAAAGAAAAATAAAAACCGAAATGCAAAAGACGCTCCAAGACTTGCACATATCGCATGAACGAAACGAATCCGAAAACATATCTATATTTGTTGAAGAAAGAGGGGATGCCTCCCCAGCATCCCCAAGCTTAGACTCTTGAGTATCCTTGAATATTTACTTGGGGTGCCTCGGTCATCCCCAAGCTTGAGCTCTTGCCTCTCTTCCTTCTTCTCATATCGAGACCTTCTCAATCATCGAACACTTCATCCACACAAAATTTCAACGGAAAACTCAGTAAGATCCGTTAGTATAATAAAACAAATCACTACTCTAAGTACTATTGTAAAACAATTCATATTTTGTTTTTGCATTGTGTCTACTGTAATATAACTTTTTCATGGCTTAATCCTCTGATATAAATTGATAGTTTCATCAAAACAAGCAAACTATGCATCAAAAACAGAATCTGTCTAAAACAGAACAGTCTGTAATAATCTGAACATTCACCATACTTATGATACTAAAAAAATTCTACCAAAATTAGGAACAATAAAAAATTTGTATATTAAGACAGTGCAAAAAGAATCAGAACCATTTGATGTTCCAGCTAAAAATTTAAAATCGCACACTACAGGCAAAGTTTCTGTCCTGCATCGTACAGACCATCAAGCAAATGTAAACATTCTAAAGGCAAACCTTGGCACATTATTTTTATTTTTAAACCTTATAAAAGCACACAACAGAAATAAATGACTCTCTAAAACTTCCGGGTTGTCTCCCTGGCAGCTCTTTCTTTAAAGCCATTAAGCTAGGCATATAGTGCTCAAGTAGTGAATCCACCGGATCCCAAGGTATATCAAAGCCAATTTTAATTAGCAATGATTTGTAATTTAGTAGTGAGCACAAAGTAACATATATCATGTAATGACGAAGTCTAACTCTCTTCCTATGCATCGGCATGTCATAAAAGAACAATTCATGCACACCTAGTAAAGGCCAATGCATAGTATAAACAGTTTCTTGCCATTTTGTCATGTGGGAAACATAGAGAGGTGGAGATATAGTTCCTCTCTCATAATAACAAGTAGGAGCAGCAAGCACATGCATATTATATCTATTAAAATCATCATGTGTGGTAGTAAGAGGCAACCCATCAATATAATCCTTAATAAGGGCAAACTTCTCCGATATAGTGTAGTTTGGAGAATTCAAAAAGATAATAGGACTATCATGCGTGGGTGCAATAGCAACAATTTCATGTTTAACATAAGGAACTATAGCAAGTTCATCTCCATAAGCATAATTCATATTGGCATCTTGGCCACAAGCATAGCAAGAATCATCAAAAAGGGATATTTCAAGAGAATCAATGGGATCATAACAATCATCATAGCAATCATCCTTCGGTAAGCATGAAGGGGAATTAAACAATGTATGGGTTGAAGAGTTACTCTCATTAGAAGGTGGCCACGGGTGATCAATCCGCTCTTCCTCCTTTTGTTCTTCGCTCTCCTCATCATCTTTTTCATCCAATGAGCTCACAGTTTCATCAATTTCTTTTTCCATAGCTTCCTGCAAAATATTATTCTCTTCTTGGACAGCGGAGACTTTCTCAATAAATGCATTAATATAGTAATTGTATTCATAATTTTCATAGCAATATCTAAGTATAGCAAGATTTTCAGGCCTATAAATATCATCATCTAAAGCTTCATACTTTTCAAACAAAGATTCAATTTCATAAGCAGCCTTAAAAGCAACAAATTCTTCTATTTGTTCCACATCATAGTAATCATATATACCATTAGCATAAGAAGCTAAGGTTTCATTACCATTAAATTTGCATGAAAAGGGAAGGTGTGGAGCCTTCATCCTAGAGCAACAAGTAATATCACATCTCAAGCATAGTTGCCAAGCATACCAACGCAACATAATAAATTGGTCCCATAATAGTTTCCCTTTTTGTGTCAAGCGATAATCCCTACAGTATTCATGTTGATCGAACGTCTCCCATTATAAAGTTGAATGGGGTTTTCTCAGGATTATCAAAGTAGTACTTAATATCTTTCACATAATGAGAATCGAGGGTTTTAGGAGTTACCCCATCTCCATGAGTAGCGAGTACATCTAATTTTTTGGTATTTTCCATTCCATATCCATAATTAAAGATAGAGAACAACTTAGAACAGCAAATAAAAATTACTTAGTGATAAATCAAACAATCACACATGAGAATATTCACCCCACGCTATTGCTCCCCGGCAACGGCGCCAGAAAAAGGTCTTGATAACCCACAAGTATAGGGGATCAATTGTAGCCTCTTTCGATAAGTAAGAGTGTCGAACCCAACGAGGAGCTAAAGGTAGAACAAATATTCCCTCAAGTTCTATCAACCACCGATACAACTCTACGCACGCTTGACGTTCGCTTTACCTAGAACAAGTATGAAACTAGAAGTACTTTGTAGGTGTTTTTGAGTAAGCTTGCAAGAAAGTAAAGAACACGAAAATAAAAGCTAGGGGCTGTTTAGATAAAGACACAACTAAATTAGTTTTAGTAGAGAGCTTTTGTCAACAAGAAAGTTATTTGTCCCTAGGCAATCGATAACTAGACCGGTAATCATTATTGCAATTTTATTTGAGGGAGAGGCATAAGCTAACATACTTTCTCTACTGGGATCATATGCACTTATGATTGGAACTCTAGAAAGCATTGGCAACTACTAAAGATTCATTAAGGTAAAACCCAACCATAGCATTAAAGTATCAAGTCCCCTTTATCCCATACACAAACAACCTACTTACTCGGGTCTGTGCTTCTGTCACTCACGCAACCCACCATAAGCAAATCATGAACATATTGCAAACCCTACAACGGGAATCCCTCATGCTTGCGTGACACGGAGATCACCATAGGACATCACCAATAATAAAACATACAACTCAAACCAATCTTGATCATCAAATATCCATTAGGACAAAACAGATCTACTCAAACATCATAGGATAGCCATACATCATTGGGAAATAATATATAGCGTTGAGAACCATGTTTAAGTAGAGATTACAGCGGGTAAGAGAGAGGTTACACCACTGCATAGAGGGGGGAAGAGTTGGTGATGATGGCGGTGAAGTTGTTGGTGAAGATGGCGGTGATGATGATGGCCCCGGCAGCGCTCTGGCGCCACCGAAAGCAAAGGGGAGAGGGCCCCCTTCTTCTTCTTCTTCTTCTTCTTCTTCTTCTTCTTCTTCTTCTTCTTCTTCTTCTTCTTCTTCTTCTTCTTCTTCTTCTTCTTCTTCTTCTTCTTCTTCTTCTTCCTTGACCTCCTCCCTAGATGCGAGAAGGGTTTCCCCTATGGTCCTTGGCTCCCATGGCATGGGAGGGGCGAGAGCCCCTCCGAGATTGGATCTATCTCTCTGTCTCTCTCTGTTTCTGCGTTCTCCTCTGGCTCTGTTTCACCGTTTCGTATATATATGGAGATCCGTAACTCCGATTGGCCTAAAACCTTCGCCCTGATTTTTTTCTTCCGAATATTAGCTTTCTTGTGGCAAAAGAAGAGCGTCAACCGCCTTACGGTGGGCTCACGAGGGTAGGGGCGCGCCCTAAGGGGGGGCGCCCCCCTGCCTCGTGACCACTGCTACCTCTTGAGCTTGCGTTGGATTTCCCCGAAGAGGAAGGGATGATGCAGCAGAGTAGCGTAAGTATTTCCCTTAGTTTTTGAGAACCAAGGTATCAATCTAGTAGGAGGCCACGCTCAAGTCCCTTGTACCTGCACAAAACGATAGCTACTCGCAACCAACGCGATTAGGGGTTGTCAATCCCTTCACGGTCACTTATGAGAGTGAGATCTGATAGATATAATATTTTTGGTATTTTTGGTATAAAGATGCAAAGTGAAAAGTAAAAGGCAAAGTAAAAAAGAAAAACAAGATTAAAGTGAGGGAGATTGATATGATGAGAATAGACCTGGGGGCCATAGGTTTCACTAGTGGCTTCTCTCAAGAGCATAAGTATTCTACGGTGGGTGAACAAATTACTGTTGAGCAATTGATAGAATTGAGCATAGTTATGAGAATATCTAGGCATGATCATGTATATAGGCATCACGTCCGTGACAAGTAGACCGAAATGATTCTGCATCTACTACTATTACTCCACTCATTGACCGCTATCCAGCATGCATCTAGAGTATCTTTACTATTAAAGGAGAATCGAACGTCGTGATGATTCAACCTCGTTCCCTCCCTCGCATCCTTCGACCCCCCTCCGCTCCTATACCTGAAAAAAAGGATCTCCTCGCACGAAAAAAAAGAAAAAGAAAAAACAACCCATGTACGCACGTCGTCCCGCGACCACCCGTGTGCTTCCGTCCCCCCACCAACGATCTAGGCGACATACCGCCCTATCCAACCGCACCACCCTACGCCATGTCGCCGCTCCGCCGCGCTTCATCTTTATCAAGCCGCCGGGAGATGGGAAGCGGGCCCCTTCTCTGTTGATCAGGTTATACCGGAGGTTGCACAACAGTTCGGGAGGTCAAGGTTAACCATAGCCCAAGATCCCGGGCGACGATCAGGTGACCGGCCGGTGTGATGTCCATGTTCCCGTCGGCAAAGCCCCTCTGCGTGGTTGTCTTATGTGAGTCCTCTGCAAGGTCACCTCCAACGCAGATAAGCTCCCCAATCCCCACTCCGCCTCCTCTTATCTTCGCCAGGCACGCGGCGACCCGGCTGATCCGTCGTTGGCCAGCGACAGAGGTGTTCGACGAGTTCATCAGGAGACTGCGCATGGAGCACCACAATGTCTCCACCCCGTCGTTGCTCAACAACGACCTCGAGAGTCGATATGACCGGCTGGGGGTTTCCCGCTTGCCGTTGAGGCCTTCCGCGACTCAGTCCACAGCGCCGCCTGCTTTGGCCTGATCGGGAATTCGGGATAGAAGACGTACAACCACCCATAAGTTTCTCTTCCTTCTCCTCTCTTAACTTTTTGTAATGTCCCAAATCGTCTATTTCATCATCACCAAGATACAGCCATACATGAGAGCTTGCGAATGAGGAATTGGAGATACGACGAGGAAGCAGGGGGTGAGGTTCAAAGAACGAGGGAGAGAGAGTTCAGAGAGTTCAGAGAACGAGGGGGTGAGGTTCCCAGGACACACTAGCCAGCTCACAAAGCTCTCTCGCATGGATATTCTGAGCCAGGCGACTTATTCCCGCTGACACATGCGTAGGTGTGACAATTTTGTACGGTTCTCTTCTCGGTCTGATTCCTAATAGAGAATTCGAGTAAAAAACTCCAGCTTGATTTCTTAATTATGATATGCACTAATAATACAGATGCATATTCTCTTAAATTTTATACGGTTCTCTTCTTGGTCTGATTCCTAATACAAAACTTGTGCTGGATCTTGATTTATTGGTTATGACATGCACTATTATTTTTCGTCAGATTCTTCCAGCAACTTCTAATGGAGATGGGATAATAGTTCCAGGATAAAGAAGAGGTATGAGCATGGACTTCTAATACTTCTCTATAAGTTTGACATTTTTTGACACTTCCTGCAAAAAGAAAGTAAATCTGTCATTGTTGAGATGTAGTCCACGAGAAATTGTGCTTTTCAGTTCCTAAACATTGTGAGGGTTTTGCTTGATGTGTAACTGAAATCTGATAGTCTTGTTGTGTTTGTTACGCCATTCTGTATGTGGAATAGTCTTCTTGTTGTGATGAATAGGCGCAGGGGCGGCAATCGGAGGAGAGCGGGGCGGATGGGGTGGAGAACGACGAGGTCACACGGATGGATATAGCAGCACATCAGAGTTAACTTCATATTTCTCGCTGACAAATATTTTGCTTTTGCTTAGTATCCCACATCATGTTAGTGCTGCATCTATCTTATTTGTTTACTGAAACTAGGAGTAGTAGTACATCATAGTTGTTGCTGAAAATACTCCTACGACAGGTGATATTGCTTTGATCATAAATGAATTGCCGTGGAACTATATAATCTCGACGATTAGATGAAGATGATAAACATTGTCATTGTCTTGGTCGTTTGGATGATTTGGAAGGAGCGATACAACAGAGTTTTGAAGGAAAATCCTCCCGTATGGATCGCACGTCGAACAAATTAAGTGTGGTGCGCACAACTGGTGTAAGGTAGGGGCCAAATTTCTTGCACACTTGTTTGTTTAACATAACTGCTCTGTTCTTCTCAGCTTATCCCATTTTTCAGAACATGCTCTGGGAGTGTCAAGCATTTATTTTCAAGGTCGACAGTTCCTCGTCGAACGGTGGACCTTTTACCAAGTATGGGGTCGCTTCAGGCAAGAGGAATAAGTTTTCCTTCGCTGCTATCTTGGTCGCATGCTCCTTTCAGCAAGAACGTAACAACTTGATGTTTGAATGGTTCAAGGCTTATGCTTTGTGCTTTGTATCTCTCTGTCCGACAAGGTTTACGGTTTGTGTTTCGGCAATTACCTTCTTTTCCTATGTAGGTTGTGATGAGGTCGTTCTTTTATTTTGAGCTTTGTACTCTGAGATTAGATACTATTATTTCTTCTATAATGATCAAATGCACTTCTCTTGCATGGTTTCAAAAAAAATGCCTCCATTTAATATTCTTACAATTTTAATCATATATGAACTGCTAAGGAACCATACCACCTTTCTGTTTTACTGCTATGTTTTTACTAGCTATTTTACTTCAAGTAGTCGATTTATATTTATTTTCTGAAACAAGTAGATTTATATTTATGAGCATGCACTTGCAGCTCAGCAATTCATTCTCCATGAAGAATGACAAAAATGTTGCACCTTAATTAGGGTATTGTTTTCTATGTTTTTAGTTAAGATTTTTTAGCACATCTTTTCCTTGATATTCATATTCATATTTAAGGTCCATACCAGTGCACCGCCAACTATTGTTTTGACTAACTTTTGTTGGTGTGAACCAATCTCTTTGAATTTTGTCAGATAGTTTTGATCATAAATGAATTGTCGCAGAACTATATAATCTCCATGATTACAATGCCTCGATTTAATATTCTTACAGTTTTAATCATATGTGAACTGCTAAGGGACCATATGACCTTTTTGTTTGACTACTAAGATTTTTTACTACTAGCTACTTTATTTGCAATAGTCAATTTATATTGTGTTCTGAAACAAGTAGATTTTTATTTATCAGCATGCACTTTCAGTTCAGTAAACTGGAGTATGCATTAATTCATTCTCCATGAAGTAATGATGAAAATGTTGCACCTTAATGAGGTATTATTTTCTATTTTTTAGTACGTTTTGTACTACAAGAGGCACTAAACATAGGACTTGTAGTGTAACCGGATCTATACATGATTAAGTATATATACTCAAGTACCTACTGAGTCTCAGTTTTGTTTATTGCATAGACTTTGTGTGCATGCATACATAATTTTTTAGAACAATGACTATGTTGCATGTTGGTGTCCCTATGTTTCTATCCACAAGGCTATATATGTGCCTTATCATCAGAAATAAAATGAGTAATAGGGGCTGAGGAGCAGTGGCGGAGCCAGGATTCGAGTATAGGGGGGGCCGAATACATATATTAATTGATCTAATCTCGTTGGTAATTACTCATCGCTGCTACTAAAATTGTCGATCATTGGGGGGGGGGCAGGCCCCTGGCTCCGCCCCTGCTGAGGAGAATGTACATTTTGTAGCTAGCTGAGCACAATGGATAACAATACATCGTATGTATGGATTCTGAACTATGTAAAGACGAGGAGACAGAGTAATAACATGCCTTTTGTTACTTTGTTGTTCATCTTTAGAACTAGAGAGAGGGAAAGACAGAGTTGCTAGCCCATACTACTTGAGACTGAAGGTCATTTTTCTATATACTACCACATATGATGGCATGTAGTTCTTGTATATACATATACTTGAGATGTTATGGATAAAGTTGGAGCCATGAATCTAAGCTTAGCTTTTTTACTACTTTATTCCTTATTCTTTTTAGGGAACAATAATATAGCATGATGTAGTTCTTGTATATATATATACTTGAGATGTTCTTGAGCGGAGTATCCCTGGTCTTAAAACTTCTTGAGCCCCATAAACAGAAATGACAAAGTGATAGCGCTAATAAGGTGAATTCAAAGCTAGATTCATGGGGTGGTTGTTGCTTTTTCATTCTGAGTTGTGTTTCATTTACATTAAACTTTTCCCATTCCCTTCACCCCTGCCGAGACATTGGTTGATGTGAAGCCCAGAACAAATTCAATTGCACAATTATTCACATTAATGAGTGTGAGTTGCAGGGATGTTGCGATTGTCACATGTCCTCCTTGATTTAAGGCGTGCCCTTCACATGTAAGCATTTCTTGCACGAAACAACAAGAGCTCGCAACTATTCACTAGACTAGAAAGAAATGCATACATAAAAAGGAAGCTATTGCAAGTGCACAGATGAGGATGAGACAGAGAAGTAGCCAAGCCAGATCGTCATCATACTTTATCTTCTTGTATTTCAGGTGGCACTTAGGTGTGGGGGAATGGACATGGTGATTGCTAGGAAGGGAGTTGAGTGGGAGCAAGACATAGAACTTTGTGAACGAATTTAAATTCTGAAGGGAAAGGCATTTTGCAATACAGGGCCGGAAAACTTCACTCTAGGTTGTATATAAACAATCTAGCAACTAATATGCACTTAGTTTATTTTTTACATGTCTCTTTATGGTTCAAATTATGTTTAGTGGGCAAGCATATATCGACCAAATTATGTTCAGTTCTTATATTATTATCAGATTTTAGAATGACTTTGTCCATCTTTTAGTTTTCATCTTCCCAACTCAGTATTCTTTTGCTTCACTCCCTTTGATGAGTGAGTTACCACAATAAATTCAGGTTTGGAAAATACATGAACCTCTCGTTCGAATGGTCTGGTTAATCAAAAATATGAACTTCCATAGAAACATACACCAAGACATGAGCATTAGCTATCCGTACAAAAAGCAAATGACACACATCGTACACGCTAACATATCATGCCATATTGGAGTTTTCTGGAGTGAAGTAGAGTGACGACACTGAAGCTAGAGCAAAGGATTGGTTTGAGATAAAACAGGTTGAAGAAGGAGCAACATTTGTCTTGTTAATAGGGTATGGTGTCCCGTGGCAACGCACGGGCAGTCAACTAGTTAAGTTAAAAACAGAGTAACGCCTTAAGCAAGATGACATGATGTAGAGAGATAAATTCATGCAATATGAAATAAACCCCATCTTGTTATCCTCGATGGCAACGATACAATACGTGCCTTGCTGCCCCTTCTGTCACTAGGAAAGGACACCGCAAGATTGAACCCAAAGGTAAGCACTTCTCCCATGGCAAGAACTACCAATCTAGTTGGCCAAACCAAACGAATAATTCAAAGAGACTTGCAAACATAACCAATCATACATAAAAGAATTCAAAGAAAATTCAAATATTATTCATAGATAGACTTGATCATAAACCCACAATTCATCGGTCTCAACAAACACACCGCAAAAAGAAGAAGATTACATCGAATAGATCTCCACAAGAGAGGGGGAGAACTTTGTATTGAGATCCAAAAAGAGAGAAGAAGCCATTTAGCTACTAACTATGGACCCGAAGGTCTGAGGTAAACTACTCACACTTCATCAGAGAGGCTATGATGATGTAGAAGCCCTCCGTGATGACGGCCCTCTCCGGCGGAGCTCCGGAACAGGCCCCAAGATGGGATCTCGTGGATACAGAAAGTTGCGGCGGTGGAATTAGGTTTTTGGCTCCTGTTCTGATCGTTTGGGGGTATGTAGGTATATATAGGAGGAAGGAGTACGTCGGTGGAGCTCCGAGGGGCCCACGAGGCAGGGGACGCGCCCTGGGGGGGGCGCCCCCCACCCTCGTGACCGCCTCTCTGATGCCTTGGCGTAGGGTCCAAGTCTCCTGGATCACGTTCAGTGAGAAAATCACGTTCCCGAAGGTTTCATTCCGTTTGGACTCCGTTTGATATTCTGTTTCTCCGAAATACTGAAATAGGCAAAAAACTACAATTCTGGGCTGGGCCTCCGGTTAATAGGTTAGTCCCAAAAATAATATAAAAGTGGAAAATAAAGCCCAATATAGTCCAAAACAGTAGATAATATAGCATGGAGCAATCAAAAATTATAGATACGTTGGAGACGTATCAGGCATCCCCAAGCTTAATTCCTACTCGTCCTCGAGTAGGTAAATGATAAAAAGAGAATTTTTTTATGCGGAGTGCTACTTGGCATAATTTCAATGCAAATCTTCTTAATTGTGATATGAATATTCAGATTTGAAAGATTCAAGACAAAAGTTTATATTGACATAAAAATAATAATACTTCAAGCATACAAACAAAGCAGTTATGTCTTCTCAAAATATCATGGCCAAAGAAAGTTATCCCTACAAAATCATATTGTCTGGCTATGCCCTATCTTCACCACACAAAGTATTTAAATCATGCACAACCCAGATGACAAGCCAAGCAATTGTTTCATACTCTAACTTTTTCAAAACTTTTTCAATCTTCACGCAATACATGAGCGTGAGCCATGGATATAGCACTATAGGTGGAAGAGAATGGTGGTTGTGGAGAAGACAAAAAGGAGAAGATAGTCTTACATCAACTAGGCGTATCAACGGGCTATGGAGATGCCCATCAATAGATATCAATGTGAGTGAGTAGGGATTGCCATGCAACGGATGCACTAGAGCTATAAGTATATGAAAGCTCAAAAAGAAACTAAGTGGGTGTGCATCCAACTTGCTTGCTCATGAAGACCTAGGGCAATTTGAGGAAGCCCATCATTGGAATATACAAGCCAAGTTCTATAATGAAAGATTCCCACTAGTATATGAAAGTGATAACATGAGAGACTCTCTACTATGAAGATCATGGTGCTACTTTGAAGCACAAGTGTGGTAAAAGGATAGTAACATTGTCCCTTCTCTCTTTTTCTCTCATTTTTTTATTTGTGCCTTTTCTCTTTTTTTATGGCCTCTTATTTTTTTATTTGGGCTTCTTTGGCCTCTTTTATTTATTTTTCGTCCGGAATCTCATCCCGACTTATGGGGGAATCATAGTCTCCATCATTCTTTCCTCACTTGGGACAATGCTCTAAAAATGATCATCATCACACTTTTATTTTTATTACAACTCAACAATTACAACTCGATACTTAGAACAAAATATGACTCTATATGAATGCCTCCGGCGGTGTACCGGGATATGCAATATGACAATGATGAATGTGTCATGAACGGAATGGTGGAAAGTTGCATGGCAATATATCTCGGAATGGCTATGGAAATGCCATAGTGGGTAGGTATGGTGGCTGTTTTGAGGAAGGTATATGGTGGGTGTATGATACCGGCGAAAGGTGCGCGGTATTAGAGAGGCTAGCAAATGTGGAGGGTGAGAGTGCGTATAATCCATGGACTCAACATTAGTCATAAAGAACTCATATACTTATTGCAAAAATCTAGAAGTTATCAAAGCAAAGTATTATGCGCATGCTCCTAGGGGGATAGATTGGTAGGAAAAGACCATCGCTCGTCCCCGACCGCCACTCATAAGGAAGACAATCAATAAATAAATCATGCTCCGACTTCATCACATAACGGTTCACCATACGTGCATGCTACGGGAATCACAAACTTTAACACAAGTATTCTTTAAATTCACAACTACTCAACTAGCATGACTCTAATATTATCACCTCCATATCTCAAAACAATTATCATGCTTCAATCTTTTCTTAGTATTCAACACACTCAAAAGAAAGTTTCACAAATCTTGAATACCAAGCATATTATTATTAAGCAAATTACCATGCTATTAAGAGACTCTCAAAATAATTTAAGTGAAGCATGAGAGATCAATAGTTTCTTTAAAACAAATGCACCACCGTGCTCTAAAAGATCTAAGTGAAGCACATAGAGCAAAATTACAACGCTCAAAAGATATAAGTGAAGCACATAGAGCAAAACTACTTAGCTCAAAAAGATATAAGTGAAGCACATAGAGCAAAACTACATAGCTCAAAAAGATATAAGTGAAGCACATAGAGCAAAACTACATAGCTCAAAAGATATAAGTGAAGCACATAGAGTATTCTATCAAATTTTAATTCATGTATGGATCTATCAAATGGTGTGTACAGCAAGGATGATTGTGGCATACTAAATCACAAATACACAAATAATACAAGACGCTCCAAGCAAAACACATATCATGTTGGTGAATAAAAATATAGCTCCAAGTAAATTACCGATGGAAGTGGACGAAAGAGGGGATGCCTTCCGGGGCATCCCCAAGCTTTGACTTTTTGGTGTCCTTGGATTATCTTGGGGTGCCATGGGTATCCCCAAGCTTAGGCTCTTGCCACTCCTTGTTCCATAATCCATCACAAGAATTCACCCAAAACTTGAAAACTTCACAACACAAAACTTAAAGTAGAAAACTCGTGAGCTCCGTTAGCGAAAGAAAACAAAAGACCACTTCAAGGTGCTGTAATGAACTCATTATTTATTTATATTGGTGTTAAACCTACTGTATTCCAACTTCTCTATTGATTATAAACTATTTTACTAACCATAGATTCATTAAAATAAGCAAACAACACACGAAAAACAGAATCTGTCAAAAACAGAACAGTCTGTAGTAATCTGTAGCTAGCGCAAGATATGGAACCCCAAAAATTCTAAAATAAATTTCTGGACGTGATGAATTTATCTATTAATCATCTTAAAAAACAATTAACTAAATATCACTCTTCAAATAAAAATGACAGCAGTTCTCGTGAGCGCTAAAGTTTCTGTTTTTTACAGCAAGTTCAACAAGACTTTCCCCAAGTCTTCCCAACGGTTCTACTTGGAACAAACACACAAAAACACAACCAAAACAGAGGATAAATAATTTATTTATTACTAAACAGGAGCAAAAATCAAGGAATAAAAATAAAATTGGGTTGCCTCCCAACAAGCGCTATCGTTTAACGCCCCTAGCTAGGCATAAAAGAGAGGATAGATCTAGGTAGTGCCATCTTTAGTAGGCAATTCTTCGATGAGGCATCCATTTCCCTTAGGAATTTCTTTCTTTCTAGTGATTATTAAACTTTTAGGCACAAGATCGAAAAATTCATTTGTAGCAATTGGTTCCTTAATGATAGCAAAAAGATTGGGATGAATACTTATAGATTTAAGATCCGCGGTTTCCTTAGATGATTCACCCTTATTTTTAGGAACATACATAAGCTTGGCAATTTTAGTAGGAGGACTTGGAGTATTCTTTACGGAAGAAAAAGCGGTTCCCAAGTTTGTAATGATACCCTCAAGTTTATCAATTCTAGTAGAGTCTAAGTTCATCTTCTCATTAACTATGGGTTCCTTTTCCTTAATATTTTTCAAAGTCATTCCTACCTTAGATCCATATTGAGTAATTTGATTGTGGATCTTTTTATCTAGATTTTCAATTAATTCAATAGTAGCAACTTTATTTTCAATAATTTCAAGTCTTTGCATAACATGCTCCAAAGTTAACATGGTTCCATTAACCAAAAGAGGTGGTGAGCCAAATAAGTCTAACATAGCATTATAAGAATCAAAAGTATGGCTACCCAAGAAGTTCCCTCCGGTAATGGTATCGAGGATATATCTATACCAAGGATTAACACCTACATAAAAATTGCGGAGAAGAACTAAGGTAGATGGCTTCCTGCTAGATCTATTTTGAGCATTGCAAATTCTATACCAAGCATCTTTTAGATTTTCTCCCTCCCTTTGTTTAAAATTTAGAACTTCACTCTCGGGAGACAACGGAGAAGATATGAGACTAGCCATGACGACAAGCAAACAAACTAGCACATAAGCAAACGAAAAGGCAAGCGGAAAGGAGAGGGAGGATAGAGAGAGAGAGAGGGCGAATAAAACGGCAAGGGTGAAGTGGGGGATAGGAAAACAAGAGGCAAATGGCAAATAATGTAATGCGAGAGATAGGGATTGTGATGGGTACTTGGTATGTTGACTTTTGCGTAGACTCCCTGGCAACGGCGCCAGAAATGGCTCGTTGTCCGGAGTCAAATCTTGACTTGCACGAACCTCCCCGGCAACGGCGCCAGAAATCCTTCTTGCTACCTCTTGAGCTTGCGTTGGATTTCCCTGAAGAGGAAGGGATGATGCAGTAGAGTAGCGTAAGTATTTCCCTCAGTTTTTGAGAACCAATGTATCAATCCAGTAGGAGGCCACGCTCAAGTCCCTTGTACCTGCACAAAACGATAGCTACTCGCAACCAACGCGATTAGGGGTTGTCAATCCCTTCACAGTCACTTATGAGAGTGAGATCTGATAGATATAATATTTTTGGTATTTTTGGTATAAATATGCAAAGTGAAAAGTAAAATGCAAAATAAAAAGCAAAACAAGATTAAAGTGATGCAGATTGATATGATGAGAATAGACCCGGGGCCATAGGTTTCACTGGTGGCTTCTCTCAAGAGCATAAGTATTCTACGGTGGGTGA
This sequence comes from Triticum monococcum, assembly GCA_034509565.1. NCBI lineage: Eukaryota > Viridiplantae > Streptophyta > Magnoliopsida > Poales > Poaceae > Triticum > Triticum monococcum. Next base: position 594,758,062 of record CM067846.1, read on the forward strand.
ACAAATTACTGTTGAGCAATTGACAGAATTGAGCATAGTTATGAGAATATCTAGGCATGATCATGTATATAGGCATCACGTCCGTGACAAGTAGACCGAAACAATTCTGCATCTACTACTATTACTCCACTCATCGACCGCTATCCAGCATGCATCTAGAGTATTAAGTTAAAAATAGAATAACGCCTTAAGCAAGATGACATGATGTAGAGAGATAAATCTGAAGGAAATATGCCCTAGAGGCAATAATAAAGTTATTATTTATTTCCTTATATCATGATAAATGTTTATTATTCATGCTAGAATTGTATTAACCGGAAACATAATACATGTGTGAATACATAGATAAACAGAGTGTCACTAGTATGCCTCTACTTGACTAGCTCGTTAATCGAAGATGGTTATGTTTCCTAACCATGGAGTTGTTATTTGATTAACGGGATCACATCATTAGAAGAATGATGTGATTGACTTGACCCATTCCGTTAGCTTAGCACTCGATCGTTTAGTATGTTGCTATTGCTTTCTTCATGACTTATACATGTTCCTATGACTATGAGATTATGCAACTCCCGTTTTCCGGAGGAACACTTTGTGTGCTACCAAATGTCACAACGTAACTGGGTGATTATAAAGGAGCTCTACAGGTGTCTCCAAAGGTACATGTTGGGTTGGCGTATTTCGAGATTAGGATTTGTCACTCTCATTGTCGGAGAGGTATCTCTGGGCCCTCTCGGTAATGCACATCACATAAGCCTTGCAAGCATTGCAACTAATGAGTTAGTTGCTAAATGATGTATTACAGAACGAGTAAAGAGACTTGCCGGTAACGAGATTGAACTAGGTATTAAGATACCGACGATCGAATCTCGGGCAAGTAACATACCGATGACAAAGGGAACAACATATGTTGTTATACGGTCTGACCGATAAAGATCTTCGTAGAATATGTGGGAGCCAATATGAGCATCCAGGTTCCGCTATTGGTTATTGACCGGAGACGTGTCTCGGTCATGTCTACATTGTTCTCGAACCCGTAGGGTCCGCACGCTTAAGGTTTCGATGACAGTTATATTATGAGTTTATGAGTTTTGATGTACCGAAGGAGTTCGGAGTCCCGGATGTGATCGGGGACATGACGAGGAGTTTCGAAATGGTCGATACATAAAAATCGATATATTGGACGACTATACTCGGACATCGGAAAGGTTCCGAATGATTCGGGTATTTTCGGAGGTACCTGGGAGTTACGGGAATACGAGGAAGAGGCAATGGGCCTTAATGGGCCTTAGTGGAAAGGACTAGGAGGTGGCGTGCGCCCCTCCCAAGCCCAGTCCGAATTGGACAAGGGGTTTGGGGCGCGGCCCCTCTCTCCCTTCCTTCCCCTCTTCCCCCCTCTCCCCCCTTCTCCTAGTTGGACTAGGAAAGGAGGAAACCTACTCCAACTAGGAGTAGGAATCCTACTCCCTGGCGCGCCCCTCCTAGGGCCGGCCTTCTCCCCCCTTGCTCCTTTATATACGGGGGCAGGGGGCACCCCATAGACACACAAGTTGATCCACGTGATCATATTCTTAGCCGTGTGCGGTGCCCCCTTCCACCATAATCCTCGATAATATTGTAGCGGTGCTTAGGCGAAGCCCTGCGACGGTAGTATATCAAGATCGTCACCACGCCATCGTGCTGACGGAACTCTTCCCCGACACTTTGCTGGATCGGAGTCCGGAGATCATCATCGAGCTGAACGTGTGCTAGAACTCGGAGGTGCTGTAGTTTCGGTGCTTGATCGGTCGGGCCATGAAGACGTACGACTACATCAACCGCATTGTCATAACGCTTCCACTGTCGATCTACAAGGGTACGTAGATCACACTCTCCCCTCGTTGCTATGCATCACCATGATCTTGCGTGTGCGTAGGAATTTTTTTGAAATTACTATGTTCTCCAACAGTGGTATCAGAGCCAGGTTTTATGGTTTGATGTTGTATGCACAAGTAGAACACAAGTGAGTTATGGGCGATATAAGTCATACTGCTTACCAGCATGTCATACTTTGGTTCGGCGATATTGTTGGATGAAGTGGCCCGGACCGACATTACACGTACGCTTATGCAAGACTGGTTCTACCACCGTGCTTTGCACACAGGTGGCTGGCGGGTGTCAGTTTCTCCAACTTTAGTTGAATCGAGTGTGGCTACGCCCGGTCCTTGCGAAGGTTAAAACATCACCAACTTGACAAACTATCGTTGTGGTTTTGATGCGTAGGTAAGATTGGTTCTTGCTTAAGCCCATAGCAGCCACGCAAAACTTGCAACAACAAAGTAGAGGACGTCTAACTTGTTTTTGCAGGGCATGTTGTGATGTGATATGGTCAAGACGTGATGAGATATAAGTTGTTGTATGAGATGATCATGTTTTGTTGAAGTTATCAGCAACTGGCAAAATCCTTATGGTTGTCTCTCTATTGCATAAGATGCAAGCATCCAATAATTGCTTTACTTTATCGCTATGCGATAGCAATAGTTGCAAGAGCAATTGTTGGCGAGACGACCACGTGACGACACATTGATATAGATCAAGATGATGGAGATCATGGTGTCATGCCGGTGATGATATAGATCATGACAGTACTTTGGAGATGGAGGTCAAAGAAGCAAGATGATGATGGCCATATCATGTCACATATTTTGATTACATATGATGTTTATCTTTTATACATCTTATTTTTGCTTAATTTGATGGTAGCATTTTAAGATGATCTCTCACTAATTATCAAGAAGTGTTCTCCCTGAGTATGCACCGTTGCGAAAGTTCTTCGTGCTGAGACACCACGTGATGATCGGGTGTGATAGGCTCTACGTTCAAATACAACGGGTGCAAAACAGTTGCACACGCGGAATACTCAGGTTATACTTGACGAGCCAAGCATATACAGATATGGCCTCGGAACACGGAGACCGAAAGGTTGAGCATGAATCATATAGTAGATATGATCAACATAGTGATGTTCACCATTGAAAACTACTCCATCTCACGTGATGATCGGACATGGTTTAGTTGATTTGGATCACGTGATCACTTAGATGATTAGAGGGATGTCTATCTAAGTGGGAGTTCTTAAGTAATATGATTAAATTGAACTTAAATTTATCATGAACTTAGTCCTGGTAGTATTTTGCAAATTATGTTGTAGATCAATAGCTCGCATTGTTGCTTCCCTGTGTTTATTTTTATATGTTCCTAGAGAAAATTGTGTTGAAAGATGTTAGTAGCAATGATGCAGATTGGATCCATGATCTGAGGTTTATCCTCATTGCTGCACAGAAGAATTATGTCCTTGATGCACCGCTAGGTGACAGACCTATTGTAGGAGCAGATGCAGACGTTATGAACATTTGGCTAGCTCAATATGATGACTACTTGATAGTTTAGTGCACCATGCTTAACGGCTTAGAATCGGGACTTCAAAGACGTTTTGAACGTCATGGACCATATGAGATGTTCCAGGAGTTGAAGTTAATATTTCAAGCAAATACCTGAGTTGAGAGATATGAAGTCTCCAACAAGTTCTATAGCTAAAAGATGGAGGAGAATCGCTCAACTAGTGAGCATGTGCTCAGGTTGTCTGGGTACTACAATCGCTTGAATCAAGTGGGAGTTAATCTTCCAGATAAGATAGTGATTGACAGAATTCTCTAGTCACCATCACCAAGTTAGTAGAACTTCGTGATGAACTATAATATGCAAGGGATAACAGAAACAACTCCCAAGCTCTTCGTGATGCTGAAATCAACGAAGGTAGAAATCAAGAAAAACATCAAGTGTTGATGGTTGACAAGACCACTAGTTTCAAGAAAAGGGCAAAGGGAAGAAGGGGAACTTCAAGAAGAACGGCAAGCAAGTTGCTGCTCAAGTGAAGAAGCCCAAGTCTGATCCTAAGCCTGAGACTGAGTGCTTCTACTGCAAAGGGACTGGTCACTGGAAGTGGAACTGCCCCAAGTATTTGGCGGATAAGAAGGATGGCAAAGTGAACATAAGTATATTTGATATACATGTTATTGATGTGTACTTTACTAGTGTTTATAGCAACCCTTCAGTATTTGATACTAGTTCAGTTGCTAAGATTAGTAACTCGAAACGGGAGTTGCAGAATAAACAGAAACTAGTAAAGGGTGAGGTGACGATGTGTGTTGGAAGTAGTTCCAAGATTGATATGATCATCATCGCACACTCCCTATACTTTCGGGATTAGTGTTGAAACTAAATAAGTGTTATTTGGTGTTTGCGTTGAGCATGAATATGATTTGATCATGTTTATTGCAATACGGTTATTCATTAAAGTCAGAGAATAATTGTTGTTCTGTTTACATGAATAAAACCTTCGATGGTCATACACCCAATGAAAATAGTTCGTTGGATCTCGATCGTAGTGTTACACATATTCATAATATTGAAGCCAAAAGATGCAAAGTTAATAATGATAGTGCAACTTATTTGTGGCACTGCCGTTTAGGTCATATTGGTGTAAAGAGCATGAAGAAACTCCATGCTGATGGGCTTTTGGAATCACTTGAGTATGAATCAGTTGATGCTTGCGAACCATGCCTCATGGGCAAGATGACTAAGACTCCGTTCTCCGGAACAATGGAGCGAGCAACTGACTTATTGGAAATAATACATACTGATGTATGCGATCCGATGAGTGTTAAGGCTCGCGGCGGGTATCGTTATTTTCTGACCCTCACAGATGATTTGAGCAGATATGGGTATATCTACTTGATGAAACATAAGTCTGAAACATTTGAAAAGTTTGAAGAAATTCAGAGTGAAGTGGAAAATCATCGTGACAAGAAAATAAGGTTTCTACGATCTGATCGCGGACACAAATATTTGAGTTACGAGTTTGGTCTTCAATTAAAACAATGTGGAATAGTTTCACAAACTCATGCCACCTGGAACACCACAGCATAATGGTGTGTCCGAACGTCATAACCGTACTTTATTGGATATAGTACAACCTATGATGTTTCTTACCGATTTACCAATATCGTTTTGGGATGATGCATTAGAGACAACTGCATTCACGTTAAAAAGGGGCACCATCTAAGTCCGTTGAGACGGCACAATATGAACTATGGTTTGGAAAGAAACCAAAGTTGTCATTTCTTAAAGTTTGGGGTTGCGATGCTTATAAGAAAAAGTTTCATCATGATAAGCTCAAACCCAAATCGGAGAAATGTGTCTTCATAGGATACCCAAAGGTGACAGTTGGGTACACCTTCTATCACAGATCCAAAGGCAAGACATTCGTTGCTGAGAATGGATACTTTCTAGAGAAGGAGTTTCTCTCGAAAGAAGTGAGTGGGAGGAATGTAGAAAACTTGATAAGGTAATTGTACCTTCTCCCTTATTGGAAAGTAGTTCATCACAGAAATCTGTTCTTGTGACTACTACACCAATTAGTGAGGAAGCTAATGATGATGATCATGTAACTTCAGATCAAGTTACTACCGAATCTCGTAGGTAAACCAGAGTGAGATCCGCACCAGAGTGGTACGGTAATCCTGTTCTGGAAGTCATATTACTAGACCATGACGAACTTGTGAACTATGAGGAAGCGATGATGAGCCCAGATTCCGCGAAATGGTTTGAGGCCATGAAATCTGAGATATGATCCATGTATGAGAACAAAGTATGGACTTTGATTGACTTGCCCAATGATCGGCGAGCCATTGAGATTAAATGGATCTTCAAGAGGAAGATAGACGCTGATAGTAGTGTTACTATCTACAAAGCTAGAATTGTCGCAAAAGGTTTTCGACAAAGTTCAAGGTGTTAACTACGATGAGAGTTTCTCACTCGTATCTATGCTTAAGTCTGTACGAATCATGTTAGCAAATTGCCACATTTTAGGAAATCTGGCAAATGGATGTAAAGACTGCATTCCTGAATGGATTTCTGGAAGAAGAGTTGTATATGATGCAACCTGAAGGTTTTATTGACCCAAAGGATGCTAACAAAGTGTGTAAGCTCCGGCGATCCATCTATGGACTGGTGCAAGCATCTCGGAGTTGGAATATACGCTTTGATGAGTTGATCAAAGCATATAGTTTTATACAGACTTGCGGTAAAGCCTGTATTTATAAGAAAGTGAGTGGGAGCACTACAACATTTCTGATAAAGTATATGTGTATGATATATTGTTGATCAGAAATAATGTAGAATTATTCTACAAAGCATAAATGAGTGTTTGAAAGGATTTTGTCAAAGAAAACCTCGGTGAAGCTGCTTACATATTGAGCATCAAGATCTATAGAGATAGATCAAGACGCTTGATAAGTTTTTTTTTCAATGAGTACATACCTTGACAAGATTTTGAAGTAGTTCAAAATAGAACAGTCAAAGAAAGAATTCTTTCCTGTGTTACAAGGTGTGAAATTGAGTAAGACTCAAAGCCCGACCACGGCAGAAAATAGAATGAGAATGAAAGTCATTCCCTATGCCTTGGCCATAGGTTCTATAAAGTATGTCATGCTGTGTACCAGACCTATTGTATACCTTACACTAATTTCAGCAAGGGAGTACAATAGTGATCTAGGAGTAGATCACTGGACATCGGTCAAAAACTATCCTTAGTGGAATAAGGATATGTTTCTCGATTATGGAGGTGACAAAAGGTTCGTCGTAAAAGGGTTACGTCGATACAAGTTTTGGCACTGATCCGGATGACTCTTAGTCTTCATCTGGATACATATTGAAAGTGGGAGCAATTAGCTAAAGTAGCTCCGTGCAAAGCATTGTAGACATAGAAAATTGCAAAATACTTACGGATCTGAATATGGCAGACCCGTTGACTAAACTTCTCTCACAGGCAAAACATGATCACACCTTAGTACTCTTTGGGTGTTAATCACATAGCAATGTGAACTAGATTACTGACTCTAGTAAACCCTTTGGGTATAGGTCACATGGTGATGTGAACTATTAGTGTTGAATCACATGGCGATGTGAACTAGATTATTGACTCTAGTGCAAGTGGGAGACTGAAGGAAATATGCCCTAGAGGCAATAAAGTTATTATTTATTTCCTTATATCATGATAAATGTTTATTATTCATGCTAGAATTGTATTAACCGGAAACATAATACATGTGTGAATACACAGATAAACAGAGTGTCACTAGTATGCCTCTACTTGACTAGCTCGTTAATCGAAGATGGTTATGTTTCCTAACCATGAACAAAAGAGTTGTTATTTGATTAACGGGATCACATCATTAGAAGAATGATGTGATTGACTTGACCCATTCCGTTATCTTAGCACTCGATCGTTTAGTATGTTGCTATTGCTTTCTTCATGACTTATACATGTTCCTATGACTATGAGATTATGCAACTCCCGTTTGCCGGAGGAACAGTTTGTGTGCTACCAAACGTCACAACGTAACTCGGTGATTATAAAGGAGCTCTACAGGTGTCTCCAAAGGTACATGTCGGGTTGGCGTATTTCGAGATTAGGATTTGTCACTCCGATTGTCGGAGAGGTATCTCTGGGCCCTCTCGGTAATGCACATCACATAAGCCTTGCAAGCATTGCAACTAATGAGTTAGTTGCGAGATGATGTATTACAGAACGAGTAAAGAGACTTGCCGGTAACGAGATTGAACTAGGTATTAAGATACCGACGATCGAATCTCGGGCAAGTAACATACCGATGACAAAGGGAACAACGTATGTTGTTATGCGGTCTGACCGATAAAGATCTTCGTAGAATATGTGGGAGCCAATATGAGCATCCAGGTTCCGCTATTGGTTATTGACCAGAGACGTGTCTCGGTCATGTCTACATTGTTCTCGAACCCGTAGGGTCCGCACGCTTAAGGTTTCGATGATAGTTATATTATGAGTTTATGAGTTTTGATGTATCGAAGGAGTTCGGAGTCCTGGATGAGATCTGGGACAGGACGAGGAGTTTCGAAATGGTCGAGACGTAAAAATCGATATATTGGACGACTATATTCGGACATCGGAAAGGTTCCGAGTGATTCGGGTATTTTCGGAGGTACCGGGGAGTTACGGGAAGACGAGGAAGAAGCAATGGGCCTTAATGGGCCTTAGTGGAAAGGACCAGGAGGTGGCGCGCGCCCCTCCCAAGCCCAGTCCGAATTGGACAAGGGGTGTGGGGCGCGGCCCCTCTCTCCCTTCCTTCCCCTCTGAAGGAAATATGCCCTAGAGGCAATAATAAAGTTATTATTTATTTCCTTATTTCATGATAAATGTTTATTATTCATGCTAGAATTGTATTAACCGGAAACATAATACATGTGTGAATACATAGACAAACAGAGTGCCACTAGTATGCCTCTACTTGACTAACTCGTTAATCAAAGATGGTTATGTTTCCTAACCATGGACAAAGAGTTGTTATTTGATTAACGAGATCACATCATTAGGTGAATGATCTGATTGACATGACCCATTCCATTAGCTTAGCACCCGATCGTTTAGTATGTTGCTATTGCTTTCTTCATGACTTATACATGTTCCTATGACTATGAGATTATGCAACTCCCGTTTACCGGAGGAACACTTTGTGTGCTACCAAACGTCACAACGTAACTGGGTGATTATAAAGGAGCTCTACAGGTGTCTCCAAAGGTACATGTTGGGTTGGCGTATCTCGAGATTAGGATTTGTCACTCCGATTGTCGGAGAGGTATCTCTGGACCCTCTCGGTAATGCACATCACATAAGCCTTGCAAGCATTGCAACTAAAGAGTTAGTTGTGAGATGATGTATTACGGAACGAGTAAAGAGACTTGCCGGTAACGAGATTGAACTAGGTATTGAGACACCGACGATCGAATCTCGGGCAAGTAACATACCGATGACAAAGGGAACAACGTATGTTGTTATGCGGTCTGACCGATAAAAGATCTTCGTAGAATATGTAGGAGCCAATATGAGCATCCAGGTTCCGCTATTGGTTATTGACCGGAGACGTGTCTCGGTCATGTCTACATTGTTCTCGAACCCGTAGGGTCCACACGCTTAAGGTTTCGATGACAGTTATATTATGAGTTTATGAGTTTTGATGTACCGAAGGAGTTCGGAGTCCCGGATGAGATCGGGGACATGACGAGGAGTCTCGAAATGGTCGAGACGTAAAGATATATTGGAAGCCTATGTTTGGATATCGGAAGTGTTCCGGGTGAAATCGGGATTTTACCGGAGTACTAGGAGGTTACCGGAACCCCCCGGGAGCTATATGGGCCTTAGTGGGCCTTAGTGGAAGAAGAGGAGAGGCGGCCAGGGCTGGGCCGCGCGCCCCTCCCCCTAGTTCGAATAGGACAAGGAGAGAGGGGGTCGGCGCCCTCCTCCTTCTCTCTCTCTTTTCCACCTCGCGAATCCTATTCCAACTAGGATTGGGGGAGAAGTCCTACTCCCGGAGGGAGTAGGACTCCTCCTGGCGCGCCCTATGATGGCCGGCCTCCCCCTCTTGAACCTTTATATACGGAGGCAGGGGCACCCCAGAGACACACAAGTTGATCGACGTGATCATATTCTTAGCCGTGTGCGGCGCCCCCTTCCACCATAGTCCTCGATAATATTGTAGCGGTGCTTAGGCGAAGCCCTGCGATGGTAGTACATCAAGATCGTCACCACGCCGTCGTGCTGACGGAACTCTTCCCCGACACTTTGCTGGATCGGAGTCCGGGGATCGTTATCGAGCTGAACATCTGCTAGAACTCGGAGGTGCCGTAGCTTCGGTGCTTGATCGGTCGGGCCGTGGAGACGTACGACTACATCAACCAAACGCTTCCGTTGTCGATCTACAAGGGTACGTAGATCACACTCTCCCCTCTCGTTGCTATGCATCACCATGATCTTGTGTGTGTGTAGGAAAATTTTGAAATTACTACATTCCCCAACAGTGGCATCCGAGCCTAGGTTTTATGTGTTGATGTTATATGCACGAGTAGAACACAAGTGAGTTGTGGGCGATATAAGTCATACTGCCTACCAGCATGTCATACTTTGGTTCGGCGGTATTGTTGGACGAGACGACCCGGACCAACCTTACGCGTACGCTTACGCGAGACCGGTTCCCCCGACGTGCTTTGCACATAGGTGGCTTGCGGGCGACTGTCTCTCCAACTTTAGTTGAACCGAGTGTGGCCACGCCCGGTCCTTGCGAAGGTTAAAACAGCACCAACTTGACAAACTATCGTTGTGGTTTTGATGCATAGGTAAGATTGGTTTTTGCTTAAGCCCGTAGCAGCCACGTAAAACTTGCAACAACAAAGTAGAGGACGTCTAACTTGTTTTTGCAGGGCATGTTGTGATGTGATATGGTCAAGACATGATGCTAAATTTTATTGTATGAGATGATCATGTTTTGTAACCGAGTTATCGGCAACTGGCAGGAGCCATATGGTTGGCGCATTATTGTATGCAATGCAATCGCGCTGTAATGCTTTACTTTATCACTAAGTGGTAGCGATACTCGTGGAAGCATAAGATTGGCGAGACGACAATGATGCTACGATGGAGATCAAGGTGTCGCGCCGGTGACGATGGTGATCATGACGGTGCTTCGAAGATGGAGATCACAAGCACAAGATGATGGTGGCCATATCATATCACTTATATTGATTGCATGTGATGTTTATCTTTTATGCATCTTATCTTGCTTTGATTGACGGTAGCATTATAAGATGATCTCTCACTAATTATCAAGAAGTGTGTCCCTGAGTATGCACCGTTGCGAAAGTTCTTCGTGCTGAGACACCACGTGATGATCGGGTGTGATAGGCTCTACGTTCAAATACAACGGGTGCAAAACAGTTGCACACACAGAATACTCAGGTTATACTTGACGAGCCAAGCATATACAGATATGGCCTCGGAACACGGAGACCGAAAGGTCGAGCGTGAATCATATAGCAGATATGATCAACATAGCGATGTTCACCAATGAAACTACTCCATCTCACGTGATGATCGGACATGGTTTAGTTGATTTGGATCATGTAATCACTTAGAGGATTAGAGGGATGTCTATCTAAGTGGGAGTTCTTAAGTAATATGATTAATTGAACTTAAATTTATCATGAACTTAGTCCTGGTAGTATTTTGCAGATCAATAGCTCGCGTTGTTGCTTCCCAGTGTTTATTTTGATATGTTCCTAGAGAAAATTGTGTTGAAAGATGTTAGTAGCAATGATGCGGATTGGATCCGTGATCTGAGGTTTATCCTCATTGCTGCACAGAAGAATTATGTCCTTGATGCACCGCTAGGTGACGGACCTATTGTAGGAGCAGATGTAGACGTTATGAACGTTTGGCTAGCTCAATATGATGACTACTTGATAGTTTAGTGCACCATGCTTAATGGCTTAGAATCGGGACTTCAAAGACGTTTTGAAGATCATGGAACATATGAGATGTTCCAGGAGTTGAAGTGAATATTTCAAACAAATACCTGAGTTGAGAGATATGAAGTCTCCAACAAGTTCTATAGCTAAAAGATGGAGGAGAATCGCTCAACTAGTGAGCATGTGCCCAGATTGTCTAAGTACTACAATCGCTTGAATCAAGTGGGAGTTAATCTTCCAGATAGGATAGTGATTGACAGAATTCTCTAGTCACCATCACCAAGTTAGTAGAACTTCGTGATGAACTATGATATGCAAGGGATAACAGAAACGATTCCCAAGCTCTTCGTAATGCGGAAATTGATGAAGGTAGAAATCGAGAAAAACATCAAGTGTTGATGGTAGACAAGACCACTAGTTTCAAAAAAAGGGCAGAGGGAAGAAGGGGAACTTCAAAAAGGAACAGCAAGCAAGTTGCTGCTCAAGTGAAGAAGCCCAAGTCTGCTCCTAAGCCTGAGACTAAGTGCTTCTACTGCAAAGGGATTGGTAACTGGAAGCAGAACTACCCCAAGTGATTGGCAGATAAGAAGGATGGCAAAGTGAACATAAGTATATTTGATATACATGTTATTGATGTGTACTTAACTAGTGTTTATAGCAACCCCTCAGTATTTGATACTAGTTCAGTTGCTAAGATTAGTAACTCGAAACGGGAGTTGCAGAATAAAGACTAGTTAAGGGTGAAGTGACGATGTGTGTTGTAAGTGGTTCCAAGATTGATATGATCATCATCGGACACTCCCTATACTTTCGGGATTAGTGTTGAACCTGAATAAGTGTTATTTGGTGTTTGCGTTGAGCATGAATATGATTTGATCATGTTTATTGTAATACGGTTATTCATTTAAGTAAGAGAATAAATTGTTGTTCTGTTTACATGAATAAAACCTTATATGGTTACACACCCGATGAAAATAGTTCGTTGGATCTCGATCATAGTGATACACATAATCATAATATTGAAACCAAAAGATGCAAAGTTAATAATGATAGTGCAACTTATTTGTGGCACTGCCGTTTAGGTCATATTGGTGTAAAGCGCATGAAGAAACTCCATGCCGATGGGATTTTGGAATCACTTGATTATGAATCACTTGATGCTTGCGAATCATGCCTCATGGGCAATATGACTAAGACTCTGTTCTCCGGAGCGAGCAACTGACTTATTGGAAATAATACATACTGATGTATGTGGTCCGATGAGTGTTAAGGCTCACGGCAAGTATTGTTATTTTCTGAACTTCACAGATGATTTGAGCAGATATGGGTATATCTACTTGATGAAACATAAGTCTGAAACATTTGAAAAGTTCAAAGAATTTCAGAGTGAAGTGGAAAATCATCGTGACAAGAAAATAAAGTTTCTACGATCTGATCGCGGAGACAAATATTTGAGTTACGAGTTTGGTCTTCAATTAAAACAATGTGGAATAGTTTCACAAACTCATGCCACATTGAACACCATAGCATAATGGTGTGTCTGAACGTCATAACCGTACTTTATTGGATATAGTGAAATCTATGATGTCTCTTACCAATCTACCACTATCGTTTTGGGGTTATGCATTAGAGACAGCTGCATTCACGTTAAAAGGGCACCATCAAAATCCGTTGAGACGACGCCTTATGAACTATGGTTTGGCAAGAAACCAAAGTTGTCGTTTCTGAAAGTTTGGGGCTGCGATGCTTATGTGAAAAAGCTTCAACCTGATAAGCTCGAACCCAAATCGGAGAAATGTGTCTTCATAGGATATCCAAAGGAAACTATTGGATACACCTTCTATCACAGATCCAAAGGCAAGACTTTTGTTGCTAAATTCGGAAACTTTCTGGAGAAGGAGTTTCTCTCGAAAGAAGTGAGTGGGAGGAAAGTAGAACTTCATGAGGTAACTATACCTGCTCCATAATTGGAAAGTAGTTCATCATAGAAATCTGTTCCTATGACTCTTGCACCAATTAGTGAGGAAGATAATGATGATGATCATGTAACTTCGGATCAAGTTACTACCAAACCTCGTAGGTCAACCAGAGTGAGATCCGCACCAGAGTGGTACGGTAATCCTATTCTGGAGGTCATGTTACTTGACCATGATGAACCTATGAACTATGAAGAAGCGATGGTGAGCCCAGATTCCGCAAAATGGCTTGAAGCCATGAAATCTGAGATGGGATCCATGTATGAGAACAAAGTGTGGACTTTGGTTGACTTGCCCGATGATCGGCAAGCAATTGAGAATAAATGGATCTTCAAGAGGAAGACGGACACTGATAGTAGTGTTACTATCTACAAAGCTAGAATTGTCGCAAAAGTTTTCGACAAGTTCAAGGTGTTGGCTACGATGAGAGTTTCTCACTCGTATCTATGCTTAAGTCTGTCCGAATCATGTTAGCAATTGCCGCATTCTGGCAAATGGATAAACAAAACTGCATTCCTTAATGGATTTGTTAAAGAAGAGTTGTATGTGATGCAACAAGAAGGTTTTGTCAATCCTAAAGGTGCTAACAAAATATGCAAGCTCCAGCGATCCATTTATGGACTGGTGCAAGCATCTCAGAGTTGGAATATACGCTTTGATAAGTTGATCAAAGCATATAGTTTTATACAGACTTGCGGTGAAGCCTGTATTTACTAGAAAGTGAGTGGGAGCACTATAGCATTTCTGATAAGTATATGTGAATGACATATTGTTGATCAGAGATAATGTAGAATTATTCTGCAAAGCATAAAGGAGTGTTTGAAAGGAGTTTTTCAAAGAAAGACCTCGGTGAAGCTACTTACATATTGAGCATCAAAGATCTATGGAGATAGATCAAGACGCTTGATAAGTTTTTTCAATGAGTACATACCTTGAGAAGATTTTGAAGTAGTTCAAAATGGAACAATCAAAGAAAGAGTTCTTGCCTGTGTTACAAGGGGTGAAATTGAGTAAGACTCAAAGCCCGACCACGACAGAAGATAGAAAGAAAATGAAAGTCATGCCTTGGCCATAGGTTCTATAAAGTATGCCATGCTGTGTACCACATCTATTGTATACCCTACACTGATTTTGGCAAGGGAGTACAATAGTGATCTAGGAGTAGATCACTGGACAGCCGTCAAAATTATCCTTAGTGGAATAAGGATATGTTTCTCGATTATGGACGTGACAAAAAGGTTCGTCGTAAAGGGTTATGTCGATGCAAGTTTTGACACTAATCTAGATGACTCTAAGTCTCGATCTAGATACATATTGAAAGTGGGAGCAATTAGCTAGAGTAGCTCCGTGCAGAGCATTGTTGATATAGATATTTGTGAAATACTTACGGATCTGAATATGACAGACCCGTTGACTAAAATTATCTCACAAACAAAACATGATCACACCTTAGTACTCTTTGGGTGTTAATCACATACAGATGTGAACTAGATTACTGACTCTAGTAAACTCTTTGAGTGTTGGTCACATGATGATGTGAACTATGGGTGTTAATCACATGATGATGTGAACTATTGCTGTTAAATCACATGGCGATGTGAACTAGATTATTGACTCTAGTGCAAGTGGGAGACTGAAGGAAATATGCCCTAGAGGCAATAATAAAGTTATTATTTATTTCCTTATTTCATGATAAATTTTTATTATTCATGCTAGAATTGTATTAACCGGAAACTGTTGGGGAACGTAGTAATTTCGAAAATTTTCCTACGCACACGCAAGATCATGGTGATGCACAGCAACGAGGGGGGAGAGTGTTGTCTACGTACCAACGCAGACCGACTGCGGAAGCGATCACACAACGTAGAGGAAGTAGTCGTACGTCTTCTTCCCGATCCGACCGATCCAAGCACCGTTACTCCGGCACCTCCGAGTTCTTAGCACACGTTCAGCTCGATGACGTTCCTCGGGCTTCGATCCAGCAAAGCGTCGAGGAAGAGTTCCGTCAGCACGACGGCGTGATGACGATCTTGATGTACTACCGACGCAGGGCTTCGCCTAAGCACTACAACGGTATGATCGAGGTGGAATTTGGTGGCAGGGGGCACCGCACACGGCTAAGGAACGATCTCAAGGATCAACTTGTGTGTCTTGGGGTGCCCCCTGCCCCCGTATATAAAGGTTGGAGGAGGGGGAGCCGGCCGGCCAGGGAGAGGGAGGCGCAGAGGGAGTCCTACTCCCACCGGGAGTAGGACTCCCCCCTCCAATCCTAATCCTATTAGGACTCCCGGGGGGAAAGGAGAGAGAGGGGGGCCGTCCCCTTCTCCTAGTCCTACTAGGACTTGGGGAAGGGGGGGCGCGCGGCTAGGCTGTGGGCTGCCCCTTCTCTCTTTTCCACTAAGGCCCAATAGGCCCATTAGTCTCCCGGGGGGTTCCGGTAACCCTCCCGGTATTCCGGTAAAATCCCGATTTCACCCGGAACACTTCCTATGTCCAAACATAGGCTTCCAATATATCAATCTTTACGTCTCGACCATTTCGAGACTCCTCGTCATGTCCGTGATCTCATCCGGGACTCCGAACAACCTTCGGTACATCAAAATGCATAAATTCATAATAACTGTCATCGTAACATTAAGCGTGCGGACCCTACGGTTCGAGAACAATGTAGACATGACCGAGACACGTCTCCGGTCAATAACCAATAGCGGGACCTGGATGCCCATATTGGCTCCTACATATTCTACGAAGATCTTTATCGGTCAGACCGCATAACAACATACGTTGTTCCCTTTGTCATCGGTATGTTACTTGCCCGAGATTCGATCGTCGGTATCCAATACCTAGTTCAATCTCGTTACTGGCAAGTCTCTTTACTCGTTCCGTAATACATCATCTCACAACTAACATATTAGTTGCAGTGCTTGCAAGGCTTATGTGATGTGCATTACCGAGAGGGCCCAGAGATACCTCTCCGACAATCGGAGTGACAAACCCTAATCTCGAAATACGCCAACCCAACATCTACCATTGGAGACACCTGTAGTACTCCTTTATAATCACCCAGTTACGTTGTGATGTTTGGTAGTACCCAAAGTGTTCCTCCGGTAAACGGGAGTTGCATAATCTCATAGTTATAGGAACATGTATAAGTCATGAAGAAAGCAATAGCAACATACTAAACGATCGGGTGCTAAGCTAATGGAATGGGTCATGTCAATCAGATCATTCAACTAATGATGTGACCTCGTTAATCAAATAACAACTCTTTGTTCATGGTTAGGAAACATAACCATCTTTGATTAACGAGCTAGTCTAGTAGAGGCATACTAGTGACACTCTGTTTGTCTATGTATTCACACATGTATTATGTTTCCGGTTAATACAATTCTAGCATGAATAACAAACATTTATCATGATATAAGGAAATAAATAATAACTTTATTATTGCCTCTAGGGCATATTTCCTTCAGTCTCCCACTTGCACTAGAGTCAATAATCTAGTTCACATCGCCATGTGATTTAGCAGCAATAGTTCACATCACCATGTGATTAACACCCATAGTTCACATCGTCATGTGACCAACACTCAAAGGGTTTACTAGAGTCAGTAATCTAGTTCACATTTCTATGTGATTAACACCCAAAGAGTAATAAGGTGTGATCATGTTTTGCTTGTGAGATAATTTTAGTCAACGGGTCTGTCACATTCAGATCCGTAAGTATTTTGCAAGTTCTATGTCTACAATTCTCTACACGGAGCTACTCTAGCTAATTGCTCCCACTTTCAATATGTATCCAGATTGAGACTTAGAATCATCTGGATCAGTGTCAAAAAACTTGCATCGACGTAACCCTTTACGACGAACCTTTTTGTCACGTCCATAATCAAGAAACATATCCTTATTTCACTAAGGATAATTCTGACCGCTGTCCAGTGATCTACTCCTAGATCACTATTGTACTCCCTTGCCAAATCAGTGCAGGGTATACAATAGATCTGGTACATAGCATGGCATACTTTATAGAACCTATGAATGAGGCATAGGGAATGACTTTCATTTTCTTTCTATCTTCTGCCGTGGTCGGGCTTTGAGTCTTTACTCAACTTCACACCTTGTAACACAGGCAAGAAACTTTTTCTTTGACTGTTCCATTTTGAACTACTTCAAAATCTTGTCAAGGTATGTACTTATTGAAAAACTTATCAAGCGTCTTGATCTATCTCTATAGATCTTGAAGCTCAATATGTAAGCAGCTTTACCGAAGTCTTTCTTTGAAAAACTCCTTTCAAACACTCCTTTATGCTTTACAGAATAATTCTACTTTATTTTCGATCAACAATATGTCATTCACATATACTTATCAGAAATGTTGTAGTGCTCCCACTCACTTTCTTGTAAATACAGGCTTCACCGCAAGTCTGTATAAAACTATATGCTTTGATCAACTCATCAAAGCATATATTCCAACTCCGAGATGCTTGCACCAGTCCACTGATGGATCGCTGGAGCTTGCACATTTTGTTAACACCTTTAGGATCGACAAAACCTTCTAGTTGCATCGTATACAACTCTTCTTTAGCAAATCCATTAAGGAATGCAGTTTTGTTTATCCATTTGCCAGATTTCATAAAATGCGGCAATTGCTAACATGATTCGGACAGACTTTAAGCATAGATACGAGTGAGAAAATCTCATCGTAGTCAACACCTTGAACTTGTCGAAAACCTTTTGTGACAATTCTAGCTTTGTAGATAGTAACACTACTATCAGCGTCCGTCTTCCTCTTGAAGATCCATTTATTTTCTATGGCTTGCCGATCATCGGGCAAGTCAACCAAAGTCCAAACTTTGTTCTCATACATGGATCCCATCTCAGATTTCATGGCTTCAAGCCACTTTGCGGAATCTGGGCTCACCATCGCTTCTTCATAGTTCGTAGGCTCGTCATGGTCAAGTAACATGACCTCCAGAACTGGATTACCGTACCACTCTGGTGCGGATCTCACTCTGGTTGATCTACGTGGTTCAGTAGTATCTTGTCCTGAAGCTTCATGATCATCATCATTAGCTTCCTCATTAATTGGTATAGGTGTCGCAGAAACAGTTTTCTATGATGTACTATTTTCCAATAAGGGAGCAGGTACAGTTACCTCGTCAAGTTCTACTTTCCTCCCACTCACTTCTTTCGAGAGAAACTCCTTCTCCAGAAAGTTTCCGAATTTAGCAACAAAAGTCTTGCCTTCGGATCTGTGATAGAAGGTGTATCCAATAGTTTCCTTTGGATATCCTATGAAGACGCACTTCTCCGATTTGAGTTTGAGCTTATCAGGATGAAACCTTTTCATATAAGCATCGCAACCCCAAATTTTAAGAAACGACAGCTTAGGTTTCTTGCCAAACCATAGTTCACACGGTGTCGTCTCAACGGATTTAGATGGTGCCCTATTTAACGTGAATGCAGTTGTCTCTAATGCATAACCCCAAAACGATAGTGGTAGATTGGTAAGATACATCATAGATTGCACTATATCCAATAAAGTACGTTTATGACGTTAGGACACACCATTAAGCTGTGGTGTTCCATATGGCATGATTTTGTGAAACTATTCCACATTGTTTCAATTGAAGACCAAACTCGTAACTCAAATATTTTACCTCTGCGATCATATCGTAGAAACTTTTATTTTCTTGTCACGATGATTTTCTACTTCACTCTGAAATTCTTTGAACTTTTCAACTGTTTTAGACTTATGTTTCATCAAGTAGATATACTCATATCTGCTCAAATCATCTGTGAAGATCAGAAAATAATGATACCTGTCGCGAGCCTCAATATTCATCGGACCACATACATCAGTATGTATGATTTCCAACAAATCTGTTGCTTGCTCCATTGTTCCGAAGAACGGAGTTTTAGTCATCTTGCCCAAAAGGCATGGTTCGCAAGTATCAAGTGATTCATAATCAAGTGATTTCGAAAGCCCATCAGCATGGAGTTTCTTTATGCTCTTTATACCAATATGACCTAAACGGCAGTGCTACAAATAAGTTGCACTATCATTATTAACTTTGCATCTTTTGGTTTCAATATTATGATTATGTGTATCACTACGATCGAGATCCAATGAACTATTTTCATTGGGTGTGTAACCATATAAGGTTTTATTCATGTAAACAGAACAACAATTTATTCTCTTACTTAAATGAATAACCGTATTACAATAAACATGATCAAATCATATTCATGTTCAACGCAAACACCAAATAACACTTATTTAGGTTTAACACTAATCCCGAAATTATAGGGAGTGTGCGATGATGATCATATCAATCTTGGAACCACTTCCAACACACATCGTCACTTCACCCTTAACTAGTCTCTGTTTATTCTGCAACTCCCGTTTCGAGTTACTAATCTTAGCAACTGAACTAGTATCAAAATACTGAGGGTTTGCTATAAACACTAGTAAAGTACACATCAATAACATGTATATCAAATATACTTATGTTCACTTTGCCATCCTTCTTATCCGCCAAATACTTGGGGTAGTTCCGCTTCCAGTGACCATTCCCTTTGCAGTAGAAGCACTTAGTCTCGGGCTTAGGATCAGACTTGGGCTTTTTCACTTGAGCAGCAACTTGCTTGCCGTTCTTCTTGAAGTTCCCATTCTTCCCTTTGCCCTTTTCTTGAAACTAGTGGTCTTGTCAACCATCAACACTTGATGTTTTTCTTGATTTCTACCTTCGTCGATTTCAGCATCACGAAGAGCTTGGGAGTTGTTTCCGTTATCCCTTGCATATTATAGTTCATCACGAAGTTCTACTAACTTGGTGATGGTGACTAGAGAATTCTGTCAATCACTATCTTATCTGGAAGATTAACTCCCACTTGATTCAAGCGATTGTAGTACCCAGACAATCTGAGCACATGCTCACTAGTTGAGCGATTCTCCTCCATCTTTTAGCTATAGAACTTGTTGGAGACTTCATGTCTCTCAACTCGGGTATTTGCTTGAAATATTAACTTCAACTCCTGGAACATCTCATATGGTCCATGACGTTCAAAACGTCGTTGAAGTCCCGATTCTAAGCCATTAAGCATGGTGCACTAAACTATCAAGTAGTCATCATGTTGAGCTAGCCAAACGTTCATAACGTCTGCATCTGCTCCTGCAATAGGTCTGTCACCTAGCGGTGCATCAAGGACATAATTTTTCTGTGCAGCAATGAGGATAAACCTCAGATCACGGATCCAATCCGCATCATTGCTACTAACATCTTTCAACACAATTTTCTCTAGGAACATATCAAAATAAACACAGGGAAGCAACAACGCGAGCTATTGATCTACAACATGATTTGCAAAATACTACCAGGACTAAGTTCATGATAAATTTAAGTTCAATTTAATCATATTACTTAAGAACTCCCACTTAGATAGACATCCCTCTAATCCTCTAAGTGATCACGTGATCCAAATCAACTAAACCATAACCGATCATCACGTGAGATGGAGTAGTTTTCAATGGTGAACATCGTTATGTTGATCATATCTACTATATGATTCACGCTCGACCTTTCGGTCTCCGTGTTCCGAGGCCATATCTGTATATGCTTGGCTCGTCAAGTATAACCTGAGTATTCTGCGTGTGCAACTGTTTTGCACCCGTTGTATTTGGACGTAGAGCTTATCACACCCGATCATCACGTGGTGTCTGGGCACGACAAACTTTGGCAACGGTGCATACTCAGGGAGAACACTTCTTGATAATTTTAGTGAGAGATCATCTTATAATGCTACCGTCAATCAAAGCAAGATAAGATGGATAAAAAGGGATAAATATCACATGCAATCAATATAAGTGATATGATATGGCCATCATCATCTTGTGCTTGTGATCTCCATCTCCGAAGCACCGTCATGATCACCATCGTCACCGGCGCGACACCTTGATCTCCATCGTAGCATCGTTGTCGTCTCGCCAATCTTATGCTTCCACGACTATCACTACCGTTTAGTAATAAAGTAAAGCATTACATCGCGATTGCATTGCATACAATAAAGCGACAACCATATGGCTCCTGCCAATTGCCGATAACTCGGTTACAAAACATGATCATATCATACAATAAAATCAGCATCATGCCTTGACCATATCACATCACAACATACCCTGCAAAAACAAGTTAGACGTCCTCTACTTTGTTGTTGCAAGTTTTACGTGGCTGCTACGGGCTTAAGTAAGAACTCATCTCACCTACGCATCAAAACCACAACGATAGTTCGTCAAATAGACTCCGTTTTAACCTTCTCAAGGACCGGGCGTAGTCACACTTGGTTCAACTAAAGTTGGAGAGACAGTCTTCCGCAAGCCATCTGTGTGCAAAGCACGTCGAGGGAACCGGTCTCGCGTAAGAGTACGCGTAAGGTTGGTCCGGATCGTCTCACCCAACAATAACGCCGAACCAAAGTATGACATGCTGGTAGGCAGTATGACTTGTATCGCCCACAACTCACTTGTGTTCTACTCGTGCAAATAACATCAAACCATAAAACCTAGGCTCGGATGCCACTGTTGGGGAACGTAGTAATTTCGAAAATTTTCCTACGCACATGCAAGATCATGGTGATGCACAGCAACGAGAGGGGAGAGTGTTGTCTACGTACCAACGCAGACCGACTGCGGAAGCGATCACACAACGTAGAGGAAGTAGTCGTACGTCTTCTTCCCGATCCGACCGATCCAAGCACCGTTACTCCGGCACCTCCGAGTTCTTAGCACACGTTCAGCTTGATGACGTTCCTCGGGCTTTGATCCAGCAAAGCGTCGAGGAAGAGTTCCGTCAGCACGACGGCGTGATGACGATCTTGATGTACTACCGACGCAGGGCTTCACCTAAGCACTACAACGGTATGATCGAGGTGGAATTTGGTGGCAGGGGGCACCGCACACGGCTAAGGAACGATCTCAAGGATCAACTTGTGTGTCTTGGGGTGCCCCCTGCCCCCGTATATAAAGGTTGGAGGAGGGGGAGCCGGCCGGCCAGGGAGAGGGAGGCGCAGAGGGAGTCCTACTCCCACCGGGAGTAGGACTCCCCCCTCCAATCCTAATCCTATTAGGACTCCCGGGGGGGAAAGGAGAGAGAGGGGGCCCGGCCCCTTCTCCTAGTCCTACTAGGACTTGGGGAAGGGGGGGCGCGCGGCTAGGCTGTGGGCTGCCCCTTCTCTCTTTTCCACTAAGGCCCAATAGGCCCATTAGTCTCCCGGGGGGTTCCGGTAACCCTCCCGGTATTCCGGTAAAATCCCGATTTCACCCGGAACACTTCCTATGTCCAAACATAGGCTTCCAATATATCAATCTTTACGTCTCGACCATTTCGAGACTCCTCGTCATGTCCGTGATCTCATCCGGGACTCCGAACAACCTTCGGTACATCAAAATGCATAAATTCATAATAACTGTCATCGTAACGTTAAGCGTGCGGACCCTACGGTTCGAGAACAATGTAGACATGACCGAGACACGTCTCCGGTCAATAACCAATAGCGGGACCTGGATGCCCATATTGGCTCCTACATATTCTACGAAGATCTTTATCGGTCAGACCGCATAACAACATACGTTGTTCCCTTTGTCATCGGTATGTTACTTGCCCGAGATTCGATCGTCGGTATCCAATACCTAGTTCAATCTCGTTACTGGAAAGTCTCTTTACTCGTTCCGTAATACATCATCTCACAACTAACATATTAGTTGCAGTGCTTGCAAGGCTTATGTGATGTGCATTACCGAGAGGGCCCGGAGATACCTCTCCGACAATCGGAGTGACAAACCCTAATCTCGAAATACGCCAACCCAACATCTACCATTGGAGACACCTGTAGTACTCCTTTATAATCACCCAGTTACGTTGTGACGTTTGGTAGTACCCATAGCGTTCCTCCGGTAGACGGGAGTTGCATAATCTCATAGTTATAGGAACATGTATAAGTCATGAAGAAAGCAATAGCAACATACTAAACGATCGGGTGCTAAGCTAATGGAATGGGTCATGTCAATCAGATCATTCAACTAATGATGTGACCTCGTTAATCAAATAACAACTCTTTGTTCATGGTTAGGAACATAACCATCTTTGATTAACGAGCTAGTCTAGTAGAGGCATACTAGTGACACTCTGTTTGTCTATGTATTCACACATGTATTATGTTTCCGGTTAATACAATTCTAGCATGAATAATAAACATTTATCATGATATAAGGAAATAAATAATAACTTTATTATTGCCTCTAGGGCATATTTCCTTCAGAAACATAATACATGTGTGAATACATAGACAAACAGAGTGTCACTAGTATGCCTCTACTTGACTAGCTCGTTAATCAAAGATGGTTATGTTTCCTAACCATGGACAAAGAGTTGTTATTTGATTAACAGGATCACATCATTAGTTGAATGATCTGATTGACATGACCCATTCCATTAGCTTAGCACCTGATCGTTTAGTATGTTGCTATTGCTTTCTTCATGACTTATACATGTTCCTATGACTATGAGATTATGCAACTCCCATTTACCGGAGGAACACTTTGTGTGCTACCAAACGTCACAACGTAACTGGGTGATTATAAAGGTGCTCTACAGGTGTCTCCAAAGGTACATGTTGGGTTGGCGTATCTCAAGATTAGGATTTGTCACTCCGATTGTCGGAGAGGTATCTCTGGGCCCTCTCGGTAATGCACATCACATAAGCCTTGCAAGCATTGCAACTAATGAGTTAGTTGTGAGATGATGTATTACGGAACGAGTAAAGAGACTTGCCGGTAACGAGATTGATCTAGGTATTGAGATACCGACGATCGAATCTCGGGCAAGTAACATACCGATGACAAAGGGAACAACGTATGTTGTTATGCGGTCTGACCGATAAAAGATCTTTGTAGAATATGTAGGAGCCAATATGAGCATCCAGGTTCCGCTATTGGTTATTGACCGGAGACGTGTCTCGGTCATGTCTACATTGTTCTCGAACCCGTAGGGTCCGCACGCTTAAGGTTTCGATGACAGTTATATTATGAGTTTATGAGTTTTGATGTACCGAAGGAGTTCGGAGTCCCGGATGAGATCGGGGACATGACGAGGAGTCTCGAAATGGTCGAGACGTAAAGATATATTGGAAGCCTATGTTTGGATATCAGAAGTGTTCTGGGTGAAATCGGGATTTTACCGGAGTACCGGGAGGTTACCGGAACCCCCCGGGAGCTATATGGGCCTTAGTGGGCCTTAGTGGAAGAAGAGGAGAGGCGGCCAGGGCTGGGCCGCGCGCCCCTCCCCCCTAGTCCGAATAGGACAAGGAGAGAGGGGGCCGGCGCCCTCCTCCTTCTCTCTCTCTTTTCCACCTCGTGAATCCTATTCCAACTAGGATTGGGGGGAAGTCCTACTCCTAGAGGGAGTAGGACTCCTCCTGGCGCGCCCTATGATGGCCGGCCTCCCCCTGTTGAACCTTTATATACGGAGGCAGGGGCACCCCAGAGACACACAAGTTGATCGACGTGATCATATTCTTAGCCGTGTGCGGCGCCCCCTTCCACCATAGTCCTCGATAATATTGTAGCGGTGCTTAGGCGAAGCCCTGCGACGGTAGTACATCAAGATCATCACCACGCCGTCGTGCTGACGGAACTCTTCCCCGACACTTTGCTGGATCGGAGTCCGGGGATCGTTATCGAGCTGAACGTGTGCTAGAACTCGGAGGTGCCGTAGCTTCGGTGCTTGATCGGTCGGGCCGTGGAGACGTACGACTACATCAACCAAACGCTTCCGTTGTCGATCTACAAGGGTACGTAGATCACACTCTCCCCTCTCGTTGCTATGCATCACCATGATCTTGCGTGTGCGTAGGAAAATTTTGAAATTACTACGTTCCCCAACACCCTCTTCCCCCCTTTCCCCCCCTTCTCCTAGTTGGACTAGGAAAGGAGGAAACCTACTCCAACTAGGAGTAGGAATCCTACTCCCTGGCGCGCCCCTCCTAGGGCCGGCCTCCTCCCCCTTGCTCCTTTATATACGGAGGCAGGGGGCACCCCATAGACACACAAGTTGATCCACGTGATCATATTCTTAGCCGTGTGCGGTGCCCCCTTCCACCATAATCCTCGATAATATTGTAGCGGTGCTTAGGCGAAGCCCTGCGACGGTAGTACATCAAGATCGTCACCACGCCGTCGTGCTGACGGAACTCTTCCCCGACACTTTTGCTGGATCGGAGTCCGGAGATCGTCATCGAGCTGAACGTGTGCTAGAACTCGGAGGTGCCGTAGTTTCGGTGCTTGATCGGTCGGGCCGTGAAGACGTACGACTACATCAACCGTGTTGTCATAACGCTTCCGCTGTCGGTCTACAAGGGTACGTAGATCACACTCTCCCCTTGTTGCTATGCATCACCATGATCTTGCATGTGCATAGGATTTTTTTTGAAATTACTACGTTCCCCAACAAAATCCATGCAATATGAAATAAACCCCATCTCGTTATCCTCGATGGCAATGATACAATACATGCCTTGCTACCCCTTCTGTCACTGGGAAAGGACACCGCAAGATCGAACCCAAAGCTAAGCACTTCTCCCATGGCAAGAACTACCAATCTAGTTGGCCAAACCAAACGAATAATTCGAAGAGACTTGCAAAGATAACCAATCATACATAAAAGAATTCAGAGAAGATTCAAATATTATTCATAGATAGACTTGATCATAAACCCACAATTCATCGGTCTCAACAAACACACCGCAAAAAGAAGAAGATTACATCAAATAGATCTCCACAAGAGAGGGGGGAACTTTGTATTGAGATCAAAAAAGAGAGAAGAAGCCATCTAGCTACTAACTATGGACCTGAAGGTCTGAGGTAAACTACTCACACTTCATCAGAGAGGCTATGATGATGTAGAAGCCCTCCGTGATGACGGCCCTCTCCGGCGGAGCTCCGGAACAGGCCCCAAGATGGGATCTCGTGGATACAGAAAGTTGCGGCGGTGGAATTAGGTTTTTGGCTCCTGTTCTGATCGTTTGGGGGTACGTAGGTATATATAGGAGGAAGGAGTACATCGGTGGAGCTCCGAGGGGCCCACGAGGCAGGGGCGTGCCCTAGGGGGGCGTCTCCACCCTCGTGACCGCCTCTCTGATGCCTTGGCGTAGGGTCCAAGTCTCCTGGATCACGTTCGGTGAGAAAAGCACGTTCTCGAAGGTTTCATTCTGTTTGGACTCCGTTTGATATTCTGTTTCTCCGAAATACTGAAATAGGCAAAAAAGAACAATTCTGGGTTGGGCCTCCGGTTAATAGGTTAGTCCCAAAAATAATATAAAAGTGGAAAATAAAGCCCAATATAGTCCAAAACAGTAGATAATATAGCATGGAGCAATCAAAAATTATAGATACGTTGGAGACGTATCAACCACCCCGGGCACTGGTTCGCGTTGATTTTCCTTCCGAATTTTCCATATTTTCCAAAAATAAGCTCCGTCCGTTTTTATCCCGTTTGGACTCCGTTTGATATGGGTATTTTGCGAAACCAAAAACATGCAACAGACAGGAACTGGCACTGGGCAATGGATCAATATGTTAGTCCCAAAAATAATATAAAAAGTTGCCAAAAAGTATATGAAAGTTGAATAATATTGGCATGGAACAATCAAAAATTATAGATACGACGGAGACGTATCAACATACTCTATCACGGCTGGCCGGAGGGCCCCATCGGCCAGTGAAGACGAGATAGATAGTGGGCGAGAAGGCGAGGCCTTGGTGGCCAAGGAAAGCGCGTAACAGCTGGCCAGAGGGACCCAGCCTCCAGGCGAGCGGTGTGTGTGTGTGGCCTGCGGCCGTGAGGGGATTAAGTAGAGGCGAGAGAGAGAGAGAGAGAGAGAGGGAGAAGGGGATCGAGTATTATTGTAATCGTGAACCAGGAACGAAGCTGCTCTTCGTCCTCCTCCTAACCCGATCCCCTTTCTCCCTTCCTCCCCTGCTACCTGCAATCCTAGATCGAGGTCCGTAACAAGTGGTATCAGAGGTCAAACGATCCGGAGATGACCTACCCCCGTCCGTGCTACACCACCAAGCAGGCGCAGAAGACGACGGCGATGGAGGAGTGATACGTCTCCAAC
The DNA here is from genome assembly GCA_034509565.1 of Triticum monococcum. Taxonomy (NCBI): domain Eukaryota; kingdom Viridiplantae; phylum Streptophyta; class Magnoliopsida; order Poales; family Poaceae; genus Triticum; species Triticum monococcum. The sequence goes on from CM067846.1 coordinate 594,785,585, forward strand.
GTATCTATAATTTTTGATTGTCCCATGCTATTATATTATCTGTTTTGGATGTTTATGGGCTTTATTATACACTTTTATATTATTTTTGGGACTAACCTATTAACCCAGAGCCCAGTGTCAGTTTCTGTTTTTTCCTTGTTTTAGAGTATCGCAGAAAAGGAAAATCAAACGGAGTCCAATTGACCTGAAACTTCACGAAACTTATTTTTGGACCAGAATAAGCCCACGGAGTATCGGAGATGCACCAGGGGAGTCCTGGGCTGCCCACGAGGGTAGGGGCGCGCCCACCCGCTGGGCACGCCCCCTGCCTCGCGGATAGCCCAGAGGTCCACTGACGTACTTCTTCCTCCCATATATACCCATATACCCTAAAAACTTTGGGGAGCACAATAGATCGGGAGTTCCACCGCCAGAAGCCTCCGTAGCCACCAAAAACCAATCTAGACCCGTTTCGGCACCCTGCCGGAGGGGGAATCCCTCTCCGGTGGCTATCTTCATCATCCCGGTGCTCTCCATGACGAGGAGGGAGTAGTTCTCCCTCGGGGTTGAGGGTATGTACCAGTAGTTATGTGTTTGATCTCTCTCTCTCTCTCTCGTGTTCTTGAGGTGATACGATCTTGATGTATCGCGAGCTTTGCTATTATAGTTGGATCTTATGATGTTTCTCCCCTCTACTCTCTTGTAATGGATTGAGTTTTCCCTTTGAAGTTATCTTATCGGATTGAGTCTTTAAGGATTTGAGAACACTTGATGTATGTCTTGCGTGGGATACCCGTGGTGACAATGGGGTATTCTATTGATCCACTTGATGTATGTTTTGGTGATCAACTTGCGGGTTCCGCCCATGAACCTATGCATAGGGGTTGGCACACGTTTTCATCTTGACTCTCCGGTAGAAACTTTGGGGCACTCTTTGAGGTTCTATGTGTTGGTTGAATAGATGAATCTGAGATTGTGTGATGCATATCGTATACTCATACCCACGGATACTTGAGGTGACATTGGAGTATCTAGGTGACATTAGCGTTTTGGTTGATTTGTGTCTTAAGGTGTTATTATAGTACAAACTCTAGGGTTGTTTGTGACACTTATAGGAATAGCCCAACGGATTGATTGGAAAGAATAACTTTGAGGTGGTTTCATACCCTACCATAATCTCTTTGTTTGTTCTCCGCTATTAGTGACTTTGGAGTGACTCTTTGTTGCATGTTGAGGGATAGTATGTGATCCAGTTATGTTATTATTGTTGAGAGAACTTGCACTAGTGAAAGTATGAACCCTGGGCCATGTTTCAACATATTGCAATACCGTTTGTGCTCACTTTTATCATTAGTTACCTTGCTGTTTTTATATTTTCAAATTACAAAAATCATTATCTACTATCCATATACCACTTGTATCACGATCTCTTCGCCAAACTGATGTGCCTATACAATTTACCATTGTATTGGGTGTGTTGGGGACACAAGAGATTCTTTGTTATTTGGTTGCAGGGTTGCTTGAGAGAGACCATCTTCATCCTACGCCTCCTACGGATTGATAAACCTTAGGTCATCCACTTGAGGGAAATTTGCTACTGTCCTACAAACCTCTACACTTGGAGGCCCAACAATGTCTACAAGAAGAAGGTTGTGTAGTAGACATCAAGGAGCAGATCGCCGCACTCGTCAAGTCCGTCAACGAGGGCCGCGCGGCCAACGACGCCCGTTTGGAGGCAATCCAGGCCTCCCTCAAGCTGTGGCGACCAGCGGTGACGAACCTCCAACACCAGCTCGACGAACTGCATACGCAAGTGGGGCATATCGCATTACATCCCACGTTGGCCGATCCGGCCGACCAAGAAGGGGATCCAGCAGCGGATCTGGTGGTGCGCTTCCCGGCGGCACCCATCGCGCCGGGCGGGACACAACACGGGCCAGATGGCCACAGCGACATCATCGACTCCGTGGGATCGGCTCACGGGATGGTCAGCACCCTGGCGCCTCCTCCGGTCAAGGGTGCGTCACTTATGCATTCTCTTGAGATTCCTGCACCGACATCAATAGATCCCACTAGGGAGCATGGGCAGTACTCACCGCACTCGTAGCATCACAATTGGTCTCTTCCACGGCTTGAATTTCTGCCGTTCGACGGGGATAACCTGCATTTTTTGCAAGGCCCGATGCGAAAAGTATTTTGATGTGTATGGCATCCAGAAGGATATGTGGGTACGGGTAGCTACTTTGCATTTTTCGGGCAATGTTGCACGATGGCTACAGATTTATGAAGCCCATCATGGATCTTTCACATGGGAAGAGTTGTGTTCAGCCATGGGGGCAAAATTTGGTCGCGAACAATACCAAGCCTAATTGTGCCAGTTTAACTCCCTTAGGCAGTCTGGGTCTGTCGCAGAGTACATGGAACAATTTGAGGAGCTTATGCATCATTTACTAGCACATAATTCCGCCTTCGATCCATTGTTTTTCACCATGCAATTCATGGATGGCTTAAAATTGGAATCAAAGCAGGTGTAGCTTTACACCGTCCCCGGGATTTGGACTATGCCTTCTTGATATGTCTCCAACGTATCTATAATTTTTGATTGCTCCATGCTATATTACCTACTGTTTTGGACTATAATGGGCTTTATTTTCCACTTTTATATTATTTTTGGGACTAACCTATTAACCGGAGGCCCAGCCCAAAATTGTTGTTTTTTGCCTATTTCAGTGTTTCGGAGAAACAGAATATCAAATGGAGTCCAAACGGAATGAAACCTTCGGGAATGTGATTTTCTCATCAGATAAGACTCAGGAGACTTGGACCCTCCGTCAAGAAAGCCACGAGGCGGTCACGAGGGTGGAGGGCGCGCCCCCTACCTCGTGGGCCCCTTGAAGCTCCACTGACGTACTCCTTCCTCCTATATATACCTACGTACCCCCAAACGATCAGATACGGAGCCAAAAACCTAATTCCACCGCCGCATCTTTTTGTATCCACGAGATTCCATCTTGGGGCCTGTTCCGGAGCTCCGTCAGAGGGGGCATCGATCACGGAGGGCTTCTACATCATCATCCAAGCCTCTCCGATGAAGTGTGAGTAGTTTACTTCAGACCTATGGGTCCATAGTTAGTAGCTAGGTGGCTTCTTCTCTCTTTTTGGATCTCAATACAATGTTCTCCCCCTCTCTCGTGGAGATCTATTCGATGTAATCTTCTTTATGCGGTGTGTTTGTTGAGACCGATGAATTGTGGGTTTATGATCAAGTCTATCTATGAATAATATTTGAATCTTCTCTGAATTCTTTTATGTATGATTGGTTATCTTTGCAAGTCTCTTCGAATTATCAGTTTGGTTTGGCCTACTAGATTGGTTGTTCTTGCCATGGGAGAAGTGCTTAGCTTTGGGTTCGATCTTGCGGTGTCCTTCCCAGTGACAGAAGGGGCAGCAAGGCACGTATTGTATTGTTGCCATCGAGGATAACAAGATCGGTTTTTATCATATTGCATGAAACTATCCCTCTACATCATGTCATCTTGCTTAAGGCATTACTCTGTTTTTAACTTAATACTTTAGATGCATGCTGGATAGCGGTCGATGAGTGGAGTAATAGTAGTAGATGCAGGCAGGAGTCGGTCTACTTGTCTCGGACGTGATGCCTATATACATGATCATACCTAGATATTCTCATAACTATGCTCAATTCTGTCAATTGCTCAATAGTAATTTGTTCACCCACCGTAGAATACTTATGCTCTTGAGAGAAGCCACTAGTGAAACCTATGGACCCCGGGTCTCTTTCTCATCATATCAATCTCCATCACTTTATTATTGCTTTGCTTTTACTTTGCCTTTTACTTTTCACTTTGCATCTCTATACCAGAAATACCAAACATATTATTTATCATCTCTATCAGATCTCACTTTCGTAAGTGACCGTGAAGGGATTGACAACCCCTAAGCGCGTTGGTTGCGTTGAGCTATTGTTTTTGTGTAGGTACGAGGGACTCGCTGTTAGGGAACGTAGTAATTTCAAAATTTTCCTACGCACACGCAAGATCATGGTGATGCATAGCAACGAGGGGGAGAGTCTGATCTACGTACCCTTGTAGATCGCAACGGAAGCGTTGACACAACGTAGAGGAAGTAGTCGTACGTCTTCTTCCCGATCCGACCAATCCAAGCACCGTTACTCCGGCACCTCCGAGTTCTTAGCACACGTACAGCTCGATGACAATCCCCGGACTCCGATCCAGCAAAGCTTTGGGGAGGAGTTCCGTCAGCACGACGGCGTGGTGACGATCTTGATGTTCTACCGACGCAGGGCTTCGCCTAATCACTACAACGATATGATTGAGGTGGAATATGGTGGCAGGGGGCACCGCACACGGCTAAGGAACGATCTCAAATATCAACTTGTGTGTCTATGGGGTGCCCCCTGCCCCCGTATATAAAGGAGCAAGGGAGGAGGGGCGGCCGGCCTAGGAGTGGGCGCGCCAAGGGGAGTCCTACTCCCACCGGGAGTAGGACTCCTTCTTTCCTAGTCCAACTAGGAGAAGGGGGAAAGGAGGGAAGTGGAGAAGGAAGGGAGAGGGGGGCCGCGCCCCAAATCCCTTGTCCAATTCGGACTGGGCTTGGGAGGGGCGCGCGCCACCTCCTGGCTCCTTCCCACTAAAGCCCATTAAGGCCCAATACTCTTCCCCGTATTCCCGTAACTCCCCGGTACCTCCGAAAATACCCGAATCACTCGGAACCTTTCCGATGTCCGAATATAGTCATCCAATATATCGGTCTTTACGTCTCGACCATTTCGAGACTCCTCGTCATGTCTCCGATCTCATCCGGGACTCCGAACTCCTTCGGTACATCAAAACTCATAAACTCATAATATAACTGTCATCGAAACCTTAAGCGTGCGGACCCTACGGTTCGAGAACAATGTAGACATGACCGAGACACGTCTCTGGTCAATAAACAATAGCGGGACCTGGATGCCCATATTGGCTCCTACATATTCTACGAAGATCTTTATCGGTCAGACCGCATAACAACATACGTTGTTCCCTTTGTCATCGGTATGTTACTTGCCCGAGATTCGATCGTCGGTATCTCAATACCTAGTTCAATCTCGTTACCGGCAAGTCTCTTTACTCGTTCCGTAATACATCATCCCGCAACTAACTCATTAGCTGCAATGCTTGCAAGGCTTAAGTGATGTGTATTACCGAGAGGGCCCAGAGATACCTCTCCGACAATCGGAGTGACAAATCCTAATCTCGAAATATGCCAACCCAACATGTACCTTTGGAGACACCTGTAGAGCTCCTTTATAATCACCCAGTTACGTTGTGACGTTTGGTAGCACACAAAGTGTTCCTCCGGCAAACGGGAGTTGCATAATCTCATAGTCATAGGAACATGTATAAGTCATGAAGAAAGCAATAGCAACATACTAAACGATCGGGTGCTAAGCTAATGGAATGGGTCATGTCAATCAGATCATTCACCTAATGATGTGATCCCGTTAATCAAATAACAACTCTTTGTCCATGGTTAGGAAACATAACCATCTTTGATTAACGAGCTAGTCAAGTAGAGGCATACTAGTGACACTCTATTTGTCTATGTATTCACACATGTATTATGTTTCCGGTTAATACAATTCTAGCATGAATAATAAACATTTATCATGAAATAAGGAAATAAATAATAACTTTATTATTGCCTCTAGGGCATATTTCCTTCAGTCTCCCACTTGCACTAGAGTCAATAATCTAGATCACATCACCATGTGATTAACATCGATAGTTCACATCATCATGTGATTAACACCCATAGTTCACATCGCCATGTGACCAACACCCAAAGGGTTTACTAGATTCAGTAATCTAGTTCACATCGCTTATGTGATTAACACCCAAAGAGTACTAAGGTGTGATCATGTTTTGCTTGTGAGAGAAGTTTAGTCGACGGGTCTGCCACATTCAGATCCGCATGTATTTTGCAAATTTCTATGTCAACAATGCTCTGCATGGAGCTACTCTAGCTAATTGCTCCCACTTTCAATATGTATCCAGATTGAGACTTAGAGTCATCTGGATCAGTGTCAAAACTTGTATCGACGTAACCCTTTACGACGAACCTTTTGTCACCTCCGTAATCGAGAAACATATCCTTATTCCAGTAAGGATAATTTTGACCGCTGTCCATTGATCTACTCCTAGATCATTATTGTACTCCCTCTCTTAACATAGTGTATGGTATATAATAGATTTGGTACACAGCATGGCATACTTTATAGAACCTATGACTGAGGCATAGGGAATGACTTTCATTCTCTTTCTATCTTCTGCCGTGGTCGGGCTTTGAGTCTTACTCAACTTCACACCTTGTAACACAGGCAAGAACCCTTTCTTTGCTTGATCTATTTTGAACTACTTCAAAATCTTGTCAAGGTATGTACTCATTGAAAAAACTTATGAAGCGGTTTGATCTATCTCTATAGATCTTGATGCTCAATATGTAAGCAGCTTCACCGAGGTCTTTCTTTGAAAAACTTTCAAACACTCCTTTATGCTTTGCAGAATAATTCTACATTATTTCCGATCAACAATATGTCATTCACATATACTTATCAGAAATGTTGTAGCGCTCCCACTCACTTTCTTGTAAATACAAGCTTCACCGCAAGTCTGTATAAAACTATATGCTTTGATCAACTTATCAAAGCGTGTATTCCGACTCCGAGATGCTTGCACCAGTCCATAGATGGATCGCTGGAGCTTGCATATTTTGTTTAGCACCTTTAGGATTGACAAAACCATCTTGTTGCATCACATACAACTCTTCTTTAATAAATCCATTAAGGAATGCAGTTTTGTTTATCCATTTGCCAGATTTCATAAAATGCGGCAATTGCTAACATGATTCGGACAGACTTAAGCATAGATACGAGTGAGAAACTCTCATCGTAGTCAACACCTTGAACTTGTCGAAAACCTTTTGCGACAATTCTAGCTTTGTAGATAGTAACACTACTATCAGCGTCCGTCTTCCTCTTGAAGGTCCATTTATTTTCTATGGCTTGCCGATCATCGGGCAAGTCAACCAAAGTCCATACTTTGTTCTCATACATGGATCCCATCTCAGATTTCATGGCCTCAAGCCATTTTGCGGAATCTGGGCTCATCATCGCTTCCTCATAGTTCGTAGGTTCGTCATGGTCTAGTAACATGACTTCCAGAACAGGATTACCGTACCACTCTGGTGCGGATCTCACTCTGGTTTACCTACGAGATTCGGTAGTAACTTGATCTGAAGTTAAATGATCATCGTCATTAGCTTCCTCACTAATTGGTGTAGTAGTCACAAGAACAGATTTCTGTGATGAACTACTTTCCAATAAGGGAGATGGTACAATTACCTTATCAAGTTTTCTACTTTCCTCCCACTCACTTCTTTCGAGAGAAACTCCTTCTCTAGAAAGGATCCATTCTTAGCAACGAATGTCTTGCCTTCGGATCTGTGATAGAAGGTGTACCCAACTGTCTCCTTTGGGTATCCTATGAAGACATATTTCTCTGATTTGAGTTTGAGCTTATCGAGATGAAACTTTTTCACATAAGCATCGCAACTCCAAACTTTAAGAAATGACAACTTAGGTTTCTTGCCAAACCATAGTTCACACGGTGTCGTCTCAACGGATTTAGATGGTGCCCTATTTAACGTGAATGCAGCTGTCTCTAATGCATAACCCCAAAACGATAGTGGTAGATTGGTAAGAGACATCATAGTTCGCACCATATCTAATAAAGTACGGTTATGATGTTCGGACACACCATTATGTTGTGGTGTTCCATGTGGCGTGAGTAGTGAAACTATTTCACATTGTTTTTAACTGAAGGCCAAACTCGTAACTCAAATATTTTACCTCTGCGATCATATCGTAGAATCTTTTATTATATTGTCACGATGATTTTCCACTTCACTCTGAAATTCTTTGAACTGTTCAAATGTTTCAGACTTATGTTTCATCAAGTAGATATCCCCATATCTGCTCAAATCATCTGTGAAGGTCAGAAAATAATGATACCTGCTGCAAGCCTTAATATTCATCGGACCACATACATCAGTATGTATGATTTCCAACAAATCTGTTGCTCGCTCCATTGTTCCGGAGAACAGAGTCTTAGTCATCTTGCCCATGAGGCATGGTTCGCAAGCATCAACTGATTCATAATCAAGTGATTCCAAAATCTCATCAGCATGGAGTTTCTTCATGCGCTTTACACCAATATGACCTAAACGGTAGTGCCACAAATAAGTTGCACTTATCATTATTAACTTTGCATCTTTTGGTTTCAATATTATAAATATATGTATCACTACGATCGAGATCCAATGAACCATTTTCATTGGGTGTGTAACCATATAAGGTTTTATTCATGTAAACAGAACAACAATTGTTTTCTAATTTAAATGAATAACCGTATTGCAATAAACATGATCAAATCATATTCATGCTCAACGCAAACACCAAATAACACTTATTTAGTTTCAACACTAATCCCGAAAGTATAGGGAGAGTGTGATGATGATCATATCAATCTTGGAACTACTTCCAACACACATTGTCACCTCGACTTTTACTAGTTTCTGTTTATTCTGCAACTCCCGTTTCGAGTTACTACTCTTAGCAACTGAACCAGTATCAAATACTGAGGGGTTGCTATAAACACTAGTAAAGTACACATCAATAACATGTATATCAAATATACTTATGTTCACTTTGCCATCCCTCTTATCCGCCAATCACTTGGGGTAGTTCCGCTTTCAGTGACCAGTCCCTTTGTAGTAGAAGCACTTAGTCTCAGGCTTAGGACTAGATTTGGGCTTCTTCACTTGAGCAGCAACTTGCTTGCCGTTCTTCTTGAAGTTCCCCTTCTTCCCTTTGCCCTTTTCTTGAAACTAGTGATCTTGTCAACCATCAACACTTGATGTTTTTCTTGATTTCTACCTTCGTTGATTTCAGCATCACGAAGAGCTTGGGAGTTGTTTCCGTTATCCCTTGCATATTATAGTTCATCACGAAGTTCTACTAACTTGGTGATGGTGACTAGAGAATTCTATCAATCACTATCTTATCTGGAAGATTAACTCCCACTTGATTCAAGCGATTGTAGTACCCAGACAATCTGAGCACATGCTCACTAGTTGAGCGATTCTCCTCCATCTTTTAGCTATAGAACTTGTTGGAGACTTCATATCTCTCAACTCGGGTATTTGCTTGAAATATTAACTTCAATACCTGGAACATCTCATATGGTCCATGACGTTCAAAACATCTTTGAAGTCCCGATTCTAAGCCGTTAAGCATGGTGCACTAAACTATCAAGTAGTCATCATATTGAGCTAGCCAAACGTTTCATAACGTCTGCATCTGCTCCTGCAATAGGTCTGTCACCTAGTGGTGCATCAAGGACATAATTTTTCTGTGCAGCAATGAGGATAAACCTCAGATCACGGATCCAATCCGCATCATTGCTACTAACATCTTTCAACACAATTTTCTCTAGGAACATATCAAAATAAACACAGGGAAGCAACAACGCGAGCTATTGATCTACAACATGATTTGCAAAATACTACCAGGACTAAGTTCATGATAAATTTAAGTTCAATTTAATCAAATTACTTAAGAACTCCCACTTAGATAGACATCCCTCTAATCCTCTAAGTGATCACGTGATCCAAATCAACTAAACCATAACCGATCATCACGTGAAATGGATTAGTTTTCAATGGTGAACATCATTATGTTGATCATATCTACTATATGATTCACGCTCGACCTTTCGGTCTCCGTGTTCCGAGGCCATATCTGCATATGCTAGGCTCGTCAAGTTTAACCTGAGTATTCTGCGTGTGCAAAAGTGGCTTGCACCCGTTGTAGATGGACATAGAGCTTATCACACCCGATCATCACGTGGTGTCTGGGCACGACGAACTTTGGCAACGGTGCATACTCAGGGAGAACACTTCTTGATAATTTTGTGAGAGATCATCTTATAATGCTACCGTCAATCAAAGCAAGATAAGATGCATAAAAAGATAAACATCACATGCAATCAATATAAGTGATATGATATGGCCATCATCATCTTGTGCTTGTGATCTCCATCTCCGAAGCACCGTCATGATCACCATCGTCACCGGCGCGACACCTTGATCTCCATCGTAGCATCGTTGTCATCTCGCCAATCTTATGCTTCCACGACTATCGCTACCGCTTAGTGATAAAGTAAAGCATTACATCGCGATTGCATTGCATACAATAAAGCGACAACCATATGGCTCCTGCCAGTTGCCGATAACTCGGTTACAAAACATGATCATCTCATACAATAAAATTTAGCATCATGTCTTGGCCATATCACATCACAACATGCCCTGCAAAAACAAGTTAGACGTCCTCTACTTTGTTGTTGCAAGTTTTACGTGGCTGCTACGGGCTTAAGTAAGAACCAATCTCACCTACGCATCAAAACCACAATGATAGTTTGTCAAATAGACTCCGTTTTAACCTTCGCAAGGACCGGGCGTAGCCACACTCGGTTCAACTAAAGTTGGAGAGACAGTCGCCCGCAAGCCACCTATGTGCAAAGCACGTCGGGGGAACCGGTCTCGCATAAGCGTACGCGTAAGGTTGGTCCGGGTCGTCTCGTTCAACAATACCGCCGAACCAAAGTATGACATGCTGGTAGGCAGTATGACTTGTATCGCCCACAACTCACTTGTGTTCTACTCGTGCATATAACATCAAACCATAAAACCTAGGCTCGGATACCACTGTTGGGGAACGTACTAATTTCAAAATTTTCCTACGCACACGCAAGATCATGGTGATGCATAGCAATGAGGGGGAGAGTCTGATCTACGTACCCTTGTAGATCGCAATGGAAGCGTTGACACAACATAGAGGAAGTAGTCGTACGTCTTCTTCCCGATCCGACCGATCCAAGCACCGTTACTCCGGCACCTCCGAGTTCTTAGCACACGTACAGCTCGATGACGATCCCCGGGCTCCGATCCAGCAAAGCTTCGGGGAGGAGTTCCGTCAGCACGATGGCGTGGTGACGATCTTGATGTTCTACCGACGCAGGGCTTCGCCTAAGCACTACAACGATATGATCGAGGTGGAATATGGTGGCAGGGGGCACCGCACATGGCTAAGGAACGATCTCAAAGATCAACTTGTGTGTCTATGGGGTGCCCCCTGCCCCCGTATATAAAGGAGCAAGGGAGGAGGGGCGGCCGGCCTAGGAGTGGGCGCGCCAAGTGGAGTCCTACTCCCACCGGGAGTAGGACTCCTTCTTTCCTAGTCCAACTAGGAGAAGGGGGGAAAGGAGGGAAGTGGAGAAGGAAGGGAGAGGGGGGCCGCGCCCCAAATCCCTTGTCCAATTCGGACTGGGCTTGGGAGGGGCGCGCGCCACCTCCTGGCTCCTTCCCACTAAAGCCCATTAAGGCCCAATACTCTTCCCCGTATTCCCGTAACTCCCCGATACCTCCGAAAATACCTGAATCACTCGGAACCTTTCCGATGTCCGAATATAGTCGTCCAATATATCGATCTTTACATCTCTACCATTTGGAGACTCCTCATCATGTCTCCGATCTCATCCAGGACTCCGAACTCCTTCGGTACATCAAAACTCATAAACTCATAATATAACTGTCATCGAAACCTTAAGTGTGCTGACCCTACGGTTCGAGAACAATGTAGACATGACCGAGACACGTCTCTGGTCAATAACCAATAGCGGGACCTGGATGCCCATATTGGCTCCTACATATTCTACGAAGATCTTTATCAGTCAGACCGCATAACAACATACGTTGTTCCCTTTGTCATCGGTATGTTACTTGCCCGAGATTCGATCGTCGGTATCTCAATACCTAGTTCAATCTCGTTACTGGCAAGTCTCTTTACTCGTTCCGTAATACATCATCCCGCAACTAACTCATTAGCTGCAATGCTTGCAAGGCTTAAGTGATGTGTATTACCGAGAGGGCCCAGAGATACCTCTCCGACAATCGGAGTGACAAATCATAATCTCGAAATACGCCAACCCAACATGTACCTTTGGAGACACCTGTAGAGCTCCTTTATAATCACCCAGTTATGTTGTGACGTTTGGTAGCACACAAAGTGTTCCTCCGGCAAACGGGAGTTGCATAATCTCATAGTCATAGGAACATGTATAAGTCATGAAGAAAGCAATAGCAACATACTAAACGATCGGGTGCTAAGCTAATGGAATGGGTCATGTCAATCAGATCATTCACCTAATGATGTGATCCCGTTAATCAAATAACAACTCTTTGTCCATGGTTAGGAAACATAACCATCTTTGATTAGCGAGCTAGTCAAGTAGAGGCATACTAGTGACACTCTGTTTGTCTATGTATTGACACATGTATTATGTTTCCGGTTAATACAATTCTAGCATGAATAATAAACATTTATCATGAAATAAGGAAATAAATAATAACTTTATTATTGCCTCTAGGGCATATTTCCTTCACTCGCGCGTAGCCTCCTACTGGATTGATACCTTGGTTCTCAAAAACTGAGGGAAATACTTATGCTACTTTGCTGCATCATCCTCTCCTCTTTGGGGAAATCCAACACAGTGCTCAAGAGGTAGCAAGAAGAATTTCTGGCGCCGTTGCCGGGGAGTCTGCGCAAAAGTCAACATACCAAGTACCCATCACAATCCCTATCTCCCGCATTACATTATTTGCCATTTGCCTCTCGTTTTCCTCTCCCCCACTTCACCCTTGCCGTTTTATTCGCCCTCTCTCTCTCTCTCTATCCTCCCTCCTTCTTTATTTGCCTCTTTTTGCCTGTTTGCTTTTTGTTTGCTCGTGTGTTGGATTGCTTGTTTGTCGCGATGGCTCAAGATACTACTAAATTGTGTGACTTCACCAATACCAACAATAATGATTTCCTTAGCACTCTGATTGCTCCCCTTACCGATGCTGAATCTTGTGAAATTAATACTGCTTTGCTGAATCTTATCAAGAAAGATCCGTTCTCCGGCCTTCCTAGTGAAGATGCCGCTACCCATCTTAATAGCTTTGTTGATTTGTGTGACATGCAAAAGAAGAAAGATGTCGATAATGATATTGTTAAATTGAAGCTATTTCTTTTTTCGCTTAGAGATCGTGCTAAAGCTTGGTTTTCATCTTTGCCTAAAAATAGTATTGATTCATGGAACAAGTGCAAAGATGCTTTTATCTCTAAGTATCTTTCTCCCGCTAAGATCATCTCTCTTAGAAACGATATTATGAATTTTAAGCAACTTGATCTTGAACATGTTGCACAAGCTTGGGAGAGAATGAAATTAATGATACGTAATTGCCCTACTCATGGTTTGAATTTGTGGATAATTATACAAAAGTTTTATGCCGGATTGAATTTTGCTTCTAGAAATCTTTTAGATTCGGCTGCGGGAGGCACTTTTATGGAAATCACTTTAGGAGATGCTACTAAACTCCTAGATAATATTATGGTTAATTATTCTCAATGGCACACTGAAAGATCCACTAATAAAAAAGTGCATGCGATAGAAGAAATTAATGTTTTGAGTGGAAAGATGGATGAACTTATGAAATTATTTGCTACTAAGAGTGTTTCATCTAATCCTAATGGTATGCCTTTGTCTACTTTGATTGAGAATAATAATGAATCTATGGATGTGAATTTTGTTGGTAGGAACAATTTTGGTAACAACGCGTATCGAGGAAATTTCAACTCTAGGCCTTATCCTAGTAATCCCTCTAATAATTATGGTAATTCCTACAACAATTCTTATGGAAATTATAATAAGATGCCCTCTGATTTTGAATCTAATATTAAAGAATTTATTACTTCACAAAAGAATTTTAATGCTATGATTGAAGAAAAATTGCTTAAGATTGATGTGGCTAGGAACGTTGATAGAAATGCTCTTGATGTTGATTCTTTAAAGCTTAGATCTATTCCACCTAAGTATGATATCAATGAGTATCTCAAAGCCATGAGAAATTCCATTGATGAGTGCAAAGAAAGAACCGCTAGGATGCGTGCTAAGAAAGATGCCTTTATAAGAGCGTGTTCTTCTAGTTCCTATGAAAATAATGATGAAGATCTAAAAGTTATTGATGTGTCCCCTATTAAATCTTTGTTTTGCAATATTAATCGTGATAATGATGGGACTGAATATGATCCACCTTTACCTAGAAGGTGTTCTAAAAATTCGGAGTATTTAGATCTTGATGGTGAAATTGATAAAAGTGGGATTAAAAGAAATAAAACCCTAGATGATGCTATCCCTAGAAAACTTTATGATGAGTGGGAACCTACTATTAAAATTAAAATTAAAGATTATGAGTTTTATGCTTTGTGTGATTTGGGTGCTAGTGTCTCTACTATTCCCAAAACTTTGTGTGATTTGCTAGATTTCCGTGATTTTGATGATTGCTCTCTAAACTTGCATCTTGCGGATTCCACTATTAAGAAACCTATGGGAATAATTAATGATGTTCTTATTGTTGCAAATAGGAATTATGTGCCCGTAGATTTTATCGTTCTTGGTATAGATTGCAATCCTTCTTGCCCTATTATTCTCAGTAGACCTTTCCTTAGAACGGTTGGTGCAATTATTGATATGAAGGAAGGGAATATTAGATTTAAATTTCCATTAAAAAAGGGATTGGAACACTTCCCTAGAAAGAAATAAAATTACCATATGAATCTATCATGAGAGCCACTTATGGATTGCCTACCAAAGATGGCAATACCTAGATCTATTCTTGCTTGTTATGCCTAGCTAGGGGCGTTAAACGATAGCGCTTGTTGGGAGGCAACCCAATTTTATTTTCATTCCTTGCTTTTTGCTACTGTTTAGTAATAAATAAATTATTTATCCTCTGTTTTGTTTGTGTTTTTTGTGTTTAATTAGTGTTTGTGCCAAGTAGAACCGTTGGGAAGACTTGGGGAAAGTCTTGTTGAACTTGCTGTAAAAAACAGAAACTTTAGCTCTCACGAGAACTGCTGTCATTTTTATTTAGAGAGTGATATTTAGTCAATTATTTTTGAAGATGATTAATATATAAATTCCTCACGTCCAGAAATTTATTTTAGAATTTTTGGGGTTCCAGATCTTGTGCTAGCTACAGATTACTACATACTGTTCTGTTTTTGACAGATTCTGTTTTCCGTGTGTTGTTTGCTTATTTTGATGAATCTATGGCTAGTAAAATAGTTTATAAACCATAGAGAAGTTGGAATACAGTAGGTTTAACACCAATATAAATAAATAATGAGTTAATTACAGTACCTTGAAGTGGTCTTTTGTTTTCTTTCGCTAACGGAGCTCACGAGTTTTCTACTTTAAGTTTTGTGTTGTGAAGTTTTCAAGTTTTGGGTAAAGATTTGATGGATTATGGAACAAGGAGTGGCAAGAGCCTAAGCTTGGGGATGCCCATGGCACCCCCAAGATAATCTAAGGACACCTAAAAGCCAAAGCTTGGGGATGCCCCGGAAGGCGTCCCCTCTTTCGTCTACTTCTATCGGTAACTTTACTTGGAGCTATATTTTTATTCACCACATGATATGTGTTTTGCTTGGAGCATCCTTTATGATTTGAGTCTTTGCTTGTTAGTTTACCGCAATCATCCTTGTTGTACACACCTTTTGAGAGAGCCATATATAATTTGGAATTTGATAGAATACTCTATGTGCTTCACTTATATCTTTTAAGCTCTATAGTTTTACTCTAGTGCTTCACCTATATCTTTTGAGTTTTATAGCTTTGCTCTAGTGCTTCAATTATATCTTTTAGAGCACGGTGGTGGATTTGTTTTATAGAAACTATTGATCTCTCATACTTCACTTAGATTATTTTGAGAGTCTTAGTAGCATGGTAATTTGCTTAATAATAATATGCTTGGTATGCAAGATTAATAATAAAACTTTCTTATGGGTGTGTTGAATACTAAGAAAAAATTGATGCTTGATAATTGTTTTGAGATATGAGGATGGTGATATTATAGTCATGCTAGTTGAGTAGTTTTGAATTTGAGAAATGCTTGTGTTAAAGTTTGTGATTCCCGTAGCATGCACGTATGGTGAACCGTTATGTGATGAAGTCGGAGCATGATTTATTTATTGATTGTCTTCCTTATGAGTGGCGGTCGGGGACGAGCGATGGTCTTTTCCTACCAATGTATCCCCCTAGGAGCATGCGCGTAATACTTTGCTTTGATAACTTCTAGATTTTTGCGATAAGTATATGAGTTCTTTTTGACTAATGTTGAGTCCATGGATTATACGCACTCTCCTTCCTTCCACCACTGCTAGCCTCTCTAATACCGCACACTTTTCGCCGGTATCATACACCCACCAAATACCTTCCTCAAAACAACCACCAAACCTACCTATCATGGCATTTCCATAGCCATTCCGAGATATATTGCCATGCAACTTTCCACTGTTCCATTCATTATGACACGCTCCATCATTGCCATATTGCTAGCATGATCATGTAGTTGACATCGTATTTGTGGCAATGCCACCGTTCATAATTCTTTCATACATGTCACTCTTGATTCATTGCATATCCCGGTACACCACCGGAGGCATTCATATAGAGTCATATTTTGTTCTAAGTATCGAGTTGTAATTGTTGAGTTGTAAGAAAAATAAAAAGTGTGATGATCATCATTTTTAGAGCATTGTCCCAAGTGAGGAAAGGATGATGGAGACTATGATTCCCCCACAAGTCGGGATGAGACTCCGGACGAAAAAAAGAGGCCATAAAAAAGGCCCAAACAAAAAAAAAGAGAAAAAGAGAGAAGGGACAATCTTACTATCCTTTTACCACACTTGTGCTTCAAAGTAGCACCATGATCTTCATGATAGAGAGTCTCTCATTCTGTCACTTTCATATACTAGTGGGAATTTTTCATTATAGAACTTGGCTTGTATATTCCAATGATGGGCTTCCTCAAAATGCCCTAGGTCTTCGTGAGCAAGCGAGTTGGATGCACACCCACTTAGTTTATTTTGTTGAGCTTTCATGTACTTATAGCTCTAGTGCATCCGTTGCATGGCAATCCCTACTCACTCACATTGATATCTATTGATGGCCATCTCCATAGCTCGTTGATACACCTAGTTGATGTGAGACTATCTTTCTCTTTTTGTCTTCTCCACAACCACCATTCTATTCCACATATAGTGCTATATCCATGGCTCACGCTCATGTATTGCGTGAAGATCGAAAAAGTTTTGAAAATGTCAAACGTATGAAACAATTGCTTGGCTTGTCATCGGGGTTGTGCATGATTTAAATACTTTGTGTGGTGAAGATAGAGCATAGCCAGACTATATGATTTTGTAGGGATAACTTTCTTTGGCCATGTTATTCTGAGAAGACATAATTGCTTTGTTAGTATGCTTGAAGTATTATTATTTTTATGTCAACATGAACTTTTGTCTCGAATCTTTTGAATCCGAATATTCATACCACAATTAAGAAGATTTACATTGAAATTATGCCAAGTAACACTTCACATCAAAAATTCTGTTTTTATCATTTACCTACTCGAGGACGAGCAGGAATTAAGCTTGGGGATGCTTGATACGTCTCCAACATATCTATAATTTTTGATTGCTCCATGCTATATTACCTACTGTTTTGGACTATATTGGGCTTTATTTTCCACTTTTATATTATTTTTGGGACTAACCTATTAACCGGAGGCCCATCCCAGAATTGCTATTTTTTTGCCTATTTCAGTGTTTCGGAGAAACAGAATATCAAACGGAGTCCAAACGGAATGAAACCGTCGGGTACGCGATTTTCTCATCAGATAAGACTCAGGAGACTTCGACCCTCCGTCAAGAAAGCCATGAGGCGGTCACGAGGGTGGAGGGGGCGCCCCCTGCCTCGTGGGCCCCTCGAAGCTCCACCGATGTACTCCTTCCTCCTATATATACCTACGTACCCCCAAACGATCAGATATGGAGCCAAAAACCTAATTCCACTGCCGCAACTTTCTGTATCCACGAGATCCCATCTTGGGGCCTGTTCCGGAGCTCCGCCGGAGGGGGTATCGATCACGGAGGGCTTCTACATCATCATCCAAGCCTCTCCGATGAAGTGTGAGTAGTTTACTTCAGACCTATGGGTCCATAGTTAGTAGCTAGATGGCTTCTTCTCTCTTTTTGGATCTCAATACAATGTTCTCCCCCTCTCTCGTGCAGATCTATTCGATGTAATCTTTGTTTTGCGGTGTGTTTGTTGAGACCGATGAATTGTGGGTTTATGATCAAGTCTATCTATGAATAATATTTGAATCTTCTCTAAATTCTTTTATGTATGATTGGTTATCTTTGCAAGTCTCTTCGAATTATCAGTTTGGTTTGGCCTACTAGATTGGTTGTTCTTGCCATGGGAGAAGTGCTTAGCTTTGGGTTCGATCTTGCGGTGTCCTTTCCCAGTGACAGAAGGGGCAGCAAGGCACGTATTGTATTGTTGCAGTCGAGGATAACAAGATGTTTTTTTATCATATTGCATGAAACTATCCCTCTACATCATGTCATCTTGCTTAAGGCATTACTCTATTTTTAACTTAATACTCTAGATGCATGCTGGATAGCGGTCGATGAGTGGAGTAATAGTAGTAGATGCAGGCAGGAGTCGGTCTACTTGTCTCGAACGTGATGCCTATATACATGATCATACCTAGATATTCTCACGACTATGCTCAATTCTGTCAATTGCTCAACAGTAATTTGTTCACCCATTGTAGAATACTTATGCTCTTGAGAGAAGCCACTAGTGAAACCTATGGCCCCCGGGTCTCTTTCTCATCATATCAATCTCCATCACTTTATTATTGCTTTGCTTTTACTTTGCCTTTTACTTTTCACTTTGCATCTCTATACCAAAAATTCCAAAAATATTATTTATCATCTCTATCAGATCTCACTTTCGTAAGTGACCGTGAAGGGATTGACAGCCCCTAAGCGCGTTGGTTGCGTTGAGCTATTGTTTTTGTGTAGGTACGAGGGACTCGCACGTAGCCTCCTACCGGATTGATACCTTGGTTCTCAAAAACTGAGGGAAATACTTATGCTACTTTGATGCATCATCCTCTCGTCTTCGGGGAAATCCAACGCAGTGCTCAAGAGGTAGCACTTCTCTCTTGCTTCGTTGCAGGAGGAACTGCTGGCAAGCATGCCATAGTGAGATCATCAACGCCACGAGCAGCATTACCGGTACCTCGCGCTCCGGCGCGCCCATTACCGGCGGCAGGCGCTCCTCCCCCACGAGCAGCATTACCGGCACCTCAAGGAGCGGCCGAAGATCATCGTGCCCTGGATGCGGCGCGGGCTCCGAATCACCGTCATGATCAAGGCCGGGGCGAGGACAGAGTCGCGGCGCTACACAATTATAGGTGTGCCCGAGGGCTCTGCTTCAAGTGCGGAGAGCGCTGGGGGCAAGGCCACCAGTGCGCGGCCACGGTTCAACTTCACATGGTCGAAGAGCTGTGGGAGCTGCTACAAGCTGAAGAACAGGACAGACAGGGACACCAAACAGACTCGGATGAAGAGCAGGTGATGTGCATTTCCAAAGTGGCCACCACAGGAGAAACAACACCACGTACAGTCCGGTTGCTTGGGATGCTCAATGGGGTTGAGGTGCTCATCTTGGTGGACTCCGAGAGCTCACATAGTTTCATCAGTGAAGCGGTGGCGATGCGCATGAAAGACAAAATTCAATCCATACCATCTATAGCCGTCAAGATCGCAAATGGAGGAAATCTGCAGTGCTCGGGCATGATTCCCAGCTGCTCCTGGAAGACTCAAGGCCAACAATTTGTCACAGATGTCAGGGTGCTCTCTTTGGGATGTTACGACATGGTCGTGGGAATGGATTGGCTTGAACAGTGTGGGCCAATGTTAGTGGATTGGGCAGCCAAGACACTCCAGTTTGACCACGCAGGGCGTCAAGTGGTACTACAAGGATTACAAGCAAAAATGTCTCAGGTGCAATAAGTAGACATGGCGCAGCTGTTAGCCTTGGAAAGCAACAACTCCATTGCACATATTGTGGTGTTGTACTCAGCTGAGCAAGGAGAAGGAGAAGACCCAGTACCACTAGAATTACAGCAAATCGTAGATGCCTTCCCTAAGGTGTTCGCTAAAACAACTAAACTTTCGGAGCACAGAAGTTGGGATCACTCCATTCCATTAATACCTGGAGCCAACCCCATCAACATATGACCGTATCGGTATACACCAGAACATAAGGATGAGATAGAAGCCCAGGTGAAGGGAATGCTAAGATTGGGGCTGTTTGTATTAAGTAACAGTCCGTTCTCGTTCTCGGTGCTCTTGGTCAAGAAAAAAGACCAAAGATGGCGATTTTGCATTGACTTTAGGCACCTCAATGCTATCACTCTGAAGACTTCCTACCCCATGCCGGTTATTGACGAGTTATTAGACGAGATAGCAGGGTCGCGATGGTTCTCCAAGCTAGACCTTCGAGTGGGATACCATCAAATCAGGCTGCGACCAGAAGATGAGCACAAAACGGCCTTCAAAACCCACACCAGCCACTACCAATTCCGAGTCATGCCGTATGGATTGGCATATGCGCCAGCTACATTCCAAGGAGTGGTGCATGTGGTCTTGCATCCAGTTCACCGAAAAGGGGTCCTGGTATTCATGGACGATATCCTGATCCATTATGAGGATCTCGACACCCACAAGCAGTTGCTCACCCAAGTACTACAGTTGCTGAACCAATATGGTCTGAAAGCCAAAAGAACCAAAGCACCTTTAGGCAACAGAAGATCAGCTACTTGGGTCACATCATCAGTGAAGAAGGAGTGGCCACCGACAACAAGAAAGTGCAAGCCGTGCAAGAGTGGCCAGTGCCAACCAATACCAAAGAATTGAGGGGATTCTTAGGCCTCGCTGGCTATTACAGAAAGTTTGTCCGCTTCTTTGGGGTGATCAGCAAACCACTCACCAACTTGTTGAAGAAGAACACACTGTTTGTATGGACACCTACGGCAGACGCAACCTTCTCTGCCTTGAAAAAAGCCTTGAGTGGAGCCCCAGTGCTTGCACTCCCTGACTTTCGTCGCTAGTTTGTGGTGGAAACAGACGCAAGTGCCATAGGAATAGGAGCGGTGCTGATGCAAGACAACCATTCGGTGGCTTATCTAAGCAAAGCATTAGCTCCCAGGAATCTTGGCCTTTCAGCATATGAAAAGGAATGTCTGGCACTGCTGCTAGCCATTGACCATTGGCGCCCATACCTGCAACATGTTGAGTTCATCGTCCGCAAGGATCAGAAAAGTCTTCTCCATTTGACAGACCAAATACTCAACACGCCCATCCAGCAGCGAGCCTTTACAAAATTGATTGGACTGCAATACACTATCCAGTACAAGGCTGGCCTGACCAACCACGCCATAGACGCACTCTCGCAGTGAGCACACCCTGATCAAGAAGAGCTTGCTGCTATTTCCGTGTGCAAGCCGGTTTGGCTCGAGGCAGTCAAGAACAGTTACCAGCAGGATGCAGCGGCACGACAACATCTGACCAAGTTAGCCCTGGATCCCAAGAGTAAGCCGGACTTCACCATGCATGAAGGAATACTTAGATACAAAGGGCGTGTGTGGGTCAGTAGTGACACAGAAACTCAGAAACACCTCATCCAGACGCTGCACGCAAGCGCAGTAGGAGGCCACTCTGGCTTCCACGCCACTTACAATAGGATCAAGAGGCTTTTTGCTTGGCATGGGATGAAACAGCAAGTAAAAAATTTCGTTCGCAACTGTATGGTCTGTCAACAAGCAAAAACGGAAAGGATCTCACCGGCCGGACTACTTCAGCCCCTGCCGATCCCGAAGAAACCTTGGGCGGTGTGTCACTGGACTTCACCGAAGGATTGTCCAGGTCAGGAGGCTTCGATATAGTTCTGGTGATTGTGGATAAATTCTCCAAGTATGCCCATTTCATTCCCTTGGCGCATCCATTCATGGACCTTCAAGTGGCGAAGCTGTTCATGAAAGAGATCTTCCATTTGCATGGCCTGCCACTAGCTCTTATCTCTGACCGCGACAAAGTGTTCACAAGAAAGGTGTGGCAGGAACTGTTCAAACTATGTCCTACAGAGATCCGACTCAGTTCTTCATATCACCCACAGACGGACGGCCAGACGGAGCGCGTGAACCAATGTCTTGAGGCTTATCTCAGGTGCGCGGTGCATTCATGCCCTGCAAATTGGTTGAAGTGGCTGCCACTTGCCGAGTACTGGTACAATACGTCTTTCCATTTAGCCCTGGGGAGGACTCCGTTTGAAGTGGTGTATGGCCATATGCCAAGAGAGTTTGGAGTTACCCAAGTTGATGAGTGCATAGTGCCGGACTTGGCTGCCTGGCTGCAGGAATGAGAGGTCATGATTGACCTGCTGCAGCAACAACTGAAGCAAGCCCAAGACCGGATGAAACGACAGGCAGACAAGCATCGCATAGATCGTGAGTTCGCTATGGGCGACGCGGTCCTGCTCAAGCTCCAACCCTTCATTTAGTCGTCAGTCGCGCAAAGACCACATCAGAAGCTCGCGTTTCGCTACTTCGGTCCCTACAGAGTGGTGGCGTGGATTGGCGCAGTGGCCTACAAGTTGGACCTTCCACCTACAAGCAAGATTCATCCAGTCGTCCATGTATCGCAGCTCAAGAAAGCTCAAGGGGTTGTGGTGCCAGTGAGTCCTACTTTACCACCTGACCACTTTGTCTTGCAGGCGGAACATATACCTGGAATGGTGCTGGAGAGCAAAATGGTTTGTGTGGGCGGCGAGCCGGCCCTACGCCTACGCATCAAGTGGAGTGGCCTGCCTCCATGCATGGCCACCTGGGAAGAGCCACAACAACTGCAACGTCGCTTCCCTAACTCTCCGCCTTGGGGACAAGGCGAAACGCAAGAAGGGGGAGATGTCATGGCTGGCCATAGGGCCCCATCGGCCAGTGAAGACGAGACAGACAGTGGGCGAGAAGGCGAGGCCTTGGCGGCCAAGGAAAGCGTGTAACAGCTGGCCAGAGGGACCCAGCCTCCAGGCGAGCGGTGTGTGTGTGGCCTGCGGCCGTGAGGGGATTAAGTAGAGGCGAGAGAGAGAGAGAGAGAGAGAGAGAGAAGGGGATCGAGTATTATTGTAATCATGAACCAGGAACGAAGCTGCTCTTCGTCCTCCTCCTAACCCAATCCCCTTTCTCCCTTCCTCCCCAGCTACATGTAATCCTAGATCGACGTCCATAAGAGCATCTCCAGTCGCGACCCCAATAGGCCCCCAGGCCACTTTTTCGACACCGGCACCAAAAAAAGCCCCAGTCACGCCCCCAGGACGCCGAAAAACGCCGGTTTGGCCCTTTTTCCGCCCGGCGGTCACAGGCCGATCCCAGCGCACAGTGCATGTTGGGGGCTCCGGTGCAAGGGAAAAGCGCGGCTGACCCACACCGTCTAGGGAAAAGTCAAGGTTTTCTTCCCTGACTAGCCTCCCACCCCCTGCGCCCTCGGCCGCCAGTAGCTATATTTGGCGCTGCCCGCCGCCTTTCCCCACTAGATAGCCATTCCACGCCAGAAAAATAGCAGAGCTTCGCCGCGGCAGCCCCTCCAACAGCAGCTGGGCGTTTCCGGCCGCCATTTCCAGCCGCGAAGGGGCAGTTTAGTGGCGGGTACACGCCCACCAGGCGCAAGGTGGTCGGCGATTTGCCTGCCTCGGCGATGGACTCAGATGACGAGGAAGCGCTCACCGCGCTGCTGGAGGAGGAAGCCGAGGCCGATGTCCAGGAAGAAGAGCATCTCATGGCGCTTGCCGCCCTCGCCCAGCTGCTGGCGAGCAATGAAAAGCCGCGGCGAGGTGGCTTGGCACCAGGGCGGGTGAAAGCAAAGAACCGGCATCGTCTTGAAGGCTACTGCATGCTCTACTCCGACTACTTCGCTGATGCTCCACTTCACGGCGAGAAAAACATTTCGGCGCGGTTATCGGATGAGCCGAAAGCTCTTCCTTAGGATTGTGAATTCCATCCGGGAGTTCGACAACTACTTCAAGTGCAAGATGGATTGCACTGGTGCCCTTGGATTCACCTCCATCCAGAAGTGCACGACAGCGATGAGGATGCTTGCATACGGAGCTCCCGGTGATTCACTCGACGACTATGGGCGCATGGCCGAGTCCACCAGCATAGAGTGTTTCTACAAGTTCTGTCGGGCAGTGGTGGCAGTGTTTGGACCGCAATACTTGAGAACACCCAATGAGGAAGACACTGCTCGGATCTTAGCACAAAATGCAGCAAGAGGATTTCCTGGGATGCTTGGAAGCATCGACCGCATGCATTGGAAATGGAAGAATTGCCCATTTGCTTGGCAGGGGATGTACAAAGGTGAAGGAAGTATGCCCTAGAGGCAATAATAAAGTTATTATTTATTTCCTTATATCATGATAAATGTTTATTATTCATGCTAGAATTGTATTAACCGGAAACATAATACATGTGTGAATACATAGACAAACTTAGTGTCACTAGTATGCCTCTACTTGACTAGCTCGTTAATCAAAGATGGTTATGTTTCCTAACCATGAACAAGGTGTTGTTATTTGATTAACGAGGTCACATCATTAGTTGAATGATCTGATTGACATGACCCATTTCATTAGCTTAGCACCCGATCGTTTAGTATGTTGCTATTGCTTTCTTCATGACTTATACATGTTCCTATGACTATGAGATTATGCAACTCCCGTTTACCGGAGGAACACTTTGTGTGCTACCAAACGTCATAACGTAACTGGGTGATTATAAAGGAGCTCTACAGGTGTCTCCAAAGGTAGATGTTGGGTTAGCGTATTTCGAGATTAGGATTTGTCACTCCGATTGTCGGAGAGGTATCTCTGGGCCCTCTCAGTAATGCACATGACATAAGCCTTGCAAGCATTGCAACTAATGAGTTAGTTGTGAGATGATGTATTACGGAACGAGTAAAGAGACTTGCCGGTAACGAGATTGAACTAGGTATTGGATACCGACGATCGAATCTCGGGCAAGTAACATACCGGTGACAAAGGGAACAACGTATGTTGTTATGCGGTCTGACCGATAAAGATCTTCGTAGAATATGTAGGAGCCAATATGGGCATCCAGGTCCCGCTATTAGTTATTGACCGGAGATGTGTCTCAGTCATGTCTGCATTGTTCTCGAACCGTAGGGTCCGCACGCTTAACGTTACGATGACAGTTATTATGAGTTTATGCATTTTGATGTACCGAAGTTAGTTCGGAGTCCCGGATGTGATCACGGACATGACGAGGAGTCTCGAAATGGTCGAGACATAAAGATTGATATATTGGACGGCTATATTCGGACACCGGAAGGGTTCCGGGTGATTTCGGAGAAAACCGGAGTGCCAGAGTGGTTACCGGAACCCCCCGGGGAAGTAATGGGCCTTATTGGGCCTTAGGGGAGAGAGAGGGCTGCGGCCTAGGAGGTGGCGCCCCCCCCCCCCACATGGGGAGTCCGAATTGGACTAGGGAGGGGGGCACGGCCCCTCTTTCCCTCTCCCTCTCCTTCTCTTTCCTTCCCCCTTAGGTTTCCTAATTGGATTAGGAAAGGGGAGTCCTACTCCCACTAGGAGGAGGACTCCCCCTCCCCTTGGCGCGCCCCATAGGGCCGGCCGGCCTCCCCCTTGCTCCTTTATATACGGGGGCAGGGGCACCCTAGGACACACAAGTTGATCCACGTGATCGTTCCTTAGCTGTGTGTGGTGCCCCATGCCACCATATTCCACCTCGATCATATCGTTGTAGTGCTTAGGCGAAGCCCTGCGTCGGTAGAACATCATCATCGTCACCATGTCGTCGTGCTGATGGAACTCATCCCCGAAGCTTTGCTGGATCGGAGCCCGGGGAGCGTCATCGAGCTGTACGTGTGCTAAGAACTCGGAGGTGCCGAAGTAACGGTGTTTGGATCGGTCGGATCGGGAAGACGCACGACTACTTCCTCTACGTTGTGTCAACACTTTCGCAGTCGGTCTGCGTGGGTACGTAGACAACACTCTCCCCTCTCGTTGTTGTGCATCACCATGATCTTGCGTGTGCGTAGGAATTTTTTTGAAATTACTACGTTCCCCAACAGTGGCATCCGAGCCTAGGTTTTATAGCTTGATATTATATGCACGAGTAGAACACAAGTGAGTTGTGGGCGATATAAGTCATACTGCCTACCAGCATATCATACTTTGGTTCGGCGGTATTGTTGGATGAAACGGCCGGACCGACATTACGCGTACGCTTACGCGAGACCGGTTCTCCTGACGTGCTTTGCACAAAGGTGGCTTGCGGGTGACTGTTTCTCCAACTTTAGTTGAACCAAGTGTGGCTACACCCGGTCCTTGCGAAGGTTAAAACGGAGTCTATTTGACAAACTATCGTTGTGGTTTTGATGCGTAGGTGAGATTGGTTCTTACTTAAGCCCGTAGCAGCCACGTAAAAATTGCAACAACAAAGTAGAGGACGTCTAACTTGTTTTTGCAGGGCATGTTGTGATGTGATATGGCCAAGACATGATGCTAAATTTTATTGTATGAGATGATCATGTTTTGTAACCGAGTTATCGGCAACTGGCAGGAGCCATATGGTTGTCGCTTTATTGTATGCAATGCAATCGCGATGTAATGCTTTACTTTATCACTAAGCGGTAGCGATAGTCGTGGAAGCATAAGATTGGCGAGACGACAACGATGCTACGATGGAGATCAAGGTGTCGCGCCGGTGACGATGGTGATCATGACGGTGCTTCGGAGATGGAGATCACAAGCACAAGATGATGATGGCCATATCATATCACTTATATTGATTGCATGTGATGTTTATCTTTTTATGCATCTTATCTTGCTTTGATTGACGGTAGCATTATAAGATGATCTCTCACTAAATTATCAAGAAGTGTTCTCCCTGAGTATGCATCGTTGCCAAAGTTTGTCGTGCCCAGACACCACGTGATGATCGGGTGTGATAAGCTCTACGTCCATCTACAACGGGTGCAAGCCACTTTTGCACACGCAGAATACTCAGGTTAAACTTGACGAGCCTAGCATATGCAGATATGGCCTCGGAACACGGAGACCGAAAGGTCGAGCGTGAATCATATAGTAGATATGATGAACATAGCGATGTTCACCATTGAAAACTACTCCATCTCACGTGATGATCGGTTATGGTTTAGTTGATTTGGATCACGTGATCACTTAGAGGATTAGAGGGATGTCCATCTAAGTGGGAGTTCTTAAGTAATTTGATTAATTGTACTTAAACTTATCATGAACTTAGTACCTGATAGTATCTTGCTTGTTTATGTTGATTGTAGATAGAAGGCTCGTGCTATTGTTCCGTTGAATTTTAATGCGTTCCTTGAGAAAGCGAAGTTTAAAGATGATGGTAGCAATTACACGGACTGGGTCCGTAACTTGAGGATTATCCTCATTGCTGCTCAGAAGAATTACGTCCTGGAAGCACCGCTGGGTGCCAGGCCTGCTGCTAGAGCAACACCAGATGTTATGAACGTCTGGCAGAGCAAAGCTGATGACTACTCGATAGTTCAGTGTGCCATGCTTTACGGCTTAGAATCGGGACTTCAACGACGTTTTGAACGTCATGGTGCATATGAGATGTTCCAGGAGTTGAAGTTAATATTTCAAGCAAATGCCCGGATTGAGAGATATGAAGTCTCCAATAAGTTCTATAGCTGCAAGATGGAGGAGAACAGTTCTGTCAGCGAGCATATACTCAAAATGTCTGGGTATAATAATCACTTGATTCAGATGGGAGTTAATCTTCCAGATGATTGCGTCATTGACAGAATTCTCCAATCACTGCCACCAAGCTACAAGAGCTTCGTGATGAACTATAATATGCAAGGGATGAACAAGACTATTCCCGAGCTCTTCGCAATGCTGAAAGCTGCGGAGGTAGAAATCAAAAAGGAGCATCAAGTGTTGATGGTCAGCAAGACCACTAGTTTCAAGAAAAAGGGCAAAGGGAAGAAGAAGGGGAACTTCAAGAAGAACAACAAGCAAGTTGCTGCTCAAGAGAAGAAACCCAAGTCTGGACCTAAGCCTGAAACTGAGTGCTTCTACTGCAAGCAGACTGGTCACTGGAAGCGGAACTGCCCCAAGTATTTGGCGGATAAGAAGGATGGCAAGGTGAACAAAGGTATATGTGATATACATGTTATTGATGTGTACCTTACTAGAGCTCGCAGTAGCACCTGGGTATTTGATACTGGTTCTGTTGCTAATATTTGCAACTCGAAACAGGGACTACGGATTAAGCGAACACTGGCAAAGGACGAGGTGATGATGCGCGTGGGAAACGGTTCCGAAGTCGATGTGATCGCGGTCGGCACGCTACCTCTACATCTACCTTCGGGATTAATATTAGACCTAAATAATTGTTATTTGGTGCCAGCGTTGAGCATGAACATTATATCTGGATCTTGTTTGATGCGAGACGGTTATTCATTTAAATCAGAGAATAATGGTTGTTCTATTTATATGAGTAATATCTTTTATGGTCATGCACCTTTGAGAAGTGGTCTATTTTTGATGAATCTCGATAGTAGAACACACATATTCATAATGTTGAAACCAAAAGATGCAGAGTTGATAATGACAGTGCAACTTATTTGTGGCACTGCCATTTAGGTCATATCGGTATAAAGCGCATGAAGAAACTCCATACTGATGGACTTTTGGAACCACTTGATTATGAATCACTTGGTACTTGCGAACCGTGCCTCATGGGCAAGATGACTAAAACACCGTTCTCCGGTACTATGGAGAGAGCAACAGATTTGTTGGAAATCATACATACTGATGTATGTGGTCCGATGAATATTGAGGCTCATGGCAGATATCGTTATTTTCTCACCTTCACAGATGACTTAAGCAGATATGGGTATATCTACTTAATGAAACATAAGTCTGAAACATTTGAAAAGTTCAAAGAATTTCAGAGTGAAGTTGAAAATCATTGTAACAAGAAAATAAAGTTTCTACGATCTGATCGTGGAGGAGAATATTTGAGTTACGAGTTTGGTGTACATTTGAAAAATTGTCGAATAGTTTCACAACTCACGCCACCCGGAACACCACAGCGTAATGGTGTGTCCGAACGTCGTAATCGTACTTTACTAGATATGGTGCGATCTATGATGTCTCTTACTGATTTACCGCTATCGTTTTGGGGTTATGCTTTAGAGACGGCAGCATTCACGTTAAATAGGGCACCATCAAAATCCGTTGAGACGACGCCTTATGAACTATGGTTTGGCAAGAAACCAAAGTTGTCGTTTCTTAAAGTTTGGGGCTGCGATGCTTATGTGAAAAAGCTTCAACTTGATAAGCTCGAACCCAAATCGGAGAAATGTGTCTTCATAGGATACCCAAAAGAGACTGTTGGGTACACCTTCTATCACAGATCCGAAGGCAAGACATTCGTTGTTAAGAATGGATCCTTTCTAGAGAAGGAGTTTCTCTCGAAAGAAGTGAGTGGGAGGAAAGTAGAACTTGACGAGGTAACTGTACCTGCTCCCTTATTGGAAAGTAGTACATCACAGAAAACTGTTTCTGCGACACCTATACCAATTAGTGAGGAAGCTAATGATGATGAAGATGAAACTTCAGGACAAGATACTACTGAACCTCGTAGATCAACCAGAGCGAGATCCGCACCAGAGTGGTACGGTAATCCTGTCCTAGAAATCATGCTGCTAGATCATGATGAACCTATGAACTATGAAGAAGCGATGGTGAGCCCAGATTCCGCAAAATGGCTTAAAGCCATGAAATCTGAGATGGGATCCATGTATGAGAACAAAGTATGGACTTTGGTTGACTTGCCCGATGATCGGCAAGCAATTGAGAATAAATGGATCTTCAAGAAGAAGACAGATGCTGATGGTAATGTTACTGTCTACAAAGCTTGACTTGTCGCAAAAGGTTTTCGACAAGTTCAAGGGGTTGACTACGATGAGACCTTCTCACCCGTAGTGATGCTTAAGTCTGTCCGAATTGAAGGAAATATGCCCTAGAGGCAATAATAAAGTTATTATTTATTTCCTTATATCATGATAAATGTTTATTATTCATGCTAGAATTGTATTAACCGGAAACATAATACATGTGTGAATACATAGACAAACTTAGTGTCACTAGTATGCCTCTACTTGACTAGCTCGTTAATCAAAGATGGTTATGTTTCCTAACCATGAACAAGGTGTTGTTATTTGATTAACGAGGTCACATCATTAGTTGAATGATCTGATTGACATGACCCATTTCATTAGCTTAGCACCCGATCGTTTAGTATGTTGCTATTGCTTTCTTCATGACTTATACATGTTCCTATGACTATGAGATTATGCAACTCCCGTTTACCGGAGGAACACTTTGTGTGCTACCAAACATCACAACGTAACTGGGTGATTATAAAGGAGCTCTACAGGTGTCTCCAAAGGTAGATGTTGGGTTGGCGTATTTCGAGATTAGGATTTGTCACTCCGATTGTCGGAGAGGTATCTCTGGGCCCTCTCGGTAATGCACATCATATAAGCCTTGCAAGCATTATGACTAATGAGTTAGTTGCGAGATGATGTATTACGGAACGAGTAAAGAGACTTGCCGGTAACGAGATTGAACTAGGTATTGGATACGGACGATCAAATCTCGGGCAAGTAACATACCGATGACAAAGGGAACAACGTATGTTGTTATGCGGTCGGACCGATAAAGATCTTCGTAGAATATGTAGGAGCCAATATGGGCATCCAGGTCCCGCTATTGGTTATTGACCAGAGATGTGTCTTAGTCATGTCTACATTGTTCTCGAACCATAGGGTCCGCACGCTTAACGTTACGATGATAGTTATTATGAGTTTATGCATTTTGATGTACCGAAGTTAGTTCGGAGTCCCGGATGTGATGACGGACATGACGAGGAGTCTAGAAATGGTCGAGACATAAAGATTGATATATTGGAAGCCTACATTTGGATATCGGAAGTGTTCCGGGTGAAATCGGGATTTTACCGGAGTACCGGGAGGTTACCGGAACCCCCCGGGAGCCATATGGGCCTTAATGGGCTTTAGTGGAAAGGAGAAAGGGGCAGCCAAGGTGGCCGCACGCCTCCCCCCTCCCCTAGTCCTATTAGGACTATGAGAGGTGGCCGGCCCCCTCTCTCTCTTTCCCCCTCGGGGAATCCTAGTCCAACTAGGATTGGGGGGGGAGTCCTACTCCCGGTAGGAGTAGGACTCCTCCTGCGCCCTCCTCCTGGCCGGCCGCACCCTCCCCCGTGGCTCCTTTATATACGGAGGCAGGGGACACCTCTAGACACACAAGTTGATCCACGTGATCGTTCCTTAGCCGTGTGCGGTGCCCCCTGCCACCATATTCCACCTCGATCATATCGTTGTAGTGCTTAGGCGAAGCCCTGCGTCAGTAGAACATCAAGATCGTCATCACGCCGTCGTGCTGACGGAACTCCTCCCCGAAGCTTTGCTGGATCGGAGCCCGGGGATTGCCATCGAGCTGTACGTGTGCTAAGAACTCGGAGGTGCCGGAGTAACGATGCTTGGATCGGTCAGATCGGGTAGAAGACATACGACTACTTCCTCTACATTGTGTCAACGCTTCCATTGCGATCTACAAGGGTACGTAGATCAGACTCTCCCCCTCGTTGCTGTGCATCACCATGATCTTGCGTGTGCGTAGGAAATTTTTTGAAATTACTACGTTCCCCAACACGAATCATGTTAGCAATTGCCGCATTTTATGATTATGAAATTTGGCAGATGGATGTCAAAACTGCATTCCTGAATGGATTTCTGGAAGAAGAGTTGTATATGATGCAACCGGAAGGTTTTGTCGATCCAAAGGGAGCTAACAAAGTGTGCAAGCTCCAGCGATCCATTTATGGACTGGTGCAAGCCTCTCGGAGTTGGAATAAACGCTTTGATAGTGTGATCAAAGCATTTGGTTTTATACAGATTTTTGGAGAAGCCTGTATTTACAAGAAAGTGAGTGGGAGCTCTGTAGCATTTCTAATATTATATGTGGATGACATATTACTGATTGGAAATGATATAGAATTTCTGGATAGCATAAAGGGATACTTGAATAAGAGTTTTTCAATGAAAGACCTCGGTGAAGCTGCTTACATATTAGGTATAAAGATCTATAGAGATAGATCAAGACACTTAATTGGACTTTCACAAAGCACATACCTTGACAAGATTTTGAAGAAGTTCAAAATGGATCAAGCAAAGAAAGGGTTCTTGCCTGTGTTACAAGGTGTGAAGTTGAGTCAGACTCAATG
The DNA here is from genome assembly GCA_034509565.1 of Triticum monococcum. NCBI lineage: Eukaryota > Viridiplantae > Streptophyta > Magnoliopsida > Poales > Poaceae > Triticum > Triticum monococcum. The sequence continues at coordinate 594,818,057 of CM067846.1, forward strand.
CCCGACCACTGCAGAAGATAGAGAGAAAATGAAAGATGTTCCCTATGCTTCAGCCATAGGCTCTATCATGTATGCAATGCTGTGTACCAGACCTGATGTCTGCCTTGCTATAAGTTTAGCAGGGAGGTACCAAAGTAATCCAGGAGTGGATCACTGGACAGCGGTCAAGAACATCTTGAAATACCTGAAAAGGACTAAGGATATGTTTCTCGTATATGGAGGTGACAAAGAGCTCACCGTAAGAGGTTACGTTGATGCAAGCTTTGACACTGATCCGGACAATTCTAAATCGCAAACCGGATACGTGTTTACATTAAATGGTAGAGCTGTCAGTTGGTGCAGTTCTAAACAAAGCGTCGTAGCAGGATCTACATGTGAAGCGGAGTACATAGCTGCTTCGGAAGCAGCGAACGAAGGAGTCTGGATGAAGGAGTTCATATCCGATCTAGGTGCCATACCTAGTGCATCGGGTCCAATGAAAATCTTTTGTGACAATACTGGTGCAATTGCCTTGGCAAAGGAATCCAGATTTCACAAGAGGACCAAGCACATCAAGAGACGTTTCAATTCCATCCGGGATCTAGTACAGGTGGGAGACATAGAGATTTGCAAGATACATACGGATCTGAATGTTGTAGACCCGTTGACTAAGCCTCTTCCACGAGCAAAACATGATCAGCACCAAGGCTCCATGGGTGTTAGAATCATTACTGTGTAATCTAGATTATTGACTCTAGTGCAAGTGGGAGACTGAAGGAAATATGCCCTAGAGGCAATAATAAAGTTATTATTTATTTCCTTATATCATGATAAATGTTTATTATTCATGCTAGAATTGTATTAACCGGAAACATAATACATGTGTGAATACATACACAAACTTAGTGTCACTAGTATGCCTCTACTTGACTAGCTCGTTAATCAAAGATGGTTATGTTTCCTAACCATGAACAAGGTGTTGTTATTTGATTAACGAGGTCACATCATTAGTTGAATGATCTGATTGACATGACCCATTTCATTAGCTTAGCACCCGATCGTTTAGTATGTTGCTATTGCTTTCTTCATGACTTATACATGTTCCTATGACTATAAAATTATGCAACTCCCGTTTACCGGAGGAACACTTTGTGTGCTACCAAACGTCACAACGTAACTGGGTGATTATAAAGGAGCTCTACAGGTGTCTCCAAAGGTAGATGTTGGGTTGGCGTATTTCGAGATTAGGATTTGTCACTCCGATTGTCGGAGAGGTATCTTTGGGCCCTCTCGGTAATGCACATCACATGAGCCTTGCAAGCATTGCAACTAATGAGTTAGTTGCGAGATGATGTATTACGGAACGAGTAAAGAGACTTGCCGGTAACGAGATTGAACTAGGTATTGGATACCGACGATCGAATCTCGGGCAAGTAACATACCGATGACAAAGGGAACAACGTATGTTGTTATGCGGTCTGACCGATAAAGATCTTCGTAGAATATGTAGGAGCCAATATGGGCATCCAGGTCCCGCTATTGGTTATTGACCGGAGATGTGTCTCAGTCATGTCTGCATTGTTCTCGAACCGTAGGGTCCGCACGCTTAACGTTACGATGACAGTTATTATGAGTTTATGCATTTTGATGTACCAAAGTTAGTTCAGAGTCCCGGATGTGATCACGGACATGACGAGGAGTCTCGAAATGGTCGAGACATAAAGATTGATATATTTGACGGCTATATTCGGACACCGGAAGGGTTCCGGGTGATTTCGGAGAAAACCGGAGTGCCGGAGGGGTTACCGGAACCCCCCGGGGAAGTAATGGGCCTTATTGGGCCTTAGGGGAGAGAGAGGGCTGCGGCCTAGGAGGTGGCGCGCCCCCCCACATGGGGAGTCCGAATTGGACTAGGGAGGGGGGCGCGGCCCCTCTTTCCCTCCCCCTCTCCTTCTCTTTCCTCCCCCCTTAGGTTTCCTAATTGGATTAGGAAAGGGGAGTCCTACTCCCACTAGGAGGAGGACTCCCCCTCCCCTTGGCGCGCCCCATAGGGCCGGCCGGCCTCCCCCTTGCTCCTTTATATACGGGGGCAGAGGGGCACCCTAGGACACACAAGTTGATCCACGTGATCGTTCCTTAGCCGTGTGCGGTGCCCCTTGCCACCATATTCCACCTCAATCATATCGTTGTAGTGCTTAGGCGAAGCCCTGCGTCGGTAGAACATCATCATCGTCACCACGCCGTCGTGCTGACGGAACTCATCCCCGAAGCTTTGCTGGATCGGAGCCCGGGGAGCGTCATCGAGCTGTACGTGTGCTAAGAACTCGGAGGTGCCGGAGTAACGGTGCTTGGATTGGTCGGATCGGGAAGACGTATGACTACTTCCTCTATGTTGTGTCAACGCTTCCGCAGTTCGGTCTGCGTGGGTACGTAGACAACACTCTCCCCTCTCGTTGTTGTGCATCACCATGATCTTGCGTGTGCGTAGGATTTTTTTTGAAATTACTACGTTCCCCAACAAAAGGCGACAAAGACGGTTGCAGTGTGGTACTTGAGGCGGTGGCCACACAGGACCTCTGGATTTGGCACTCTTTCTTTGGTATGCCAGGAACTCACAATGACATCAACGTGCTGCAGTGCTCTCCTGTCTTTGCCAAGCTTGTTGAAGGTCATTCTCCTCCGGTGAACTTCGAGATCAATGGGCGGCACTACAACAAGGGGTACTATCTAGCTGATGGCATCTATCCGAGATGGTCGACATTTGTGAAGACGATCTCAAACCCTGTGCCAGGAGGCAAGAACGCCTGGTTTGCGAAGGTTCAGGAGGCTTGCAGGAAGGATGTCGAGCAGGCATTTGGTGTGCTCCAATCTTGATTTGCTGTTGTCCGGTACCCCGCTCAGACCTGGTCGAAAGATCAAATGTGGGAGATTATGACTTGCTGTGTCATCTTGCACAACATGATCATCGAGAACGAGCAAGCAGACCCAGTGTTTGACACTGAAGCATGCTACATGCAGGGTCCTCTAGCCGAAGTTGATCACCAGCTACCGACAACATGGACTGCCTATCTCAGTATGCGTCAGGAGATCCGAGACCCACAGGTGCATCATCAACTGCAGCAAGATCTGATAGAGCATCTATGGAGGCTCAAGGGCGACGCCGGGCGCGACGTGTGATGAAATATGAGTTTTTATTTGTTGAGCTATATAATTTGTATTGAACTATTTGTTGTTGTATTATTTTGTTGAAGTATTTGATATTTATGTGATGAAATATGTGATAAAAAAATTATGTGCATAATTGAACGCCGAACAACGGCGAACCATGCCGAATATGGGCCCTTTATTTGCCGAAATGGGGCTGAAAAGTGGGCCAATATCGGCGCCTGGGGGCGACCACTGGGCGCGAAACCGCCCCCAGCGCCGATTGTATCGCCGGCTCGCCTCCAATGGGCGATTTTTATGCGTCCTGGGAGGCGAACGGCTGGAGATGCTCACATACTCCTAGTTGTGAGAGAAGTAATAGCTGGTTTTTTTTTTAATATATGCGTCGCATCCGAAAAAGACTACTCCAACAAAATTGTGGAGTAGCACAAAAGGGAGTATGCTTTTTTTTTTGAGGATAAGGGAGTATGTTTCTAAATTGTGTTTCTGTGCGCCGAAATTACAAAATTCCCGCCAGCCACGGAGAAAATTTCCTGCTGCCCACCATTTCGCCCACGTCATCGATCCGAGGCACCGGCCTCTCCACCAATCAGCGCGCACCTCCTCCCCTCTATATACTTCCTCCGCCCCCCGCCTCCATTCGCATCTGCAATTCCCCACCTCCCAGCGAAACACCTCCCGCTCCCTCTCCCACCTCCGAAGCAGCAGCCATGGCCCCCAAGGCAGACAAGAAGCCGGCCGCCGAGAGCAAGGTGGAGAAGGCGGCGGAGAAGACCCCGGCGGGCAAGAAGCCCAAGGCCGAGAAGCGGCTTCCGGCGGGCAAGACGGCGGCCAAGGAGGGCGCCGGCGGCGAGGGCAAGACGAGGGGCCGGAAGAAGGGCAGCAAGGCGAAGAAGGGCGTGGAGACGTACAAGATCTACATCTTCAAGGTGCTGAAGCAGGTGCACCCGGACATCGGCATCTCCTCCAAGGCCATGTCCATCATGAACTCCTTCATCAACGACATCTTCGAGAAGCTCGCCGGGGAGTCGGCCAAGCTGGCGAGGTACAACAAGAAGCCCACCATCACCTCCCGGGAGATCCAGACCTCCGTCCGCCTCGTCCTCCCCGGCGAGCTCGCCAAGCACGCCGTCTCCGAGGGCACCAAGGCCGTCACCAAGTTCACCTCCTCCTAGACTGAATCTGAATGCGTCGCCTTGTTGTTCCAAATGTAGTACTAGTTGGCTGCTGTTGACCCTGCCTGTCTCTCTGCGAGTAGTGGTAGTGGTAGATGATTGCCAACGCTTCGTTGGCTCCTTGGTTGTTAGAGGTGAACTTGTTGCTTTTGCAAACTGATATCACTATCTAGAAAATGTTGCAGTCGTGGTTCCATATCCGTATCAGTGATGAATTTGATTGATGCTGTCTTTTCTACTCTTCTGAACTGAACACTCTGTCCGCGAGCTCTAGTGCTGATGGACCGGAATTGCTGGTGCTTGCCAATGCTACTCACGCAAACTGGGATGCGATTTAGAATAACGATGCATTGATGCTGCTCGTTTGTGATTTCTTCAGTCTCTGATTTGATTTAGAATAGCAAGTGCTTGCACTGCTCTCTGCAATGTGTTTATGCTTTTGTACGGTACCAATTTAAGTTCAGTTTCCAGACCCTGCCCATCAGTAGGTTCCATTTCTGCACGAGACCGAGAAAACCAGTGTTGAGTGGGACGGGTGCCACTGAACGCGCTGACCGCTCCATTGCCGCCTGTGATGATCATTGCAATGCAGAACTGAGAGCCTTGGCATGTCCTATGTCCGGTTCTTGTTTGGCACCCCAGTAGTTAGCATTGCTAATCTATTACTCTGCAATTGCCTGAAAATCAAATCGGAGGGAGTAGCAATTGGTAAACCAGGCTGTTACTCTGAAAATGTCAAATGTGAGTTTACATAGTACTGTACAATACTATGTACAAGCAATGCGTGGCAAAAATAAAATAACGAATGTTCCAATTCACGTACTAGTAAACGGTAATGGCTTTGTCTTTGAAGAGATACTTTGGAGGTCTGAAAAGTTGCAGATCAGCAATGGAGCCACGTCGAGTTTGGACGAAGAGGTGATCTGCCCTCTTTTTTACTTTGGTGACCGCTTTGATGGTGTCGGAGAAGGGTGACGGAAGCTGGCATCAAGCTCAAGAGATTCTTCGGTCTTGACTTGTACTTTATTCTTAGGCGACCGCCGCTGTTAGGCGGTTAAACATTTTTTAAATTAAAAAAATGCATGCACTTTTCTGTATCTTAAGTTGCACATATTTTTGTGCAACTCTAGTACTCTCAATATTCAAGTCGGTCGAAATCAAACAGGGAGGTTTTCTTTTATGGGAATGCCAAAGTAGGTTAAGCTACATTTTTTTAGCAAACTAACCGACTTTCTTAAAAATCAATCAAAGTTCTTCAAAAGTCACATCTAGTCACATCTCTAACCGAAGTCAAATGAATATCAAATTTGTATAAGCTGGGCTAACCTCAACTTCTTTTGAAAAGTCACACAGCCACCCATGAGGTATCTAGAGCATGTATGTGGTTGGGGCCACACCCCTTGCCTTGTTCACTATCATCATCATACCACCATCACTACCACCACTTCCCGGTGACTGATGATAATCCACTTGAACTAGAGCCGACTATCCGTCCAAACAGAACACCAAATGCTTCTTGGTGTCAGGTGCATGGTCTATGAACGCCACACCATGACAAAAGTTTAGCCATGCAAGTTTTATTATATTGTCATTGCAAAAAACAAACCTATAATGGAAGAACCTAAAATCATAACTATTGGCATTGATCCGTAGTTCTCCCACTCTTGATAGCTTGTGATAGAAAAACAGGAGAAAACTTTTTTTTTGGAGTGAAGAGAGAATTTGGTAGAGCAGAAAATAAAAAAAATGGAGCTTTCCCTCTGGCAGCCAAAGTTTTTTTTACTCTTGGTGGTAGACGGTTAATTGGGTGGGCCAGGTGGCAAATCAGGACTACACACAAAATGGGTTTGCCACATGGGCTTCAATAACTGTTGAGCCATATATCCTGCAGGCTCAGGCCATGGCCGTGGAAGTGCATACAAACCAGGCTTTCGTATGCCTAAAAAATCCCAGGCCCCGCTTGGGAGATCTGGAAAATATACCCCTGTAAATATTCTACATCTGTATTTTACTTGCCACCAATGGAAGGGGGAACCACGTGACACTCGTGGTAGGCAATCCAAACTTGGTGAAAACCAATGGAAGGGGAATCAGTTCAAAAAAGTAAATGGAAGGGGGAACTTATTTGGCGCACAGGTCACCGGTTAGCGACCGCGCACGTACCCCCTTCATGCATGCGTTTTTGTATGGGCCGGTCCATTTATGAGTTTCATCCAACCTATTTTGGGAAGGTTATCCTTCCCTGAACCTTTTTTATTTTTATTTTTTTCTTTCGGTTTGATCTCTCTCCTTTTCTTTTTTCCTTTTTGTTTATGTTTATTTTCCTGTTTACTTTTTCTTTTTTTCTTTTATTTTCTGTTTTTCATTTTCATTTTTGTTTTTCAATTTTCAAAATGTTTTAAAATTCGTGAACATTTTGTAAAATCATAGACATTTTTTTGAAATCATGAACGTTTTATAAATTCACGAAATTATTTTCGAACATGTTCTACAAATTCATGAAAGTTATCTGAAATCATTAACATTTTCCGAATTCGTCTACATTTTTCAAATTCATAAACAGAATTTTGAAATAATGAACATTTTTAAATTGGTGCACATTTTTTTTATAAAACGTGAGATTTTCAAATTCATGAGCTGTTTTGAAATCACGAACAATTTTTAAATATATGAACATTTCTTTTTACAAATTTGTTAACATTCTCTTTAAAAAGTACTGAACATTTTTCTGAGAGGGGTGCGCGCCGCGATTGGTTTCCCGTGCGCGGTCGTCGAATAGGAGGTCCCCCAATGGAATACCCTTGTAAATAGTCCACATTTGTATTTTACTTGCCACCAACGGAATACCCATGTAAAATACATCTGTCTTTGGTTGTGCCGGAGGCTGCATCGATGCGCAGAGCGGAGGAGATGAATTGGCCCATCATCTTTTATTGCCGGCTATGACGAGCTTGCTCCCGTCACTCTGCAGTCGCCGCCGCCGTTGTTCCAGAGTTAGCTCCGGCAGTCGCCGCCAGCATTGCCATAGACCTTGCTCCGACAGTCGTTGCCGCCGCGCAGTCCCTACTGACATTCCCACGGAGCCCCCGCTCTGTGCCTGACCAGGACCCCAAGCCCCCTGCTCGTCGTAGCCTCAACACGTCGGCCTGTGGGAGCTCCAGCTACGGCGACGCTCACACCAGAGACCCGCCAGGCTCGTGTTCCCTGCCACCGGTGCCTCGCCCGTCCCGTGTGGTTCCGGCCGTCCGGCGGCGGGTGCGGGTGTGCCCTTCTCGTCGACTATCCGCCAAAACCGAGTGCATAATAATCTGGAAAACCCTGTAAACTTTACGGACCAAAACGACCAAGCAAGCGAATTAATGTGTGGTTTAGTTGGTTAGATGGACAGTGGTATCTCCAACCCATCAGGGTTCAAATACTGGTGCTCGCATTATTCCTGGATTTATTTCAAAATTTCCGGCGATACGCTTTCAGTGAAAGGAGATGTTCCCGTCGACGACGAGACGCCTACGATAACTTCGTAAATCTCAAGATGATATGCCGGCTCAGTCTCTCGGAGGTGCTTATAGGGGTAGGGTGTACGTGTGTGTGCGTTCATAGGGATGAGTGTATACGCGTGTATATGAGCGCTCGTGTCTGTACTGATGCTAAAAAAAAAACCGACCAAGCAATCGCCTAATCGAAGCCCACCCGGATTTCTTTACAGGACGATCCAATCGGGGGCCCAGGCTCTCGCTCCCTCTTTTCTTCCTTGTCTAAAGAAAAAAACGTTCTCTTTCTTCCCGCCTATCCGCCGCCCAAAAAAAAAAAAAAACTCCCCCCAAACCCACCAAGCAGCAGGTCGCCATGGCGGAGGAGCAGATGGAGGAGGCGGCGTCGTCCGCGGCGGCCTCCGGCACGCCGTTCCAGCTCCAGTTCGACAAGCCCATCCCCTTCCAGGTATCCTGCCTCCCTCCCTTCTCCCGCTGTTGGGAACGCCCCCCCTCGCGCGCGAGCTCGCCTCGACGAGCTTCGCCATTCTGCGCTGAAGCTTCTGCATCGTCCCTCCCCTCCCCTCCCCGAATTAGTGCAGGTCAGAAAGTCCCCTCTACCCCCGCAGCGGCGACTCGGGTGGCCGAAAACCTAGGCCCGCCGCCGGCCTTTCCTCGTCCCTCTCTCCTCCTCGTCGCCACCAGAGGGGTCCGCCGGCTCGCTGCGTGGGCTCCGGTGAAGGTGGTGGCGAGGATCTCTCTCGCGGGGTGGGCTTCGGACACGAGGCGGCGGCCTCACGGGAGGACGCGGGTGGATTTGGGCTGGTAATCCAGGGGTGGCCGCACCCTTGCCGCATGCCAACCGTTTGCCGAAATTCCTAAGAGGGCTGGGCCGGGACCTAGTGGTTCCCTACTGTCACTTCGTGCGGCTGAGAGGGGTTTTGGCTGGGATTTAGCGGTGGATCGATTCGTCTGACCTAAACACGATCAGGAACCGCGCTATTTTGATAATCTGGAACGGCAAACACCATATTTGTTTATCGAGTTTAGCTTTGGCATTTGCACCCAGTGATCCATTTTCCAGCCCTTAAGACATGCTTGATTCATCCGATTTCTATTCTATACCCTATTCAGCAACATTCAGCTATATAGACCCGACAGTTAGCGCTGCTTAATATTTGACATCTTTATGTATTGCGTGCACCTTTTCCATTTTCTGTTATTTATTTATTATAGATTCATATTAATATGGTCCATTAGAAATTGTCTTACACATGTTCTACTATTGTTAGATAAAATTGGCAGAGTGGAACCCAGAGAAGGATCTGCTTGCTATGGTTACTGATGACTCCAAGGTTCTCCTCCATCGCTTCAATTGGCAACGGCTGTGGACTATATCCCCTGGTTGCTACCCTCCCACCCCTTGGCGCTCATAATAAAAACGATGAGCCATCTATCAAATTATTATTTTTTCTTTCTTTTTAAATGCCAAAAAACAAATATAGTTATAGACAATTCCTCATGTTCGGTATGTTCAAAGAAGTACATGTCTTCTGTTGAGGTGCACCTTGTCTATTCAACAATAAGTACATAAGCACATATTTTGCAGTCGTATCCTAAGTAAAAGCCAGATGCTTTGGCAATTTGTGTTTAGAAGAAGTGAGATCCCTGCTCCATGACAAACTTCACAAGCTGAGAACACTGTCCGTTTTCTGTGTAGTCTTATTATACTTGCACCCTTAGGGCCTATTTGGAATGCAGGATTCTAAAAAAGGCAGATGCCATGACTTCCTGGATCTTACAGGAACTTGCAAACATGTCTCTTTAGACTTCCACAAAAAGTTTGCTGGAATTTAAAGATAGAGAATGTGCATACAGGACACAGAATAATTTTCATAGGGTCTAACCCCGAGATCCTTTAAAATTGGGATGTTGGAGAGCAACCCATATAATTTTTTGGTGGTCCCATTCCTTCGATCCAAAGGGCTTCTATTCAAAAGTAATCCTATGGATTGAAATCCTACAAAAATCGTATAAAAATCCTTTAACCCATGGGAAGAGCTGGCAGATCCGACATCGGCACTGGATAATGGATCACCTGGCGATAGCCGAACTTCGAAAATGAGCCTTTTCTTTTCCTTCCTCAAAATGCAAGGGGCCCTTGATGTATGCTTTCTCAGTAGTTGAACTGACAGCATCTGTTTTCAAGTTAAAATGGTAGCAGGCACTAAAATAGTAAAATGCTTATTTTTCAGGGAAGTGCATCACATCAATTTGCTGGAGCCCTGATGGTAAAATAGTAGCACTTGGTACAGAAGATGGTTTTGTTCTTTTGCATGATGTGGAGGTGTGTATGCTGAAAGCAATGGGTAGAAACTATTGATGGCTTCTTTTTTGTTGCCAGACTATCTTTTCATACTTCATGCAAACCTGAACTCTGCATGGTTCCTTATAATTTGCTAATGGCACTGTTCTCATTTTGGCCTGTATGGAATTATTAGGAGATCACCCAAGGACCTCTGAGACAACTATGTGCATACATAAAGAATATGGATCTTCCCATAAAAAATTGTGTCTCAGTAATATAATGAAGTGGTTAGTTGATGCTAAAACCAAACACATTGATACAGCACATTCGAATTGCTTTATTTTCTGTTGAGCACCATTTCGAATTTGCAATCTGTTGCAGTTTCATCGTAACTGAATCTGCAATATCATTTTTTTATCACTGTGTGTTAGTAGTTATTATAAAAACTCCTTATATGATCTCGAAGGTTGTAACATAAGTACATAATCTATTTTATGTTTTGACTCTGTGCAATTTGTGATTTTTGTATTACACAAACAATCATGCATGCTATTACAGTTTACTTGTTACTTCTATTTACTTTACCACTTCGTGTATGTATAAATAACATGAGTGCTAATTGCAGAATGGGAAGATGTTACGAAGTATAAAATCTCATGATGTTGCCATCGTATGTCTGAATTGGGCAGAAGACGAACCACTATCAAGGGTATATTTATTCCCTTGAAAAACATTTACTATATTTACTCAAGATATTATTTGTTAAATCACATATAGCTTGCATCTTATTGAAAATTATTCAGTGAAGCTTGCAACCGGAGATGATCAACTGCTTGAATTTTGCACTTACTGAGAATAGTATAGGGTTTCACTGGAAAAGTTCCTTACTAGAGCCCTCTGCTAATTACTGCAGACTGACAAGGAAGACTTGTTATCTTATGAAGACCGCACTACACGTTTCTTTCCTCCTGCTCCCGTGATGCCTAGGATAGGCGGGCTCAATTCGGGAGATACTGGTCTTGCAGATGAGAATGAAGAAGCCATTCAGGCATTTTCAAGTGCTTCGTGTCAACGTTTTAATATTCTGTGCACTGGTGATAAAGATGGTTGCATTTGCTTCAGTATTTTTGGAATATTTCCAGTTGGAAAGATAGTAAGTAAACACAATAACTGAATGCTCTACATTTACAGTCAATATAATCAGCTATGCATGCTTTCTTCTGATTCTCAAGGTTGTTCTTATCATTAATACTCTTTTGTTACTTTGACAGCAAGGCTCGTATATGTTAACAGTAAATATGATATTATGAAATAGTTATTTCTGCAATATTTTTACGATCTATGGATATTGACAGACTGTTGCCTACCTTTTGTCTTTGTAAATGATTAGTTCTGGGGCATACCCTGGCAGTAATGAGTTTATTGTTGATATTTCAGAACATAAATAAGGTTCCAATCCATGTACAATCCTCTGGAAAAAGAACTAGCTACCGACTTCAGGATGTTTCCATAAGCAAGGTCATTAATTCTTCACTTCTTAGGTTCTTATGCACGTATCAGTCTGCTGGATATGATATTCTGAGCAATAGTTGTTCTTAATATCAGGTCTCTTTATCACGAAATCTCCATCAGTTGGTTCTTCTGTGCTCTGGAAAGCTGATTAATACTGACAACCTTTCTCTCAGTAATGATCTTTCTGTTGGGGTACATTGTTTGCACCTTGATACCTCTATCTTTTTCAGCAGGTAATGGCATACCAATTCCATTGCCTTTTAATGCCTTCTGTCCTTGTTCCGATACCATCTTCTTCTTGTGGTCTTGTATGAAAATAAAAATAGATCCACAAAAGGTGCTAGAATAACACATTCACTGGCACCTAAAAGATTGAACTCTGACACATCCAATTCACCGATCACAACTAATTATTTGGCCAAGTGTAAATATCTTAGGCTTTTGTTGTTTCCCTAAAATATAGCAGCAGTATTTCAGTACTAAAGTTTGTAAGGATATTGACTGCTGTGCTGTTCCTACTAAAATTGAATAAAGATTTTTTTATTCTGTTTGTCTTATCACCAATAAAGGAAAAATGAGCTACATCAGGTGTCTCAACAAGCGTCAAGTATTCAAGATCTGGTCGAAGTTGCCCGTGCTTCCATATCTATGATGTCCAAACAATGGTCAAATGCTATGAACTTATTTCATGAGAAATTTAGTGCCTTGCCTTCTCTGCTTACTGCCCATGGTATGATTAGTTTATTTTGAAGCCATAACCATCAAGAATCACATACCTTTATTTTTCTACGTTGGTCTAAGTTTTTGGCCGTTTACAGGGATGGAATCTAGCTCCGAGGATGAGTTTATGAGCCTTTTGTTTGGGACACATACAAGTCCGGCTCTACATCAATTTCTAGTCAGCTCCCTTGGTGAAGCGGTATTTATTGCTATTGCCATTACTTGCATACCTTCTTTTCTTAAATAACCTGTCTAAAATTGTTATTTTTTATATGAAAGGGACTCAAGAGGATAGCTAAGACTATTGAAAGTGCTGGAAGAGAACTTCGTATTGTTGTCAGTGAGCATCTTCAGGTCAGCTACTACATAATGATACCAGAGCAACATATTATTGGTACTATTGTCTGTATTTTTGGTTCACTTCTAATGGATACTATAGAGTTTGTTAGGCAGCTTCACGTCTTTCTGCTATAATTAGTTAAGTTGTTAGTGTTTTACTACTCCCTCCGTTCACTTTTGTAAGACCGTTTAGACATTTAAGACAAAACCCAAAACAGTTCAATCTCAGCTGTCTAAAACGTCTTATAAAAGTGAGCAGAGGGAGTAGTTAGGTGACTCAGTTATTAAAAACAAAGTTAGTTGACTCAAACCAGGAAGAACTGTTAGTATTGGTAGAATACCAGTCATGTCTTCCTTTATATCACAACATTAAAGTCGTAGCTCACTAATTGGAGGTCAACCCATCTGGTTTGGCCAGACTAAACATGTGTTACACCTGCAACCTATTTCAAGTTTCTGTAATTGAAATTGAGTTGCTTGCTAATATGTTCTTTATTTATAGCCTGCAGTCGAAATTATTTCATTCAGACTTGCAGAACTGAGAGGCCTTGCGAGATGGCGTTCAAGATTTCAGAACATTGGGTTAGATGAAAAGCTTATGGATGGTGTAACTGAGAGGGTAGGGATGCTAGTTGTGCAAGTTGAGCGCTTTTCAAGGGTTGCAGCTACTGTTCTTTATCTGGTACACTTTTTTTCTTGGTTCATGTTTTCTCAAATTTTGTTGAGAATTGGGACTTGTGTCATCTTAAAATGAGGCTCCTTCCTGAACAAGTGTGCATATCATTTCCCTTTTTTTTTTGCATATCCAGTTATGGTTACTGATGATGATGTACCTTTGGTAGTTTATCATGTAGTAACTTTCATTGATCCATTGACTTTCCAGTTCCAAAATTTCTTCAGCTGGGTTTTGAAGTGTGTTAAGATATTGTTAAGTGAACCAACTGATCAAGTTCCATCCACAAACAGGTTTATGTCTTTCTTTCTTATTGTCCTCTTCATTCTCATGTCATGAATTTTGTTATTAACTAGCAGGGGATTATCTTCTGTAGTGAACTTGTGGTGATTTTTCTGAAGTTTCTTCTTGGTAAGGATCCAATCAAGCAGTTACTTGAAACAGATCAGATATTTGAGTGGGATATGTAAGTAGCATGCCAGTTGTTGTTTTATGTTTGCTATTGATTTATTAGACTTTATTTACACTATCTGTATAGTTTTGAAGATTTTTGGTACCTATTTGCAAGTTACTATTCACCATTTATAAACATAAGTGCATGGTTGATCTGGACACGGATGGGTTGTACTGTTGTACTATGGAAGTTTTCGTAGATGCAGTTTTTGTACATGGTTGTGTCTTGGCGTTGCTAACTGCATGGTTTATCTTTAAAGAAGAAACATCATTCCTGCATGTATGTACCTTTGTGGTCTGGACGTTTTTAGCATTGCTTTCATAGTTCGAAGATTTATGGTACCTATTCCCAAGTTGTGATGATGCGTGGCTAACTTATTTAATTGTGTGCAACACACTTCTTCAGTGATACTGCGAAACATGTTGAGCATCTAGTAGTTTTTGGAGGATTTACAGACACAAAGTTTTTGGAAAGGAGTTTGGCCAAGCAGTTTAGCGAGTTGGAAGAAAGGTGAATCATCTAATTGCTTCAAATTATTTGCCAGTACACGTGTCTCGACTCAATGTACTGTCAGTCAAATCTTTGTGTATTCAGTTTCTTCAGACAGAATAACTTTAAACTTGTTCCTTGTTACTTAAAATAACAGTTCCTTCCTTTTGTGAAGCAGTTTTATGCTATGCTAACAACTCTATATCCCATATTTTTTAGCTTGAAGGAGGCTTTCTTGATGCCATTCACTACTGTATCTTCACAAATACATTGCCAAGGATTGCTTCCTCTTTGTCCTGTTACATCGTCCGATGCCTTGTCATCAACCAGTACTCCAGCATCAATTGCGTTCTATAAGGTTTATGTTCTCTTTGGTGATTTCTTCCAACAAACTAATGGTCCTGATGTGAACATACTCATTGCTTATTTCCATGTTTTTCTTTAACTTATTCTGTACATGCTTTGCATTGGGTCCATGATCTGTCACTTTTCAAATTCCTAACTGATTACTCAAAATAGCAGGATAAAGATTCTCAGCATAATGCTTCTTCATATAGCTCGACTGACTACATATGCTTCAAGATACCTGATGGATCGTTAAATTTAAGAAATTTCGTTGCTGTGATAAAGGACCTCTGCAACTCATGTAGTACCTCCAGCACACCATCACTTTCAGGTTTTCTGTTGCATATACCTGTTGAATACGAGTGTGTTGATCTGTCTCTTTACAAGGTATTCCCTGTTACAGTTATTGAGGCAATACTTTGCTTTTGTAAAGCACTTTGCATATCTTAGAAAAGAAAACGGTTATTCACAGGACAACCAGGTGGTTTTACTACTTAGTGGAAAGTCCAGTTCTGAAAGCGCCGGGAGATCTTGGATGGTTATGCTGCAGACAGAGAACCTCTCTTTTTCACAGCTCTCAAGAACATTCCCTGCAAATTATTACAATCTCCAAGAATTGGAGGTACGAATTTACTTAAATGAGAACAGTATGGGAGAAACCTACTGAAATAAGTTATACTACACAAAATTAAAGTAGCCATATTAGTAGTAATTAATCGCTGCAACAAGATAAACAAAATCGCACTGGATCTGTAAATTGGTCCATTGACAGGAGATGCTTGTTGAAGCTGACTTTACTTTTTTTGCTGGCAAATGGTAATAGCGCTAATTTCCTGCCATGAACATGTTTAGGTGCTGGAACTCCAATTGGATACAGATTATGGAAAAGTTCGTAGCATCCCTCACCCTTTGTCTACTCCGCTGGCAGTCAGTGGTAGGTTGAGTGTTTATTTCCGCACATGATTTTCAGTTGGTATTCATTTCACATAACAAGTAATGTCTGGAGCTCGCTTTTCCTCAATGTTTACAGCCTCAAGAGGAGTGGCTTGTGTCTTCTCGTCGCGGAGGCATGCTTTGGTCTATATCCTTGACGAGGACGAAGACGAGGATGAAGATGAAGGTTCTGAGATGGAGTGACCATGGTACAACACCAGCAGCTTCAGCTCGCCATGCAGCAGAAAAGATTGTAGAATTGCACTATCCTGTGCTGAAAACAGAGCATAAGTAGCTGCCAGTCACAATGAGCAACCTGCGGTCATGATCACCGGGAGCCTAGCGCAGGACACGTTGAAATTTCCTTGCCCAGTTGCAAATGCTTGTTCTGATTTTGATTTCTGAAGATGTGTTTGATCGCCCAGTTGCTGCAGCTAAATGGTGTTGGTACCGGTTTGGTCAGGTCTGAAACTCACATTTCGGGTGTACATCTGCAGAGTCAACTTAGGACGATACTCTGTAAATGGTGGTGTTGCAACAGAAATGTTGTACTCCCTGCAACTCTGTACTGAACCAGTGACTAGTAATATGTGTTAGGATTTAATTAATCCTATTAATCCCGGCTTTTTCTAATTAAGGCGGTTGTCTGATATCTCTTCGGACGCACCCCTTCGGGGGCTATATATATATGTGTAATCCCATCATCAATAAAGACAACTGTTCACTTTACATCCTTGTCGATTGTCTCTCGTTCTCTACTCGAAACACGTTATCGGCACGTAGAATCTGCCCTGAGCAATTGACGACACGAAAAGAAGAAACCGTCGCTCGGCCGCGGAGACGCTCGGCCACAACGCCTCTTCTTCCGGCGCGGTGCCGCGACGCCCATGAGTAACAGCAATGGCGGCGGCGGCAACATGCATCGGCAACGTCTCGAAGCATGCATCCATTCATCTACACGGTTGGCTGCGCAGGGACATGCTCCGGCAGCGCCTCGAAGCATCCATCCATCCGTACAGGATAGTAATCATCATATGTCAATTTTGGTTGTCTTGTGATTAAGAAATCCAGAGTAAGAAGTATCTAATCAATTGCGCTTCATCGAATCTGCCCAGCGATGAAGCAAAGTCCGGCCGCTCCCTGCATTCATCCATCGAAGTAGCGGCTATCTCTGCCGCTCGCGCGCCGGCGCCGGCGCCCCTTCGACTCGGCTTCTCCAGAGGTCAGCGCGGCGCGGTAGCACCCTGCTCCACTCCGGCTCTACGCACGGTTGGCACAGCATGCAGTCACGCTACGCCGCATCTCCTAGCAATGTCTGCCCCGGACGGCGGCTCATCAGCGTCCTCCGGTGGGGTTGCTCAAAGCGCCCTCGGGCACGGCAGTGGCTCATGGCTGCCTACGGCCATACCCTGCCCGGCGCGTAGCGCGACGGAATCCGGCTGGCTCAGCCGCGACTTCTGCAGCCCACGCTGAGTCGCCCCTCGATGTGGCGTGGGGGCGACGCAACGCCCGCGATTGCGGCCAACCACGGCATCGGCCTCTCGCAGGCGACGGTTACGGGATGACCACATAGGAGGAAGAAAGGGAATCCTTTCAGCCATTCCTCGATTTAGTCCTCGGACTTTATCTTAATGCTAAGTGGGTCCAAGTAAATTCTAATTTGAACCTGAGGCTTACGGATCTCTGCAATTTAGCTTTATGCTTTACTGTATTTTATAATCGAGCCATCTGGTTTCTTAGACTTTGCATTTTCAACCCATTTTCTGTTGAGTTTTACAATTCCAGAAATATGTGTATGTTGATACTTGACATGTTTAATGTGTTTACCACATTCTCTAGAACATGTTTTTGCGATTGAAATTAATTTTCTCGCACAACAATACTAATTTGTGATTGAGAATTTTCTTCTTTCGCAAAATAATCTCATTGCAATTGAGATTAATTTTCTCTCGCAAGATATTAATTCACTTTGCTGAATTATCTTGCAACTTGATACAAGATCATCTCATTTAATTTGAGATCTGTACAATTCAAGTTTTCACTTGAACGTCAAGTTCGCAACATCATTACTATTAATTACAATAGTAGTGTATTTCTGTTGAGTACGATGTATTCTAGAATGTATGTATCTCCATGTTTAACACATGTCGAGATTAATACGTCAATTTTTAATTGAAATTTTCAATTTCATTCAAATACAGATGCAAAATTCAAAGTGATTTCGTCAAATTGATGCTTGGGATCACAAGGTAGTCATATGGATCTACTGCCTACGCAGATTATCGATGACTACTGATAAAGCTTACATTTTGTTGTTTTCAACATTATGATTGTTTTACAAAGTGCTCTCCCACACATTTTACTAAGTCATGACATAAGGCATTACGAGTGATTATCTACTGATTTCATCATACTATACTCCCTAGTGCTGCGAGATCTACTCTATTTGGGAGATTATCTTTAAGGTGTCATATTTAGCAATTTGAGATTCACACTTATGGTTTCAAGATAACTTCTTGAAATACCCATTGATTTTGCTAAAGTTCATTACAACATCAACCATGATGGTCTTTAATTTACTAAACGTAAATTGATTATCTCTGGTTTACCCATAGCGGTAACATATGGCTATAGAATTTGAGGCATTCGCCCTCAATGGCCACCACTGCCCTATCTAGGCCATGGACATCATGATCACTCTTGTGTCTCGTGGGATAATGTGTGCAATCCAGGATTCACTTCTGGTCGGAATCACACCGCTAACAGAAAAATATTGTCTTATACATCATAAGGCATTATATCGGTTCAGATCTCTGCATCTGGTTATTCTGTATCGGCAATTCCTAGGACACAACAAACCTCAAGGGCAAAGGTTTGGAGCTCACTTCAACCTTCAACCCGACATCACCAGCAGTGACGGGACCCTATGGGCACGGAGAATATGATGGTTGAATATGACTCAACTAACATGTTTGAAGACTTCGTCTAGTCTCTCAATCTCCTGAGTGGTCAACATAATTTATGTCCATTTATGATGTTCTAATAAGAACATAAGTATTGTTGTCATCATATATTGCATATCACAATATATTGTATCAGCACTTTGGTACAAATACATTTGTATGTATTCTATATATCTGACAGTGATTTTCATATGAGAATCTTCATGTCTATATATTGATTTCTACGGGAGTCAATCCGATGAAAAATGATATGTGCCTTGTGGACATATGCACCACAAACTCTATACTCAGGTAAGTCCAATGTTTCCACTCTCATTGAGAGAAAGGAGATATTTTAAAACCGCTAGACACGATGAGGTATTTTTTGGCTCAACTCGAGTCATCTTTACTATCCCTGTGGGTACCCGAGTAACATCGGGATGCTTTATTGCTTCCCAGGTTTAACTCGTACCCTACTAAATTATAGAGGTATCCGTCAAAATAGTTTCCATAACGAAACTTATGATGACAACAAAGAGAAATATCTTCTCTTTACCATATGCAACGGATATGGTAAGCACATTCTCTATGTATCATCGGCATTGCACTACACATACTACAAAACTCGTAGCACATGTTGCGTACGAGATAGTTTTCCAGAGTGTCTTTGCATGACAAACTTGGCATTCCTGCTTTGGTCATCATTGACATTGGGTTGAAACTGAAACTATCAACAATTCCACTGGTTTATGATTGTTATGATGCTAAATTCTAATAACATTTGGATTTTATGTGCACTACAAGTGACACATGGAAGCTAATTTTAAGGCTCGCACACCTTAAAGTCTATGCTAAACCACTCACACTCCTTGAATGCATCAAGTCGAGGTAAGTGGCTTTTCCCAGCCATTGAGTAGACTATTCAGGTATCCATGGTTCTAAAAGACATATCTACATGATGGTCTTAAGTGTGTGCTTTATTCACACGAAACCATTGGCCATTATCCTGACATCGATTTCAAGCAAATTGAATGGATAACATTGCAGAATTCTCCTTGAGGGCCATCTCTATAGCTTTTGGATTGAAATTTAGCAATTTGTCCTAATGCCTGGACTCAAAATGGTTTGGTAGAATACTATCCAAAGAGTTAAGCTCATTGCATTATCTTTACTTTAGAATTGCAACTTACCAACTTTACGTTGGAGTCATGCAGTTTTACACGCTCATGACAGAACTGCATAATATTATTCCCCACTATCTTTGATATGTGGATATCTACCAAGTATTTCCTATCTGCGGTAATTCGGTTGCATACCGATATCACCACCCGGCATACATCATTGGCCCCTCAATATATAGTTGGGATCTATGTGAGGAATAACTGTATTTC
The DNA here is from genome assembly GCA_034509565.1 of Triticum monococcum. Lineage (NCBI taxonomy): Eukaryota > Viridiplantae > Streptophyta > Magnoliopsida > Poales > Poaceae > Triticum > Triticum monococcum. The sequence continues at coordinate 594,837,952 of CM067846.1, forward strand.
CGTCAATACCTCAAGGCCAGTATGCTGATTCAATGAGGAACATTTCCAGGCATTAGGGGGAGATTTCAAGTACCATAAAGAATGCCAGGAAATTAGTGGAATGTTCAACACATTTTCTGCCTCAAATCCACATACTCAAAGATCTGAACCATGCGTTCAGAAAATTTGCATCACATTGCAAATAACCTGCCAGATTCATTTACTGACTATAAAGGTGTCACACAATTCATGCCTGAAAGAGTGATGGTACCAACAAAATTCACTCCACTCCCTGTTCATCGCAACAAGGGGAGGTGTATGGCAGAAGTACATCAGGATTCAGCTTCCCGCAAGCAAGGATATCAAGGCCTGTGAATCAGTAAATGCAAGTCAACTTCACGTTGACAGACACCTATTGGGTAGTATACACACAGTGGACGGGAAACCTCCACCAACCCAGGTCATAGTGCACACAATGACCAGGACATCGGAATACCCGACTCGATCGCATTGGGAAATCGCGAGCAGTCACCATGGGTAATGATATTTCCATCAAGTCTATATTGATATATAGATTCTAGAGAATTCATATAACCGGAAGTCTACAATTGTCGACATATATTTCTCAACTAGATTGCAAAAACCTTTCAAATGATTCAGATCCAAAGACCATGGCCATGGCAAAGTGTGAACAACACTCGGACTGAACTCAAGCAAAGGGTATAATCTAGGTAGAAATGATCTTGCTCAGTAATGGGAAGGTATTCATAAGCAATACCTACACCAGTTTTCTTCTGGAAACGTAATTGAGAACAATGAGGTGGTGAAACATAGAGCAAGTATTGTAGCACAAGGGTTCACGCAGATACCCAACTATTCTCCAGAGGTGGAATCTCTTTCCGATAACTTATATCATTAGCAGTACAAAATCATCTATCTCTGCAGTTGATAGATGTAGTGATTACATATCCATGTCGATCACTAGATTCAGACATATATGATTGATTCCCGATGGAGTCTCAACTCTGAATCGAAATACAAAATGCAACATACATTGTGTAAAACCAGTAAGTCACCATAAGACTTATTGTTGTCGGTACATATGGTACAACCGACGTAGTGAGGTCCTTATTCACAAGGATTACTCCTACAATGATGATTATCCATGTTTGTGTGTCTGCAATGACAACACATGTAATCATCTAAATGACGAAGTTTAAATGAAGGATTTGGGTAAACCAAAACACCGCTCGTTACTACAACTTGAGCACCTTCATTCATGCATTATGGTACACTATGTTGTCTATATCCAAAATATATTGGAGAAATTCATTGTGGAAAAATCTTATCCATCCATAACTCTCATGGTAGTTCATTCTCTAGACGTAGAGAAAGATCTATTTAGACCAAGAGATGACGGAAATGAGATATTGGGACTCAACGTTCCATAATGCCATTGGATCCACCAAACACAATTGGTTGGTACTCAAGAATATCTTTTGATATCTCCAAGGCATCAAACATCTTGTCCTGGTTTTTCAGTTTCACAGAAAATGTGAACACCGATATCATTGGATACATCGATCAGATCCCCACTATGTCAGATCGTAGACAAGTTTAGTGTTCCTACTAGGTGTGGTAGCCCCCTCATGAAGAGTCTTCGAAACAGACCTCATGGCTACATTCACCAACCATTATCTCAACGATAATGTTTCTTGTGTTGCCCGGATGCAAACAGGTTACATAATAAGCAATATCACTATATTGCATATCTTGCAAGTCAGATCATGTGACTGATTTGTTCAGCGGGTCTCTACCAACTTCTATGTTTTGGTATGTGACGGCTTCGAATTTTGCAAGAATCAGGGGGAGTATCTTCCTGAATTGTTCTTGTTCAATGCATCATATTATACTCTTTTTCCCTTCATGAGTTTACTTTACAGGTTCTCTCATAAAGGTTTTTAATGAGGTAATATCAACATGAGATCATATGTCATACTTTCTTTTTTCCCCACTGGGGTTTTTGGGAAAGTATATATGACATATTTATTGTCCTCTAAACTCTATGAGTTTTCTCGTATTGAGTTAAAAGAGACAAGGACCATTATATGTTGTGTCATTTTCTCCTTATTTTTCCCACTGGGTTTGAAGGAGTTTTAGCAACATATCAAACACCTATCTCCTCATATTTTCCCACAGGGTTTTTGGAGGAGCTTTTTCAAAATGATGATACTTACACTAACAAGCATGGATTAGGGGGAGTGTTAGGATTTAATTAATCCTATTAATCCCGGCTTTTCCTAATTGAGGCGGTTGTCTCATGTCTCTTCGGACGCACCCCTTCGGGGGCTATATATATGTGTAATCCCATCATCAATAAAGACAACTGTTCACTTTACATCCTTGTCGATTGTCTCTCGTTCTCTACTCGAAACAATATGGATCGGAGGTAGTACCTAGTTTTGCTGTTAATTGCGTGAAGTTGGTGTGTTGATAAGTTATTATGCATGGTTGAGCTTTTATGTAACACCAGGACAGGACCGAAGCGAAGTCATCTTGGCATTTGCCAGTTCACTCGTTTCACAGCTTTGAACGTCTCACAACCTTGTAGTAACAAGTTGCATCCCAGTTTCTCCGTCGCTTTGCAGCACTCGTGTGGTTTGTCTCGTCTGCCACGCAGCTCTAAGACGGCGACCACATGATTGAAACACCTCATCTCACGTGCAAATGGTCCTATTGTTCTGCTCTCAAATGTACATCACCTTACCCAAGATCTGGTGAAGGGGAAGCAGATGCTGGCACAGTCCGAGCTCAAGGTCCAAAGCCCTGAGCACTGAGCAGAATGTCGGGAGCGCCACAGGTACGCTATGTCGACCTTTTTACCATTTGCTTCATCATAATATTATGAAGCTTTCAGCAGAATGTCTAAAAAAAACTCCTGATACACCTGTCATCTGTTTACAGGGTCTGAAAAAGGCGGGTGGCCGAGCTGGAAACCCAGCTCCGGACTGCCCAACAGCAGACCCAGGCCGCCCGGGAAGAAGCCGGTACTCCCGGGGTGAGGCTCAGAAGACGGTCGCCCTCTACGAAAAAGAGCAAGAGGGGCTGCCAAGGATGCGTCCGCCCTCCTCCAACAGGACCTCAACAAGCGCATCGAGGACTACAGCCAGCTGAAGGTTGAAAAAGGGATACCTTGGTTGAGGATTTGAAGACGCAAACCTCGGACCTCAAGGAAACCAAGCAGCGCCGGGGTACTGCGAGGAGGTTAGGCAGACAGGCGGCATCATAGCCGGTAAGTCGTATCTTCTGCAGTGCATTTCTTGGACACCAACGTTACCTGAGCTGACACAAGCTCGGCGTGATTCAGAGCACTTCATCGATCTGCCCCAGAGTGCTCCCCGCGCACACACCTTTTACCAAGGGAGCCATGATCCGGAGCACGGGCAGGATCGAGCTTTCTGGGCGCAATTCCAGGACGTCTCCTGTCCTGTCAGTCTCGCTGACAAGCTCAAGCAGCTCTGGGAGCTGCACCCCTTCCTCCGTCCAGGGTGTGCCCCGGGGAGGCTACCCCGGACACTCTCTTCGACCTCGCGCTTTGTCTTCAAGGTGCCCCTCTTTGGACCGACGCCTGGAAGTCCTCTGCTACCCAGGAAGGGGCACGACAAGCATCGGCAACGCTCCAGGCCCACACCCCGGAGCTCGGTATTCACGGCTGGTCTTGCTTCACAAGGAGGGGCCCTGCGCCCCCGACGTCCAGCTTCATCTCGGCGGTCACCTCGCCGGTGTAAGGGACGGCTGCAAAAAAGAAGAAGCCGACGACGCTGCGGGCGGTGCCAGCCCAGCCGGCGGTGGCCTCTCAGGGATGAGGGTCTGCGATGTGGTCGTCTGGAGGTCCATATGTTCCTATGTTAGTCACAACATTCATATGTGTGTGCTGGGGTGTTCTCTGCTGTCAATTTGGTTAGACTGGCTGTATGTTCTTAGTGTGTTATCTATTTTCAGTTTGGTCAGGTTGCTTGCATGCTGTTAGTTCAGTTCGCTGGTGGTGCCTGCAACTTTGTGGTCGTGTTATGCTAGTTTCCCATGGATGTAGTCCTTAATTGGAATGTACGAAGAGGAAAGCAGTGTCTAAGGTTGCAAGAGAATTGAGATGCAATGTGGTCTGCCTACAAGAAACTAGAAGATAAGGTTAATGTAATGGATACAAAGACTTACATCACCAAGAACCCTATAAAAACAGGAAGGACAAATACTCATGCACATGCACCACGTGGTCAAGCAAAAGTTCCAGAAAAAAGCGTTCGCCAGACAACTAAAAATCCTATCAAAAAATTGCGACAACCTCTCCGACATTTTGCCGCTGCCGCTTCATATGTACCCGCAGTTGAAACAACTACGATCCAACAATCACATACACATGTCAAGCATCAGCACAAGCTATCTAGTACTTCATCAAATGCACAAACCTGGTAGGCGGACACAGTAAGCAAATCTAGCGTCATAATCTTAGCATTATTAAAAACAAACTGTTATATAATGAATTCAATGGCTTTGATTTGGTATTGTGAGTGTTGATACTTTTTCCAGAAGTGATCAAATTAAAGATATTTCGACTTTGGACAAAACTTATATGCAGACTAAAAAGGACCAGAGGGTGTACAATGAAATGAAGCAATTTATGTAGCCATTTTGTCACACATGCCGTTTCATGTTCGTAACACAAAGAAAAATGAGGACAGAAACAATTCAAGCTACAACAACAACACAATTTGCAGAGCAAGTAGTTGATACTTAATGTCATCAGACAAACAAATGAAAAGTTCAAATGAGGTTCCGCAAGTGATAACCTTAAGCTTTTTTCAACACAAAGTGCAGTAATGGAGTGAAACATTCATTGCATCATCAAAATTGTTGGTGCCAATAATATCAGATCAACACAAAACTGGTTGAAACATGCATTGCAGATTTACACTATATTAGGTCACAACCAGGTTATAAACAAACATAGCATAAAATCTATATGCAATTCAAATCCTAATCACACCCAGGCTTCACAAGTGCATGGCTTACATAGCATTCTTGATATTTTAATCAGTGAGTACAAAAGTTGCTTGAATCCATAAATGATATCTATCAGCAATCGGTGAACAACCATATGTTTCAAATTGATGCCATAAAATTTAACAGGACAAACGATAATTTTTCAGGCACAATAACTAGGGATTAACAAATGTCACAAGAAGAGCTGGGATAGTCAATTGGACTACCATCATCACAAGAAAACATATGTACCCGCAGCGAAACAGCAAGGATCCAACAATCACATACACGTTAAGACCGGCAGACAATCGTATCCAAGCATCAGCACAAGCTATCAACTACTTCATCAAATGCACAAACCTGGTAGGCAGACACTGGGCAAATCTGGCGTGATAATCTTCACGTTATTAAAAACAAACTGTTACATAATGGATTCAATGATATTGATTTGGTATTGGGAGTGTTGATACCTTTTTCTATAATAGATGTGTTTTGACTTTGGACAAAACTTATATGCAAACTAAAAAGGACCAGCGAGTACAATGAAAAGAAGCAATTTATGCAACCATTTTGTCATCCATGCCGTTTCATGTTCATAACACAAAGAAAAATGGTGACATAAACAATTTAAGTTACAGCAACAAAACAATTTGCAGAGCAAGTAGTTGATTCTTAACGTCATCAGACAAACAAATGAAAAGCTCAAATGAGGTTCCACAACTGATAGCTTTAACTTTTTTCAACAAAATATGCAGTAATAGAGTGAAACATGCATTGTATCATCAAAATTAGTTGGTACGAATAATATCAGATCAATACAATATTTACGCACAAAACACTATGTGTTCTCTGGTGAAGGACCAGTCGAACGACAGCCTCTTAGACGGGGCTACTGCATTCTTAAATGGATCAAGAAAACATCAATTATTTAACGACACACACAGCAAGGACATACTGCAGTAGGTTACTATTTGACATCAGTGTGAAAATAGCAGAGAGCTTATGGCAAAAAGAACATTCAGGTGCATGATGATCAGGTATCTCAACTACAGTGTTGTTCTAATCAGGAACAGTATTCAATATAAACATGAGAATCACCAGTATTAAGGTGTGCTTATAATATCTGGATGAAAATTAACATAAGAATCATGAGTAGCAAACAAGTGATAACACAAAGATGATGATTAGAACATACTCCTAGTACTAATCAAACCCAGACCCAGCCACTTCCTATCACAAAGCATTCGACGAGCAGACCAATTTAGATTTCTGGAAACAGACTATGAAGGTTGCCACGGACAAGCCCTACAGCAGCAATGACAATAGACTGCCTGACATTGGAACCAATGTAGTAAAATGGACACAATAAATTTCAGTCATGAAAGCATTAAGCACTGCTCTGCAAATGCAGTCTCAATAGTCTTAGATACATAAATAAGCCAGTGCCGCAATCATCGTCTGCCAGAGTTGACATACATAGGACTTTCTAAATGCTCGAAGATACATAAGATAATACTCTCAGTAGCAGATGAACAGCCACGAAAATAAGACACTCAACGCGAAAGCATGGAGCAACCTCACCCATGCCCGTCTGTAGCCGAACTCCTTGAACAGGAAGGTGAACAGTACGATGAAAAGCGAGACGAATGGTGTTGCCCCCACAAGCCACTGGAGCATGCCCCCGAGGCCGATGCAAATGGAATCCGAACCCCAGATATGCACGAAGTAAAGACACGCCAGTATGTGCCAAGTGGGAACGCAACACCACTCCAGTACGGTCAGCTGCGAAAGGAGATAGGTTACATTAATACTCTGTTGCCAATCAATCTTCGAGAACAAGGTAAAAGAAAAATTTCGGCTGAGAACGAAATAAATCAACTTACCACCCTAAGCATGAACCTCCCGATACGAACCCAGGCATCTTCGTGTCCATGCGGCTCCACCGCCTGGTCGTCGGCGTTGGCGTCGGCGTCCATGCTCGCCTCACTGCGGCGGAGACAAGAAGTCAGTTGCTGGGTTGCGCTGGGACGAGTAAATCCAGCCGCGCCTTCCGTGCAAAGCACGCAACCAGACGACGACGGGGACGTCGCGTCTCGCGGGGACGAGGCGCAGAGGAGGAGGCGCTCGGGGTTGAGATGCCGATGCGGGTGGTGGTAGAGCTCGAAATGGAGAGACTCACCTCGCTCCGAGCAGCCCGAGGAGGAGGATGAGCCTGGCCGAAGGAGAGCTCCAGCTCTGGCGAAGGAGCGTTCCCGCCTCCCTCGCCCGCCGCCGCCGCCGAAAAAGAGGGGAAATGGAGCCGGTGTCTCGGGCTTAAATATTCGGGAGGATTGCTCTAGGGTTACCACTCACTGGACTGGAGAGGTATAATGGGCTTACGGTTTTCTTTCTTGAGGGGCACTGGGCCTGAATGTTTATGGCTATAAAGGTGGCCCATTTAGTCTTTCCCAAGGAGCACACGCTTTTCTGTTTGTTTTCTTGAGGGGCACTGGGCCTGAATGTTTATGGCTATAAAGGTATAATGGACTTTTTCCCCAAAAAAAGGGTGCTGCTACCTTTTCTTTTCTTTTCTTTTTTTAGACTACGGTTTCCTTTTTCTATACGGTTTTCTGTTTGTTTGTTTGGTTTTGTTGTTCATTTTATTTTTTCCCTTTTGCCCTTTCCTTTTTCTCATTTAAAAAAATAAAAAAATATTAGTTTCACATTCACGAGCATTTGTTTTTCCCCCAAATTCTAAAGATTTTTAAAATTCAGGAATGTTGCTCGTGACATTTTTGCATCGGCACTAGGCTTCCTACCGCCCCTTATCACGTATCTATCACGTGGGCTCGCCCATGAAACCGCTTGATATAACCCCATGTGTTGTCATGAACGGCATTGTTAATAAGAGTGGCCAAGGAAGAAAGGAGAAACATGTAGTGTCTGCTCTGCGTCAGAAAAGGAAGAATTGTGTTACTGTTCACGATACCAATCCGCTGGTTCATCAAGTGAGCAAGTTCTATCATGACAACACGGTGGCATGTATTTTTGTTGGAGAGATCCCAATTCAAATTGCACCAATGGATGAAGTTGAGCCGAAGTTCGAGATTGCATGCAAAAATCTCATGAATCGTGCCATTAAAGTTTAAGCTTGAGCCATACATGATCACAACAAAGCCGCACATGATTTTTTAAAAAGTTCACAAATTTGTAAAAATGTTCACAAATTTGAAAAATGTTCATGGTTTCAAATATGTTCATGAGATTCATAATGTTCATATTTTTTAAGTCACGACTTCACTAAAATATTCACAAATTTGAAAAGGCATTCACAAAAAAGGAAAAAAGAAAACAGAAAAGAAAAACGAAAAAGAAAAGAAACAAGGGAAGAAAAACAGAAAACCCGGTTCAAGGAAGGTTCTAGAACCTTCCCAAAACCTGTGAGGAAGAAAAACAAAAAACCCGATTCAAGGAAGGTTCTAGAACATTCCCAAAACCTGTGAGGAAGAAATCCAAAAATGGGTCAGCCCAAAATACGATCGAAGGCAAGATGGGGTACACGCTAGGTCACTACGTGCCAAATAGCTAGGTCGCTACGTGCCAGATAGGAAGCCCACACGTAGTAGCGGTTCGGAAAATACGTTTTAGACACAGAAATCCCCCCACCTAGGCCTGCTCACATGGTAGCGACAGGAAAAATACCATTGAGAATCCCCCTGATGTCTACTACGTAACTTTATCCTTGTAGACGTTGTTGGACCTCCAAGTGGAGAGTTTTGTAGGACAGTATCAAATTTCCCTCAAGTGGATGGCCTAAGTTTTATCAATCTGTGGGAGGCGTAGGATGAAGATGGTCTCTCTCAAACAACCCTGCAACCAAATAACAAAGAGTCTCTTGTGTCCCCAACACACCCAATAAAATGGTAAATTGTATAGGTGAACTAGTTCGGCGAAGAGATGGTGATACACGTGTAATATGGATGATAGATAGAGGTTTTTGTAATCTGAAAATATAAAAATAGCAAGGTAACTAGTAACAAAAGTGAGCGAAAACGGTATTGCAATACTTGAAAACAAGGCCTAGGGTTCATACTTTCACTAGTGCAAGTTCTCTCAACAATGATAACATAATTAGATCATATGGCAATCCCTCAACGTGCGATAAAAGTCACTCCAAAGTTCTTATCATGAAGAACATAAGATGAAATTGCTTGTAGGGCACGAAACCACCTCAAAGTTATTCTTTCCGGTCAATCCGTTGGGCTATTCCTATAAGTGTCACAAATAGCCCTAGAGTTCGTAGTAAAATAACACCATATGACACACATCAATCAACCCTAATGCACCTAGATACTCCAATATCACCACAAGTATCCGTGGATCAATTATACGATATGCATCAAACAACTTCTGATTCATAATATTTAGTCCAACACAAAGAACCTCAAAGAGTGCCCCAAGATTCCTACCGGAGAAACAAGGACGAAAATGTGCATCAACCCCTATGCATAGATTACCCCAATGTCACCTCAGGAACCCGCGAGTTGAGTGCCAAAACATACATAAAGTGAATCAATAGAACACCCCATTGTCACCACAGGTATCCCACGCAAGACATACATCAAGTGTTCTCAAATCCATAATAGTATCCAATCCGATAATAGTGACACCTCAAAGGTAAAACTTAATTCATCACAAGAAGGTAGAGGGGGAGAAACACCATAAGATTCAACTATAGTAGCAAAGCTCGCGGTACATCAAGATCGTGCCATATCAAGAACACGAGCAAGAGAGATCAAACACATAGCTACTGGCACATACCCTCAGCCCCGAGCATGAACTACTCCCTCCTCGTCATGGAGAGCGCCGGGATGATGAAGATGGCCACCAGTGATGGTTTCCCCCTCCAACAGGGTGCCGGAATGGGCTCCCGATTGGTTTTTCGTGCCTATAGAGGCTTGCGGCGACGGAACTCCCGATCTAGGTTTATTTCTGGGGGTTTCTATATTTACAGGATTTTTTGGCGTCGGGAACAAGTCAGGGGGTCCATGAGGCGACAACAAGGCAGGGGGGCGCACCCTAGGGGGGGGGGCGCCCTCCACCCTTGTGGATGCCTGATACGTCTCCGTCGTATCTATAATTTTTGATTGTTCCATGCCAATATTATACAACTTTCATATACTTTTTGGCAACTTTTTATACTATTTTTGGGACTAACATGTTGATCCAGTGCCTAGTGCCAGTTCCTGTCTATTGCATATTTTATGTTTCCCAGAATATCCATATCAAACGGAGTCCAAACGGGATAAAAACGAACGAAGCTTATTTTTGGAATATTTGGAAAATCTGGGAGAAAGATCAACGCGAGACGGTGCCCGAGGTGGCCACGAGGCAGGGGCGCGCCCCTGACCCTCGTGGGCCACCCGTAAGGCGGTTGATGCCCTTCTTCGGCCGCAAGAAAGCTAATTTTTGGAAAAAAAATCACGGCGAAGGTTTCAGTCCAATCGGAGTTACGGATCTTCATATATATACGAAACGGTGAAAGGGCAGAGGAGAACGCAGAAACAGAGAGAGACAGAGAGACAGATCCAATCTCGGAGGGGCTCTCGCCCCTCCCACGCCATGGAGACCATGGACCAGAGGGGAAACCCTTCTCCCATCTAGGGAGGAGGTCAAGGAAGAAGAAGAAGGAGGGGAGCTCTCTCCCCCTCGCTTCCGGTGGCGCCGGAACGCCGCCGAGGGCCATCATCATCACCGCGATCTACACCAACACCTCCGCCATCTTCACCAACATCTCCATCACCTTCCCCCCTCTATCTACAGCGGTCCACTCTCCTGCAACCCGCTGTACCATCTACTTGAACATGGTGCTTTATGCTTCATATTATTATCCAATGATGTGTTGCCATCCTATGATGTCTGAGTAGATTTTCGTTGTCCTATCGGTGGTTGATGAATTGCTATGATTGATTTAATTTGCTTGTGGTTATGTTGCTGTCCTTTGGTGCCCATCATATGAGCGCGCGCGTGGATCACACCATAGGGTTAGTTGTATGTTGATAGGACTATGTATTGGAGGGCAAGAGTGACAGAAGCTTCAACCTAGCATAGAACTTGATGCATACGAGATTGAAGGGGGACCAATATATCTTAATGCTATGGTTGGGTTTTACCTGAATGAACGTTAGTAGTTGCGGATGCTTGCTAATAGTTCCAATCATAAGTGCATAGAATTCCAAGTTAGGGATGCCATGCTAGCAGTGGCCTCTCCCACATAAAACTTGCTATCGGTCTAGTAAAGTAGTCAATTGCTTAGGGACAATTTCGCAACTCCTACCACCACTTTTACACATTCGCTATATTAACTTTATTGTGTCTTTATCTAAACATCCCCTAGATTTTATTTACGTTCTCTTTATTTTCTTGCAAGCCTATCCAAAAATACATACAAAGTACTTCTAGTTTCATACTTGTTCTAGGTAAAGCGAATGTCAAGCATGCGTAGAGTTGTATCGGTGGTCGATAGAACTTTAGGGAATATTTGTTCTACCTTTAGCTCCTCGTTGGGTTCGACACTCTTACTTATCGAAAATTGTTGCGATCCCCTATACTTGTGGGTTATCAAGACCTTTTTCTGGCGCCGTTGCCGAGGAGCAATAGCGTGGGGTGAATATTCTCGTGTGTGCTTGTTTGTTTTATCACTAAGTAATTTTTATTTGTTGTTCTTAGTTGTTTTCTATCTTTAGTTATGGGTAGGAAATGCAAAATACCAAAAAAATTAGTTGTACCTACTAAACCAATGGTTGAAGAACCACTCAAAATCTATCACACTGCTGAAGCTTATTACTTGGATCATCTTCGATCCCTATGTGCTCATGCTGAAACCCCAACTAGCTTAGTTGAGGGCAAATCTTTAGATGAGCATGCTTGTTATGTGCGACACCGCATATCTGAAAAAGGGAAACTATTATTGGGTCAAATTCATCGTTTGCAATGCTATGCTTGGAATTTATGTGAAATATACGATATTACTTGTTGTTCTGAAGACCCTAAGAAACACCTTCCCTACCAATGTTTATTTAGTGATAATGGAATCGTATCTTCTTGTGCTAAAGGTGTTTATAATTACTATGATGTTCAATAAATTGAAGAATTTGTTGCTTTTAAGGGTGCTTACGAAATTGCTTCTTTGATTGAAAAGTATGGTGCTACTCTTTACAAATCTGGAAATTTTGCCATACTTAAATATTGCTATGATAATTATGCTTCTAATGCCTATGTTGAACCATATATTGAGGACTACTCCGCTGTCCAAGAAGAGGCTAATATTTTGCAGGAGTCTATGGAAGAAGAAATTGATGAAACTGTGAGCTCACTGGATGAAAAAGATAATGAGGAGAATGAAGAACAAAAGGAGGAAGAGCGGAATAGCTACCCGTGCCCACCTTCTAATGAGAGTAACTCTTCAACTCATACATTATTTAATTTCCCTTCGTGCTTACCGAAGGATGATTGCTATGATGACTGTTATGATCCCGCTGATTGTCTTGAAATATCCCTTTTTGATGATGCTTGCTATGTTTGTGGCCAAGATGCCAATATGAATTATGCTTATGGAGATGAACTTGCTATAGTTCCTTATGTTAAACATGAAATTGTTGCTATTGCACCCACGCATGATAGTCCTATTATCTTTTTGAATTCTCCCGATTATACTATATCGGAGAAGTTTGCACTTATTAAGGATTATATTGATGGGTTGCCTTTTACCGTTGCACATGATGATTTTGATGAATATAATATGCATGTGCTTGCTGCTCCTACTTGCAATTATTATGAGAGAGGAACTATATCTCCACCTCTCTATGTTTCCAACACGATAAAATTGCAAGAAACTGTTTATACTATGCATTGGCCTTTACTATGTGTGCATGAATTGTTCTTTTATGACATGCCGATGCATAGGAAGAGAGTTAGATTTCGTCATTACATGATACATGTTGATTTGTGCTCACTACTAAATGTCAAATCATTGCTAATTAAAATTGGCTTTGATATACCTTGGGATCCGGGTGGATTCACTACTTGAGCACTATATGCCTAGCTTAATGGCTTTAAAGAAAGCGCTGCCAGGGAGACAACCCGGAAGTTTTAGAGAGTCATTTATTTCTGTTGTGTGCTTTTATAAAGTTTATAAATAAAAATAATGTGCCAAGGTTTGCCTTTAGGATGTTTACAATGCTTGTTGGTTTATGCGGTGCAGGACAGAAACTTTGGCTGTAGTGCATGATTTTTAATTTTTTACTGGAATGTCAAATGGTTCTTATTCGTTTTGCACTGTCTTTATATACAAATTGTTTATTTTTCCTATTTTTTGCAGAATTTTTCAAGTATCAGAAGTATGGTGAATGTTCATATTATTACAAACTATTCTGTTTTAGACAGATTCTGTTTTTGATGCATAGTTTGCTTGTTTTGATGAAACTATCAATTTATATCAGTAGATTAAGCCATGAAAAAGTTATATTACAGTAGACACAATGCAAAAACAAAATATGAATTAGTTTACAACAGTACTTAGAGTAGTGATTTGCTTTATTATACTAACGGATCTTACCGAGTTTTCTGTTGAAGTTTTGTGTGGATGAAGTGTTCGATGATCGAGGAGGTCTCGATGTGAGAAGAAGGAAGAGAGGCAAGAGCTCAAGCTTGGGGATGCACAAGGCACCCCAAGTAAATATTCAAGGAGACTCAAGCGTCTAAACTTGGGGATGCCCCGGAAGGCATCCCCTCTTTCTTCAACAAGTATCGGTATGTTTTTGGATTCGTTTCGTTCATGCGATATGTGCAATCTTGAAACGTCTTTTGCTTTAGTTTTCATTTTTATTTTATGCACCATGCTGGTATGAGATAGTCCTTGGTTGATTTATAGAATGCTCTTTGCACTTCACTTATATCTTTTGAGTATGGCTTTATAGAGTGCTTCATGTGCTTCACTTATATCATTTGAAGTTTGGATTGCCTGTTTCTCTTTACATAGACAACCGCCATTTGTAGAATACTCTTTTGCTTCACTTATATTTGTTAGAGCGTGGGCATATCTTTTGTAGAAAGAATTAAATTCTATTGCTTCACTTGTATTTATTTAGAGAGATGACAGGAACTGGTCATTCACATGGTTAGTCATAAAATCCTACATAAACTTGTAGATCGCTGAATATGATATGTTTGATTCCTTGCAATAGTTTTGCGATATAAAGATGGTGATATTAGAGTCATGCTAGTGGGTAGTTGTGGATCTTATAAATACTTGTGTTGAGGGTTGTGATTCCCGTAGCATGCACGTATGGTGAACCGTTATGTAACGAAGTTGGAGCATGATGTATTTATTGATTGTCTTCCTTATGAGTGGCGGTCAGGGACGAGCGATGGTCTTTTCCTACCAATCTATCCCCCTAGGAGCATGCGTGTAGTACTTTGTTTCGATGACTAATAGATTTTTGCAATAAGTATGTGAGTTCTTTATGACTAATGTTGAGTCCATGGATTATACGCACTCTCACCCTTCCATCATTGCTAGCCTCTTTGGTACCGTGCATTGCCCTTTCTCACCCGAGAGTTGGTGCAAACTTCGCCGTTACATCCAAACCCCGTGATACGATACGCTCTATCACACATAAGCCTCATTATATCTTCCTCAAAACAGCCACCATACCTACCTATCATGACATTTCCATAGCCATTCCGAGATATATTGCCATGCAACTTCCATCATCATCATATACATGACTTGAGCATTTATTGTCATATTGCTTTGCATGATCGTAAGATAGCTAGCATGATGTTTTCATGGCTTGTCCGTTTTTTGATGTCATTGCTACGCTAGATCATTGCACATCCCGGTACACCGCTGGAGGCATTCATATAGAGTCATATCTTTGTTCTAGTATCGAGTTGTAATATTGAGTTGTAAGTAAATAAAAGTGTGATGATCATCATTATTAGAGCATTGCCCAGTGAGGAAAGGATGATGGAGACTGTGATTCCCCCACAAGTCGGGATGAGACTCCGGACGAAAAAAAGAGAGAAAGGCCAAAAAAGAAAAAAAATGAGAGAAAAAGAGAGAAGGGCCAATGTTACTATCCTTTTACCACACTTGTGCTTCAAAGTAGCACCATGTTCTTCATATAGAGAGTCTCTTGAGTTATCACTTTCATATACTAGTGGGAATTTCCATTATAGAACTTGGCCTGTATATTCCAACGATGGGCTTCCTCAAATGCCCTAGGTCTTCATGAGCAAGCAAGTTGGATGCACACCCACTTAGTTTCTAGTTTGAGCTTTCATACACTTATAGCTCTTAGTGCATCCGTTGCATGGCAATCCCTACTCCTCACATTGACATCAATTGATGGACATCTCCATAGCCCGTTGATTAGCCGCGTCGATGTGAGACTTTCTTCCCTTTTTGTCTTCTCCACATAACCCCCATCATCATAATCTATTCCACCTATAGTGCTATGTCCATGGCTCACGCTCAAGTATTGCGTGAAAGTTGAACAGGTTTGAGAAACGTCAAAAGTGTGAAACAATTGCTTGGCTTGTCATCGGGGTTGTGCATGATGTGAATATTTTGTGTGGTGAAGATGGAGCATAGCCAGACTATATGATTTTGTAGGGATAACTTTCTTTGGCCATGTTATTTTGAAAAGACATGATTGCTTTATTAGTAGGCTTGAAGTATTATTGTTTTTATGTCAAATGATAGACTATTGCTTTGAATCACTCGTATCTTAATATTCATGCCATGATTAGATACATGATCAAGATTATGCTAGGTAGCATTCCACATAAAAAATTATCCTTTTTATCATTTACCTACTCGAGGACGAGCAGGAATTAAGCTTGGGGATGCTGATACGTCTCCGTCGTATCTATAATTTTTGATTGTTCCATGCCAATATTATACAACTTTCATATACTTTTTGGCAACTTTTTATACTATTTTTGGGACTAACATATTGATCCAGTGCCCAGTGCCAGTTCCTGTCTGTTGCATGTTTTATGTTTCGCAGAATATCCATATCAAACGGAGTCCAAACGGGATAAAAACGGATGGAGCTTATTTTTGGAATATTTGGAAAATCTAGGAGAAAGATCAACGCGAGACGGTTCCCGAGGTGGCCATGAGGCACGGGGCGCGCCCCTGACCCTCGTGGGCCACCCGTAAGGCGGTTGATGCCCTTCTTCGGCCGCAAGAAAGCTAATTTTTGGAAAAAAAATCACGGCAAAGGTTTCAGTCCAATCGGAGTTACGGATCTCCATATATATACGAAACGGTGAAAGGGCGGAGGAGAACGCAGAAACAGAGAGAGACAGAGAGACAGATCCAATCTCGGAGGGGCTCTCGCCCCTCCCACGCCATGGAGACCATGGACCACAGGGGAAACCCTTCTCCCATCTAGGGAGGAGGTCAAGGAAGAAGAAGAAGGAGGGGGGCTCTCTCCCCCTCGCTTCCGGTGGCGCCGGAACGCCGCCGGGGGCCATCATCATCACTGCGATCTACACCAACACCTCCGCCATCTTCACCAACATCTCCATCATCTTCCCCCCTCTATCTACAACGGTCCACTCTCCCGCAATCCGATGTACCCTCTACTTGAACATGGTGCTTTATGCTTCATATTATTATCCAATGATGTGTTGCCATCCTATGATGTCTGAGTAGATTTTCGTTGTCCTATTGGTGGTTGATGAATTGCTATGATTGATTTAATTTGCTTGTGGTTATGTTGCTGTCCTTTGGTGCCCATCATATGAGCGCGTGCGTGGATCACACCATATGGTTAGTTGTATGTGGATAGGACTATGTATTGGAGGGCAAGAGTGACAGAAGCTTCAACCTAGCATAGAAATTGATGCATACGGGATTGAAGGGGGGCCAATATATCTTAATGCTATGGTTGAGTTTTACCTTAATGAACGTTAGTAGTTGCGGATGCTTGCTAATAGTTCCAATCATAAGTGCATAGAATTCCAAGTCAGGGATGACATGCTAGCACTGGCCTCTCCCACATAAAACTGTTGGAAATATGCCCTAGAGGCAATAATAAATTAGTTATTATTATATTTCCTTGTTCATGATAATCGTTTATTATCCATGCTAGAATTGTATTGATAGGAAACTCACATACATGTGTGGATACATGGACAACACCATGTCCCTAGTAAGCCTCTAGTTGACTAGCTCGTTGATCAATAGATGGTTACGATTTCCTGACCATGGACATTGGATGTCGTTGATAACGGGATCACATCATTGGGAGAATGATGTGATGGACAAGACCCAATCCTAAGCCTAGCACAAAGATCGTGTAGTTCGTATGCTAAAGCTTTTTCTAATGTCAAGTATCATTTCCTTAGACCATGAGATTGTGCAACTCCCGGATACCGTAGGAATGCTTTGGGTGTACCAAATGTCACAACGTAACTGGGTGGCTATAAAGGTACACTACGGGTATCTCTGAAAGTGTCTGTTGGGTTGGCACGAATCGAGACTAGGATTTGTCACTCCGTGTGACGGAGAGGTATCTCTGGGCCCACTCGGTAGGACATCATCATAATGTGCACAATGTGACCAAGGAGTTGATCACGGGATGATGTGTTACGAAACGAGTAAAGAGACTTGCCGGTAACGAGATTGAACAAGGTATCGGATACCGACGATCGAATCTCGGGCAAGTACAATACCGCTGGACAAAGGGATTGTATACGGGATTGATTGAATCCTCGACATCGTGGTTCATCCGATGAGATCATCGTGGAACATGTGGGAGCCAACATGGGTATCCAGATCCCGCTGTTGGTTATTGGCCGGAGAGTTGTCTCGGTCATGTCTGCATGGTTCCCGAACCCGTAGGGTCTACACACTTAAGGTTCGGTGACGCTAGAGTTGTTATGGGAAATAGTATGTGGTTACCGAAGGTTGTTCGGAGTCCCGGATGAGATCCCGGACATGACGAGGAGCTCCGGAATGGTCCAGAGGTGAAGATCGGTATATTGGACGAAGGGTATTGGAGTCCGGAATTGTTCCGGGGGTACCAGGTGATGACCAGCGTGTCCGAAAGGGGTTTCGGAGGCCCCGACAAGCGTTGGGGGGCCTTATGGGCCAAGGGGAGAGGGCACATCAGCCCACTAAGGGGCTGAGCGCCCCTCCCACCCCATCTCACGTAACCAGGAGAGGTGGGGGCGCCACCTCTAGGGCAGCCGCCCCTCCCGGCTTGGGGGGCAAGTTTCTTAGGGGGTGGGGCGCCCAAACCCATCTAGGGTTTCCCCTGTGGCCGCTGCCCCTCCCCTAGGGTGCCTCCCCCTCCTCCCTTCCCCCTATATATAGTGAGGGGGAGAGAGGGCATTCGCACCCTTCCCTTGGCGCAGCCCTCTCCCTCCTCCAACACCTCGTCCTCCTCCGTAGTGCTTGGCAAAGCCCTGCCGGAGAACCACGAGCTCCGTCACCACCATGCCGTCGTGCTGTCGGAGTTTTCCCTCAACTTCTCCTCTCCCCTTGCTGGATCAAGAAGGAGGAGACGTCCCCGGGCTGTACGTCTGTTGAACGCGGAGGTGCCGTCCGTTCGGCACTAGGACCATCGGTGATTTGGATCACGACGAGTACGACTCCATCAACCCCGTTCACTTGAACGCTTCCGCTTAGCGATCTACAAGGGTATGTAGATGCACTCCCCTCTCCCTCGTTGCTAGATGACTCCATAGATTGATCTTGGTGATGCGTAGAAAATTTTAAAATTCTGCTACGTTCCCCAAAAGTGGCATCATGAGCTAGGTCTATGCGTAGTTTCTATGCATGAGTAGAACACAAAGTAGTTGTGGGCGTCGATTTTGTCAATTTACTTGCCATTACTAGTCTTATCTTGATTCGGCGGCATCGTGGGATGAAGCGGCCCGGACCGACCTTACACGTACTCTTACGTGACACGGGTTCCACTGACTGACATGCACTAGTTGTATAGGGTGGCTAGCGGGTGTCTGTCTCTCCCACTTTAGTCGGATCGGATTCGATGAAAAGGGTCCTTATGAAGGGTAAATAGAAATTGCCATATCACGTTGTGGTTTTGACGTAGGTAAGAAACGTTCTTGCTAAGAAACCTATAGCAGCCACGTAAAAATTTGCAACAACAATTAGAGAACGTCTAACTTGTTTTTGCAGCATATGCCGTGTGTTATGATATGGTCAAAAGGATGTGATGAATGATATATGTGATGTATGAGATTGATCATGTTCTTGTAATAGGAATCACGACTTGCATGTCGATGAGTATGACAACCGGCAGGAGCCATAGGAGTTGTCTTAATTTATTTATAACCTGCGTGTCAACATAAACGTCATGTAATTACTTTACTTTATTGCTAACCGTTAGCTGTAGTAGTAGAAGTAATAGTTGGCGAGACAACTTCATGAAGACACGATGATGGAGATCATGATGATGGAGATCATGGTGTCATGCCGGTGACGATGATGATCATGGAGCCCCGAAGATGGAGATCAAAAGGAGCGAAGTGATGATGGCCATATCATGTCACTATTTGATTGCATGTGATGTTTATCATGTTTTTACATCTTATTTGCTTAGAACGACGGTAGCTTAAATAAGATGATCCCTCCCTAAAATTTCAAGAAAGTGTTCTCCCTAACTGTGCACCGTTGCGAAGGTTCGTTGTTTCGAAGCACCACGTGACGATCGGGTGTGATAGATTCTAACGTTCGAAAACAACGGGTGTAAGCCAGATTTACACATGCAATACACTTAGGTTGACTTGACGAGGCTAGCATGTACAGACATGGCCTCGGAGCACGGAAGACCGAAAGGTCGAACATGAGTCGTATAGAAGATACGATCAACATGAAGATGTTCACCGATGATGACTAGTCCGTCTCACGTGATGATCGGACACGGCCTAGTTGACTTGGATCATGTATCACTTAGATGACTAGAGGGATGTCTATCTGAGTGGGAGTTCATGAAATAATCAGATGAACTCAATTATCATGAACATAGTCAAAAGGACTTTGCAAATTATGTCGTAGCTTACGCTTTAGTTCTACTGTTTTAGATATGTTCCTAGAGAAAATTTAGTTGAAAGTTGATGGTAGCAATTATGCGGGATGGGTCCGTAAACCGAGGATTGTCCTCATTGCTGCGCAGAAGGATTATGTTCTTAATGCACCGCTCAGTGAGCTGAACCTTGAACGTCGGTTGTGGATGTTGCGAACATCTGACATACACGTTTTGATGACTACATGATAGTTCAGTGCGTAATGCTAAATGGTTTAGAATTGAGGCACCAAAGATGTTTTGAAACATCGCAAAACATATGAGATGTTCCAAGGACTGAAATTGGGATTTCAGGCTAGTGCCCACGTCAAGAGGTATGAGACCTCTGACAAGTTTCTTAAGCCTGCAAACTAAGGAGAAAAGCTCAATCGTTGAGCATGTGCTCAGATTGTATGAGTACTACAATCTCTTGAATCGAGTGGGAGTTAATCTTCCAGATGAGATAGTGATGGTTCTCCAAAGTCACTGTCACCAAGCTACTAGAGCTTCATGATGAACTATAACATATCAGGGATAGATATGATCCTTGAGCTATTCGCGACACCACGAAAGTAGAAATCAAATACGAGCATCAATTGTTGATGGTTAGTAAAACCACTAGTTTCAAGAAGGGCAAGGGCAAGAAAGGGATACTTCATGAAACGGCAAAGCAGTTGCTCTAGTGAAGAAACCCAAAGTTGAACCCAAGCCCGAGACTAAGTGCTTCTGTAATAAGGGGAATGGTCACTGAAGCAGAACCACCCTAGATACTTGGTAGATGAGAAGGCTGACAAGGTTGACAG
The DNA here is from genome assembly GCA_034509565.1 of Triticum monococcum. NCBI lineage: Eukaryota > Viridiplantae > Streptophyta > Magnoliopsida > Poales > Poaceae > Triticum > Triticum monococcum. The sequence continues at coordinate 594,858,860 of CM067846.1, forward strand.
AAGTATGTATTGGACATACATTATATTAAATGTGTACTTTACTAGTACTCCTAGTAGCAGCAGGGTATTAGATACCGGTTCGGTTGCTAAGTGTTAGTAACTCGAAATAAAAGGATACAGAATAAACGGAGACTAGCCAAAGGTGAGACGACGATATGTGTTGGAAGAGTTTCCAAGGTTGATGTGATCAAACATCGCATGCTCCGTCTACCATCGGGATTGGTGTTAAACCTAAATAATTGTTGTTTTGTGTTTGCATTGAGCGTAGACATGATTATGTTTATCGCAATACGGTTATTCATTTAAGGAGAATAATGGTTACTCTGTTTATTTGAATAATACCTTCAATGGTCTTGCACCTAAAATGAATGGTTTATTGAATCCCGATCATAGTGATACACATGTTCATGCCAAAAGATATAAGATAGTAATGATATTACCACATACTTGTGGCACTGCAATTTGAGTCATATTGGTATAAAACGCATGAAAAAGCTCCATGTTGATGGATCTTTGGACTCACTTGATTTTGAATCACTTGAGACATGCGAACCATGCCTATTGGTATATATGCATGAAGAAACTCCATACAGATGGATCACTTGGGCTCACTTGATTTTGAATCACTTGAGACATGCAAATTATACCGCATGGGCAAGATGACTGAAAGGCCTCGTTTTCAGTGAGATGGAACAAGAAAGCAACTTGTTGGAAGTAATACATCTTGATGTGTGCAGTTCAATGAGTGCTGAGGCATGTAGTGGATATCGTTATGTTCTTACTTCACAGATGATTTGAGTAGATGCTGAGTATATTTACTTGATGAATCACGAGTCTGAATTATTGAAAGGTTCAAGTAATTTCAGGGTGAAGTTGAAAGATCGTCGTGACAAGAGGATAAAATATCTATGATATGATCATAGAGATGGATATCTCAATTACGAGTTTGGCACAAAGTTAAGACATTGTGGAAATTGTTTCACAACTAATACCGCCTGGAACACCATAGTGTGATGGTGTGTCCAAACATCATAACTGGACCCTATTGGATATGGTGCATACCATGATGTCTATTATCGAATTACCACTATAGTTTATGGGTTGGGCATTAGAGACAACCACATTCACTTTAAATAGGGCACCATGCAATTCCGTTTGAGTCGACACCGTATGAACTATGGTTTAGAGAAACCTAAGCTGTCATTTCTTAAAAGTTTGGGGCTGCGACGCTTATGTGAAAAAGTTTCAGGCTGATAAGCTCGAACCCAAAGCGGATAAATGCATCTTCATAGGACACCCAAAATAGTTGGGTATACCTCCTGTCTCAGATCCGAAAGCAATTGGGATTGTTTCTCGAGGAAAAATTTCTCTCGAAAGAACTGAGTGGGAGGATGGTGGAGACCTGATGAGGTTATTGAACCGTCACTTCAACTAGTGTGTAGTGATGTCTACTACACAACCTTCTTCTTGTAGACGTTGTTGGGCCTCCAAGTGCAGAGGTTTGTAGGACAGTAGCAAATTTCCCTCAAGTGGATGACCTAAGGTTTATCAATCCGTAGGAGGCGTAGGATGAAGATGGTCTCTCTCAAGCAACCCTACAACCAAATAACAAAGAGTCTTTTCTGTCCCCAACACACCCAATACAATGGTAAATTGTATAGGTGCACTAGTTCGGCGAAGAGATGGTGATACAAGTGGTATATGGATGGTAGATAAAGGTATTTGTAATCTGAAAATATGAAAACAGCAAGATAACTAATGATAAAAGTGAGCGTAAATGGTATTGCAATGCGTTGAAACAAGGCCTAGGGTTCATACTTTCGCTAGTGCAAGTCCTCTCAACAATAATATCATAATTGGATCACATAACTATCCCTCAACATGCAACAAAGAGTCACTCCAAAGTCACTAATAGCGGAGAATGAACGAAGAGATTATGGTAGGGTACGAAACCACCTCAAAGTTATTCTTTCCAATCAATCTGTTGGGCTATTCCTATAAGTGTCACAAACAGCCCTAGAGTTCGTACTAGAATAACACCTTAAGGCACAAATCAATCAAAACCCTAATGTCACCTAGATACTCCAATGTCACCTCAAGTATCCGCGGATATGATTATACGATATGTATCACAAAATCTCAGATTCATCTATTCAACCAACACAAAGGACCTCAAAGAGTGCCCCAAAGTTTCTACCGGAGAATCACGACGAAAACGTGTGCCAACCCCTATGCATAGGTTCATGGGCGGAACCCGCAAGTTGATCACCAAAACATACATCAAGTGAATCACGTGATATCCCATTGTCACCACAGATATCCACGGCAAGACATACATCAAGTGTTCTCAAATCTTTAAAGACTCAATCCGATAAGATTACTTCAAAGGGGAAACTCGATTCATTACAAGAGAGAAGAGGGGGAGGAGAAACATAAGATCCAACTATAATAGCAAAGCTCGCGATACATCAAGATCGTGCCAAATCAAGAACACGAGAGAGAGAGAGAGATCAAACACATAGCTACTGGTACATACCCTCAGCCCCGAGGGAGAACTACTCCCTCCTTGTCATGGAGAGCACCGGGATGATGAAGATGGCCACCGGAGAAGGATTGCCCCCTCCGGCAGGGTGCCGGAACGGGTCTAGATTGGTTTTCGGTGGCTACGGAGGCTTCTGGCGGCGGAACTCCCGATCTAATATCCGTTCTGGAAGTTTTACGATACGTAGGTATATATGGGTGAAAGGAGTACGTTAGGGGAGCCACGAGGGCCCCACGAGGCAGGGGGCGCGCCCTAGGGTGGTGGGCGTGCCCCCCACCCTCGTGGCTTCCTCGTTCCTTCCTTGACGTGGGGTCCAAGTCTATCGGGTGGCTTTCGTTCCAAAAATAACTTCTCAAGTTGATTTCATTCCGTTTCGACTCTGTTTGATATTCCTTTTCTTCAACACACTGAAATAGGCATAAAACAACAAATTTGGGCTGGGCCTCCGGTATTGCCCAAAACAGTAAATAATATAAAAGTGGATAATAAAGCCCAGTATTGCCCAAAACAGTAAATAATATAGCATGGAGCAATAAAAAATTATAGATACGTTGGAGACGTATCAGCATCCCCAAGCTTAATTCCTGCTCGTCCTCGAGTAGGTAAATGATAAAAGAAATAATTTTTGATGTGGAATGCTAGTTGGCATAATTTCAATGCAATTCTTCTTAATTGTGGCATGAATATTCAGATCCATAAGATTCAAGATAAAAGTTTAATATTGGCATAGAAAATAATAATACTTCAAGCATACTAACAAAACAATTATGTCTTCTCAAAATAACATGGCCAAAGAAAGTTATCCCTACAAAATCATATAGTCTGGCTATGCTCTATCTTCACCACACAAAGTATTTAAATCATGCACAACCCCGATGACAAGCCAAGCAATTGTTTCATACTCTAACTTTTTCAAAACTTTTTCAATCTTCACGCAATACATGAGCGTGAGCCATGGATATAGCACTATATGTGGAATAGAGTGGTGGTTGTGGAGAAGACAAAAAGGGAGAAGATAGTCTCACATCAACTAGGCGTATCAACGGGCTATGGAGATGCCCATCAATAGATATCAATGTGAGTGAGTAGGGATTGCCATGCAATGTATGCACTAGAGCTATAAGTGTATGAAAGCTCCAACTGAAACTAAGTGGGTGTGCATCCAACTTGCTTGCTCATGAAGACCTAGGGCATTTTGAGGAAGCCCATCATTGGAATATACAAGCCAAGTTCTATAATGAAAGATTCCCACTAGTATATGAAAGTGACAACATAGGAGACTCTCTATCATGAAGATCATGGTGCTACTTTGAAGCACAAGTGTGGTAAAAGGATAGTAGCATTGCCCCTTCTCTCTTTTTCTCTCATTTTTTTATTTGGGCCTTTCTCTTTTTTATGGCATCTTTTCTCTTTTTTTATTTGGGCTTCTTTGGCCTCTTTTATTTATTTATTTTCGTCCGGAGTCTCATCCCGACTTGTGGGGGAATCATAGTCTCCATCATCCTTTCCTCACCGGGACAATGCTCTAATAATGATGATCATCACACTTTTATTTACTTACAACTCAAGAATTACAACTCGATACTTAGAACTAGATATGAGTCTATATGAATGCCTCCGGCGGTGTACCGGGATGTGCAATGACTCATGAGTGACATGTATGAAAGAATTATGAACGGTGGCTTTGCCACAAATACGATGTCAACTACATGATCATGCAAAGAAATATGACAATGATGAAGCGTGTCATAATAAACGGAACGGTGCAAAGTTGCATGGCAATATATCTCGGAATGGCTATGGAAATGCCATAATAGGTAGGTATGGTGGCTGTTTTGAGGAAGGTATATGGTGGGTGTATGATACCGGCGAAAGGTGCGCGGTATTAGAGAGGCTAGCAAAGGTGGAAGGGTGAGAGTGCGTATAATCCATGGACTCAACATTAGTCATAAAGAACTCATATACTTATTGCAAAAATCCACAAGTTATCAAAGCAAAGTACTACGCGCATGCTCCTAGGGGGATAGATTGGTAGGAAAAGACCATCGCTCGTCCCCGACGCCACTCATAAGGAAGACAATCAATAAATAAATCATGCTCCGACTTCATCACATAATGGTTCACCATACGTGCATGCTACGGGAATCACAAACTTCAACACAAGTATTTCTCAAATTCATAACCACTCAACTAGCATGACTCTAATATCACCATCTCCATATCTCAAAACAATTATCAAGTATCAAACTTCTCATAGTATTCAATACACTCATAAGAGAATTTTATTATTCTTGAATACCTAGCATATTAGGATTTTAAGCAAATTATCATGCTATTTAAGACTCTCAAAATAATCTAAGTGAAGCATGAGAGTTCATCTATTTCTTCAAAATAAAACTACCACCATGCTCTAAAAGATATAAGTGAAGCACTAGAGCAACAACAAACTACTCCGAAAGATATAATTGAAGATCAGTGAGTAGTTAAATAATTACACAAATATGTGAAGACTCTCTAACATTTAATAATTTCAGATCTTGGTATTTTATCCAAACAGAAAGCAAAGCAAAATAAATGACACTCTAAGAATAGCAATCATCATGTGAAGAAGCAAAAACTTAGGATCAACCGAAACTAACCGATAGTTGTTGAAGAAGAAAGGTGGGATGCCAACCGGGGCATCCCCAAGCTTAGATGCTTGAGACTTCTTGAAATATTATCTTGGGATGCCTTGGGCATCCCCAAGCTTGAGCTTTTGTGTCTCCTTAATTCCTCTCATATCAAGGTCTTCCTAAATCTCAAAAGCTTCATCCACACAAAACTCAACAAGGACTCGTGAGATAAGTTAGTATAAACCATTGCCAAAACCTTATCATACTCTACTGTAGCAAATCACTAAAATTATTATTCAACATTGCATACTAAATGCCTCTGCATATTTAATATTCCTATCCTCAAATAGAATCATTAAAGAAGCAAACATATGCAAACAATGCAAACATAACAGCAATCTGCCTAAACAGGATAGTCTGTAAAGAATGCTACAACATCCATACTTCCCTAGCTCCAAAAATTATGAAATAAAATTCCCACTGTAGAAAATTTATCAGAGCTAATATTCAAAAGGTTTCAACATTTTATCGCATTCTGACTTTTCTAGGGAATTATTGCAACAGCGGTAAACTTTCTGTTTTCAAACAGCAACATGTACACTCGTAGAATAGGCATAGTAAAGGCTATCAATGCCACTTTTATTGAAATAAAAGATACAAAACATTGTTCTAAATAACAGCAAGCAAATCCTAACAAAATAAATTGACACTCCAAGCAAAACACATATCATGTGGCGAATAAAAATATAGCTCCAAGTAAAGTTACCGATGAACGGAGACGAAAGAGGGGATGCCTTCCGGGGCATCCCCAAACTTAGGCTCTTGGTTATCCTTGAATTTTACCTTGGGGTGCCTTTGGCATCCCCAAGCTTAGGCTCTTGCCACTCCTTATTCCATAGTCCATCGAATCCTTACCCAAAACTTGAAAACTTCACAACACAAAACTTAACAGAAAACTCGTAAGCTCCGTTAGTATAAGAAAACAAATCACCACTTCAAGGTACTGTAATGAACTCATTCTTTATTTATATTGGTGTTAAACCTACTGTATTCCAACTTATCTATGGTTCATACCCTCCGATACTACTCATAGATTAATCAAAATAAGTAAACAACACATGAAAAACAGAATCTGTCAAAAACAGAACAGTCTGCAGTAATCTGGATCAAACGTATACTTCTGGAACTCATAAAATTCTCAAATAAATTGATGGACCTGAGGAATTTATCTATTAATCATCTGCAAAAAGAATTAACTAAATAGCACTCTCCAAATAAAAATGGCAGCAATTCTCGTGAGCGCTAAAGTTTCTGTTTTTTTACAGCAAGATCGCAAAGACTTTCCCCAAGTCTTCCCAAAGGTTCTACTTGGCACAAACACTAATTAAAGACATAAAACCACATCTAAACAGAGGATAGATGAATTATTCATTACTAAACAGGAGCAAAAATAAAGGAACAAATATAAAATTGGGTTGCCTTCCAACAAGTGCTATCGTTTAATGCCCTAGCTAGGCATGATGATTTCAATGATGCTCACATAAAGGATAAGAATTGAAACATAAAGAGAGCATCATGAAGAATATGACTAGCACATTTAAGTCTAACCCACTTCCTATGCATAGGTATTTGGTGATCAAACATCTTGTGGGAACAATAATCAACTAGCATAGGAGGGCAAAACAAGCATAACTTCAAAACTTTAAGCACATAGAGAGGAAACTTGGTATTATTGCAATTCCTACAAGCATATGTTACTCCCTCATAATAATTTTCAGTAGCATCATGAATGAATTCAACAATATAACCAGCACATAAAGCATTCTTTCCATGATCTACAAGCATAGAAAATTTACTACTCTCCACACAAGCAAAATTCTTCTCATGAATAATAGTGGGAGCAAACTCAACAAAATAACTATCATGTGATTGAAAATTAAGATCAAGATGACAAGTTTCATGGTTATCATTATTCTTTAAAACATACGTGTCATCACAATAATCATCATAGATAGGAGGCATACTTTCATCATAATAAATTTGCTCATCAAAACTTGGGGGACAAAAAATATCATCTTCATCAAACATAGCTTCCCCAAGCTTGTGGCTTTGCATATAATTAGCATCATGGATATTCCAGGAATTCATACTAACAACATTGCAATCATGCTCATCATTCAAATATTTAGTGCCAAACATTTTATAGATTTCTTCTTCTAACACTTGAGCACAATTTTCCTTTCCATCATACTCACGAAAGATATTAAAAAGATGAAGCGTATGAGACAAACTCAATTCCATTTTTTATAGTTTTCTTTTATAAACTAAACTAGTGATAAAACAAGAAACTAAAAGACTAGATTTCAAGATCTAAAGATATACCTTCAAGCACTCACCTCCCCGGCAACGGCGCCAGAAAAGAGCTTAGTTGACGGGGTGTGTTAGTGCCATTTTCCTTGCCTCCCCGGCAACGGCGCTAGGAAAGAGCTTGATGTCTACTACACAACCTTCTTCTTGTAGACGTTGTTGGGCCTCCAAGTGCAGAGGTTTGTAGGACAGTAGCAATTTTCCCTCAAGTGGATGACCTAAGGTTTATCAATCCGTAGGAGGCGTAGGATGAAGATGGTCTCTCTCAAGCAACCCTACAACCAAATAACAAAGAGTCTCTTGTGTCCCCAACACACCCAATACAATGGTAAATTGTATAGGTGCACTAGTTCGGCGAAGAGATGGTGATACAAGTGGTATATGGATGGTAGATAAAGGTATTTGTAATCTGAAAATATAAAAACAGCAAGATAACTAATGATAAAAGTGAGCGTAAATGGTATTGCAATGCGTTGAAACAAGGCCTAGGGTTCATACTTTCGCTAGTGCAAGTCCTCTCAACAATAATATCATAATTGGATCACATAACTATCCGTCAACATGCAACAAAGAGTCACTCCAAAGTCACTAATAGCGGAGAACGAACGAAGAGATTATGGTAGGGTACGAAACCACCTCAAAGTTATTCTTTCCAATCAATCCGTTGGGCTATTCCTATAAGTGTCACAAACAGCCCTAGAGTTCGTACTAGAATAACACCTTAAGACACAAATCAATCAAAACCCTAATGTCACCTAGATACTCCAATGTCACCTCAAGTATGTGTGGGTATGATTATACGATATGTATCACACAATCTCAGATTCATCTATTCAACCAACACAAAGGACCTCAAAGAGTGCCCCAAAGTTTCTACCGGAGAATCACGACGAAAACGTGTGCCAACCCCTATGCATAGGTTCATGGGCGGAACCCGCAAGTTGATCACCAAAACATACATCAAGTGAATCACGTGATATCCCATTGTCACCACAGATATCCACGACAAGACATACATCAAGTGTTCTCAAATCTTTAAAGACTCAATCCGATAAGATTACTTCAAAGGGGGAACTCGATTCATTACAAGAGAGAAGAGGGGGAGGAGAAACATAAGATCCAACTATAATAGCAAAGCTCGCGATACATCAAGATCGTGCCAAATCAAGAACACGAGAGAGAGAGAGATCAAACACATAGCTACTGGTACATACCCTCAGCCCCGAGGGAGAACTACTCCCTCCTTGTCATGGAGAGCACCGGGATGATGAAGATGGCCACAGGAGAAGGATTGCCCCCTCCCGCAGGGTGCCGGTACGGGTCTAGATTGGTTTTCGGTGGCTACAGAGGCTTCTGGCGGCGGAACTCCCGATCTAATATCTGTTCTAGAAGTTTTACAATACGTAGGTATATATGGGTGAAAGGAGTACGTTAGGGGAGCCACAAGGGCCCCACGAGGCAGGGGGCGCGCCCTAGGGGGGTGGGCGTGCCCCCCACCCTCGTGGCTTCCTCGTTCCTTCCTTGACGTGGGGTCCAAGTCTATCGGGTGGCTTTCGTTCCAAAAATAACTTCTCTAGTTGATTTCGTTCCGTTTCGACTCTATCTGATATTCCTTTTCTTCAACACACTGAAATAGGCATAAAACAACAAATCTGGGCTGGGCCTTCGGTTAATAGGTTAGTCCCAAAAATAATATAAAAGTGGATAATAAAGCCCAATATTGCCCAAAACAGTAAATAATATAGAATGGAGCAATCAAAAATTATAGATACGTTGGAGACGTATCATGTAGCAGGGCACAGGGAGTTGTTCCTGTGGCACCTACACCAATTGAAGTGGAAGCTTATGATAGTGATCATGAAACTTCGGATCAAGTCACTACCAAACCTCGTAGGACGACAAGGATGCATACTACTTCAGAGTGGTACGTAATCCTGTCTTGGAAGTCATGTTGCTAGACAACAATGAATCTACGAGGTATGGAGAAGCGATGGTGGGCCTGGATTCCGAAAAATGGCTCGAGGCCATAAAATCCGAGAGAGGATCCATGTACGAAAACAAAGTGTAGACTTTGGAAGAACTACTTGATGGTCGTAAGGCTGTTGGGCACATATGGATTTTAAAAGAAAGACGGACAATGATGGTAAGTGTCGGTGTCAAAACCGGCGGATCTTGGGTAGGGGGTCCTGAACTGTGCGTCTAGGCGGATGGTAACAGGAGGCAGGGGACACGATGTTTTACCCAGGTTCGGGCCCTCTTGATGGAGGTAAAACCCTACGTCCTGCTTGATTAATATTGATGATATGGGTAGTACAAGAGTAGATCTACCACGAGATCAAGGAGGCTAAACCCTAGAAGCTAGCCTATGGTATGATTGTTGTTCTGTCCTACGGACTAAAACCCTCCGGTTTATATAGACACCGGAGAGGGTTAGGGTTACATAGAGTCGGTTACAATGGTAGGAGATCTACATATTCGCATCGCCAAGCTTGCCTTCCATGCCAAGGAAAGTCCTCTCCGGACACGGGACGAAGTCTTCAATCTTGTATCTTCATAGTCCAGGAGTCCGGCCGAAGGTATAGTCCGGCTATCCGGACACCCCCTAATCCAGGACTCCCTCAGTAGCCCCTGAACCAGGCTTCAATGACGACGAGTCCGACGCGCAGATTGTCTTCGGCATTGCAAGGTGGGTCCCTCCTCCAAGTACTTCATAGAAGATTTTGAACACAAAGTATAGTGTCCGGCTCTGCAAAATAAATTTCCACATATTGCCATAGAGAGAATAATATTTACACAAATCTAATCTGCTGACGTATTCCGTAGCGTGACATCACACTACGGCCAAGCCTTTATTCGAATCGTTTTTACTCCCCCACCTCAGCGCGTTTCGCGAGGCGGTTCCTTGGCACGTCTTGTCAAAGCAGAGATCGTGTCCCCTTTATTTACGGGATCCTCATCAATACGGACGTGGGTAACCCAACCGCGCCATTGATTACGGCGCTTGGGAGATAAGCGAGTTTTATCAGGCCGGTGGGGACGCATAGCCGCATCCGCCCATATAAGGGGATAAGGATCCACCTTTTTACCCACGCCTTCTTCCTCCTTTGCCTATCCATCTTCCGCGCACTCGAGCTTTAGCGCCCAAGCCCACATTCCCCACCTCGACCTTCTCCAGTCATGTCCGGAGCGGGAGGCAAGTGGATGGTCTCCTCCGTCATGGAGGGACACATCAAAAAACTAAGGAAGGCTGGATACTTGTCTGACGACATCGCACACTGGCTTCCCGAAGAGGGGCAGCTCCTCCCCACCCCAAGGCCCCATGAGAGGGTAGTGTTCCTTCCCCACTTCCTCCGGGGACTGGGCTTTCCTCTCCACCCATTCGTCCGGGGACTCATGTTCTACTATGGCCTGGATTTCCACGATCTGGCCCCGAACTTCATCCTCAACATCTCGGCATTTATCGTCGTGTGCGAGGCTTTCCTCTGCATCTGCCCCCATTTCGGCCTATGGCTCAAGACTTTCAATGTCAAGCCAAAGGTGGTGCGCGGCAACCAGGCGGAGTGCGAAGGCGCCATGGCGGGCAAGATGCCCAACGTCCTATGGCTCGAGGGCTCCTTTGTGGAGACCCTGAAGGGGTGGCAATCGGGGTGGTTTTACATCACCGAGCCGCGTGACCCTGAGTGGGTCGCAGCCCCCGAATTCTGGTCCGGGCTCTCTACGCGACTCATGTCCTGGAAAGAGACGGGCCTGTCGTGGGGCAACAAAGGAGAGATGACTGGACTGCAAAAATGCATCCAAACCCTGGTGAATAAGCAGCTCAAGCTTGTCAACGTAGTCCAGGTTATGCTCATCTGCCGGATCCTCCCGTGTCAACAACGGGCCTTTAATCTGTGGGAGTTCGACCCGGCGCAACACCGAACTCTGAGCAGGCTCTTCGACACGACATACGAAGATGCTTGGAAGGTGCTTTTCAAGGGCGTCGAGGCTCCCGCATCCTCTTTCGAGGACCGCGGATTCAGCACGCAGCGTCACGCTAGTGCGGTAAGCTATTGTACCTTTTACAGGGTATAAGTTCTTCATAGTTTGACTCTATGCGGGATCTAAGCTCCCTTACCTTTGACAGGATTGGCAGGCGAAGTCCGGACAGATCGACTGTCCGGCTCCTTTACCCGAAGACCCAGCCGATGCTCGCTTGGCAAAGCTGCTAGTTCCGGCACCCTATGTGGTGCTGGAGAAGAAGGCCACAGGGACTCGAAAGAGTGCCCGGTGCCTGGAGGTGTCGGATTCATCATCCGACGAATCTGAGACGCGCTCCTCTCGTGAAGACGAGGAGGAGGAAAGAAAAGGAAGGCCGCCCCAACCGGGGAGGCCGAAGGGTCCAAGAAGGGGAAGACCCTTCCTCCGGACTACTCCACTGACGCCGACGATGGCGAAGAGGAGTGGCCGCACAGGGCCAAGCGCCCGGCGAAATCGTAAGTATCCGGATACCAGAGTAGTTCATAGTATCCCTTTATCGCACAACCTTTCCTTATGTCGAATATGATTATGCAGTCCGCCCAAGGCCGGGCTCGACGAGTCGTCGAGCGGCTCCCTGGATTCGTCGGATGTGAATTCACTTCCGACGGCTACCTCCCCCCGCCCTATGGACGATGCCGAAGTGTTGTCCCAATAGGTTCCAAGTTAGGAGGAGGTGATTCCGGAGGCGCCGCAAGGCGACCTCCCGGATTCCAGGAGTGAAGGGGATAGATCCCCCAAGGGCTCCGAGTCTGGCTCTGAGCCGGACTTCGTGCCAGAACCTTCAACGGTTCCGGACTCCGGTAGGCAACCTCCTTCTAAGAGGAGCAAGCCTACCGAGCCGGCGGCCTCCGTCCAATCGGAGGTACCAGACAATTTGCTGGAGGTGCTTAACGGCGCCTCCATCGACGAGGAGCACTGCACTGTTATGAGTGCGGTGATCCAGAAGGTTCAGTCCACCAAGAGTGGACTGACTGAAGCTTGTGCCAGCCTTTTAACAGGCTTTGAGGTAAGTAAAGAATATGTAAAAATATTACTGCATAGACAGTAGCCCCTGATGCTCTTTTTGGCGTTCGGAAAGTGTCGTGGTTTTGTCACGGCAGATGTCCTAGAGAAAGGACTTAGTCGTGGAGCCATCGTGACGGGTTAGCTTGAAGGGGTTAAAGCGGACACAGGGACGCAAGAGAGTTTATACTAGTTCGGCCCCTTCAATGAAGGTAAAAGCCTATGTCTAGTTGTGATGGAATTGATGGGGTTTCGATGACTAGGGAGCAAACAAGCTTCGCCTATGTCTCGAGTTGTTGTCTGTTGTCTTTGAACCGCCGCCGGGTCGTCCCCTTATATACATGGGTGACACCCGTCGGTTCACAGAGTCCCAACACCGGTCGATATTCGTATCCGGGTTGGTCTCTCCTTATTCCTAACTTACAATACAAGTTTATATACAAATTCCGGTTTACAGCTACAAGTCTTGAACCGGCTACGGGCCTTAGGCCCTCATCTGCCTTCTTGGGCTTTATCACTTCTGGAACTACTGATGAAGTTGACCCGGCCCAGATAGGCCGGTTTACGCCCAGCAGTAATATCCCCAACATTAGTCCCCAGATTGATTTGAACGGGTTCATGTCAATCCTTTAACAGAAACTTCATCTTCAACGTCTTCTCATAATTGGTAAACCGCCATGATGTCATCTTCTCTGATTATTGTAAACCGGAGTGACGTCACCTGTCATAACGAAGATATCCATTATGCTTCTTTGTTTTTAATATATCTGCGGAAATCGAGGTGACAGCTCCGTTTCGTGGCCCCTTGATTGTCGCGCCCGACCCATGTCTTTTTGCCTTATAAATAGGACCGAAGGGTCATTTCCTTTCTCTTTCCCTTCTTCCCCTTCTGCTTTGTCTTCCTTGCATCGCCCGGCTTCAGAGCTCCTCCGCCACCGTCGACCTCTGCCTCAACCTTGGCCGCTGCATCAACCTGGGCGCACCAGAGTATCGCGGCAACCTTCCGCGTCTTCCTCATCTCCGGTAAACCTTCTATCCTTTCCCCCGCAGATCTGTTTTTGGGTTTCACAGTTCTTCAGTATTCATCGTCTGCCTCTTGCTCATACGATAGATCTTTAGATGAATCCGCAAATCTTTATTCTATGCAATGATAATTGTTTGACCTTCGCCTTCACTTATGCATCTCAAAACCATAGATCTATATGAACGTTTTGCTCATTGGTTCGGTACTGCCCCTTTTGAACCTCTAAGTATTTATCTCTTCTCTGAATTTGCTTCAGATCCAATGCTGTAAAGAAATCTTGTGAAACCTGTTTCTGCGTACTTGTCCATCCGCAATCTCAGCTGTTTCAATGCTTAGATCAGGCGGTTTAACCTTATAGAATTTTTTTCCAAACCGGTACATGCCATTAGTCCCCTTGTTGAACCGCCAGATGTTTGTTGCTTCATAAAACTCCGGTTCAGATAGTTCTGTCTCCGGTTTAACAGTGCACATACCAATGTACCTTGATCAAATGCATTTTTGAAACGAGATCTTCTACCTTGTAGATTCCATCATGGCCAAGCAAGTATATGAGTGCAATTGGGTTCCTTCTTGCGTCACAGAGGCTCAACTGGACGATTTAGTCCTGATTGGCGCTTTAGGCAGCAAAGATACCATCCATTGGAGGGCTCCTGGCAAAGAATGCCCTCCCACACCTCGAGAAGGAGAGGTTATTGTTTTCGTAGATCACTTAGCCCGGGGTTTTAAACCGCCCGGTTCTAAATTTTACCGGGATGTTTTAGCTGATTTCCAGCTCCATCCACAAGATACTGGCCCCAACTCTGTTACAAATATGTATCACTTCCAAGTGCTCTGTGAAGCGTTCTTTCAAGAGGAGCCCACAATGGAATTGCTCAGAGACCTTTTCCATCTAAACCGCCGTACTGAGTTTACTGACGGCTCCAATACAGAGTTGGGTGGCGTGGCGATTCAGAAAAGGAAAGAGGTCACATACCCTCACACCAAACTGCACAGCCACCCCAAAGAATGGAATCAGACATGGTTCTACTGCAAAGACACCTCCCCTGCTGGTGAGAATCCCTTGCCTGGCTTTCGTCCGGAGTGGCTCAGCAATACACACCCTTTTCCACAAAGATTGACTGCCCAGGAGAGAAGCAAATATGCTCCTCAACTGTCAAAGCTCAGAGCCTTTATGGCCAACGGTTTAACAGGGGTTGATCTCGCTCGCTGTTGGATATCATGGAGCATACTGCCCCTTAGTCAGCGCTTCGGGTTGATGTGCGAGTATACTGGAAGTGTTGATGACCCACTGTGACACTCCAAAATCCAGCTCACCGATGAAGAAATCACATAGGCTATGAATAAGATGCTGAATGAACCAGAACATGTCTGTGCTAGAAACGGCCTGCTTCCCTTCTGTGCCACCAACAAACCGCCAGCTGTAAGACTTTGATTTTTCTTTTTGTTGAACCTGTTATTGATATATCTGGTCTTTGTTTAATATCAGTGTCTGTGTAATCAGGGCAATGATCCGTTTTGGAGCAAGAAACTGCCGCAGGAGAAACCAGAAAAACCAGACAAACCGGAAAGAGCAACTCGGCAAAAGACTAAAGCTGTGAAGAAGACTGCCCACAGGAAAAGAACCACTGCATCTTCTAATCCGGCCCCTGATGATGATGTGGATAATCCGGACCTTGAGGTAGAGCTTGACTCACTTGGTTTATTTTTCATGCGTCTTATTGATGATGATATTTGTCAGGATGATGCCGAAGCCAGCCACGCGGATGCTGCAGAGGTAATTATTCTCTCTTCCGATTCAGAACCTTTGCCTTCACAAAAAAATCTGTCAGGCAAACCGGAAAGTTAAATTTTCTCATCCTCTTGCTTATTTGGATCCTAAATTTCTTATGAAGACCCAACAACACGAAGCTCGTCGCACAACCCGGCACAGTGGCCAGGTAGTTACCTCCGCCGGTTTACCGAATAGTCCGGTTCGGAAACGCCATTCAGAGGTCTCTAATTTGCTTGTCAGTGCTTGTCCTGAAGCGGGCTGCTTTCTTCAACCTCTTAATCCGTCTGACTCCGATTACCAGGTTACTTCCCACTCATCTTCTGGCGAGTCATCGGCTACTCAGCTGCCACCGCTCAAAACGGTGCTTGGGTAAGCTATACTTATTGTGATATTTGCAGTACATCACCTTAGAACATATGTTGTATTTGATTTTATTATTCTTCTCAGGGCCAAACCTAGGCCAAGCAAGAAGGCCCGCCTGGACAAAGCGGCCGAAGAAGATGCCGTTCTTGAGCCATGCAAGACACCCGATCTTGAAGCGGCTATTCCTGAGGATATACCCAACGATCCACCGCAGCAAGACGACGATCTTATTGCTGAAGAGAGACCTATTGATGCCTCAGGTCCTGTCAATCAGCCCACAGGTTCCATCCGGATTGAAAGCTCCACCAGTCCAGCAAAACCTACTGACAAGCCAACAGCCCCAGTGCAAACCGGCAGTACCCAGGATGTTGAGGTTGTCATTACTGGCATTGGCCATACTGAGCCAAGCAATCCTGTCGCTTTGTCCAAACATTCTGCCAAGGAAGAATTTGCTACCTTTGGCAAAGGCAAGTGGAACGCTGATCTGACGACTTACGCTGCTCTGAACGCCCAAGATATCCATTCCGGCTACCTGAACCGGTTGTATACCAGTCGCGACTATGAAGCCGATCTGGTTAATATGATGAAAGATAAATATGAGGTAACTTCCATATGCTCCTTCCTGTTTGTATGCTTCAATTCTTGCTGACTCTCCTAGCCCCCAAGGGCCGGTTTGTAATCTTCTTTCAAACCGGGACTTACTAATGTAAATCTTGATGCTTTGAAATTCGCTGATGTAGCCCCCAAGGGCCGGTTCAACTTAGCGTAGTTAAACCGGTACTTTAAGTAATTGAAATTGCCGCATCAGAATATATACGAGCAAATAGCCATTAGCCCCCAAGTGCCAAGTTGAATACTTGTATTGATCTTGGGACTTTGTAAGCAATTGAAAAATGAAGATCGAATATGCATTAGCCCCCAAGTGCCAAGTGCATAACTTGTTATGTGGTTGGTACTTCAATCCTTGTACCGTTTTGTTGAAGCATATAACTGTCTGCATGCAGGCTGAGCTGAAGACGAAAGAAAACCAAATCGCCGACCTCCAAGAAAACCTGAAAACCCAACAAGCTGAAACCTCCAAAGCAAAAGAGGAATTAGCCAGCGCTTTAAGCGCCATGGAGCAGCTTAAGGAGAGCTTCAAGAAGAAGCAGGCGGATTGGGCCACTGAGAAGTCCACTTTAATCAAATGAGCAGAGGATGCCGAGGCTGCACTAAAACCGGTGGCGGATGAACTGACCAGTATAAAGTGGCATGTGCATACTATGACCACTGCCTATCTTTGGTAAGCCAGTTTGACTTCTGAATTGACTCGGCCTTCTTACAGAGCTGCCGGTTTAAGCCTTATGATATTTCAGGGACACTCACTAGTCACTTGGGGTCAGATGTGCGGAAAAAATTGAAAGCCGTCTACACGTTGGTCGAACAGTTGTACACTGGTGCACAGCGGATCATCTGTACCGCATCTCACAACAAACCGGCACCCACTTTGATTCAAGATACTCTAATGAAACTGTCGGTGCTTCCCGCCCGGGTTGAAGAGCTGAAGAAATCTGCTGCTCGAACCGGTGCGATCAATTCCTTGATGCGGGCAAAAGCCTGGGTGCCGGATTTTGATCCTATTGAAGCGGCTCAGGGCTATCCCAGCTTGAAAGAAGATGGGTCAGAATTTAGTGAAGCGGATCAACGAGCCATAAACCGGGAGGTGCGCCCGCTAGCTTGTCAATTGGCTGAAGAAGCAGACTTGTCTCGTTATCAAGCCCAATATGACAATCAGAACAAGCGAATAGCTGCCCCAATTCATGAGTCGGAAAATCTTATCCCTCCAATCCGTAAGCACACTTACGCTCCCGATATTGACCCGTCATTGCTGATCCATGATGAAGCTGTTTTTCAAGCATTAATGGGAATCGACTGGACAACTGTTGATTTCCAGCCACTGGGTAGAGAAATGGAGGCTGAAGCGGCGCAGGATGACCCACAACCGTCAGGCCAGGCTGGTGGCCAAGCTTGAACCGGGAGCCGGTTTTGAAACTGCCTCTCCTTTGCGAAAAACAATGATATTATTATGGGCACCGTGCTGCCTTGTAATAGGCTAGCTGATACTTTTGATGTTGATATGCCTTTGTGCATAATTTGTTCTTCCTGTGGTGATGAACTTTCCAAAGCACTTGCTGCAATAAAAAAACTCTTCAAGTGCCACCGCGGTTGTACCGTCCGGCGGAATATGATGTCTGCATATATGAAGTCAAAACATCCAAAAAATTCTTAAGTATATGACCAAATTTTTGCGATACATAATACATGCCATCGTTGAGCATGAAGTTGGCTTGGCCAATCTTGAAGTGGAGTTTTGCAAACCCACACTGTTGGAGGAGATAACAGCTCCTGTATATATATGACGCTGGTTTACCATGTAAACCGTGCCGGGTTATAATAAACATCATGTTACTCCATAAGAGGATGTTAACAATAAGGATCAAACCGGGCAAATAGTCTCCGGATTGACGTGAACTGTGTTCCGTCAATTGATTAGTTAAAAAACTTTATCGGTTTAAAAAACGCAATAAAAAGCAAAAAACCCCTTCAAAGAAAAGTGTAAAGAAAATGCAATGACAAAACCGTTGCAAAAAAAGGTTTATTTGAGCTGATCAGATGGTGTTACCATGGCCGAACACGACCAAGCTCTCGTTAGGTGTAACTATGGTTCTAGTCAGCCAGGTCCCCAAATGAAACCGTGGCATTTATGCCGATCAAGTGGCATGGTCATGGTTCGGGTTCGACCAAGGCCCCAAGTGATTCTGTGGCCTTAGGCCGATCAAGAGGCATGACTGGTTCAGACATGACCAAGTCCCCAAGTGATCTGGTGGCTCTCGCCTATCAAGAGGCATGGTATTGGTTCGGACACGACCAAACCCCCAAGTGATATAACATGATGCTTTTAAAAGCGAACTCAAGGGGTAAACCGGAGGCCGCTTTAGAGCAACTCCGTGTAACCTCACATGATGTAAAAGAACAGATACCCCGCTTTAGCTGAGGTTCCAGTTTATTATATTTAATCATAATATATACATTGTCGTAATATGTACATAAGTATAGCCAATGGCTCAGGTATAGTAAGGCCGAAGATGAGCTATGTTCCACGGCCTGTTGGTCTCCTCCTCTGATGTGCGTGAGTCTTTATGCTCTCGAATATCGATCAGATAGTATGACCCGTTGTGCATATTCTTGCTGACCACGAAAGGCCCCTCCGAAGGTGGGGATAGCTTATGCATATCAGTCTAATCTTGGATGAGCCGAAGCACCAAATCTCCTTCTTGAAAGGTTCTGGTTCTGACTCGGCGACTGTGATAACGACGAAGATCCTGCTGGTAAATCGCCGATCGGGCGACTGTGATGTCACGCTCTTCATCCAACCGGTCCAAAGCATCTTGCCGTGTTGTCTCGTTGTCCGCTTCAATATAAGCCGTCACACAAGGTGAATCATGACGGATATCACTGGGGAGAACCGCCTCCGCTCCATAAACCATGAAGAACGGTGTGTATCCTGTTGATCTGTTGGGTGTTGTATTGATGCTCCATAACACAGATGGTAATTCTTCTACCCAACAACCCTGCGTTCTCTGCAAAGGAACCATGAGCCGGGGCTTGATGCCTCTCAAGATCTCTTGATTAGCTCTTTCTGCTTGACCATTGGACTGTGGATGTGCCACTGATGAAACGTCGAGCCGGATGTGCTCCCGTTCGCAGAACTCCTTCATAGCACCTTTGGACAAATTGGTACCATTATCTATGATAATACTGTGCGGAAAGCCAAACCGGAAAATCACCTTTTTGATGAACTGAACCGCCGTGGCCGCATCACTCTTGCTAACAGGTTCTGCCTCCACCCACTTTGTAAACTTGTCAACCGCCACCAGGAGGTGGGTCTTCTTATCTTTGGACCTTTTGAAAGGCCCAACCATATCCAGCCCCCAAGTCGCAAACAGCCAAGTAATTGGAATCATTCTCAATTCTTGAGCTGGTACATGAGCACATCTTGAAAACCTTTGGCAACCATCACATCGTCTGACCAGATCCTCCGCATCAGCATGAGCAGTTAACCAATAGAAGCCATGGCAAAACGCTTTAGCCACTAGAGACTTTGAACCGGCATGGTGACCACAATCTCCTTCGTGGATCTCACGCAAAATTTCACGGCCTTCTTCAGGAGACACGCAGCGTTGAAAAGCTCCTGACACACTGCAATGATGCAACTCGCCGTTGATAATAGCCATGGACTTGGATCGCTGGATTATCTGCCGGGCCAGAATCTCATCCTCTGGCAACTCGCCCCGATTCTTGTACGCCAGGTAAGGAAGCGTCCAATCCGGAATAACATGAAGAGCTGCCACCAATTGAGCCTCTGGATCAGGGATAGCCAAATCCTCTTCACCAGGGATCTTGACCGACGGGTTGTGCAGCACATCCAGAAAAACATTGGGTGGGACCGGTTTGCGCTAAGAGCCAGCCGACTTAAAGCGTCCGCCGCTTCATTTTTCCGCCGGTCCACGTGGTCCACCTGATAGCCTTTGAAATAACCTACAACAATATCCACCTCATGATGATATGCTGCCATGAGTGGGTCTTTGGAGTCCCAAGTGCCAGACACTTGCTGAGCCATAAGGTCTGAGTCACCGAAGCACTTAACTCGACTTAGATTCATCTCCTTAGCCATCCGGAGACCATGGAGCAAGGCTTCATACTCAGCTGCATTGTTAGTACAAGGGAACATTAAGCGGAGAACATAACAAAACTTATCACATCGTGGGGAAGTTAATACGACTCCAGCCCCTGAGCCTTCCAATTGCCTGGATCTGTCAAAATGGATGGTCCAATACGTGTGATCCGGCTTTTTTTCAGGTGCTTGCATTTCCGTCCAATCATTGATGAAATCAACAAGTGCTTGAGACTTAACCGCTGTCCGAGGCACATACTTCAAACCGTACGGCCCCAGCTCTATAGCCCACTTCGCAATCCGGCCAGTTGCTTCCCGGTTCTGGATGATATCTCCCAAAGGAGCAGAACTGACCACCGTAATTGGGTGCCCTTGGAAGTATTGTTTAAGCTTCCGGCTTGCCATAAAAACTCCATACACCAGCTTCTGCCAATGCGAACACCTTTGCTTGGATTCGATTAGTACCTCGCTGATATAATAGACCGGTCGTTGAATCGGATGCTCCTTGCCTGCCTCCTCTCGCTCCACCACAATAGCCACGCTGACCGCCCGAGCATTAGCAGCAACATATAGCAGTAATGGCTCCTTGTCAATGGGAGCGGCGAGCACATGCGGATTGGCCAACTGCCGCTTTAAGTCCTCAAATGCTTCATCAGCGGCGAAGCTCCAAACAAACTGATCCGTTTTTTTCAACATCTGATACAAAGGGATTGCCTTCTCACCAAGACGACTAATAAACCGGCTTAACGCAGCAATCTGGCCTGCTAGGCGTTGAACATCATTGATACACTTCGGTTTAACCAGGGAGGTGATAGCCATGATCTTCTCCGGATTAGCCTCAATTCCCCTGTTGGACACCAGAAAACCCAATAGCTTGACCGCCGGTACACCAAAGACACACTTGTCTGGATTAAGCATCGTCTTGTATGTTCTTAGGTTATCAAAGGTTTCCTTCAAATCACCAATCAGAGTCTCCTTCTCCCTGGACTTAACCACGATATCATCCACGTAAGCATGTACATTACGACCAATCTGCTTGTGAAGACAATTTTGTACACACCGTTGGTAAGTTGCCTGGGCACTCTTGAGCCCGAAGGGCATAGACACATAGCAGAAGGCTCCAAAGGGAGTTATAAATGCTGTCTTCTCCTAGTCCTTAACTGCCATTTTGATCTGATGATAGCCAGAATATGCATCCAAAAAACTTAAACGCTCACAACCCGCCGTAGCATCAATAATTTGATCAATACGGGGGAGGGCAAAAGGATCTGTTGGACAAGCCTTATTAAGATCTGTGTAATCCACACACATGCGCCAGGTGCCGTTTTTCTTAAGGACCAACACCGGATTGGCAAGCCACTCAGGGTGAAAAACCTCAACAATAAAGCCAGCTGCTAAGAGCCTGGCTACCTCTTCTTCAATCGCCTTGCGTCTTTCTTCGTTAAACCGGCGGAGGAACTGTTTCACCGGTTTATATTTAGGATCCACATTAAGTGTGTGCTCAGCGAGTTGCCTCGGTACACCTGGCATGTTAGAGGGCTTCCATGCAAAAATGTCCTGATTCTCACGGATGAACTCGATGAGCGCGCTTTCCTATTTCGGATCCAAGTTGGCACTGATGCTGAACTGCTTGGACGAATCGCCAGGTATGAAGTCAACAAGCTTAGTTTCTGCTGCCGATTTGAACTTCAGGGTCGGATCATGCTCCGTAGTTGGCTTTTTTAACGGAGTCATGTCCGCCGGATCAACATTGTCCTTATAGTACTTCAACTCCTCGGTGGCACAAACCGACTCTACATAAGCCGCATCTCCTTCCTCGCACTCCAAAGCGATTTTGCGGCTTCCCTGAACCGTTATTGTCCCCGTGTGACCCAGCATCTTGAGCTGCAAATACACATAACAGGGCCGAGCCATAAACTTGGCGTAGGCCGGTCGCCCAAATAGGGCATGATATGGACTTTGGATTTTCACCACTTCAAACGTCAATGTCTCCGACCTGGAATCATGATCATCCCCAAAGGCCACTTCCAGAGCTATCTTACCAATGGGATACGCTGATCTACCAGGCACTACACCGTGGAATACTATATTAGACGGTTTGAGATTCTTATCTGTTAGTCCCATACGACGGAAGTCTCATAGTACAGGATGTTAATGCTGCTCCCTCCATCCATGAACACATTGGTGAACTTATAACCTCCCACCTGAGGCGCCACCACTAGAGCCAACTGACCCAGATTATCGACCTGGGGAGGGTGATCCTCTCCGCTCCATATGATTGGCTGTTCAGACCAACGTAGATAACGGGGTATGGCCGGTTCAACAGAGTTGACCGCCCGCCTCTGAACTTTCCGGTCTCGCTTATCCAAGCTAGTGGTGAAGACATGGTACTGCCCACCACTCAACTGCTTTGGGTTGCTCTGGTAACCTGACTGTTGCTGCTGTTGGTTGTAACCACCCTGGTTGTTCTGACTATTTTGACCATTATGTCCGCCCGGATTACCATTAAATCCTGAACCGGAACTTCCTCCACCGTAACCCGGCCCGGATCCTGAGCCACCGCCAGATTCATGATCATACCGGAAATTATTAGAATTCTTGAACTCCTGCATAATAAAGCAATCCTTCCAAAGGTGGTTTGCTGGCGCCTCCTTCGTCCCATGTCTTGGACAGGGCTGGCTTAGCAGATAGTTTAGGCGGTTTGGGTTAGGGTTGGGTGCTCCATTACGATTTTTCGGTCTACCCTTGCGTCCCTGGCCATTGTCCTGTGCGTTGGTATTAGCCATAAAGTCCATGTTACCATCCGCTTTACGCTTGCCTCCACCACCATTTCCTGCCCAGTGATGCTGCTGACCTTTGAAGCTGCTGTTCTTCTTCCCTTTCCCTGTCTTGTCATCATCAGATTCGGGATCCTTAGTACTATCAGAATCAGCATATTTCACCAAAGCGGCCATGAGGGTCCCCATGTCGGTGCAATGACGCTTCATCCACCCCAACTTCAGTTTCAGGGGCTCAAACCGGCAGTTGCCTTCTAGGGTTAATACTGCGGTGTCAGCGTTGATGCGGTCTGAGGAGTGCAACACTTGTGAAACCCGGCGCACCCAATGAGTCATTGACTTTCCTTCCTCCTGGACGCATGCAGCTAAGTCCACTATCGACATAGGCTGTTTACAGGTATCCTTGAAATTGCTGATAAACCGGGCTCGTAATTGGGCCCATGAACTGATAGAATTAGCCGGCAAGCTTTTTAACCAAGTACGGGCCGTTCCTTCAAGCATCATGGTGAAGTATTTCGCACACGCCGCGTCATCCACATCAAGCATCTCCATGGCATCTCATAGCTCTCCACCCATGTCCCTGGAGGTTGATCCGCCGTGTAATTTGGTACCTTGCGCGGGCCTTTGAAATCCTTGGGCAGGCGCATGTTGCGTAAAGCAGGGATAAGGCAAGGTACCCCCAAAGAACTAGAAGTAACACCAGGTTCGGTCAAGGTGGTTGGACGAACCGGTGTGAGCTGCCGAGCCTGATGCTGTGTGGCTAACTCGGCCTCCCTGCGCGCGTGGGCCCGGTCCACCACTCCCTGAGCGTTATCAGCACCACCCGCCGGGTTGTTGTCAAGGGGTGCTCCACGTCGTTCATTACTCGACACTGCTGGTTCATCCATATGTCTGCTATAGCTCCAGCTTGGACGGGGGGTCGAGTGGATCCGGTCACGGCTGTACGAGTACGCTTCCTGTTGGGCCAAAGCTGTCCTCAGAAGTTCCTTGACCCGTCGCGTCTCTACTGCCTGCGGCGAGTCACCTTCAATTGGAATGGCCTCCAGCCGTGCAGCAGCGGCAACAAGATTGTCCATTGGGTTGGAGTAGTGACCCGGAGGTGTCAAAGCAGCCTGAGGTATAACGGTGTTTTGACGAGGCGGGTCCATCCAACGAGGCTGAACCGGTGCACCGGTCCCAGGGGCTCCTGCCTGGTTTCCCTCCAGCGGATTGCCGGTTCTTGGTCCTGGAGTGTTGAAAAGGTCTCTGGCCTCGAAAACCAGAGGTAAACGAGATCGGTGCTTCCTCCTCATGACTTCATGCGACGCGCTCTGGTCCAACATAAGCCTGTAGGCTTGTGCGTCTAAAGCGGCCCGCTCTGCGGCCATCCTGGTGTCCTCGGCCGCCAGATCCGACTTGGCCTGGGTGATCTGTTCCTTTACCTTTGCAACCTCCGCGTTGTGAACGTCCTGATCCAGTGGATTAACTTTCACCATAAGCACAGCCAACGCATCAAATAGCTCTGATAGAACCTGAGCCGGCGGGTGCACAGGGCCTCCTACCCCGGCAGCCGTCGCCGCTGCTGAACCAGAGATCGTTGCCGCAGCTGTCGAAGAATGAAGTGCTGCTTGTGTTCCGGCCATGAATATTCCAACCCGGTTGGGCAGATCAGAGGGGTCCAGAATACTGTCGCCATCGGAACAACTCCCAATCCGGCCATCTTGTAGCTGATAAAGAGATTCGGTTTCTCCGGTCGAAGACTCGTCACCGGAACAAACGACGGCCGCATCGCGAAATTCCGATCCGTCCTCATAAATTCCTCCATGGATGACTCCCACGAAGGCGTGCTTCATGGCCGGTTTAACCCGGGCGGATCGTGCACGCTGAGCCGTCTCGATGAGGTCGGTGCAGATGTCCGGCTCAGGGCCCGGTTCACCAATCTTGCCAATGAAAACGTGAATGCCACCAAAGGGGACCCGGTACCCGTACTCAATTGAGCCGGCCTCGGGGCCCCAGCCTGCATCGTCGATGTAGAGCTTGCCGCGATGACTCTTAGTCATCCGGCCTACAGCGTAGCCCTCGAGTCCTTCAAAGTGGCCCTCCAAGAACCGAAAACCATCGTGCGATAGCCCCACGGTGGGCGCCAACTGTCGTGGTTTTGTCACGGCAGATGTCCTAGAGAAAGGACTTAGTCGTGGAGCCATCCCGACGGGTTAGCTTGAAGGGGTTAAAGCGGACACAGGGACGCAAGAGAGTTTATACTAGTTTGGCCCCTTCAATGAAGGTAAAAGCCTACGTCTAGTTGTGATGGAATTGATGGGGTTTCGATGACTAGGGAGCAAACAAGCTTCGCCCATGTCTCGAGTTGTTGTCTGTTGTCTTTGAACCGCCGCCGGGTCGTCCCCTTATATACACAGGTGACACCCGTCGGTTCACAGAGTCCCAACACCGGTCGATATTCGTATCCGGGTTGGTCTCTCCTTATTCCTAACTTACAATACAAGTTTATATACAAATTCCGGTTTACAGCTACAAGTCTTGAACCGGCTACGGGCCTTAGGCCCTTATTTGCCTTCTTGGGCTTTATCACTTCTGGAACTACTGATGAAGTTGATCCGGCCCAGATAGGCCGGTTTACGCCCAGCAGTAATATCCCCAACAGAAAGAAAAGCCCAATAGAGGATCTAATGAAATTCGCAGGAGTCTAACAAAAAATGAGTCAATATGCGTATGCAGGCTTCGCTGCTAGCATCCGCCGCACTGACTGTGGAGGTGGGTACGCTGAAGCAGGATCTCGAGCGGTTCGAGCAAGAGCTCGGCCTTGCCAAGCGGCAGCTCGAGGAGAAGGAAGGTAAGAGATACCTTATTGAAATATATAAAAAGTGCAATTGCAAAAAATGATAGGATTATCGTGGCTATTGTAGGGGCCACGTCTGAGGTGGCGACCCTTAAGCAAGCGCTGTCCGAGGCTGAAAAGAGGGCGGCCACGGAGCGCACCAAGCGAGAGAAGTATGAGGTCCAGGTTGGCGAGGTGCCGCAAGAGCTCCAGGTCCTCATGAAAAAACATGAGAGTTTGGAGCTTGACTCAAAGACACGAGCGTCCGAGCTCGCGGCGGCTATCGAAAATGCCAAGTCTGCCAAGGCCGAATCCCAGAAGGCCCTCCAGGAGTTGGATGCGATGAAAAAGATAGCGGCGGGTAAGGCATTCTTTATGCAAAGCAAACATGTAAGAGTCAGTTACTTGTTACTTACCCGAATCCGGAGCTCTCCAGGAGCATTCGCAGATTTACCCCGTAGCGTGTCCGATGCCGCCGCATTCTACCGAGCCGAGGAGGGCAGCTCGACGGAGAAGGTGTTCTGGTCTCAGTATGCTGAGGCCGGACACCCTGTGCCCCTGAGCGACCAGCTGAAGCAACTGGTCGAGCTCCACAAGGTGGCCGAACAGGCCATGAAGGGCCTCATAGTTCGGCTGTGGCCTGGAGAGGCTCTGCCTGGGAGCTATTTCAGGCTGGTGCGGCTGCTGGTGGAGGCCTGTCCAAGGCTCGAAGTCATCAAGCGCTCCGTCTGCATCGAAGATGCCCGTAGGGCCCTTGCCCGCGCTAAGGTGCACTGGGGCAAGCTGGATGCTGAGAAGCTTGTGAAGGACGGGCCACCACCGGGGAAAGAGCATCGCAAGCCCGAGAATTATTATAAGGACATTCTGAAGGGTGCCCGCCTTATGGCGGATGAATGTTCCGGGGATGTAATTTTTGAGTAAAACTCGCTCGTTTTGTCCTGTGCGCTGAAAACTTGTTCATATGCACTAAGCAATGCTGTTGGAATTTAAAATATTACCTTCTGTGCGGCCGTTTATCAAATTTGAGAGATGATGAGTCGCCGGCTTCTGCCCCAATGCCACTAGTGCTAGGGTGTTCGGGATAAACCTGAGTGCTCTTTTCCCATGTTTGTGTCCTTCGAGGGAGGCGCTCAGCACAACGAACAAGGCAATCGGACTATAATGCTTGAACACTCTCACTTAGCCATAGAATTCTATAATTTTAAATTTCGACGAAGCCCCTAGTATTCGGAAGACCGAGTTCGGGGCGCTATCCACGCCTTGGCCGGACAAAGCCGACTCCTCGCTCTAAGCGGCATAAGTCTTTAGGGACTCGAAAAACCTCTCGAACAGCGACCAGTTCTCGCTTCATCATGACAGTCAGTTTTAGCTTTCTCTACTGAGGTGCTCAGCCCAGCTCAACTGGGGCACAATCGCAGTAGTTCTCCTAGTGCTACCTTAGCCGATATAGCGGAACGTAAGGCACCAAAACATAGGAGCCGGGCAAACCCAACTATTGACCCAAGACATGATTCGGAGCCGATGCATATAATGCTATAAGTTCGGGGTGCCGCACTTGTTAAAGTGTTCGGACTTATCACACCATATTGAGGGGTACTGAAGCCCCTGGCGTATTGGCCGTACCAAAGTGTACGGTTGCAACATGTTGTTAATGAACATATATTTGTAAAAAAGAGTAATGCAAAAATAGACAAAAGCTATGCATTGTTTATTAAAAAGGGCTGCGATCAAGGCAGAACGATACAAATAACGCGATAAGCAGAAGGTTGGACTATTTAACATGTCCGTTCCAGGGGCAGGCTGCGGAATGGTATGCGAAACAGGTATACTTCTCGTGATAGAGACCACCTGGGAGTTCCGTTAATGCGGAGTGGCTTGTCTGCTTCCTGGTTCTTGCATCGTTTGTGCGGCAATTGTACTGCCGGACAGGCCTTCCAAAGGATGGAGTCCTGAAAGTAAGAGAAAATTAAAAAATCGGCAGCCCCTAGTGCGGTTTAAGCCGTGTTTCGGGCGTGCCGTGATGGTGCCCCTCCCACTGTACCCATGGTATTTCTAGAGCGTAGTTATGTACGCGAAGCACTGGTGTCACATTTTCGCGAGGGCTGGGGTTGGGGCCACATTGCTACGCCTGCTCGGAACGTGCCAGGCGGTCTTGTTGTAGGTTACTCCGGGCACGCTTGGCGGTGTCCGGACGTTTAATGGCCGGACTGGGGAACTGTCTGGAGAGGCTGCTTTGTACTTCCGCTGCAAGGGCCGCCATGTGCTCCTCCATTCGGAGGGAGCGTTCGGTGTTTCCATTGACCATAATTACTCCTTGAGGGCCTGGCACCTTGAGCTTAAGGTATGCGTAGTGCGGTACCGCATTGAACTTGGTGAATGCGGTTCGCCCGAGCAGTGCGTGATAGCCACTGCGGAATGGGACTATGTCGAAGATTAACTCCTCACTTCAGAAATTATCCGGAGATCCGAAGACCACTTCAAGTGTAACTAAGCCTGTACAGTTGGCCTCTACACCTGGTATGACGCCTTTAAAGGTCGTTTTGGTGGGCTTAATCCTTGAGGGATCTATGCCCATTTTCCGCACTGTATCCTGGTAAAGCAGGTTCAGGCTACTGCCGCCGTCCATAAGGACTCTAGTGAGGTAAAATCTGTCAATAATTGGGTCTAGAACCAATGCGGCGAATCCGCCATGATGGAGGCTAGTGGGGTGGTCCCTTCGATCAAAGGTGATCGGGCAGGAGGACCATGGGTTGAACTTTGGGGCGAATGGCTCCATCGCGTATACGTCCCTTAACGCGCGCTTCCGCTCCCTCTTGGGGATGTGGGTTGCGTATATCATGTTCACCGTCCGCACTTGTGGGGGAAAACCCTTCTGTCCACTGTTGTTCGGCAGCCGGGGCTCTTCATTGTCATCTCTATGCAGCCCCTTGTCTTTATTTTTAGCATTTAACTTGCCTGCCCGCTTGAACACCCAACAATCCCTGTTGGTGTGATTGCCTGGCTTTTCGGAGGTGCCATGTATCTGGCACAAGCGGTCGAGTATTCGGTCCAAACTGGACGGGCCCTGAGTATTTCTTTTGAATGGCTTTTTCCACTGACCGGATTTATAGCCTCTGAATCCGGCATTAACTGCCGTATCCTCAGCACTGTCGCCGTTAATGCGGCGCTTTTGCTTGTTGCGACGCGACCTGCCACTGCTGTCCTTGGTATCTGAATTACCAGGGTTCTTGGTCATATTGTTGCTACGAGCAAGCCAGATGTCTTCTCCCGCACAAAAGCGGGTCATGAGTGTCGTGAGTGCTGCCATAGATTTCGGCTTTTCCTGTCCAAGGTGCCGGGCAAGCCACTCGTCACGGATATTGTGCTTGAAGGCTGCTAGGGCCTCTGCGTCCGGACAGTCGACTATTTGATTTTTCTTTGTTAGGAACCATGTCCAGAATTGCCTGACCGATTCCTCTGGCTGCTGAATTATGTGGCTTAGGTCATCGGCGTCTAGTGGTCGCACATAAGTGCCCTGGAAATTGTCGAGGAATGCGGCTTCCAAGTCCTCCCAACAACTGATTGATTCTGCTGGCAAGCTGTTAAGCCAATGCCAAGCTGGTCCTTTAAGCTTGAGTGGGAGGTATTTAATGGCGTGTAGATCGTCGCCACGGGCCATGTGGATATGAAGGAGATAATCCTCGATCCATACCACAGGATCTGTTGTGCCATCATATGATTCAATGTTTATGGGTTTGAAACCCTCGGGGATTTGATGATCCATTACTTCATCTATGAAGCATAGTGGGTGTGCGGCGCCTCTGTACTGGGCTATATCATGACGTAGCTCAAATGAGCTTTGTCTGCTGTGTTCGGCCCTACCGGATTTGCTGTGTCCGGCGTGACGGTTATCATCTCGAGTCGTGGGGCGCCCACGCGATCCGTAGATCGATCTTGTTTGCCTTGCCTTGTCCTCCAATATATCTCGCAGGTTTGGCGCATTTTCCCGTGCCTTGGTATGTTTTGAGCGGCGCCGGGGTGCGGCTTGAGTGGAGGGCCGAGAGGCCTCTCTGTCGCGGCCACGAGGTGGCCGGTCGGCCGTATCATGTGCTGGTGATGTAGGTTTAGGTGCTTCCTCCTCTAATCGGGGTAGCAACCTGCGCTTTGGGTAGCTCTTTGAGGGGCGTTCGAGTTCATACTCTTCGGTCGCAGGGACTTCAGTTCATCTGTCGGCTAGCAAATCTTGATCAGCTCTAAGCTGTTGCTGTTTTTTCTTGAGGCTGCTTGCCGTGGCCACAAGCCTGCGTTTGAAACGCTCTTGCTCGACGGGATCCTCTGGCACGACGAATTCGTCATCATCGAGGCTTGCCTCGTCTTCGGAGGGAGGCGTATAATTATCGTCTTCAACCTCTCTCTCTGCCGCTCTCTCATGAGGGTTGGCTTCTCCATCCTCCCGTGCTGAATCTTGCTGGAGGGGGTTTTCTTCGGCACTCTTCGGAGTATTATTATCTCCCGTGCCAGAATCACCATTTTTGCTTTGGCGGGATTTTGAGCGGCGCCGCTGACGCCGGCGCTTAGGCTGTTTCTTGGAGGGGTCATCCTCTGCTGTACCATCGCCATCTCCTTCTTTTGGGGTGTCCACCATGTATATATCATATGACGAGGTGGCTTTCCAGTGCCCTATAGGCGCTGGTTCTTGATCGTCTCCTACATCGGCGCCCATACCATCGATGTCCTCGGAGTCGAAGTCGAGCATGTCGGTTAAATCGTCGACAGTGGCTATAGAGTGGGTGGTGGGTGGGCTTTCAATTTCTTCATCGTCCGTATCCCAACCTTGCTGACCATAGTCCGGCCAGGGCTCTCCTGATAAAGAGAGAGACTTTAGTGTCTTCAGAATATCGCCGAAAGGTGAGTGCTGAAAGATGTCCGCGGCGGTAAACTCCATGATCGGCGCCCAATCGGATTCGATCGGCAGGGGCGCGGAGGGCTCGGAGTCCAGGGAGGAGTCTGGCTCCTTGGAGTCACGAGCCTCGCGGAGTGCGGGGCTGGTGTTCGGCTCGATCGCCGTTGGGATCGCAGCCCCCAAGGCGGCGTCCAACCACCATCCTCGATCGACGCAGTTGGCTCCGAATTAAGGGTCGAAGCCGATGCGGGTGCGGCCTCCAGGGCACTGTTCGGCGGCAGAGCTAGATCATGCCCGTCGTGACAGTGCGGCGCGCTCGGCAGTGGCTCGAATCCGTCGAAGATCAAGTCCCCGCGGATGTTAGCCGTGTAGTTTAAACTTCCAAATCTGACCTGATGGCCAGGGGCATAGCTTTCGATCTGCTCTAGATGGCCAAGCGAATTGGCCTGCAGTGCGAAGCCACCGAAGACGAAGATCTGTCCGGGGAGAAAGGTCTCACCCTGGACTGCGTCACTATTGATGATCGGAGGAGCCATCGGGCCTAAAAGTGACGACACAGAGGAACTCTCAATGAAAGCACCAATGTCGGTGTCAAAACCGGCGGATCTCGGGTAGGGGGTCCTGAACTGTGCATCTAGGCGGATGGTAACAGGAGGTTGGGGACACGATGTTTTACCCAAGTTCGGGCCCTCTTGATGGAGGTAAAACCCTATGTCCTTCTTGATTAATATTGATGATATGGGAAGTACAAGAGCAGATCTACCACAAGATCAAGGAGGCTAAACCCTAGAAGCTAGCCTATGGTATGATTGTTGTTCTGTCCTACGGACTAAAACCCTCCGGTTTATATAGACACCGGAGACGGTTAGTGTCGGTGTCAAAATCGGCGGATCTCGGGTAGGGGGTCCCGAACTGTGCGTCTAGGCCGGATGGTAACATGAGGCAAGGAACACGATGTCTTACCCAGGTTCGGGCCCTCTTGATGGAGGTAAAACCCTACATCCTGCTTGATTAATATTGATGATATGGGCAGTACAAGAGTAGATCTACCATGAGATCAAGGAGGCTAAACCCTAGAAGCTAGCCTATGGTATGATTGTTGTATGATGATATTGTCCTACGGACTAAAACCCTCCGGTTTATATAGACACCGGAGAGGGTTAGGGTTACACAAAGTCGGTTACAATGGTAGGAGATCTTGAATATCCGCATCGCCAAGCTTGCCTTCCACGCCAAGGAAAGTCCCATCCGGACATGGGACGAAGTCTTCAATCTTCTATCTTCATAGTCCTGGAGTCCGGCTGAAGGTATAGTCCGGCTACCCGAACACCCCCTAATCCAGGACTCCCTCAGTAGCCCCCGAACCAGGCTTCAATGACGACGAGTCCGGCGCGCAGATTGTCTTCGGCATTGCAAGGCGGGTTCTTCTCCAAATTCCGTGTACCTGCTGAATAATGTCCGATTTTCGTAATGTAGCGCACCTTGGCTTCCACGCCCAATAATGGCCGTCCTCCACGTGTCAAATGAATGCGAAAAGTCGGGGTGTTTTTACATCCACACTCCTAGCCGCATAAACGAGCCGCCTATTTAATGGGATGGGGATTCAGATCCGAACCACACCGTCTCCTCTCCGCGAGTAATCATCAGAGCGCCTCCAGCAAAGGTCCATTCCAACATGGCTAGCCGTCGCAGCTCCTCCTCTCGCCCTTCCAATCCTAACCCTGGAGACTGGGAGAGGTGCTCCATCCCGCACAGCGAGCTAGTGTCGCTTCAGGCCAAGGGATTTCTCCCTCAGGCCTATATGGTCCCGGTCCGAGCCGGACTCGCCACCTATAATGGCGGAGAGCAAGCGGAGAGCACCCCCAATCCTTCCAAAGGAGAGTGGGTGTGCCTCGTCCCTTATCTAATAAGAGGACTTGGATTTCCAATTCATCCATTTCTCCGTGGGCTTCTGGAGTTTTACGGCCTCCAGCTGCACAATCTCACGCCCGGCTCTATATTGCATATCGCGGGCTTTGTCGCCCTTTGCGAGCTATTCTTGGGTGTTGAGGCTCATTTCGCGCTGTGGAAGAGGTTATTCTTCCTGGTGCCCCGCTCTCAAGAGGGGTCTATATATGAAGTGGGCGGAGCCAAACTGTGCCGTATCGCCGAGACCGGATATCTATCCGCAACCCCAAAGAAGGCATCCAAGGACTGACCTTCAGAATGGTTTATATAGATGATGTCCTGCTGCCGGATCCTATCCAGGTCGGTCTCCCCGAATTCAATAGTGCTCCCTTAAAGAAACGCCTGAGCTGGCGTCCGCGGAGCTCTCAGAGAGAAGGCGACAGGGACGTCCTTCACCTGATGGTCGGATAAGACTATTGGCTCATTCCGGACTAACCATGATTGGAGTCATGGCCGCATGCATTATGCGGGGGGTACAGCCGCTTCAATATAGAGGCCACCCTATGTGGGATTTTAACGGGGAGGATGACGCCACCCGTTACGGTCGTAAGGGGCCAGCCTCAGCTGCCGCTCTAGTAAAGATCTTATCCTCTTTGTACAAGGGAGAAGAGGAGGAATTCCTCCGCGTCAACCCGCAGGGCGGATTTACTATGTACAACCCTCCGAGTTGGGTAAGTGGACAATTGTACTTGCCCATCCGATTTATATTCCCATGATTAAATATGTAGTCTAACGATTTCAATGCAGGAACTGTGTTAGGAAGTAAAGGATATAAACAGCTGTCCCCCATAGCCCGAGGATCCAGAACGGTCCCTTGATCCGGACTCCGAAGAGGATCCGGACATATCGGTGGAGCTGATCGACGGGGTGTTTCATCAGCTAAGCAAGGACAATACCTTGGTGGCCATTACGGCTGATTACCCAGGGTTAATCCCGGCCTCCCAGGTAACAGAGAGCGGAGTTTCATCCCCTTGAGAAGGAATCCATTCTCACGCATTTCAGTTTTCCTGACAACGACCGTGTCTTGCAGGGGAGGTTTCCGAGGCGGGAGGCCGAACCTGCGGCGGCTAGCCAACGAGGGGCCGCAGGGCCCCATGGGGTAAAAAGGAATGTAGTCCGGGTTGAGACACCGACGCAAAGGTATAGCACACCCTCTTTTTCCCTGGTGTTATTCCTTCAGGGCATATTAACGTTCGTGCTATCTTCAGGACGAAGAGACCTCGCCGGACTACATCCGGAGAGGTTGCCAATCGCGCCTCCACCAGCCAGGCTCCAATGCCTGGCCCGGAAGCGGAAGCGAGCATAACGCGCGCACCGGACGCTCCGCCGACAGAGGATGCGGACAGGCTGTCTGCCACCAATTCTGAGGTGGAGAGTGCCATGAACCACAGGCATCGCCGGACAGTTCTTCGCGATGCTTGTTTTTCCCAAGAGGC
This sequence comes from Triticum monococcum, assembly GCA_034509565.1. NCBI lineage: Eukaryota > Viridiplantae > Streptophyta > Magnoliopsida > Poales > Poaceae > Triticum > Triticum monococcum. The sequence goes on from CM067846.1 coordinate 594,893,129, forward strand.
ATTAGATGCCTTCAATTCGGGAGATGCGTACCTCCGTGCCGCTCAAAATGGTCTAGCCAGAGTCACGGAGCAATATGTAAAAGACATACGGGTAAGAAATTTTTGGTAAATATATATATATACCAGTAGCCCCCGAGACTTGAAACAGTTAGAGTAACTGATTTAAGGATCACTTGTTATGCAGGTTCTTATAGAGAAGAATACCGTACTGTCCCAGGAGCTGGAAGAGTGCAAAGCCCAACTGGAGGCCGCACTAGCCGCGGCAGGGGAGCCCAAAGAGACCCCCTCTGGTAAGATACACTTCGAAAGATTAGTATCTTGCAAAGTGCGGCGTGGGTGTAAATCTGACAAATCATATTGCAGATGGCACCGGACTCGATCCGGAGAGGCAACAACTCTTACGCCGGCTAAAGGCCGGTGAGAGTATGCTGACAAGGGTGAGGCGGGATAAGAATGATCTTCAGGATGCCAACACCAAGCTGGACGTTGAACTTAAAGATGTTCGTGGCCATCTGTCGGACTCCACTAAGGAGAATCAGCGGCTTCGACGCGGCATATTTAGTAAGTGCTTAAGCGAATCTTTGAAAGAAAAGAGTTCGGCGAGGAAGTCGACTAACAGAGTAATGTCTGTAGGTATGCTAACGGGTCGTCCTGCAGAGGAGATGCCCGGTTCTACGGGTGACCTTCTTCCCGAGCTCTCGCAACTGCACGAGCGAGTTCGGCAGGCGATGCGAGGCGTTGCCCAAGCCTTATGGCCTTCCCACTATATGCCCGAGGGCCTTGGTGAGCTTTCGGAGAAGCTTAAGGGAGCTCGGTGGCGCTTCCGGTTGTGCAAGATATCGGCCTGCCGACAAGGCGCTAGGGAGGCCTGGGCCATGGTGAATACGCGGTACACGAAGTCTGACCCAAACCACATGGCCGAGGTCGGACCTGTGGGGCCTGACAGGAAGGAGATCCCTGTAGTGTACGGCCAAGTAGAATTGGCCGCAAAGTATTCCCAGCAGGACTGTAAGTTAGACAGCCTGTTAGATGGTATTGAAGAGGAATACAATCAGTTAGAGTGACTATGTGATTTTTAATTGACATGTGTAATGCCTTCTAGCCGGATTGTAGATCGTTTGTCGTTGCCGACCTTTTCGCTTCAACCTCAGGACCTGACAGTCCGGAGTGTGTCCGAATACCCTACCGGTTATGTAAGAACCGGGGTATGCATGGAGACTAGGCGTAGGGGTCATTAGTGCTTTATCAGACAAGTGCCCAACTAGTTATGTTATATTACATGGTTAGTAAGAAACATCTTCCAGAGAGAATAGTTCCGTTAGGGGTTCCTTTCTCTGGGAGGCATGCCCTAAAGTGCATGTCCGGACTGCAAACGCAGGAAAATCATCTGGGGGCATATATATAAATAAGTAAAAAGGTCATCTTTTAGTTCACCGACCGAATATTCCCTTAAGAATGCTAGCTTTTGGCTTCACCCAGTCTGAGGTACACATCCGGCTGGTCTGGCAGTAACTATCGCAGAGGTGCTCCCTTTACCACCTAGCCGAACAATCGGGAACGTAGGGGTAAGCACAGGAGCCAGGCAACCCAGCTTGGCCAAAACTTAAGTCATATCGATGCATATAATGGTGAAGAAAAGGTACATGCGGAAGTTTGACACATGTGGTGGGCGTGAAGCCCGTGTAAATAAGCTTCTGTTAAAGAAGCCCCCAGGTTTAATGAGCGCGAATAGCACGTCACTTGAGGAGCTTTTAAGGGCTATAAAAGAAAAGAGGGGAAGGAGAGAAATGTAAGACAGGAAATGTAAAAAAATGGATAGAGGAAGGAGACAAACACAGAGTCCGGCGCTAGGCATAGAATCTTCAGAGACGGGCTGCGTTCCATGGGTTCGGCTCGAGTCGGTTATCCGACGCATCTCGCAGGCGGTATGCTCCACCGATCAGGACTTGGTCGATTATGAAGGGACCTTCCCACTTGGGCTTTAGCTTGTCCTTTTTCTTGTCCGGTAGACGTAGAACTAATTCGCCAACGTTGTAGTTTTTGGCACGCACTTCTCTGCTTTGATATCTTCGAGCCTGCTGTTGATAGAATGCGGAACGGGCTTTTTCCACGTCGCGCTCCTCCTCTAAGGCGTCCAAACTGTCCTGCCGATTGAGCTCGGCTGCCCTTTCTTCGTACATGCGCACTCGAGGTGAGTCATGAATTATGTCGCAGGGCAAGACTGCCTCTGCGCCGTACACCATAAAAAATGGTGTGTATCCGATGGTGCGATTCGGCGTGGTCCGCAGCCCCCAGAGTACGGAGTCGAGCTCCTCTACCCAATGCGTGTTAGATTCCTTGAGGGACCGCACTAATCTGGGTTTGATGCCGCTCATGATGAGACCATTTGCACGTTTGACCTGACCGTTAGTTTGTGGGTGATAGACGGAAGCATAATCGAGCTTGATGCCCATGTTTTTGCACCGGAGTTTTACCTCATCGGCCATAAAGTTCGTGCCGTTATCGGTGATGATGCTGTGGGGGACGCCATAATGATGTACGACCCCGGATATAAAGTCTATCACAGGTCCGGATTCGGTCGTCTTAACAGGCTTGGCTTCTATCCATTTGGTGAACTTATCCACCATGACCAGTAAGTATTTTTTTCTTGTGGGTTCTGCCTTTAAGGGGTCCCACCATGTCAAGCCCCCAGACCGCGAAAGGCCAAGTGATGGGGATAGTTTGGAGGGCGGTGGGTGGCATATGGCTTTGGTTTGCAAAAAGCTGGCAACCGACGCATCATTGGACCAAGTCCTGAGCATCCGCCCGGGCCGTCGGCCAATAAAAGCCTGTACGGAAAGCCTTGCTTACAAGGGACCGGGCTGCGGCGTGATGGCCACCGAGTCCGGCATGAATTTCAGCCAGCAGGTTCCGCCCTTCCTCTTCGGAGATGCACCTTTGAAGGACTTCGGTAGTGCTTTTCTTATAAAGTTCTCCCTCATGGACTTTATAGGCTTTAGATCGCCGCACTATACATCGTGCCTCGTTTTGGTCCTCTGGGAGTTCCTGCCTAGTAAGGTAGGCTAGGAATGGTTCTGTCCACGGGGCGATAATGGCCATTAGTATGTGGGCTGAGGTTGTGATTTCATTGGCACAGCCTCCGATTATGTCAGATTGTTCGGCGTCGGACAGTGCGGTTGGGTCTGGGCTAATATTGCCATGTTCCCCTTCCCATAATACGGATGGCTTGAACAGCCTTTCTAGGAAGATGTTGGGGGGGACCGCATCGCGTTTTGCGCCGATGCGTGCCAGGACGTCTGCCGCCTGATTGTTTTCTCGGGCTATATGGTGAAATTCGAGCCCCTCAAACCGAGCTAACATTTTGAGGACGATGTTGCGGTAAGCTGCCATTTTTGGATCCTTGGCATCGAAGTCTCCATTTATTTGGGATATCGCGAGGTTCGAATCCCCGCGCACCTCTAGGCGTTGAATGCCCATGGATACTGCCATCCGGAGACCATGTAAAAGGGCCTCATATTCGGCTGCATTGTTGGAGTCCGTGTACATAATCTGGAGTACATATTGAACTGTGTCTCCTGTGGGGGACGTCAAAACGACGCCGGCCCCTAGTCCGGCCAACATTTTGGAACCGTCGAAGTGCATGATCCAGTTTGAATATGTGCCGTACTCTTTAGGGAGTTCGGCCTCCGTCCATTCTGCGACGAAGTCGGCCAAAACTTGCGACTTGATAGCTCGCCGTGGCCTATAAGTTATGTCGAACGAGAGGAGCTCAATGGCCCATTTTGCAATCCGACCCGTTGCGTCACGGTTGTTTATAATATCGTTGAGTGGTACTTCCGATGCTACTGTGATTGAACACTCTTGAAAGTAGTGCCGTAGCTTCCGGGATGCCATGAATACCGCATATGCAATCTTTTGATAATGTGGGTACCGTAATTTGCATGGGGTGAGGACAGTGGACACATAGTAAACCGGCTTTTGAAGGGGGAATTTGTGTCCGTCCGTTTCCCGCTCGACGACGAGTACTGCGCTGACAACTTGATGGGTTGCTACAATGTACAATAACATTGGTTCGCCGATGTTTGGCGCGGCCAGGACAGGGTTTGTTGCCAATATGGCTTTTATTTCCTCGAGTCCGGCCGTGGCGGCATCCGTTCACTCGAAGTGTTCGGTGCGCCGAAGGAGGCGATAGAGGGGTAGCGCCTTTTCTCCCAAACGGGAGATAAAGCGGCTTAGAGCCGCCACGGATCTGGTTAATTTTTGTATTTGTTTGAGGTCCTTTGGGATATCCAATTGTGACAAAGCTCGGATCTTGGCTGGATTTGCTTCGATTCCTCTACCGTATACAATGAAGCCCAAGAGCTTTCCGGCTGGAATGTCGAAAACGCATTTTTCCGGATTTAGCTTGATGTCATATGCTCGGAGGTTGTCAAATGTAAGCCTCAAGTCATCTACTAGAGATTCGACATGTCTTGTTTTTATGACCACATCATCCACGTATGCCTCTACTGTTTTGCCGATCTGGTTTGCCAGACATGTCTGAATCACGCGCTGATATGTTGCGCCGGTGTTTTTGAGCCCGAAAGGCATTGTGTTGAAGCAGAATGGGCCATATGGGGTGATGAATGCCATTGCTGTAACGCCCTCGATGCGACTATATCTCCCACGCGTCGAGGCACGACTTAGAGACATAGGCGCATTGAAAGCAATGTCGCAAGTCGGGAAATCATCACACATCCCATGTACATATATAATATAAAGGGGAATAACATAGTTGGCTTACACTCGCCACGTCACATCAAAGTACATAAATAACATCCATCATACAATCACTCATGGCCCGACTACGGCGCCAAAATAGAAAAGACTCCCAACATGCGACAAGGCCCTGAATCTAAACCCGAATAGGCACCACTACTGATCATCAGGAAAAGACACATAGTATCGCTGAGAGTCCTCGTCGTACTCCCACTCCAGCTCGAGCGCGCCATCTGGAGCGGTATCATCTGTCCCTGCATCTGGTGTAATAGTAATCTGTGAGCCACACGGGACTCAACAATCTCGCACCCTCGCGATCAAGACTATTTAAGCTTAATAGGTAGGAAAGGGTAATGTAAGTGGAGCTGCAGCAAGCGACTAGCATATATGGTGACTACCTTATTCGCAAAAGAGAGCGAGAAGAGAAGACAAAGCGCGAGCGAGGAACTAGAGAGCAACCTACGCAAACATAACTCCAACACCGTGTCCACTTCCCGGACTCCGCCGAGAAGAGGCCATCACGGCAACACACTCAGTTGATTCATTTTAATTAATTAAGGTTCAAGTTATCTACAACCGGACATTAAGAAATTCCCATCTGCCCATAACCGCGGGCACGGCTTTCGAAAGATCAATCCCTGCAGGGGGGTCCCAACTTAGCCCATAACAAGCTCTCACGGTCAACGAAGGAATAGACCTCCACCCAAGACACACCGATCAGACTCGGTATCTCGGTACAACAAGATGATTCGACAGGTCAAAACTAGTCCAACAACACCACCCGAATGTGCCGACAAATCCCGATAGGAGCTGCACATATCTCTTTCTCAAGGCACACTCAGATTGTCCTAGGTACGGGTAGGCCAGCCCAGAGTTGCCCCTGGTGGCTACCGGCAGCTGACAGTTGGACCAACACTCAGAGGAGCACTGGCCCGGGGGGGTTAAAATAAGATGACCCTCGGGCTCCGGAAACCCAAGGGAAAAAGAGGCTAGGTGGCAAATGGTAAAACCAATGTTGGGCATTGCTGGAAAATCTTTAATCAAGGCGAACTATCAAGGGGTTCCCATTATAGCCCAACCGCGTAAGGGACGCAACAATCCGGGAACATAACACCGATATGACGGAAACTAGGGCGGCAAGAGTGGAACAAAACACTAGGCGAGAGGCCGAGCCTTCCACCCTTTACCAAGTATATAGATGAATAAAGATAACATAGCAATATAATGATATCCCAACAAGTAAATAAAGGTTCCAACAAGGAACGGCTCCAATCTTCACCTGCAACTAACAACGCTATAAGAAGGGCTGAGCAAAGCGGTAACATAGCCAATCAACGGTTTGCTAGGACAAAGGTGGGTTAGAGGCTCAATCATGGCAATTGGGAGGCTGACAAGCAAGTGGTAGGCATCGTAGCATTGGCAAAGCAAAAGAGCGAGCAAACTAGCATAGCAAAGATAGTAGTGATTTCGAGGGTATGATCATCTTGCCTGCACAGTTGTCAGAGTTGACTGGATCCTCAAAAGCAAACTCAACGGGCTCCTCGTTAGCGAACTCGTCTCCCGGCTCTACCCAACAACACAAACAAGCAACAAGGATACAATCAACCACGTGCAAGGGCAACCAATAATATGCAAAGATGGTATGCTATGCGGGATGCGATGCGGGATGCAAAATGCAAAACGTGACAGGATAAGGCTTGAGAATCAGACTGTTGCAATATGCTTTTCTGCTCAAAGCGTCAGCAATCACATTAGCCTTGCCTGGAGTATACTCGATACTCGGATTGTACTCTTGAATCATTTCGACCCATCGAGTCTGCCTGAGGTTGAGATTAGGCTGAGTGAAGATGTACTTGAGACTCTTGTGATCAGTTAAAATGTCCACTTTTCTTCCCAAGAGAAGATGTCTCCAAGTCAACAAAGCGTGCACAACTGCCGCCAACTCGAGATCATGAGTGGGGTAGTTCTTCTCATTAGGCTTCAACTGGCGAGAGGTATAAGCAACAACTTTCTTCTCTTGCATCAGTACAGCACCTAGACCTTGGAGAGAGGCATCACAAAAGACCTCGTACGGCTTGGTTTCATCAGGCGGAGTCAGAACTGGAGTAGTGATCAATTTCTCTTTCAAAGCGTTGAAAGCAATATCACACTCCGGAGACCAAACATACTTGACGTGCTTCTGAAGAAGATTTAAGAGAGGCTTTGCAATCTTGGAAAAGTTTTCAACGAATCTTCGGCAATAACTTGCAAGACCGAGGAAGCTACGGAGGTGCTTCACATTCTGAGGAGGTTCCCAATTAACAATTGCAGACACCTTCTCAGGATCCACGGAAATGCCCTTGGCAGAGATAATATGACCAAGATAAAGAACCTCATCGAGCCAAAATTCACACTTGGAGAACTTGGCGTAGAACTGATGTTCCCTTAGCTTGTCAAGAACCAAACGCAAGTGCTTGGCATGATCTTCCTTATTCTTCGAGAAAACCAGAATGTCGTTGAGATAGACCAAAACGAAGTCATTGGTGTAGGGGTTGAAGATGAAGTTCATCATGCGAGAGAACATCGGAGGAGCGTTGGCGAGGCGAAAAGACATGACAGTGTATTCATATGACCCATAGCTTGTTCTGAACGCCGTCTTGGTGATATCCTGCTCACGAATGCGAATTTGATGATAACCCATACGGAGGTCAAGCTTGGAGAATACTTGGGCACCCTTGAGTTGTTCGAACAGCTCATTAATGTTGGGAAGTGGGTATTTGTTCTTGATGGTCTTCTTGTTCAATGGACGGTAATCAACACAAAGTCGGTCCGTTCCATCCTTCTTCTTCACAAAAAGAACACCACAACCCCACGGAGAAGTACTAGGCCGAATGAGACCCATTCTTTCTTGAACATTGAGTTGTTTCTTAAACTCCTTCAACTCTTCGGGGCCGAGCTTGTAGGGACGTTTGCACACAGGTTCCGTACCGGGCTCAAGTTCAATAACAAATTCAACCGGCCGGTTTGGAGGCATGCCTGGGAGTTCTTCTGGGAAGACGTCTTGATACTCACAAACAACCGGAATCTGCGAAATAGCATCCAATTCACCCTTCTCATTGAGAGAAAACAATCGGATGGTATTATCCCGAGCAGCAAAGACAATTACTTCCTCAGACGAATGAGTCAGTTGAATCTGCTTGGCCGCACAATCAAGCTGAGCTTTATGTTTAGAGAGCCAGTCCATTCCAAGAATAAGATCGATATCAGAATTGCCAAGAACCATTGGAGAAGCTAGAAACTTGAAATCGCCCATCGTGATAGAGACATCTGGCACCTCCAGACTTGCACTCAATCGTTTGCCAGGAGAAATGATATCCATTTGTTTACCCAAATGAGAAGAAACGAACTCATGCTTGGTAAAAAATGGCTTTGACATGAAACAATGCGATGCACCCGTGTCAAAAAGAACTCTTGCAGGAATAGAATTAACTGGAAAGTTACCCATGATGACATCCGAAGAATCCTCTGCCTGAGCTGCATTCAGCAAGTTGACCTTGGCATGCTTGGGATTATGCTTGACCACATCTGTACTTGCCGATCTGACAGGAGGAGGAAGACGCCTCTGGTTGAAACACTTGTTGGCGTAGTGACCCTTCTGTTGGCACTTGTTGCACGTGACCTCTGAGAGCGGACGATGGTACGGAGCACTCGATCTTGGAGCTTGAGACGAAGTCTTGTTCTGAAAGCCTGGGTTGGGTGGGTGAGATGAACCACTGCCACCTTTGCTCTTCTGCTGATACGGCTACGGAGGAGGAGGAAGCCAATACTTCTGCTGCTTGGCCACTTGAGTAGAGGAAGAAGGCGTAGTGTCTCTGACTCGCTTCCTGGAAGCATCACACCTTAACTGAGCAGCCTCTTGCTTCAGTGCCATGTTGTAGAACTCATCGTATCTCAGCGGCTCGAAGAGGACAAGAGCGAGCTGAATTTCTTCACGAAGACCACCCCTGAACTGATAGATCATGCTCTTCTCATCAGGAACATCCTGCTTGGCAAAACGGGCGAGCTTCTGGAACAACTTGTTGTAGTCATAGACAGACAAAGAGCCTTGCTTCAGATTGCGGAATTCTTCACGTTTGCTTTCAGTCACACTTTGAGGAATGTGATGAGCGCGGAAATCACGACGGAAATCATCCCAAGTGATCAAACGTCCACCTCTGGAATCCCGGTACTGCTGAAACCACTCTGCGGCCTGATCTTTGAGCTGGAAAGACGCGAACTTGACGAAATCTTCAGGTCTGACGTTGCTGCATTCAAAATGCTTGCCCAGATCGACTAACCAATCATCAGCATCGGTAGCCTCAACGCAGTTGCTGAACGTCTTTGGACCATTTGCGAGGAACTGGTTCAGAGTTGCAAAATGGTCTTGGTTGTTGCCTTGATTCCCTTGACTGCTTTGATTCCGCTCTTGGATGATTTGCATGATCAGCTGTGTATTTGCATTAGTAGCGGCCATCACAGCTTGCCATGCTTCCGGAGGACGCGGAGGTGGTGGCGGATCTTGATTCTGGTTCTGACTGGTGCTCTTAGCGGGAGCCATCCTGAAGAGGTTGACCACCGTTAGCACATAGGCAGATAAATGAAGCTAAAACCAACGGAATGAAAATTGCAACATAAAGTATTCACATCCGAACAAAATGAACGAATGCACTTCTCTTGAAGTGGTCACATATTCCTAAATTGCGAAGCCACGAAGAATTAGGTAGGAGAGGTACATCGATGAGGGATGGAATCAATATCAGATGTCGAAGCAGAACGAATACCACAGCTCGAAATAAAACCAAGGGTTGGCTTGCGGAGTAAGCCGGAACAAATATATGATAGAAATTTCGTCCGAAGTTTTCGTGGTGGGACCTACACGGGCTCGACCGTACAGCACCATCATGTACAAGGCAGTGCACATGACATACGAAGCGTCCCCGAGTCAGCATAGCCAAGGACTCTTTAAGACACAACAAGGCCACTGTAAAATCGACCGTGAATAGGCGAACCACTAGACGTCGAACCCCAATTTCATATCACACATCTGTTGGAAAGATATCCAAAGAGCTACTTGAATTCCCACCTATGAAACTCCCGAAACTTTCCGGTTATGCAATCATGTGTTGAGGATACAGGGGAAGCATAATATCTCACCCAAGCTAGCAATTCCTACATCCAGCTGCATCCATCCTTCAACACATAACCAAGAAACCTTCGGAAACCATCTATCTCAACCTTCGAAAAGCATCGGTTATACAAGTTATGGCGATACTCCCGAACTCCCGCCCAGTACTAGGTGGCGTCGAGGTTATCTCACCAACGAACTGCATAAAGGAGATTTTCGATGTCGCGCACATATCTCAAGTATACCAGAATTGCAACGATAGAATTATGATGACAACACCTCAGATCTCAACTCCCCGGGACACTTCCACTAAACCCCTGACAGGAGGCACCAAGACAGTATTCTCATCATAAGCCATCGGAACAAAACAAAGATACTCGCGTGATCCTAAATTTTTTTAGTGAAATTTGAGAAGAGAAGAGTCAAAACTCTACGTCAGGATGCCTTACCAGAGCGATGAGGAAACCGGGAAGTAAAAAGAATTCCTAAGCTCTCCGATATATAATTCCTAAGGACTCAAAACATTTTCTAGACACAACTCGGCTGCTAAAAACGATCAAGCAATGGGGGCTCCTAAGGTCGGGGAAGGCTCTGACTACCAACTTGTAACGCCCTCGATGCGACTATATCTCCCACGAGTCGAGGCACGACTTAGAGACATAGGCGCATTGAAAGCAATGTCACAAGTTGGGAAATCATCACACATCCCATGTACATATATAATATAAAGGGGAATAACATAGTTGGCTTACACTCGCCACGTCACATCAAAGTACATAAATAACATCCATCATACAATCACTCATGGCCCGACTACGGCGCCAAAATAGAAAAGACCCCCAACATGCGACAAGGCCCTGAATCTAACCCCGAATAGGCACCACTACTGATCATCAGGAACAGACACATAGTATCGCTGAGAGTCCTCGTCGTACTCCCACTTCAGCTCGAGCGCGCCATCTGGAGCAGTATCATCTGTCCCTGCATCCGGTGTAATAGTAATCTGTGAGCCACAGGGGACTCAGCAATCTCGCACCCTCGCGATCAAGACTATTTAAGCTTAATAGGTAGGAAAGGGTAATGTAAGTGGAGCTGCAGCAAGCGACTAGCATATATGGTGACTACCTTATTCGCAAAAGAGAGCGAGAAGAGAAGACAAAGCGCGAGCGAGGAACTAGAGAGCAACCTACGCAAACATAACTCCAACACCGTGTCCACTTCCCGGACTCCGCCGAGAAGAGGCCATCACGGCAACACACTCAGTTGATTCATTTTAATTAATTAAGGTTCAAGTTATCTACAACCGGACATTAAGAAATTCCCATCTGCCCATAACCGCGGGCACGGCTTTCGAAAGATCAATCCCTGCAGGGGGTCCCAACTTAGCCCATAACAAGCTCTCACGGTCAACGAAGGAATAGACCTCCACCCAAGACACACCGATCAGACTCGGTATCTCGGTACAACAAGATGATTCGACAGGTCAAAACTAGTCCAGCAACACCGCCCGAATGTGCCGACAAATCCCGATAGGAGCTGCACATATCGCTTTCTCAGGGCACACTCAGATTGTCCTAGGTACGGGTAGGCCAGCCCAGAGTTGCCCCTGGTGGCTACCGGCAGCTGACAGTTGGACCAACACTCAGAGGAGCACTGGCCCGGGGGGGTTAAAATAAGATGACCCTCGGGCTCCGGAAACCCAAGGGAAAAAGAGGCTAGGTGGCAAATGGTAAAACCAATGTTGGGCATTGCTGGAAAAGCTTTAATCAAGGCGAACTATCAAGGGGTTCCCATTATAGCCCAACCGCGTAAGGGACGCAACAATCCGGGAACATAACACCGATATGCGGAAACTAGGGCGGCAAGAGTGGAACAAAACACTAGGCGAGAGGCCGAGCCTTCCACCCTTTACCAAGTATATAGATGAATAAAGATAACATAGCAATATAATGATATCCCAACAAGTAAATAAAGGTTCCAACAAGGAACGGCTCCAATCTTCACCTGCAACTAACAACGCTATAAGAAGGGCTGAGCAAAGCGGTAACATAGCCAATCAACGGTTTGCTAGGACAAAGGTGGGTTAGAGGCTCAATCATGGCAATTGGGAGGCTGACAAGCAAGTGGTAGGCATCGTAGCATTGGCAAAGCAAAAGAGCGAGCAAACTAGCATAGCAAAGATAGTAGTGATTTCGAGGGTATGATCATCTTGCCTGCACAGTTGTCAGAGTTGACTGGATCCTCAAAAGCAAACTCAACGGGCTCCTCGTTAGCGAACTCGTCTCTCGGCTCTACCCAACAACACAAACAAGCAACAAGGATACAATCAATCACGTGCAAGGGCAACCAATAATATGCAAAGATGGTATGCTATGCGGGATGCGATGCGGGATGCAAAATGCAAGACGTGACAGGAAATGCATGAACCTGGCCTCAACTTGGAAAACCAAGTGTGCCACTGGATAGAGGGGAAGAAATCCCCTGAAAACGATATAAAGATCAAAGGAATCGGAGCTACGGTTTGGAAATGGCAAGCGTTTTACGAAACGAACCGATCTGCGATTTACAGCAAGTAGGCTCCTAAATGCAACGAAATGAACATGCTACAGCCACCAAACATGAAAACAAATTACATGGCAGGGATGTACACAAGAAGCTTAACAAATCACCAGGACTGAGGCATAGGCAAATTCATCCCTTAAGGGGTTCAAACAAGCATGGCAAAACTGAATAAGCAAAACAGATTTCAGACTTAGCGAAATTAACGCTAGTCTGAAATTTCAGACCACGATGCTGTCTTCGGAGCAGCAAAACAACATGAAGCATAACCTGAACATGGCAAGTAAGAGCATGGCATGGAGATACTCAAAAAGCTTAACAAAACACCCAAAATGACCTGGGGCCAAAAGGGTTCACAAAATACTATAACAAGCACACGAACATCGATGAAACACAATCAGTTTTCAGACTTACTGAAAACTGGGACATGCTGAAATTATAACTCACGGAGGCATGTAAACGAGCTCGATGCACTCACTACGGTGCAAGTCATGGCAAGGAAAGCATATATCCATTAAAAAGGCACAAAATGCTAGCTAGACATGGCAAGAACAATGGCATAGCATGCATGGATCACTAGCAATAGCTCCGGCAAAATCGCAAAAGAGTTCACGATCTGCCCAAATTAACAACTATGCAAAAGTTGAGCTCGATTGAGTCAACCTAGGGTGCTCCAACATAACAAGTAAAGAAATGGATGGATAGAGCACAACAAGCATAACAAATCACTCTTACTGATCATCCTCAAAAGAGGCACGGATCACTAGGAAACAAGCTGGACATATAGCATCGTGAACTAAAACATCCCAGACTTGGTGATTTTCACTAAGTCCCTGAAATCAGCAAACTCAGGTACCCCTCTTTGCAAGGTTGCACAAGACAACACACACATCCTAAAAATGCATGGGAGGCACCTCTGGAAAGAAGACAAAAAGCTTAACAATTCATCCCTAGGGGCACAGGCATATCATGCACACAATAATCATGGCAAAAATGACAAAAGTCAATGTAGAGCTAACGGATCTGCAATTTAACTCATGATGCCTCCTTCTAACAGCATTTTGGGCATCAAGATGAACTCAAATGCAAATGATGCAATGGAATGAAATGATGTACTCGTCGAGACGAAGATTTTGATATATCATATGTGCAAAACGGAGCCACGGGTGCAAAGATATGATGCGTCAAAAAATGCAAAAAAACTGGGAGTTAGGGTTTCGGGGGAGAGGGGGTCAACCCCAGATCTAGATCTGATCGCGGTGGTACTGTAGCAGGGGTTCGTCGCCGGCAATGGTGGTGGCGGCCGGAGCTCGAGCTCTCCGAGGGGGGGGGGGAAGGAGAGCCGGGGCGGCGCCGGCGCGGAGCGGCGAGGAGGAGGCGGCGGGGTCCGGCCGGGAGCGGACCGCGCGCCGGCGAGGTGCGGCGGCCGGAGAGGCGCCCCGCGGCGGCGCCGGTTGCCGGAGCCAGGAATGGCGGCGGCGCGAAGCGGAGGGAGGCGCGGCCCGGGCGAGGAGGCGCGGGGGCCGGGAATGGGCCTGCGGGCCGGCGGTGAACTGGGGACCCGAGGCGCCACGTGGCGGCTCGCGGTTCGTCGCGGGCGGCGGCGGACGTTGTCCGGTCCGCACCGGACACGTCCGGCGGCGCGGGATCTTTTTTTTGGAGCTAGGGTTGGACGGGGGAGACGAGATCCGAAAAATGGGGGCCTTTATATAGGCATAAGTGGAGCTAGGAGAGTCCAAATGAGGTGCGGTTTTCGCCCACACGATCGTGATCGAACGACCGAGACGATGGAGCAGAGTTTGGTGGGTTTTGGGCCAAATTGGAGGGGTGTTGGGCTGCAACACACACGAGGCCTTTTCGGTCCCTCGGTTAACCGTTGGAGTATCAAACGAAGTCCAAATGACCCGAAACTTGACAGGCGGTCTACCGGTAGTAAACCAAGGCCGCATGGCAAGTCTCGGCCCAATCCGGAAATGTTTAATCCCCACACACGAAAGGAAGCTATAAATGGCCACCGGAGGAGAACGAAGCGCCGGAATGCAAAACGGACAACGGGGAAAATGCTCGAATGCATGAGATGAACATGTATGCAAATGCAATGCACGTGATGACATGATATTAGATGCACGAAAACAAAAACAACACACGGAGACAAAGACCTGAACCCGAGGAATAAATAGAACTTAATGCCGGAAACGGCAAGAGTTGGAGTACAAATTGGGAAAGTTACATCGGGGGCGTTACAATACTCCACCACTACAAAAAGATCTCGTCCCGAGATCTAGGACTGAAAGAACTCCGGGTACTCAGAACGGAGGTGATCCTCGCGTTCCCAGGTAGCTTCACGGTCGGAATGGTGTGACCACTTGACTTTGAGAAATTTGATTGACTTGTTGCGAGTTTTGCGTTCAGTCTCTTCAAGGATTGCAACTGGGTGCTCACGGTAAGAGAGATCTTCTTGGAGCTCAATGTACTCGAAGTTGACTGTGCGTTCAGGCGTCTTGAAGCACTTTCAGAGTTGGGAGACATGGAACACATCATGAACATTGGCAAAGTTTGCAGGAAGCTCGAGTTGATAGGCGAGGTCGCCTCTCTTGCCGACGATCTTGAAAGGCCCGACGTATCTGGGGCAAGCTTCCCTTTGATACTGAAGCGACGAGTCCCTTTCATAGGAGAGACGCGAAGGTAGACATGATCTCTGATCTCGAAGGCCAAATCACGGTGCTTACTATCATAGTAGCTCTTCTGGCGGGATTGGGCTGCTTTGAGGTTATCACAAATGACCTTGCACATTTCTTCTGCCTCTGTGATTAGGTCATTACCCAGCAGCTGACGTTCACCGGTTTCAGACCAGTTGAGAGGAGTACGGCACTTCCTACCATATAGAATTTCAAATGGGGCCTTGCCTGAACTTGCTTGGAAACTGTTGTTGTATGAGAATTCAGCATAAGGAAGACAATCCTCCCACTTCATGCCGAAGGAGATAACACAAGCCCTGAGCATATCTTCAAGAATCTAGTTGACACGCTCGACTTGACCGCTTGTTTGAGGATGGAAAGCAGTGCTGAAGCGAATGTTGGTGCCCATGGCCTTCTGAAAAGAATCCCAAAACTTGGAGGTAAAGATGCTGCCACGGTCTGAAGATATTACTTGAGGAATACCGTGCAGAGAGACAATTCGAGAGGTGTAGCGCTCCGCCAATTGAGCTGCAGTGATAGACTCTTTGATAGGCAGGAAATGAGCCACTTTGGTGAGCTTGTTGATGACAACGAATATAGCATCATTGCCACGCTTGGACTTTGGAAACCCAGTCACGAAGTCCATTTCAATGTGGTCAAACTTCCATTCTGGAATGGCAAGAGGTTGGAGGAGACCTGCTGGCCTTTGGTGTTCTGCCTTCACTCTTCTGCAGACATCACATTCATTCACGAATTGAGCGATCTCGCGCTTCATTCGAGTCCACCAATAAGTTTGCTTCAGATCTTGATACATCTTCGTGCTCCCCGGGTGGATGGAGAGGAGAGAGTTGTGAGCCTCATTCATGATCACTTTACGAAGTTCACCTTTGGGCACAACAATTCGATCCTCAAAGAAGAGAGTGTCCTTGTCATCAAGTCGGTAGCACTTGTACTTGGACTGACTCTTTGCAATACCAATCATCACCTTTTTCACCATAGCATCAAGAAGCTGGGCTTGGCGGATCTGGTCTTCCAAGGTAGGAGAGACTTGAAGGTTGGCGAGGAAACCTTGAGGAACAACTTGCAGATTAAGTTTGCGGAAAGCTTCACAAAGCTCGGGTTGATAAGGCTTGAGAATCAGACTGTTGCAATATGCTTTTCTGCTCAAAGCGTCAGCAATCACATTAGCCTTGCCTGGAGTATACTTGATACTCGGATTGTACTCTTGAATCATTTCGACCCATCGAGTCTGCCTGAGGTTGAGATTAGGCTGAGTGAAGACGTACTTGAGACTCTTGTGATCAGTGAAAATGTCCACTTTTCTTCCCAAGAGAAGATGTCTCCAAGTCAACAAAGCGTGCACAACTGCCGCCAACTCGAGATCATGAGTGGGGTAGTTCTTCTCATTAGGCTTCAACTGGCGAGAGGTATAAGCAACAAATTTCTTCTCTTGCATCAGTACAGCACCTAGACCTTGGAGAGAGGCATCACAAAAGACCTCGTACGGCTTGGTTTCATCAGGCGGAGTCAGAACTGGAGAAGTGATCAATTTCTCTTTCAAAGCGTTGAAAGCAATATCACACTCCGGAGACCAAACGTACTTGACGTGCTTCTGAAGAAGATTTGAGAGAGGCTTCGCGATCTTGGAAAAGTTTTCAACGAATCTTCGGCAATAACTTGCAAGACCGAGGAAGCTACGGAGTTGCTTCACATTCTGAGGAGGTTCCCAATTAACAATTGCAGACACCTTCTCAAGATCCACGGAAATGCCCTTGGCAGAGATAATATGACCAAGATAAAGAACCTCATCGAGCCAAAATTCACACTTGGAGAACTTGGCGTAGAACTGATGTTCCCTTAGCTTGTCAAGAACCAAACGCAAGTGCTTGGCATGATCTTCCTTATTCTTCGAGAAAACCAGAATGTCGTCGAGATAGACCAAAACGAAGTCATTGGTGTAGGGGTTGAAGATGAAGTTCATCATGCGAGAGAACATCGGAGGAGCGTTGGCGAGGCGAAAAGACATGACAGTGTATTCATATGACCCATAGCTTGTTCTGAACGCCGTCTTGGGGATATCTTGCTCACGAATGCGAATTTGATGATAACCCATACGGAGGTCAAGCTTGGAGAATACTTGGGCACCCTTGAGTTGTTCGAACAGCTCATTAATGTTGGGAAGTGGGTATTTGTTCTTGATGGTCTTCTTGTTCAATGGACGGTAATCAACACAAAGTCGGTCCGTTCCATCCTTCTTCTTCATAAAAAGAACACCACAACCCCACGGAGAAGTACTAGGCCGAATGAGACCCATTCTTTCTTGAACATTGAGTTGTTTCTTCAACTCCTTCAACTCTTCGGGGCCGAGCTTGTAGGGACGTTTGCACACAGGTTCCGTACCGGGCTCAAGTTCAATAACAAATTCAACCGGCCGGTTTGGAGGCATGCCTGGGAGTTCTTCTGGGAAGACGTCTTGATACTCACAAACAACCAGAACCTGCGAAATAGCATCCAATTCACCCTTCTCATTGAGAGAAAACAATCGGATGGTATTATCCCGAGCAGCAAAGACAATTACTTCCTCAGACGAATGAGTCAGTTGAATCTGCTTGGCCGCACAATCAAGCTGAGCTTTATGTTTAGAGAGCCAGTCCATTCCAAGAATAAGATCGATATCAGACTTGCCAAGAACCATTGGAGAAGCTAGAAACTTGAAATCCCCCATCGTGATAGAGACATCTGGCACCTCCAGACTTGCACTCAATCGTTTGCCAGGAGAAACAATATCCATTTGTTTACCCAAATGAGAAGAAACGAACTCATTCTTGGTAAAAAATGGCTTTGACATGAAACAATGCGATGCACCCGTGTCAAAAAGAAATCTTGCAGGAATAGAATTAACTGGAAAGTTACCCATGATGACATCCGAAGAATCCTCTGCCTGAGCTGCATTCAGCAAGTTGACCTTGCCGTGCTTGGGATTATGCTTGACCACAGCTGTACTTGCCGATCTGATAGGAGGAGGAGGAGGAATACGCCTCTGGTTGAAACACTTGTTGGCGTAGTGACCCTTCTGTTGGCACTTGTTGCACGCGACCTCTGAGAGTGGACGGTGGTACGGAGCACTCGATCTTGGAGCTTGAGACGAAGTCTTGTTCTGAAAGCCTGGGTTGGGTGGGTGGGATGAACCACTGCCACCTTTGCTCTTCTGCTGATACGGCTGACGGAACGGAGGAGGAGGAAGCCAATACTTCTGCTGCTTGGCCACTTGAGTAGAGGAAGAAGGCGTAGTGTCTCTGACTCGCTTCCTGGAAGCATCACACCTTAACTGAGCAGCCTCTTGCTTCAGTGCCATGTTGTAGAACTCATCGTATCTCAGCGGCTCGAAGAGGACAAGAGTGAGCTGAATTTCTTCACGAAGACCGCCTCTGAACTGATAGATCATGCTCTTCTCATCAGGAACATCCTGCTTGGCAAAACGGGCGAGCTTCTGGAACAACTTGTTGTAGTCATAGACAGACAAAGAGCCTTGCTTCAGATTGCGGAATTCTTCACGTTTGCTTTCAGTCACACTTTGAGGAATGTGATGAGCGCGGAAATCACGACGGAAATCATCCCAAGTGATCAAACGTCCACCTCTGGAATCCCGGTACTGCTGAAACCACTCTGCGGCCTGATCTTTGAGCTGGAAAGACGCGAACTTGACGAAATCTTCAGGTCTGACGTTGCTGCATTCAAAATGCTTGCCCAGATCGACTAACCAATCATCAGCATCGGTAGCCTCAACGCAGTTGCTGAACGTCTTTGGACCATTTGCGAGGAACTGGTTCAGAGTTGCAAAATGGTCCTGGTTGTTGCCTTGATTCCCTTGACTGCTTTGATTCCGCTCTTGGATGATTTGCATGATCAGCTGTGTATTTGCATTAGTAGTGGCCATCACAGCTTGCCATGCTTCCGGAGGAGGCGGAGGTAGTGGCGGATCTTGATTCTGGTTCTGACTGGTGCTCTTAGCGGGAGCCATCCTGAAGAGGTTGACCACTATTAGCACATAGGCAGATAAATGAAGCTGAAACCAACGGAATGAAAATTGCAACATAAAGTCTTCACATCCGAACAAAATGAACGAATGCACTTCTCTTGAAGTGGTCACATATTCCTAAATTGCGAAGCCACGAAGAATCAGGTAGAAGAGGTACATCGACGAGGGATGGAATCAATATCAGACGTCGAAGCAGAACGAATACCACAACTTGAAATAAAACCAAGGGTTGGCTTGCGGAGTAAGCCGGAACAAATATATGATAGAAATTTCGTCCGAAGTTTTCGTGGTGGGACCTACACGGGCTCGACCGTACAGCACCATCATGTATAAGGCAGTGCACATGACATACGAAGCGTCCCCGAGTCAGCATAGCCAAGGACTCTTTAAGACACAACGAGGCCACTGTAAAATCGACCGTGAATAGGCGAACCACTAGACGTCGAACCCCAATTTCATATCACACATCTGTCGAAAAGATATCCTAAGAGCTACTTGAATTCCCACCTATGAAACTCCCGAAACTTTCCGGTTATGCAATCAGGTGTTGAGGATACAGGGGAAGCATAATATCTCACCCAAGCTAGCAATTCCTACATCCAGCTGCATCCATCCTTCAACACATAACCAAGAAACCTTCGGAAACCATCTATCTCAACCTTCGAAAAGCATCCGTTATACAAGTTATGGCGATACTCCCGAACTCCCGCCCCAGTACTGGGTGGCGTCGAGGTTATCTCACCAACGAACTGCATAAAGGAGATTTTTGATGTCGCGCACATATCTCAAGTATACCAGAATTGCAACGATAGAATTATGATGACAACACCTCAGAGCTCAACTCCCCGGGACACTTCCACTAAACCCCTGACAGGAGGCACCAAGACAGTATTCTCATCATAAGCCATCGGAACAAAACCAAGATACTCGCGTGATCCTAATTTTTTTTAGTGAAATTTGAGAAGAGAAGAGTCAAAACTCTACGTCAGGATGCCTTACCAGAGCGATGAGGAGACTGGGAAGTAAAAAGAATTCCTAAGCTCTCCGATATATAATTCCTAAGGACTCAAAACATTTTCTAGACACAACTCGGCTGCTAAAAACGATCAAGCAATGGGGGCTCCTAAGGTCGGGGAAGGCTCTGATTACCAACTTGTAACGCCCTCGATACGACTATATCTCCCACATGTCGAGGCACGACTTAGAGACATAGGCGCATTGAAAGCAATGTCGCAAGTCGGGAAATCATCACACATCCCATGTACATATATAATATAAAGGGGAATAACATAGTTGGCTTACACTCGCCACGTCACATCAAAGTACATAAATAACATCCATCATACAATCACTCATGGCCCGACTACGGCGCCAAAATAGAAAAGACCCCCAACATGCGACAAGGCCCTGAATCTAACCCCGAATAGGCACCACTACTGATCATCAGGAAAAGACACATAGTATCGCTGAGAGTCCTCGTCGTACTCCCACATCAGCTCGAGCGCGCCATCTGGAGCGGTATCATCTGTCCCTGCATCTGGTGTAATAGTAATCTGTGAGCCACAGGGGACTCAGCAATCTCGCACCCTCGCGATCAAGACTATTTAAGCTTAATAGGTAGGAAAGGGTAATGTAAGCGGAGCTGCAGCAAGCGACTAGCATATATGGTGACTACCTTATTCACAAAAGAGAGCGAGAAGAGAAGACAAAGCGCGAGCGAGGAACTAGAGAGCAACCTGCGCAAACATAACTCCAACACCGTGTCCACTTCCCGGACTCCGTCGAGAAGAGGCCATCACGGCAACACACTCAGTTGATTCATTTTAATTAATTAAGGTTCAAGTTATCTACAACCGGACATTAACAAATTCCCATCTGCCCATAACCGCGGGCACGGCTTTCGAAAGATCAATCCCTGCAGGGGGGGTCCCAACTTAGCCCATAACAAGCTCTCACGGTCAACGAAGGAATAGACCTCCACCCAAGACACACCGATCAGACTCGGTATCTCGGTACAACAAGATGATTCGACAGGTCAAAACTAGTCCAACAACACCGCCCGAATGTGCCGACAAATCCCGATAGGAGCTGCACATATCTCTTTCTCAAGGCACACTCAGATTGTCCTAGGTACGGGTAGGCCAGCCCAGAGTTGCCCCTGGTGGCCACCGGCAGCTGACAGTTGGACCAACACTCAGAGGAGCACTGGCCCGGGGGGGTTAAAATAAGATGACCCTCGGGCTCCGGAAACCCAAGGGAAAAAGAGGCTAGGCGGCAAATGGTAAAACCAATGTTGGGCATTGCTGGAAAAGCTTTAATCAAGGCGAACTATCAAGGGGTTCCCATTATAGCCCAACCGCGTAAGGGACGCAACAATCCGGGAACATAACACCGATATGACGGAAACTAGGGCGGCAAGAGTGGAACAAAACACTAGGCGAGAGGCCGAGCCTTCCACCCTTTACCAAGTATATAGATGAATAAAGATAACATAGCAATATAATGATATCCCAACAAGTAAATAAAGGTTCCAACAAGGAACGGCTCCAATCTTCACCTGCAACTAACAACGCTATAAGAAGGGCTGAGCAAAGCGGTAACATAGCCAATCAACGGTTTGCTAGGACAAAGGTGGGTTAGAGGCTCAATCATGGCAATTGGGAGGCTGACAAGTAAGTGGTAGGCATCGTAGCATTGGCAAAGCAAAAGAGCGAGCAAACTAGCATAGCAAAGATAGTAGTGATTTCGAGGGTATGATCATCTTGCCTGCACAGTTGTCAGAGTTGACTGGATCCTCAAAAGCAAACTCAACGGGCTCCTCGTTAGCGAACTCGTCTCTCGGCTCTACCCAACAACACAAACAAGCAACAAGGATACAATCAATCACGTGCAAGGGCAACCAATAATATGCAAAGATGGTATGCTATGCGGGATGCGATGCGGGATGCAAAATGCAAGACGTGACAGGAAATGCATGAACCTGGCCTCAACTTGGAAAACCAAGTGTGCCACTGGATAGAGGGGAAGAAATCCCCTGAAAACGATATAAAGATCAAAGGAATCGGAGCTACGGTTTGGAAATGGCAAGCGTTTTACGAAACGAACCGATCTGCGATTTACAGCAAGTAGGCTCCTAAATGCAACGAAATGAACATGCTACAGCCACCAAACATGAAAACAAATTACATGGCAGGGATGTACACAAGAAGCTTAACAAATCACCAGTACTGAGGCATAGGCAAATTCATCCCTTAAGGGGTTCAAACAAGCATGGCAAAACTGAATAAGCAAAACAGATTTCAGACTTAGCGAAATTAACGCTAGTCTGAAATTTCAGACCACGATGCTGTCTTCGGAGCAGCAAAACAACATGAAGCATAACCTGAACATGGCAAGTAAGAGCATGGCATGGAGATACTCAAAAAGCTTAACAAAACACCCAAAATGACCTGGGGCCAAAAGGGTTCACAAAATACTATAACAAGCACACGAACATCGATGAAACACAATCAGTTTTCAGACTTACTGAAAACTGGGACATGCTGAAATTATAACTCACGGAGGCATGTAAACGAGCTCGATGCACTCACTACGGTGCAAGTCATGGCAAGTCAAGCATATATCCATTAAGAAGGCACAAAATGCTAGCTAGACATGGCAAGAACAATGGCATAGCGTGCATGGATCACTAGCAATAGCTCCGGCAAAATCGCAAAAGAGTTCACGATCTGCCCAAATTAACAACTATGCAAAAGTTGAGCTCGATTGAGTCAACCTAGGGTGCTCCAACATAACTAGTAAAGAAATGGATGGATAGAGCACAACAAGCATAACAAATCACTCTTACTGATCATCCTCAAAAGAGGCACAGATCACTAGGAAACAAGCTGGACATATACCATCGTGAACTAAAACATCCCAGACTTGGTGATTTTCACTAAGTCCCTGAAATCAGCAAACTCAGGTACCCCTCTTTGCAAGGTTGCACAAGACAACACACACATCCTAAAAATGCATGGGAGGCACCTCTGGAAAGAAGACAAAAAGCTTAACAATTCATCCCTAGGGGCACAGGCATATCATGCACACAATAATCATGGCAAAAATGACAAAAGTCAATGTAGAGCTAACGGATCTGCAATTTAACTCATGATGCCTCCTTCTAACAGCATTTTGGGCATCAAGATGAACTCAAATGCAAATGATGCAATGGAATGAAATGATGTACTCGTCGAGACGGAGATTTTGATATATCATATGTCCAAAACGGAGCCACGGGTGCAAAGATATGATGCGTCAAAAAATGCAAAAAAACTGGGAGTTAGGGCTTCGGGGGAGAGGGGGGTCAACCCCAGATCTAGATCTGATCGCGGTGGTACTGTAGCAGGGGTTCGTCGCCGGCAATGGTGGTGGCGGCCGGAGCTCGAGCTCTCCGAGGGGGGGGGGGGGGGGAAGGAGAGCCGGGGCGGCGCCGGCGCGGAGCGGCGAGGAGGAGGCGGCGGGGTCCGGCCGGGAGCGGACCGCGCGCCGGCGAGGTGCGGCGGCCGGAGAGGCGCCCCGCGGCGGCGCCGGTTGCCGGAGCCAGGAATGGCGGCGGTGCGAAGCGGAAGGAGGCGCGGCCCGGGCAAGGAGGCGCGGGGGCCGGGAATGGGCCTGCGGGCCGGCGGCGAACTGGGGACCCGAGGCGCCACGTGGCGGCTCGCGGTTCGTCGCGGGCGGCGGCGGACATTGTCCGGTCCGCACCGGACACGTCCGGCGGCGCGGGATCTTTTTTTTGGAGCTAGGGTTGGACGGGGGAGACGAGATCCGAAAAATGGGGGCCTTTATATAGGCATAAGTGGAGCTAGGAGAGTCCAAATGAGGTGCGGTTTTCGCCCACACGATCGTGATCGAACGACCGAGACGATGGAGCAGAGTTTGGTGGGTTTTGGGCCAAATTGGAGGGGTGTTGGGCTGCAACACACACGAGGCCTTTTTGGTCCCTCGGTTAACCGTTGGAGTATCAAACGAAGTCCAAATGACCCGAAACTTGACAGGCGGTCTACCGGTAGTAAACCAAGGCCGCATGGCAAGTCTCGGCCCAATCCGGAAATGTTTAATCCCCACACACGAAAGGAAGCTAGAAATGGCCACCGGAGGAGAACGAAGCGCCGGAATGCAAAACGGACAATGGGGAAAATGCTCGAATGCATGAGATGAACATGTATGCAAATGCAATGCACGTGATGACATGATATGAGATGCACGAAAACAAAAACAACACACGGAGACAAAGACCCGAACCCGAGGAATAAATATAACTTAATGCCGGAAACGGCAAGAGTTGGAGTACAAATTGGGAAAGTTACATCGGGGGCGTTACAATTGCGGCTTGGTCTAACTCGGCCATCTTGATTTGATGGTAACCGGAGTATGCGTCGAGGAAGCACAACGAATCGCGTCCTGCAGTGGCGTCGATAATTTGATCGATGCGGGGGAGGGGGAAGGGATCCTTTGGGCAAGCCTTGTTAAGGTCTTTGAAGTCAA
Source organism: Triticum monococcum (assembly GCA_034509565.1). Classification (NCBI taxonomy): domain Eukaryota; kingdom Viridiplantae; phylum Streptophyta; class Magnoliopsida; order Poales; family Poaceae; genus Triticum; species Triticum monococcum. The sequence continues at coordinate 594,917,832 of CM067846.1, forward strand.
CGCACAGGCGCCAGGATTTGTCCTTCTTTGGTACCATCACCAATTTTGCTAGCCAGTCCGGATGTTTTATGTCTCTGATGAATCTGGCCTCCAATAGTTTGGCTAGCTCCTCTCCCATTGCCTGTCTCTTGGGCTCAGAGAAACGCCGAAGGGCTTGTTTGACAGGTTTGAATCCTTTTAGGATATTTAAGCTATGTTCGGCCAGCCTGCGTGGGATTCCTGGCATGTCTGAAGGGTGCCAGGAAAAAATGTCCCAGTTCTCCCATAGGAATTCTCGCAGTGCAGCGTCTACATCGGGGTTTAATCGTGCCCCGATGGAAGCTATTTTATTGGGGTTCGTTGGATAGACCTGGAATTTGACTATTTCATCCGCTAGTTTAAAGGAGGTGGACTTGGATCTTTTGTCGAGTATCACATTGTCCCTGTTTATCATGGAGCGCAGCGTAGTCAGTTCCTCAGCCGCTAGGGCTTTGGACAGTGCCTCAAGGGCCAATGCGGCTGTCTTGTTTTCGATGCGGAGTGCTATGTCCGAATCACTAGCGAGAGTGATGATTCCGTTCGGCCTGGGCATCTTGAGCTTCATGTACCCGTAATGGGGTATTGCTTGGAAGATTGTAAACGCTTCCCGCCCCAGCAGAGCGTGGTGTCCACTACTAAACGGGGCCACTTGGAATGTGACCTCTTCGGACCTATAATTATCCAGCGTGCCGAACACCACATCTAGTGTGATTTTTCCTGTACAGCGCGCTTCCCGACTGGGGATTATTCCTCTAAAGGTTGTGCTGCTTCGCTCAATGCGGTTCCAGTCTATTTCCATTTTTTGAAGGGTTTCCTCATAAATGAGGTTCAATCCGCTGCCTCCATCCATGAGTACCTTGGTGAGGCGAAAGCCGTCTACTATAGGACTGAGTACCAATGCGGCTGGTGCTCGAGCTGTTCGGAATTTAGGTTCATCACTGGCATTAAAAGTAATAGCCGTGTCACTCCATGGGTTTATTGTTGCTACTTGATAGACTTCGGCGAGGCTGCGGAGTGTTCTTTTTCGCATATTATTTGATGCGAAAGTCTCGCAGACTGTTAAGACTGTACTGGAGTCCCTGAGGTGGCTTTCTGCGGCCTCCGGAATTAGGAGATCTTCACCCCTTTTGGCCACCTGCCAGAGTATCCAACATGCTCTAAGGCTATGAGTTGGTGTGGCGTCCTCTGTACTGTGAATTTTACAGGGTCCATTAAGCCATTCCTCTAGTACGGTTCCATGCCCTGCAGAGGGTTTTGGTTTTTTGGTTTTTAGCCTGGGTGTCTGATGATGATGCACCCTTTTATTTCGGACGAGGTTTCTATTCAGGGCCGGATTGTCCCAAAATTTAGTTTCGGTTTTCCGGGAGCTTTCCATCGCACAGTACTTTTGTACTATGGTCGCCAAGTCAGCGAAGCGTGTAAGATCACGACGACCTGTGGCGTTGAGGATTCCCTTGTCCGTGCAATTATTGCAGAAGATCGAGATTGCGTCTTCGTCGCGGCAGTCCTTTATCCTGTTCATAACCAGGAGGAACCTTGCCCAGTAATGATGTACTGTTTCTTCGGGCTTTTGCCTGATTTGGGATAGATCGCTTATGTTCGGGTGGGTGGGTGGAATTAAATCCGGAACTTCACCCAATCTAAGACTCAGAGGCCAAGGAGTTTCCGAACTCTGAAGTTTGGATTCTTGGATGTTGTCCAGTGAATCTAGCCCATTGCCTGATTCTAAGTTCAGGTCTTGAGTTACATCCTCCCCTCCGCGGGTATCCGGCTTGGAGGGATCGGGAATCCGGACGTAGCTAGTCCTTAAGATAGATGAAGATTCGCCGCACTGTGCCTCTACCACGGCAACGTGATGGGTGACTTGGGGAGAATTAATTTCTCTTAGATCGAGTTTAAGCCTAACCTGGTCATAATCTGTAGTGACCCCCAAGGCGGCGATGCGATCCAAGAGCTCGTTTACGAAAGAGAGCTCCATTGGATCTGACTGCTTGACGAGTTCCGAGCTGACGTGAAGATTGCTTTTGATGACCCGAGAGGTCACCGTCGGCGCAACGGTCGAACAGGCGGTCATGAGAAAACCGCCTAGCCGGAGAGTTTGGCCGACAGCCAAGGCTCCCTTAGTAACGGCGCCGTCTTTAAAGATGGGAAGAGGCATCCTTCCTGATTGCGACGGCACAGAGGAACTCTCAATGAAAGCACCAATGTCGGTGTCAAAACCGGCGGATCTCGGGTAGGGGGTCCCGAACTGTGCGTCTAGGCCGGATGGTAACAGGAGGCAAAGAACACGATGTTTTACCTAGGTTCGGGCCCTCTTGATGGAGGTAAAACCCTATGTCCTTCTTGATTAATATTGATGATATGGGTAGTACAAGAGTAGATCTACCACGAGATCAAGGAGGCTAAACCTTAGAAGCTAGCCTATGGTATGATTGTTGTATGATGATATTGTCCTACGGACTAAAACCCTCCGGTTTATATAGACAACGGAGAGGGTTAGGGTTACACAAAGTCGGTTACAATGGTAGGAGATCTTGAATATCCGCATCGCCAAGCTTGCCTTCCACGCCAAGGAAAGTCCCATCCGGACACGGGACGAAGTCTTCAATCTTCTATCTTCATAGTCCTGGAGTCCGGCTGAAGGTATAGTCCGGCTACCCGAACATCCCCTAATCCAGGACTCCCTCAGTTAGGGTTACACAGAGTCGGTTACAATGGTAGGAGATCTACATATTCGCATCGCCAAGCTTGCCTTCCACGCCAAGGAAAGTCCCCTCCGGACACGGGACGAAGTCTTCAATCTTGTATCTTCATAGTCCAGGAGTCCGGCCGAAGGTATAGTCCGGCTATCCGGACACCCCCTAATCCAGGACTCCCTCAGTAAGTATCACCATTAAGAAACCTCGACTTGTCGTTAAGATGTTTTCCGACAAGTTCAAGGAGTTGACTACGGTGAGGCTTTCTCACTCGTAGCGATGCTAAGAGTCTGTTGGAATTGTATTAGCAGTTACTACATTATTTATGAAATCTTGCAGATAGTATGTCAAAATATTGTTTCCTTGACGATTTTCTTGAGGAAAGGTTGTATGTGATACAACCAGAAGGTTTTGTCAATCCTGAAAGATGCTAACAAGTATGCAAAGCTCCAGCAATCCTTCTAAGGACTGGAGTAAGCATCTCGGAGTTGGAATGTACGCTTTGATGAGATGATCAAAGATTTTGGGTTTATACAAGGTTTATGAGAAACTTGTATTTCCAAAGAAGTGAGTGGGAGCACTATAGAATTTCTGATGAGTATATGTTGTTGACATATTGTTGATCTGAAATGATGTAGAATTTCTGGAAAGCATATAAGGTTATTTGAAAAGTGTTTTTCAATGGAAAACCTGGATTAAGCTACTTGAACATTGAGCATCAAGATCTATAAGGATAGATCAAAATGCTTAATGGTACTTTCAAATGAGCACATACCTTGACATGATCTTGAAGGTGTTCGAGATGGACCAGTCAAAGAAGGAGTTCTTGCCTGAGTTGTAAGGTATGAAGTTAAGACTTAAAGCTCGACCACGGTAGAAGAAAGAGGAAGGACGAAGGTCGTCCCCTATGCTTTTTTCATAGGCTCTATATGGTATGCCATGCCGAGTACCGCACCTGATGTGTGCCTTGCCACATGTCTGGCAAGAGTGTACAAAGGTGATCTAGGAGTGGATCACCAGATAGCGGTCAAAATTATCCTTAGAGGAATAAGGATATGTTTCTCGGTTATGGCGGTGATAAAGAGTTCGGCGTAAAGAGTTACATCGATGCAAGCTTAACACCTATCCGGATAGCTCTAAGTTGAGTAAACCAGATTCGTATAGTAGAACAGTTATTTGAAATGGCTCCAAATATAGCGTAGTAGTGGCATCTACAAGATGACATAGAGATTTGCGAAGTACATACGGATCTGAATGTTGCAGACCCATTGACTAAAACCTCTCTCACACGCAACATGATCAAACCCAGAACTCATTGAGTGTTAATCACATAGTGATGTGAACTAGATTATTGACTCTAGTAAACTCTTTGGATGTTGGTCACATGGCGATGTGACCTGTGAGTATTAATCACATGGCGATGTGAACTAGATTATTGACTCTAGTGCAAGTGGGAGACTGTTGGAAATATGCCCTAGAGGCAATAATAAATTAGTTATTATTACATTTCCTTGTTCATGATAATTGTTTATTATCCATGCTAGAATTGTATTGATAGGAAACTCACATACATGTGTGGATACATAGACAACACCATGTCCCTAGTAAGCCTCTAGTTGACTAGCTCGTTGATCAACAGATGGTTACGGTTCCCTGACCATGGACATTGGATGTCGTTGATAACGGAATCACATCATTGGGAGAATGATGTGATGGACAAGACCCAATCCTAAGCCTAGCACAAAGATCGCGTAGTTCGTATGCTAAAGCTTTTTCTAATGTCAAGTATTATTTCCTTAGACCATGAGATTGTGCAACTCCCGGATACTGTAGGAATGCTTTGGGTGTACCAAACGTCACAACGTAACTGGGTGGCTATAAAGGTACACTATGGGTATCTCCGAAAGTGTCTGTTGGGTTGGCACGAATCGAGACTGGGATTTGTCACTCCGTGTGACGGAGAGGTATCTCTAGGCCCACTCGGTAGGACATCATCATAATGTGCACAATGTGACCAAGGAGTTGATCATGGGATGATGTGTTACTTAACGAGTAAAGAGACTTGCCGGCAACGAGATTGAACAAGGTATCGGATACCGATGATCGAATCTCGGGCAAGTACAATACCGCTGGACAAAGGGAATTGTATACGGGATTGATTGAATCCTCGACATCGTGGTTCATCCGATGAGATCATCGTGGAACATGTGGGAGCCAACATGGGTATCCAGATCCCGCTATTGGTTATTGGCCGGAGAGTTGTCTCGGTCATGTCTACATGGTTCCCGAACTCGTAGGGTCTACACACTTAAGGTTCGGTGACGCTAGAGTTGTTATGGGAAATAGTATGTGGTTACCGAAGGTTGTTCGGAGTCCCAGATGAGATCCCGTACATGACGAGGAGCTCCGGAATGGTCCGGAGGTGAAGATCGGTATATTGGACGAAGGGTATTGGAGTCCAGAATTGTTCCGGGGGTACTAGGTGATGACCAGCGTGTCCGAAAGGGGTTTCGGAGGCCCCGACAAGCGTTGGGGGGCCTTATGGGCCAAGGGGAGAGGGCACATCAGCCCACTAAGGGGCTGAGCGCCCCTCCCACCCCATCTCATGTAACCAGGAGAGGTGGGGGTGCCACCCCTAGGGCAGCCGCCCCTCCCGGCTTGGGGGGCAAGTTTCCTAGGGGGTGGGGGCGCCCAAACCCATCTAGGGTTTCCCCTGTGGCCGCCGCCCCTCCCCTAGGGAACCCTAGGGCGCCTCCCCCTCCTCCCTTCCCCCTATATATAGTGAGGGAGAGAGAGGTCAGCCGCACCCTTCCCCTGGCGCAACCCTCTCCCTCCTCCAACACCTCGTCCTCCTCCGTAGTGCTTGGCGAAGCCCTGCCGGAGAACCACGAGCTCCATCACCACCATGTCGTCGTGCTGTCGGAGTTTTCCCTCAACTTCTCCTCTCCCCTTGCTGGATCAACAAGGAGGAGACGTCCCCGGGCTGTACGTGTGTTGAACGCGGAGGTGCCGTCCGTTCGGCACTAGGATCATCGGTGATTTGGATCACGATGAGTACGACTCTATCAACCCCGTTCACTTGAATGCTTCCGCTTAGAGATCTACAAGGGTATGTATATGCACTCCCCTCTCCCTCGTTGCTAGATGACTCCATAGATTGATCTTGGTGATGCGTAGAAAATTTTAAAATTCTGCTACGTTCCCCAACAAAAACTTCCTATCGGTCTAGTAAAGTAGTCAATTGCTTACGGACAATTTCGCAACTCCTACCACCACTTTTCCACATTCGCTATATTTACTTTAATGTGTCTTTATCTAAACAGCCCCTAGATTTTATTTATGTTCTCTTTATTTTCTTGCAAGCCTATCCAAAAACACCTACAAAGTACTTCTAGTTTCATACTTGTTCTAGGTAAAGCGAACGTCAAGCGTGCGTAGAGTTGTATCGATGGTCGATAGAACTTTAGGGAATATTTGTTCTACCTTTAGCTCCTCGTTGGGTTCGACACTCTTACTTATCGAAAACTGTTGCGATCCCCTATACTTGTGGGTTATCAATGCCTCATGGCTCCTCTGGTCCATCTCCGATACTTCGTGGGCTTCTTTTGGTCCATAAAAAATGTCGTAAAGTTTCAGCTCGTTTGGACTCCGTTTGGTATTCCTTGTCTGTAGAACAGAAACTGGCACTGGGCTCTAGGTTAATAGGTTAGTCCGGAAAATCATATAAAATAGCATATAAAACATCCAAGATGGATAATGTAATAGCATGGAACAATCAAAAATTATAGATACATTGGAGACGTATGAAGCATCCCAAGCTTAATTCTTGCTCGTCCTCGAGTAGGTAAATGATAAAAACATATTTTTTGATGTGGAATGCTACCTAACATATCTATCAATGTAATATTCTTTATTGTGGCATCAATATTCAGATCCATAAGATTCAAAACAAAAGTTTAATATTGACATAAAAACAATAATACTTCAAGCATACTAATAAAGCAATTATGTCTTCTCAAAATAACATGGCCAAAGAAAACCATCCCTACAAAATCATATAGTCTGGCTATGCTCCATCTTCATCACACAAAATATTCAAATCATGCACAACCCCGATGACAAGCTACACAATTGTTTCATACTTTTGATGTTCTCAAACCTTTTCAAGTTTCACGCAATACATGAGCGTGAGCCATGTGAAGGAAATATGCCCTAGAGGCAATAATAAAGTTGTTATTTATATTTCCTTATATCATGATAAATGTTTATTTTTCATGCTAAGAATTGTATTAACCGGAAACTTAGTACATGTGTGAATACATAGACAAACAGAGTGTCCCTAGTGTGTCTCTACTTGACTAGCTCGTTAATCAAAGATGGTTAAGTTTCCTAGCCATAGACATGAGTTGTCATTTGATGAATGGGATCATGATGACCCACAAGTATAGGGGATCTATCATAGTCCTTTCGATAAGTAAGAGTGTCGAACCCAACGAGGAGCAGAAGGAAATGATAAGCGGTTTTCAGCAAGGTATTCTCTGCAAGCACTGAAATAATAGGTAACAGATAGTTTTGTTATAAGATAATTTGTAACGAGCAACAAGTAATAAAAGTAAATAAAGTGCAGCAAGGTGGCCCAATCCTTTTTTGTAGCAAAGGACAAGCCTGGACAAACTCTTATATAAAGGAAAGCGCTCCCGAGGACACATGAGAATTATCATCAAGCTAGTTTTCATCATGTTCATATGATTCACGTTCGGTACTTTGATAATTTGATATGTGGGTGGATCGGTGCTTGGGTGCTGTTCTTACTTGAACAAGCATCCCACTTATGATTAACCTCTATTGCAAGCATCCGCAACTACAACAAAAGTATTAAGGTAAACCTAACCATAGCATGAAACATATGGATCCAAATCACCCCTTACGAAGCAACGCATAAACTAGGGTTTAAGCTTCTGTCACTCTAGCAACCCATCATCTACTTATTACTTCCCAATGCCTTCCTCTAGGCCCAAATAATGGTGAAGTGTTATGTAGTCGACGTTCACATAACACCACTAGAGGAAAGACAACATACATCTTTTTCGTTTGCTAAGTGCGCATTCCGCGCACGTGGCCACCGGCGCACGTGTCTCATCGACCTCGTGCTCGGGGTGTGCTTCCATTTGGCACTAGACAACATACATCTCATCAAAATATCCAATGAATACCAAATTCACATGACTACTAATAGCAAGACTTCTCCCATGTCCTCAGGAACAAACGTAACTACTCACAAAGCATATTCATGTTCATAATCAGAGGGATATTAATATGCATAAAGGCTCTAAACATATGATCTTCCACCAAATAAACCAACTAGCATCAACTACAAGGAGTAATCAACACTACTAGCAACCTACAGGTACCAATCCCGGACTTGGAGAAAAGAATTGGATACAAGAGATGAACTAGGGTTTGAGAGGAGATGGTGCTGGTGAAGATGTTGATGGAGATTGCCCTCTCCCGATTAGAGGATCGTTGGTGATGAAGATGGCGATGATTTCCCCCTCCCGGAGGGAAGTGTCCCCGGCAGAACAGCTCTGCCGGAGCCCTAGATTGGTTCCGCCAAGGTTCCGCCTCGTGGCGGCGGAGTCTCATCCTGAAAGCTTGCTTATGATTTTTCTTCGGACGAAAGACTTCATATACCAAAAGATGGGCACCAGAGGGCCAACAGGGGGCCCACAAGGCAGGGGGGCGCGCCCAGGGGGGTAGGGCGCGCCCCCACCCTCGTGGCCAGGTGGAGGCCCCCTGATGTATTTCTTCCACTCAATATTTTTTATTATTTCCAAAAATAACTTTTGTGGAGTTTCAGGACTTTTGGAGTTGTGCAGAATAGGTCTCTAATATTTGCTCCTTTTCCAGCCCAGAATTCCAGCTGCCGGCATTCTCCCTCCTTATGTAAACCTTGTAAAATAAGAGAGAATAGGCATAAGTATTGTGACATAATGTATAATAACAGCCCATAATGCAATAAATATCGATATAAAAGCATGATGCAAAATGGACGTATCAACTCCCCCAAGCTTAGACCTCGCTTATCCTCAAGCGAAGCCGATAACGATAAATATGTCCACATGTTTACAAGTAGATGTGTCAAAAAAATACGGACATAAGGGCATCATGATTATTCTCATAACAGCAACATATATGGATATTGTCATATGATCTATTATGCTCAAGTAATAATCTGTTCACAATGCAAAGTATGAATCAGAAACTTTATTGAGAACCAACAAACTATAATCTCAGTCATTGAAGCAATTGCAATTTATCATAACATCAGAAAGAGTCTATGTCAGAGCTTTCTAGCAAGTCCACGTACTCAACTATCATTTAGTCTTTCATAATTGCTAACACTCACGCAATACTTGTGGTTACAGAGTTTTAACCGGACACAGAGAAAGATAGGGGCTTATAGTTTCGCCTCCCAACCTTTTACCTCAAGGGTAATGTCAACAATAATAGTTCATGCTAACCTACATCCAATTAGATATATCTACCAGGATCTTTCCAACACCCTGTGCTTGCCAAAGGATAAAATGTAAAAAGGAAAGGTGAAGATCACCATGACTCTTGCATAAGGTAGAAGATAATAATAAAAGATAGGCCCTTCACAGAGGGAAGCAGAGGTTGCCATGCGCTTTCAGGGTTGGATGCACAAAATCTTAATGCGAAAGAATGTCACTTTATATTGCCCCTTTTGATATGAACCTTTATTATGGAGTCCGTCGCTTTTATTTCTTCCACATCACAAGATCGTATACAGTTTATTTCCTCCACACCAATCAATCATACATATTTAGAGAGCAATTTTTATTGCTTGCACCGATGACAACTTACTTGAAGGATCTTACTCAATCCATAGGTAGGTATTGTGGACTCTCATGGCAAAACTGGTTTAAGGCACTAGTAGAAAAAGGGGCTATGGTCCAGGCCGCCTCAGCCCATTAGTCCCGGTTCAGTCTTGAACCGGGACCAATGTGGGCATTGGTCCTGGTTCGTGAGCCCAGGGGGCCGGCCGGGCCACGTGGGCCATTGGTCCCGGTTCGTCTGGACCTTTTGGTCCCGGTTGGTGGGACGAACCGGGACCAAAGGGCCTCCCTCCTGGCCCACCACCATTGGTCCCGGTTGGTGGCTTGAACCAGGACCAAAGGCTCCCCTTTAGTCCCGGTTCATGCCACGAACCGGGACCAATGAATTGCCAATATATACCCCTCGCTCGCGAGCAGAGCACCCCAGTGCTCTGTTTTTTCTGGCCGAGGGGGAGAGGTCTTTGTGGTGCTCTAGCTCACCTCCTATGCACATGAGGTGTTCGATGGAATGCCCGAGCCACACTACTTAAGCTTTCTCCTCTCGAAGCTCGACCTCCAAGCTCCATTTTCCTCGAGATTTGTCTAGATTTAGCGGTCCATCACGCCCGGTCCCCGTCATCACCGCCGTCGATCACCCGCGCCGATCTCATCACCGACACCACCGTGGTGAGCCTCTTATTCTTATCTTCTTTCTGAAAGGAAAAATATTCTTACTTGTATGTTTAGATAGATACTTGTATCATTTTCTTACATTTATTATTGCATCTTATATAGTGCGATGGTTTTGGTATCCGCCCCCGTCGGCCCTCGTCCTGTCTATGATTCGGATTTGGTATGTATATTATCTTTATAACTACTGGTTCATTTATTGTTTATGAAAATTATGCCGACCAAAGTGACATAGATTTTATTTATCTAGGATGTATGTGAATCGGAAATGCCAACCGACCTTGTCGAGAGGTTAAATTTAGTTGAAGAAGAAAACAATTTGTTGAAGGAAAAAATAAAAAAAATTGAGGAGGAGAAGATGATATTGGAGTTGCATGTTGCGGATGTCGTCGATGATCACAAGATCAAGATGGATGCAATGCGCTTAAAGATTAGAAAGATTAGAAAATATGCCATTCATACCGAGGCTTGGTATCATTATGCCGTTGGATCAATTGTTACCTTGGTTGCGATTATGATCGCATTTGTTTTTGCATTGAAATGTTTTACATAGTTTCAATGTATGGTTTAATTAATTAGATGCTCTGGAGAGCTATATGTTGTTAGATGAGAACTATGTATGCACTTTGGTTTTAATGTGATGATGAACTTTCAACCTTTTCGGAGTTCATTTGAAATGCTTTTCAATTTCAGGGTCTTATAGCTCAAAAAATCAATAAATGCATGAAAAATAACAAATGAAGTCAGAAAGGGTTGAAAATTGATGATGTGTGTTTGAATGGTGCATTTTGAACACAGAAAAAATATGGAGTTCAAATAAGTTCAAGAAAATGAAATCCCTTTGTAACAGATGATCTTTCGTCCGAAACCCTGATACTTCGAAAGAGATTGTCCGTTTTGTACACGAAGTGCATCCAGTTTTTGCCGTAACCATCTCAACTTTGTTGCACATGCTATGTGGGTGAAATGATGATACCATGCCAACTTTCAACCTTTTCAGAGTTAATTTGAAATGCTTTTCAATTTCAGGGTCTTATAGCTCAAAAAAATCAATAAATGCATGAAAAATAACAAATGAAGTCACAAAGGGTTGAAAATTGATGATGTGTCTTTGAATGGTGCATTTTGAACACAGAAAAAATATGGAGTTCAAATAAGTTCAAGAAAATGAAATCCCTTTGTAACAGATGATCTTTCGTCCGAAACCCTGATACTTCGAAAGAGATTGTCCGTTTTGTACACGAAGTGCATCCAGTTTTTGCCGTAACCATCTCAACTTTGTTGCACATGCTATGTGGGTGAAATGATGATACCATGCCAACTTTCAACCTTTTCGGAGTTCATTTGAAATGCTTTTCAATTTCAGGGTCTTATAGCTCAAAAAATCAATAAATGCATGAAAAATAACAAATGAAGTCAGAAAGGGTTGAAAATTGATGATGTGTCTTTGAATGGTGCATTTTGAACACAGAAAAAATATGGAGTTCAGATAAGTTCAAGAAAATGAAATCCCTTTGTAACAGATGATCTTTCGTCCGAAACCCTGATACTTCGAAAGAGATTGTCCGTTTTGTACACGAAGTGCATCCAGTTTTTGCCGTAACCATCTCAACTTTGTTGCACATGCTATGTGGGTGAAATGATGATACCATGCCAACTTTCAACCTTTTCGGAGTTCATTTGAAATGCTTTTCAATTTCAGGGTCTTATAGCTCAAAAAAGCAAAAGGAATCAATTAAAAAGTTTTTATAAACCTCTAGTATTTTTGAAACTAAACTTATATAAAATTTATGCAACTTAAATTCAGAAAGTATTTTTTGTTCAACACATTAATAGCAAAAAGAATTTAATAGCAAAAAAATAACAAAATTTGTTTTTGATTAAAACAGATATTAAAAATAACCTAAAATTACCAAATAGAGTATAATGATAAAACACTGTAATATTAAGTAGCAGGAAAAAGAATCACTCAAAAATCTAACTTCATAGTAAAGTTATTCATAAACTAGTGATTCACATACATAGAGTACAAATAAAAAAATAAAAAGCAAAAAATAAAACAAAAGAAGAAAATAAAAAAAATTAAATTATAAGTAAAATAAAACTATAAGTATCACTAAAAAACTGTAAGTAATTAAACTAAAATAAAACTATAATATTCTTCAAATTTTTAAAAATTCAAATTTAAACTATTCAAAATTTAAAACTAATGGCACTAACAGAAAGTTTATAATTTTTGTGACCTAAAAGCAAAAAGAAATCACTAAAAAACTGTAAGTATTTAGTTTTAAGTAGAAATAAAAAATAAATACAAAAAAATTCTAATTTTATAGTAAAGTTGTTCATAAACTAGTGATTCACACAAATTTTTAAAAATTCAAATTTAAACTATTTAAAATTTAAAACTAATGGCACTAATAGAAAGTTTATAATTTTTGTGACCTAAAAGCAAAAAATAAAAAACCAAAAAAATGTAGAAATAAAAAAGAAAAAACAAAAAAAATGCCACCTACTGGGCCTCCACGGCCTGAATACGACTAGAAACCCTACATGGGCCAGGATTCAGCCCCGCAGAAGGCCCAATAGGCCCACAGGCAAAGCAGTGTCAAATTAGGCCCATAGGCCTTCAGTTCGGAGGAGTTCGAGAGGGAGGAGGCAGCAGACCTTATAAACTGGTGTTGGGCGCTCTCAACTAGCGATGTGGGACTAAACTTTTGGACGCGGGGCGCACAAGGGCATTGGTCCCGGTTGGTGGCACCAACCGGGACTAAAGGTGGCATTGGTCACGGTTCGTGGCACCAACCGTGACCATTGCCCCCCTTTAGTTCCGGTTGGTGCCACCAACCGGGACCAAAGGCCGCCGCTTCCCGCCCTTTGGGCTGCCGAAAATTGGCCTTTGGTCCCGGTTCGTGGCACCAACCGGGACTAAAGGGGGGCATTGGTCCCGGTTTGCGCCACGAGCCGGGACCAAAGCCTTTTCTATATAAGCAAAGACTTGGCGTTTTTTCAGATTTCATCGCCAGTTCCCCGCCCCGACGATGCCGCCAGGCTGCCCGAGCTCGCCCCGACGACGCCGTCAGGCTGCCCGTGCTCGCCGTCGCCCCGCGCCCCTGCCCCGTGCTCGCCGTCGCCGTCGCCCCGCGCCCCTGCCCCGTGCTCGCCGTCGCCCTGCCCCTGCCCCGTCCCTCCCCCGCGCGCCGGCGCCCTCGCCGCCCCCGCCGTTGCCTCGAGCTCCCCTGCTACGGACTCGCCGTCACCGCCCCGTGTTCGCCGTCGCCCAGCCCCTGCCCCGTCCCGCCCCCGCGCGCCGACGCCCTCGCCTGCCCCCGCGCTGTGAGCCGCCGCCCGGCTCTGTTTTTTTATTTTTATTACTTTATTTTTTTGTTCATATGTGATGTATATGTGTATGTGGCTATAATGTATATGTGTATGTGAACAATGCAAAAGATTGTTTTTTAGAAAAATTAGGATTTTTTTCTGTTCATAGATTTTTTCTAATGTATATGTCTATTTTTTCTGTTCATATATGTGTATATGTGTATGTGAACAATTAGGATTTTTTCTATTTTTTCTGTTTTTTAGAAAAATTAGGATTTTTTCTGTTCATATATGTCTATTTTTTCTGTTCATATATGTGTATATGTGTATGTGAACAATTAGGATTTTTTCTATTTTTTCTGTTTTTTAGAAAAACTAGGATTTTTTCTGTTCATAAAATGTATATGTGTATGTGAACAATGTATATGTCTATTTTTTCTGTTCATATATGTGTATGTGGCTATAATGTATATGTGTAAGAAAGGAGAAGAAGAGGGGAGAAGAGGGTCATCGATAACTTTAGTGAATTTTAGGTTATTTTCATTTTAGGTCATTTTAGGCGGGGAAGAAGGGGAAGAAGAGGGAGAAGAAGAGGGGGTCGAGAGGGGGTCTAGGGTCGCCGAGGGGTCGAGGGTCGTCGAACATGAGAGGAGGAAGAGGATAAAAAAAGAAGAGGAATAAGAAAAGAAAAAAGAGGAGAAGAAAGAATAGAGGAGAAGATCTCCTCTATTCTTTCTTCTCCTCGTTTTTTTCTTCTTCTTCCTCTTTTTTTATCGGGAACGAGGGTCGTCGAGGGTCGCCGAGCGGTAGAGGAAGAAGAGGATAAAAAAGAAGAGGAAGAAAAAAAAAGAGGGATCGACGGTCGCCTAGGGGTCGAGGGTCGAGGTCGAGAAACCCTAAATAGAAAGTATCGTCGGTGTGAGATACATGTACCGTCGGTGTCGGACACTACATCCACATCCCACAAGTGGCGCGGGTTTCGACGCCCACGTCACTTGTGGGACGTGGATGTAGTGTCCGACACCGAAGGCCGCATGTATCTCACACCCACGATACTTGCTAGCTATTTAGGGTTTCCTCTACCGAAAAGAAGAGGAGAAATAAATAAGAAGAAGAAAACAGAAGAAAAAGAAGAGGAGAAGAAGAAAGGAATATATTCTATTTTCTCTTCTTCTCCACTATTCCTTTTATTCTATTTTCTCTTCTTCTCTACTATTCCTTTCTTCTTCTCCTCTTTTGTTTCTTCTTTTTTTTCTTCGATCTTCTCCTCTAGCTATTCCTTTCTTCTTCTCCTCTATTGGTCGAGGGTCGGGAACTAGGGTAGAGGGTCGAGGGTCGTTAAGGGGTCAAGGGTCGAGGGTTTCAGGGTCGTTGAGGGTTCGAGGGGTCAAGAATCGCCGAGGGGTCGAGAGAGGTTTCCTAGTGTCAAAGTATTGAAGAAATCCATGCCTTCATCATTAGCCGGAAGTAACCAGGGCATGTTGGTACGAAGTTCTGCAAAGTTGTTCTGGAATGGAGTCCCGGATAGAATAATCTGCCTTTTGGTACGAATTCAGCAAAGGCCTTCCAAATAGCGATATTCGGAAGGCTCTTGCTGAACTTTGTACCAAAAAGCGAATTATCCTATCTGGGACTCCGTTCCAGAACAACTTTGAAGAGCTTCCTACCATCATGCACATGTTACTTTCGCCTAATGATGAAGACATGGTTTTGTTGAATCCTTTGACACTGGGCAACCTCCCGACCCCAAGGAGATCCTCTCGAACATGAGAGGAAGAAGAGGATAAAAAAAGAAGAGGAAGAAGAAGAAAAAAGAGGAGAAGAAAGAATAGAGGAGTTCTTCTCCTCTATTCTTTCTTCTCCTCTTTTTTTTCTTCTTCTTCCTCTTTTTTTATCGGGAACGAGGGTCGTCGAGGGACATATATAGATGTAGTGTCGTCGTTGTCGATATATACCCCCTCCCGATAGCTTACTATGATTAGGTAGCTAGTTCTACGTTTGTCACTAATATATCCATCTATCATGTTTGAATAATAATTGCCATGTTGTAAATATTTGTAGAAACTATGGACACCGCCCTAGACGAAGCAACAAAAGAAGCGTTGTTGAGGGAGATAATCGCACAAGGAAGTGATGCTGTCTCGTACTATCTCAACGATATCGATGGTCTGGAAGGAGAGGGTGAACAAGCTGGCTACGGTGACCTAATGCCGGTGCAAGAAGAAGAACATGAGGACAGCGCCGGTGACCCAATGCCGGTGCAAGAAGGAGACCGTGATGACGGCTCCGGTGACCGAACCGAGTCCGGCCAGGTATATATATTAGTTAAGCCTATGCTGACTAGCTGATTGATGCATTCATTGTTTTGGTATGTACACATATTAATTAAGTCTTTGTTCTTTTTTCTAGCCCTCCGAATCGAGCACAACTTCGGTAAAGAGACGAGGCCCAAAGAAAAAGTTGAGCTCGGATGAAAAGCTTGAGATCACAGCAATCGCGCCCGACGGCCAACCTATTGAACCCCTCCGGACAAAGAGTGCATTTGTTGCTCAGTGCGGGGTTCTGGTTAGGGAAAAGATCCCGATAAGCATCCAGCAATGGTTTAAGCCGGCTACAGAAGACCCTGAGGTGTCTTATGTCAATGATATGCAGAAAAATGATCTTTGGACTGAGCTGAAGTCAAATTTCACCCTACCGCCAGAGGATAATCCAAAGAACCCAATTAAAGAGAAATTAATCAAGTCTTTTGCTCTGAAGAGGATGGCAGATCTATTCAGGAGGTGGAAGAAAGAGCTGAATAGGTTTGTCGATAAAAAAGAGACACCAGAATTCAAGGGCAAATATGAGAAGATCAGAGATCACTGGCCCGCATTTGTGGCCTACAAGACATCGGAAAAGAGTAAGAAGATGTCGGCGACAAACAAGCAAAATGCCGCGAAGAAGAAGCTTCACCATCGCACGGGGTCAGGTGGCTACCTCATAGCCCGGCCTAAGTGGTCCAAGGTTGAGAATGATCTGGTTCATAAAGGGATCGAACCAGAGACAAATAACTGGCCAGACCGTTGCCGGACTTGGTTCTTCGGGGCTGGCAGAACCTTGGACCCTGAAAAAGGGAAATGCATTTGGACGAACGAACAAATGGACATACCAGTCAGTAAGCTTAAGCACTATATCGACGCAGCGCAGGAAGGGACGTTCTTTCCAGACAGAGAGCAGGACGAGCTCACAATGGCCCTCGGGAATCCTGAGCACCCTAGACGGACACGAGGCACACCAGGCTCCGTTCCGTGGAAGGTTGGGTTTCCGGACGCAGGCGGTTACAAATCCCATGAGAGGAGGAAAAAAGTGCAGCAGGCCGAACTGCAGGCGCTGCACGCAAGGGTACAAGCGATAGAGGAACGAGAAGCAAATCGCAGCAAACGTACTGCCGAAGCCTCCCCCGAAGCTACCCCGCCATCTCAGCGCAGAAGCAGCGTGGCTTCCACCGAGCTGCTTCAGCTGCAGCATGCCTTGACGGCTCCTGCCAGCTATCCTGTGGATGCTATAACGGAGTCTCAAAATTGCCACCTTATGACGCAATGGATGAATTTGAAGGTCAAGGCGGCTGTTGGCTCTGTTTATCCTACTGAACCCGGCGCAACTTTTCACTGCCGGCCGATTCCAGAAGGATATGCTAGGGTGATGGTGGATGAGATAACGGAGGGATTTGAGGACCTCCAGCTTGACCACCCTACCGGTGAAGGGGAGACTCGGCTGGGGTCTGCTCTGAAGACTCCATGCCTATGGCGGAAGGACCTCATCAACCTTCCGAACTGGACGCCTCTGCCTCCTCCTCCTCCTCCGGCGAGTCAGGGCACTCCGCCTCCTCCACCGCCTCCTCCTCCGGCGAGTGACGATCAGGGCCCTCGGCCGGCTCCTTCTCCGACGCATGGCGACACTCCGCCTCCGTCTCCGCCTGCGCCGACGCGCCCGAGCAGCCAGCCTCCTCCTTCTCCGCCTCGTCAGCAAGGGCGGAAGAGACCTGCTGCCGCTCCAGCTGCTCCGGCGGGTCGTAGTCCTTCTCCTCCGCCTCTTAAGCAAGTAAAGAAGACAACCGCTTCGTCTGCTCGGTTGGCATCTAGCAGTACAACCAGAGGCGGGAGGACATACAGATTCAGTCCTTCTCTGAAGACTCCAGAGAAGTTACCATACGAGAGGACCCAGGAGGAGAACGCCGAGATCGCGCGAGAAGAAGTGAGGAAATTCTTTGAAGGGGTGAAAGCAAAGAAACATCCACCTCCGGAGGAGAAGGTAGATCGGGTGAAAGTGAAGCGCACTCTGGCTGCCCTGACAAAACCACCGAAGTCTGATCTACCGAAAGGAAACTATGGCTGCATTATTGGAAAGGAATTTGCCGAAGCGGAGCGGTCAAGAAGTACTGTCAGTGATCAAAGGCTGAAAGAACGACGATCTGGGAAACAAATTGCCCAGCTCGGCAAACAAGCGAAGCAATCATGCCCCCCGCTCAAGGTGCAAGGTGCCTAGCCACAATGTCGCTAATGATCCGAGGATGGTGCCCGGTTATAGCAATCTTGCAGACTACCTGCCCGACGAAGTACATTATGAACCCATGGAGATGCAGATACAAAGATACGAGTACGGGAAGCCTCTCGTCAAAGATGAAAGATCTCTATCAACGATGATGCGAAGATTGCATGATTGGTACTTGAAAATCTGCAGAGACTCTGGGGGGAGGAGTACTTTGTATTTGAAAGTTAAAAAGGAGCATGACCTCATTGGAATTGATCTGTTGCCTGTTCCATTTGAGGAGTTCTATCAGTTTTTCAATCAATTGGCCCTCGATAAAACAACGGTCGCCTGCTACTGTCTGTAAGTAGTACTACTTCTGTCATTAAGTTTCTCTATATAGCTTAGCTCTTTCATTGCATGTATTTATAATCATCCTCACTATATTATGCAGATTGAAGATTGTCGAATTGAAGAAAAGACAAGTCGGTGATATTGGGTTCATTAACACATATCTCATAGATGCAACTCAGGTTAAATTTCATGCCGCAGAAACCGAGGCCAGCATGCTACAATCGTTGATAATAAATCAAAACAAAGATATAATACTCTTTCCTTACAACTTCAGGTGAGTGTTACTGTCTTGTGCGTATTCGGTTTCCCTTATATATTAGTCAAGGTTATAGTAATGTAATTGATGAGTTATGCATGCGTGTGCAGTTACCACTATATTCTCCTACATATTAAGCTTGAGCAGGGACTAGTAACCGTCTTAGACTCAAGACGAAAAGATCCCAAGGACTATGCAGACATGACTCAAATACTTGAGAAGTAAGTTAAATCGATCATTATCCACCATATCAGCAACTTTGTTCATTTCCTGATATATCAAGTAATTGTTTTCTTTGTCCGGCAGGGTTTGGAGAAAATTCACCAGAAAAGCTCCGGGACTGCCGAAGGAGCTGCAATTTAGACACCCGAAAGTAAGTAGTAGCTATAGTAGCATTTTAAGCGCATCTACTAGTCATTCAAGCGCTAGTTTCATCAATACCATTTGTCATTCTTGCTTATCAGTTTGATTAACCTCTATTTCTTGTAAAGTGGTTGT
Organism: Triticum monococcum; assembly: GCA_034509565.1. Taxonomy (NCBI): domain Eukaryota; kingdom Viridiplantae; phylum Streptophyta; class Magnoliopsida; order Poales; family Poaceae; genus Triticum; species Triticum monococcum. The sequence goes on from CM067846.1 coordinate 594,937,004, forward strand.
GGCAGGAACAAGGGAATGATTTCTGTGGATACTATGTTTGCGAGTCCATCCGCCACACGACCTGCGAGCGGGGCTACACTGAGGAACAATATGAAGTACGTAAATAACAACATTCACAATTTTATTTTATTACCATCATTTGTGTTGAGTTTCATTCATTCATATATATATGTATTGACCCCCTTCTTTAAATTAGATGTTTCGGAAGCGGGATGAACTCCTAGCACCAGCTCGCATGCGAGGAATTCAAGAGGAATTGGCGGCATTCTTTCTTGACCACGTGATCCCTGAAGACGGAGAATTCTATGTTAAACCTGAGCCCGTATGATTATATTTGTAAGAGATAATTACTGTATATATGTAGCCGGTAGTGTCAGATAGATATACGAGAACTTGTTGTTCGACCAATCTCTCGGAGTAGGAGAGGTGGTCGATATCACTTCTCTCGGTATGCATATATGTTCATGACGATCTTCTTTTTCCTTCGTTTGCTTACTAGCTAGCCAGCGTGTCTAGTCCTCTCTATACGTATGTATAGTGCGTAGCGTCGACCAAGCACGAACATAAGAGAGGACACTTCTCTATATTAATTATAGCTAGCTAACACAATATATGAAACACCTAAATTAACCCCCCAAAACCCCCAACCCTCCCCCCCTTTCAAAAAAAAACTAAAACCCCAGCCACAGAAATGCTGACGCGTGGATGCCTATTGGTCCCGGTTGGTGCCACCAACCGGGACCAAAGGGTCTCCTGCCTGGGCTCTGCGCACTGCCCACGTGGAGGGGCTTTAGTCCCGGTTCTGGATTGAACCGGGACTAAAGGGGGGAGGTATTAGTACCGACACTTTAGTCCCGGTTCAGGAACCGGGACTAAAGGCCCTTACGAACCGGGACTGTAGGCCCTTTTTCTACTAGTGAGGGTATTCAGAAGCACAAGTAGTATCCCTACTTAGTGCAAAGAATTTGGCTAGCATGAGGAGGAAAGGCAAGCTCAACATGTTGGATGATCCATGACAATATACTTTATCTCAGATATAAGAAAACATAACCCATTACGTTGTCTTCCTTGTCCAACGTCAACTCTTTAGCATGTCATATTTTAATGAGTGCTCCCAATCATAAAAGATGTTCAAGATAGTATATTTATATGTGAAACCTCTCTTTCTTTATTACTTCCTATTAATTGCAACGATGACCAAAGCTATGTTTGCCAACTCTCAACAACTTTTAATCATCATACTCTTTCTATGTGAAGTCATTACTCTTAATAAGATCAATATGATTTCTTTGTTTCTTTTTATTCTTTTCTCTTTTCTTTTATTCACTCAAGATCATAGCAAGATAATCAAGCCCTTGACTCAACACTAATCTTTATTATATAGCTCACGAACTTGATTACATAGAGGGATCATAAAGCAAAACTCAAAACTAGATCATGCCAAAACTTTATTCTACTAGATCAAGATACTACTAAATAGGATTGAACTAAGAAAAACGGTAAAGATAGGAGTGTGATGGTGATACGATACCGGGGCATCTCCCCCAAGCTTGGCGGCTGCCAAGGGGAGTGCCCATACCCATGTGATTATGTCTCCTTCGGGGATGGTGGAGATGATGGTTTAGTTGATGGCGTAGGCTTCATCCTTAATTTGCGCTTGAGGACAGAATTTTGATCCCTCAGGTCATCAATCTCCCGCTCCAGGCTTAATATCTTTTTGCATAGTTCCTGCTTGTTTTCCTGCAAGAGACGAAAAGGGATAAACTCGATCTTAAGTTTCTTTGCTCTATCAGGGAGGCTTGACTTTTTAAACTCCACATGCATGTCCCCAGGTTGAGGTAATGGGACTTCATCTTCATCTGAGATCGTATCCTCCCTCCTCTTGGGTTCATAGTCCTCTTATTCTTCCGTAGTCCAACCACAATGCTCCACATCTCCATATACCTTAGGATTTGCAAGGTAATCAGCCACATAGCTTTCTCCTTCAGAATCCTGGGACGACATGTTACTCTTATCTGCAGCGGGACAACTCGAAATGAAAACAGAGGATATTTGCGTGATACGGGAGTCAAAACCTTCGGGAGAATATATAATGAATTTTTACCGACCAAAATACGTATCGTGCAAGAAAACGGAGTCCGGAGAGAACACGAGGTGCCCACGAGGTAGGGGGGCGCGCCCAGTAGGGTAGGGCGTGCCCTCCACCCTCGTGGAGGCCTCGTGTCCTTCCCGGACTGCTTCTTATATTTCTATTTTTCTAAATATTCCAAAACGGAGAAATATTGCCTCAAAAACTGTTTTGGAGTCGGTTTACTTACCGTACCACATACCTATTCCTTTTTGGAGTCTGAAACGTTCAGGAAAGTGTCCCTTATGTATTCCTCCGGGGTTACGGTTTCAATAACATTGGTTTCAACATTTATAGGATTACCTGAGATATAATGTTTAATTCTTTGACCGGTCACCACCTTAGGATTTGTGCCTTCGAAGTTGTTGATTTTTATGGCACCGGAACAATAGACCTCCTCGATAACGTAAGGGCCTTCCCATTTAGAGCGAAGTTTTCCTGCAAAAAATCTTAAACGAGAGTTGTATAGCAATACATAATCACCTACATTAAACTCACGCTTTTGTATCCTTTTGTCATGCCATCTTTTAACCTTTTCTTTAAACAGCTTGGCAGTTTTGTAAGCTTGGGTTCTCCATTCATCAAGTGAGCTAATATCAAATAACCTCTTCTCACCAGCAAGTTTGAAATCATAATTGAGCTCTTTAATAGCCCAATAAGCCTTATGTTCTAGTTCGAGAGGTAAGTGACATGCTTTTCCATAAACCATTTTATACGGAGACATACCCATAGGATTTTTATATGTAGTTCTATATGCCCATAATGCATCATCAAGTTTCCTGGACCAATTCTTTCTAGATCTATTAACAGTATTTTGCAAAATTAATTTGAGCTCTTTGTTGCTCAATTCTACTTGACTACTAGACTGTGGGTGATAAGGAGATGCAATTCTATGATTAACGTCATACTTAGCAAGCATTTTACAGAAAGCACCATGAATAAAATGTGAACCACCATCAGTCATTAAATATCTAGGGACTCCAAACCTCGGAAAAATAACTTCTTTAAGCATTTTAATAGAGGTGTTATGATCAGCACTACTAGTTGGAATAGCTTCTACCCACTTAGTAACATAATCAACAGCAACTAAAATATGTGTATATCCATTAGAGGCAGGAAAAGGTCCCATATAATCAAAGCCCCAAACATCAAATGGTTCAATAACAAGTGAATAGTTCATAGGCATTTCTTGACGTCTACTAATACTACCGATTCTTTAACATTCATCACAAGATAGGACAAACTTACGGGCATCCTTAAAGAGAGTGGGCCAATAAAAACTGGATTGCAATACCTTATGTGCAGTTCTATCTCCAGCGTGGTGTCCTCCATAAGCTTCAGAGTGACACTTGGGTAGGATATGTTCCTGTTCATGCTCAGGTACACAATGTCTAATAACACCATCTACTCCTTCTTTATAAAGATGTGGGTCATCCCAAAAGTAATGTCTCAAATCATAGAAAAACGTTTTCTTTTGCTGGTATGTGAAACTAGGTGGTATAAATTTAGCAACGATGTAATTAGCATAATCAACATACCATGGAGTACTACGAGAGGCATTTATGACATTTAATTGTTCATCCAGAAAGCTATCATCAATAGGTAGTGGGTCATCAAGAACATTTTCTAACCTAGACAAGTTGTCTGCGATGGGGTTCTCGGCTCCCTTTTTATCAATAATATGCAAATCAAATTCTTGTAGCAAGAGAACCCATATAATAAGTCTAGGTTTAGCATCTTTCTTTTCCATAAGATATTTAATAGCAGCATGATCCGTGTGAATAGTTACTTTAGAATCAACAATATAAGGTCTGAACTTATCACAAGCAAATACGACTGCTAAGAATTCTTTTTCAGTAGTAGCATAATTTCTCTGAGCATTGTCTAGAGTTTTACTAGCATATTGAATAACATTTAATTTCTTATCAACTCTTTGCCCCAGAACAACACCTACAGCATAATCACTAGCATCACACATAATTTCAAAAGGTAAGTTCCAATCAGGTGGCTGAACAATAGGTGCAGAGATCAATGCTTTCTTAAGTATTTCAAATGCTTCTACACAATCATCATCAAAGACAAATGGTATATCTTTTTGTAATAAATTAGTCAGAGGCCGAGAAATTTTTGAGAAGTCCTTAATGAACCTCCTATAAAAACCGGCATGACCAAGGAAACTTCTTATACCTTTGATGTCCTTGGGACATGGCATCTTTTCAATAGCATCAACCTTGGCTTTATCAACTTCAATACCTCTTTCAGAAACTTTATGCCCCAAGACAATACCTTCATTAACCATAAAGTGGCACTTTTCCCAATTCAAGACAAGATTAGTTTCTTCACATCTCTGCAAAACTCGATCAAGGTTGCTCAAGCAATCATCAAAAGAGGATCCATAAACAGAAAAATTGTCCATGAAAACCTCACAAATCTTTTCACAAAAGTCAGAGAATATAGCCATCATGCATCTTTGAAAGGTAGCAGGTGCATTACATAAACCAAAAGGCATACGTCTATAAGCAAAAGTACGGAAAGGGCACGTAAAAGTAGTCTTTGATTGATCATTGGCTGACACAGGTATTTGAGAGAAACCAGAATAACCATCTAGAAAGCAAAAATGTGTATGTTTGGATAATCTTTCTAGCATTTGATCGATAAAAGGTGAGGGGTAATGATCCTTTTTAGTAGCTTTATTTAATTTGCGGAAATCAACTACCATCCTATAACCTGTAATAATTCTTTGCGGAATCAATTCATCTTTATCATTAGGAACGACAGTAATACCTCCCTTCTTAGGGACACAATGGACAGGACTTACCCACTGACTATCAGCAACGGGATAAATTATACCTGCCTCAAGGAGCTTTAGTATTTCTTTTCTTACCACTTCCTTCATCTTAGGATTCAGCCATCGTTGATGATCATGAACTGGTTTGGCATCTTCCTCCAAATTTATTTTGGGTTGACATAGAGTGGGACTAATGCCCTTAAGATCATCAAGTGTATATCCAATAGCAGCACGATGCTTCTTCAGAGTTTTCAATAATCTCTCTTCTTCATGCTCTGAAAGGTTAGCACTAATAATAACAGGATATATCTTCTTTTCATCAAGCTAAGCATATTTAAGAGTATCAGGCAACGATTTAAGCTCAAACACGGGATCACCCTTGGGTGGAGGGGGATCCCCTAGGATTTTGACAGGAAAATTGTATTTCAGGATAGGTTCTTGTTTAAAGAACACTTCATCTATTTCCCTTCTTTCATTCATAAACATATCATTTTCATGGTCTAGCAAATATTGTTCTAAAGGATCACTAGGAGGTACGGCAATAGAAGCAAGACCAATAGTTTCATCCTTACTAGGCAATTCCTCTTCACGGTGTTGTCTACTAAATTTAGAGAAATTAAACTCATGACATATCACCCAAGCCAATAGTAACAACATCCTTTTCGCAGTCTATCCTAGCATTAACAGTGTTCAAGAAGGGTCTACTGAATATAATGAGACAAAAGCTATCTTGTGGGGAACCAAGAATAAGGAAATCAGCAGGATATTTACTTTTCCCACACAAGACTTCAACATCTCAAACAATTCCCATTGGTGAAATAGTATCTCTATTGGCAAGTTTAATTGTGACATCAATATCTTCTATCTTAGCAGGTGCAATATCATGCATAATTTCTTTGTATAAGTCATAAGGTATTGCACTAGCACTAGCACCCATATCACACAAGCCATGATAACAATGATCTCCTATTTTAACAGAAATAACAGGCATGCCTACCACAGGTCTATGTTTATCTTTAGCACAAGGTTTGGCAATTCTAGCAGTTTCACCGCAGAAATAAATAACATGCCCATCAATATTATCAGCCAAGAGATCTTTAATAATAGCAATATTAGGTTCAACTTTAACTTGCTCAGGAGGTGTATAGGTTCTAATATTGCTTTTACAAACCACAGTTGAAGCTTTAGCATCATCCTTTATCCTAACAGGGAAAGGTGGTTTCTCAACATAAGAAGTAGGAACAATAGGATCATTATAAGTGATAGTCTTTTCTTCAACTTTAATAGGTGCAACTACTTTTACTTCTATGGGAGGATGATATTTAAACCACTTCTCCTTAGGGAGATCAACATAAGCAGCAAAAGATTCACAGAAAGAGGCTACTATCTCAGAGTCAAGTCCATATTTAGTGCTAAACTTACGGAAAACATCGGTATCCATAAAAGATTTAACACAATCAAACTTAGGTGTCATACCTGACTCCTTACCTTCGTCGAGATCCCAATCTTCAGAGTTGCGTTTAATTCTATCCAATAAATCCCATTTGAATTCAGTAGTCTTCATCATAAAAGAGCCAGCACAAGAAGTATCGAGCATGGTGCGATTGTTATCAGAAAGCCGAGCATAAAAACTTTGAATAATTATTTCTCTTGGAAGCTCGTGATTGGGGCATGAATATAACATTGATTTAAGCCTCCCCCAAGCTTGAGAGATGCTTTCTCCTTCGCGAGGCCAAAAATTATACATATATAATTGCGATCACGATGAACAAGATGCATGGGATAAAATTTCTGATGAAATTCCAATTTCAATCGTTTGTAGTTCCATGATCCCGTATCATCACATAGCCTATACCATGTCGATGCATCTCCCTTCAAAGATAAAGGGAAGACCTTCTTCTTAATAACATCACCGGGTATACCTGCAAGCTTAAATAATCCACAAACTTCATCCACATAGATTAGGTGCTCATCAGGATGCTTTGTTCCATCTCCTGTAAAAGGATTAGCTAGCAGTTTTTCCAACATACCTGAAGGAATCTCAAAGTGGACATTTTCATTTTCAGTAGGTTCAGTAGGTTGAGGAGCAACTCTTTGCTCTACTGGTCGGGGTGAAGATACCCCGAACAAGCCCCTTAGAGGATTACTTTCCATAGTAACAAGTGACAGTAAATTTCAGCAGACTATATAAATTTTTCCTTACCAAATTCCACCTACCAAAGGCGCTTCACTCCCCGACAACGGCGCCAGAAAAGAGTCTTGATGACCCACAAGTATAGGGGATCTATCATAGTCCTTTCGATAAGTAAGAGTGTCGAACCCAACAAGGAGCAGAAGGAAATGATAATCGGTTTTCAGCAATGTATTCTCTGCAAGCACTGAAATAATAGGTAACAAATAGTTTTGTGATAAGATAATTTGTAACGAGCAACAAGTAATAAAAGTAAATAAAGTGCAGCAAGGTGGCCCAATCCTTTTTTGTAGCAAAGGACAAGCCTGGACAAACTCTTATATAAAGGAAAGCGCTCCCGAGGACACATGGGAATTATCGTCAACTAGTTTTCATCACGTTCATATGATTCGCGTTCGGTACTTTGATAATTTGATATGTGGGTGGACCGGTGCTTGTGTGTTGTTCTTACTTGAACAAGCATCCCACTTATGATTAACCTCTATTGCAAGCATCCGCAACTACAACAAAAGTATTAAGGTAAACCTAACCATAGCATGAAACATATGGATCCAAATCAGCCCCTTACGAAGCAACGCATAAACTAGGGTTTAAGCTTCTGTCACTCTAGCAACCCATCATCTACTTATTACTTCCCAATGCCTTCCTCTAGGCCCAAATAATGGTGAAGTGTTATGTAGTCGACGTTCACATAACACCACTAGAGGATAGACAACATACATCTCATCAAAATATCGAACGAATACCAAATTCACATGACTACTAATAGCAAGACTTCTCCCATGTCCTCAGGAACAAACGTAACTACTCACAAAGCATATTCATGTTCATAATCAGAGGGGTATTAATATGCATAAAGGATCTATACATATGATCTTCCACCAAATAAACCAACTAGCATCAACTACAAGGAGTAATCAACACTACTAGCAACCTACAGGTACCAATCCCGGACTTGGAGACAAGAATTGGATACAAGAGATGAACTAGGGTTTGAGAGGAGATGGTGATGGTGAAGATGTTGATGGAGATTGCCCTCTCCCGATTAGAGGATCGTTGGTGATGAAGATGGCGATGATTTCCCCCTCCCGGAGGGAAGTGTCCCCGGCAAAACAGCTCTGTCGGAGCCCTAGATTGGTTCCGCCAAGGTTCCGCCTCGTGGCGGCGGAGTCTCATCCCGAAAGCTTGCTTATGATTTTTCTTCGGACGAAAGACTTCGTATACCAAAAGATGGGCACCAGAGGGCCAACAGGGGGCCCACAAGGCAGGGGGGCGCGCCCAGGGGGGTAGGGCGCGCCCCCACCCTCGTGGCCAGGTGGAGGCCCCTGATGTATTTCTTCCACTCAATATTTTTTATTATTTCCAAAAATAACTATTGTGGAGTTTCAGGACTTTTGGAGTTGTGCAGAATAGGTCTTTAATATTTGCTCCTTTTCCAGCCCAGAATTCGAGCTGCCGGCATTCTCCCTCCTTATGTAAACCTTGTAAAATAAGAGAGAATAGGCATAAGTATTGTGACATAATGTATAATAATAGCCCATAATGCAATAAATATCGATATAAAAGCATGATGCAAACTGGACGTATCAGATCACATCACTAGATAATGATGTGATGGACAAGACCCATCCGTTAGCTTAGCACTATGATCGTTTAGTTTATTGTTATTGCTTTCTTCATGACTTATACATGTTCCTATGACTATGAGATTATGCAACTCCCGGATACCGGAGGAACACTTAGTGTGCTATCAAACGTCACAACGTAACTGGGTGATTATAAAGATGCTCTACAGGTGCCTCCGATGGTGTCTGTTGAGTTGGCATAGATCGAGATTAGGATTTGTCACTCAGAATATCGGAGAGGTATCTCTGGGCCCTCTCGGTAATGCACATCACTATAAGCCTTGCAAGCAATGTGACTAATGAGTTAGTTGCAGGATGATGCATGCTACCTCTTGAGCACTGCGTTGGATTTCCCCGAAGAGGAAACACTACAAAAAAAATACACTTCCGTGATGATACGTGTTTGTCACAGTTGGTCGCTTTTTTGGTCATGCATGTACATCCATGACAAATTTATGACAGAATCAAGATAGTCATACCTGTGCTGTCGTAGAAGTGTTCGATGACATTACCAAAATTATCATCACGGAAGTGTCCACTTCCATGACGATAAATCGCGCATCACATAAGTGCTTTCGTCAAGGGTGACCAACACGTGGCATCCACCGTAACGGAACGCCGTTAAGCTATCGGGTCGGGTTTTGGATCCGATAACCCGTTAACAGCCCCGACCAATGGGAAATTTCCACGTGTAAAATTCTTATTGGCCGGACGAAACACGTGTCAGCTCATCAGTGGGTCAGATAGGCGCCTATGATATGTCGACACGTGGCACGGCCCAACAGTGGCCCATTCCGGTGAAAAAGGTCGGCCCAGTAAAAATTAGCAGGCTGGCCCATATAAGGCCTACTTGTGTCAGGTCCATTTAAGCCCACGGCCCATACGAGATGTGCCAATTCGGCCCGTTAAAGATTTGACACCATTGCAGCCCATCGTCAGTTCGAGCCCGTTTACAGCCCGCTATACACTTGGGCTCAATATCGGCCCGATGAGATTTCGGCCTGTTAACGGCCCATTTAATGGATGGGCCAATTTTCAGGATGTACATCTTTCGGCCTTTTAGCGACCCATTTAAATGTTGGGCTAATTTCTGGCTTGGTGTGTCTTTCAGCCTGTTGATGGCCCATAAATCTGATGGGTCATTTGTAGTCGTACCTGAGTTTCGGCCTTTTAGTGGCCCATTTAAGTGTTGGGCCAATTTTTGGCCCGGTGTCACTTTCAGCCTGTTGACGGCCCATAAATCAGTTGGGCCAATTGTTGTAGTCGGACCTGAGTTTTGGCCTTTTAGCGACCCATTTAAGTGTTGGGCCAATTCTCGGCCCTATGTGCCTTTCGGCCTGTTAACGGACCATAAATGAGTTCGGCCATTTGTAGTCAGACCTTAGTTTTGGCCTCTTAACGGCCCATGCCCTTCATGGTCCAATACCAGCCCGGTTTCTCTTTCGGCCTGCTAAAGGCCCACAACACGGTTGGGCCGTTTACAATACGACCTGACTTTCGGCCTCTTAGCGGCCCATGCTCTTCATGGTCCAATACAAGCCCGCTGTCTCTTTCGGCCTGCTAAAGGCCTACAGTATAGTTGGGCCATATGTAGCCCAAACTTAGTAACGGCATGTTAACGGCCCATGAAATAAATTGGGGCCACCTGTTGCTCACTTCAATGTCGGCCTGTTAACGACCCGGGAGGTAAGAGGGCCGACCATTAACTTTCGGCCTAGTAACGGCCCATTAACTCAATGGACCCACTAAAGTTCGTTCATGTCTTTAGGACAAATTAGATAATTTGAGCCCATTACGACGAGCAAAGGTACGGCATATAGGGAATAACGTTGCACAACCAGAATATATTACAGGAAATTACATCCACTGGGCAATCAAAGATTGATGCCAGTGCAAATAAATGAGCAGAACCTAACCATCTACAACGTCACAATCTGCAACCTCAGCACAGATGATGCCCATAAGCATGTGGGCAAGTTCTTGCTGCTTTGCCACACTATCTCTAAAAACATTGATCAGTTGTTGTGTCGCACGACTCTGCATCTCTGATTCATCCACCATTTCCATCATTGCTTCAGCCATTAATTGGTTCACAAACATACATTTATTCTGTTGCATTCGAGACAGAGGATACTGAACAGATTCAAATGGCGATTTTGGCAGGCTTGTATTATTGATAGTGGAGAGTGTCTTGACCACTGCATCATAACGTAAATTAGGACGGGAACCAAACAGATTAATCATGAGTTATTGCCATATTACCTGGCCTAGATTTACTGGAAAGAAACAATGGGGTTGCCTTGCTGTTTTTAGAGTTTGTCTTCTTATCTTCAGCAGCCTGCACAAAATTAACACACTAGCATTGCTATCATTGGCCAAGTCAGATAATAGGAAAGCAACATTGACACAACGAACGTTTGGGCAACTAGCCTACACCAAATTAACACAATATGGCACAACTATCATCAGCCAGGTAAGGTAATACGAAAGCAACATTGACACAATGAATGAATGGACAACCAGAGAAGCACTACAATTCAGTAATGTGCGTGATATGAGATAGCACATTCATGCAGCTCAGTACACAAAACTACCAGGCAGTTTTCCTTACAAAAATCAACATTAGCGCCTTTAACATTTTGCTACAACTAATTTTAGACCAGATAAAGGTTAGATTCATGCCGATTAACAAAATACATGCTGATGTAAAAATATAGTGATATACAACAGCTACTTACATCAGCACTGGAGCACAGAGAATTTCCGCAAGATATTTTCCTCGAATACGATCCCAATGGAGGAAGTCTTGTATCGTTTAACCTTATTTTCTAAAAGAGAGACGGGTAAGAAACATGTAGAAAATATGATCAGAATGCTATAAAATTTCATGATGCGAGGATACGCACACGCTTCTTAGAATGGAGTTGACATTCTTTTGCTGGACTGGAGCGGACTAGTTCTTTGGCCACTAGAATCTGCTTATTATCAGTGGGAGTTGGGTTTCTCTGTGCTAGAGCAGTATCTATGAAAAATGGAGTTGGTTTATTATCTCCTGGCGTTTGGATCTTTTGCAAAGACCTAGTTTGTAACCCTTCAGATTCTAACATAGCCGTCTTCCCCTTGCATGCCTTATATAGAAGAATGGTGATTCGGTTATAAAACATGCTACAGCAGAGATGGAATAGGTACTAAAGAATAGAAAGGCATGACATATTGACATGTATTCACTCCATCCAGAAATAAATGGATGGGTCTAGGCGTATTTCAGTTCTAGATACATCCAGTTTTATCCATTTCTGCGACATTTAATCCGGACGGAGGGAGTATGATGTAAGAGCTAGGGATACAACAGGACAACACAGTAAAAAAACACTGAAACCCCCACTGCAGAACGAAAGTATTCAAACCCACTGATATGAGATAGTACACTCATGCAGCTCAGGATGCAAAACTACCAGGCAGTTTTCCTTGCAAAAATCAACATTGTGGCCTTTAATCATACATTTTGCTACAACTAAATTTAGATCAGATAAAGCTTGGATTCACGTCGATTAACAAAATACATGCTGATGTAAAAATATAGTGATATACAACAGGTACTTACATCTACATTGGAGCACAGAGAATCCCTGCAAGAATCTTTCCTCATAAACGATACCATTGCAGAAAATCTTCTATCTATTAAGCTTATTTTCTAAAAGAGAGATGGGTAAGAAACATGTAGAAAATATGATCAGCATGCTATAAAATTTCATGATGCAAGGATACGCACACGCTTCTTAGAATTGAGTTGACATATTTTTGCTGGACTGGAGCGGACTAGTTCTTTGGCCACTGAAATCTGCTTATTATCAGTAGGAGTTGGGTTTCTCTATGCTGGAGCAGTATCTATAAAAACCAGAGTTGGTTTATTATCTCCGGGCGTTTGGATCTGTTGCAAAGGCCTTGTTTGTAACCCTTCAGATTCTAACATAGTCGTCTTCCCCTTGCATGCCTTGTATAGAAGAATGGTGCTTTAATTATAAAACATGCAGCAGCAGAGAGATGGAATAGGTACTGAAGAATAGAAAGGCATGACATATTGACATGTATTCCCTCCATCCGGAAAAAAAAGGATGGGTCTAGGCATATTTCAGTTCTAGATACATCCTTTTTTATCCATTTCGGCAACATGTAATCCGGACGGAGGGAGTATGGTGTAAGAGCTAGGGATACGACAGGACAACACAGCAAAAAACACTAGTTGAATGCAAAATTGTATGCTAGCGGAATACGTACAGAAATAACTAAGGCAACATACACGTGTATGATTGGGAAAATAAGATGGCATTGCAACAGAGCACTAGAACAACACTTCAATGTAAAAAAACATGGTATGGTAGACAAATGAAGTACATACTGATGAATAACAATGCATAAGTATTCAGAAGCATGATGTCCAAATTAAGCAGATGGCATTGCGATAGAGTAGAATGACATTACTTGAATTTGAAAACATGTTATCATGAATGGAATAGGTACTGAAAAACAGGAAGGCATGACATATTTACATGCATGATCAGCATGCTAAGCACATGGCATTGCAACAGAGTAAATACACTCCAGGACATTATATGCATGTTGTACCCATATCACAGGCCAAGTTAGAGCAAGGACCTTGTGGGGTGAAGTGGATTCATCATCTTTCTGCAAGTCTTCCGAAGAACTGCCTTTACATGTTCCATCATATTGGGTATCATTGACATCAAGTTTATTGGCCTTTACATTGCTTTGTGAGGTTCTTGTGGATATATCAGTGTGTGCAATTATATCTGACATGCATGGAAGACAACTAGTAGTTAGATTTATGTAATGAGTGCCTGTAGGAGATGACATAAATAGTAGGACTGGGGTTAACTAGCAGCAACAGGTCTCATAAACTAAAGGGAGAACACAGATGAAAGCTACAGAATATGTATCGTTTGTACTCGAGATTAACTAGATGGCACACAAAAGTATTAAAGAACAACATAGGAAATACTAGAAGTGGTATAATACTATAATCACCAGCCTGTGGGATAGCATTGGGTGATGGATGATAACTATGGAACAGTGTTACCTAAAGAACAAGTATCTTAGCTGAACTATGGAACAACGTTAACTCCTGAACAAGACCCGTAAGAGATCAGCATGAATATGCAGTGAAATGTGATGATCTATTTTCCATGCTTAGATGAATAACAAAGCCATAAATGTTGCACACAAGTAAGATGAGGGTACAACCTATCGGGCTGCCATCCATAGGAGTGAGCATCATGTGCTGACTTGTCGATGGCCCTGCAGTTGTTGTGGATGTGCATGTCGGGCACGTGCATTCGATGCAGGGAACTGTTGAGTGGGGACTATAGCTCCCTTCTGGTGTATGCTTCCCTTGTTGGAGCAGCTGCGGTGAGTCGGAAGACGGTGTGTCTGAAGATGCAGATAACGCATAATGTTAAGAACGACATATCTCTTTGATCTAAAGCAATACACTAAGAGATCAACAGCAAGGTACGAGAGTGGTCACACGTCTGTTGACTGAAGACTAAATTGGGGTCACACGATTTTATTCTATTTTGGTACTGTCCGATCTATGCCGGATGGCTGGCCATCTTGTGCCTCCCTGCTGACACTGTTCGGAATCTTCCCCGAAGAGCCAGCGACCAACGGCAGAGCAGCCTGCCTCCGCCGTCCATGGCCCCAGCCAAAACCCCGCTCCCCGCCCCACCGCACTGCCGTGGTTGCGCCGCCCCCGGGCCAATCCACAAAGACTCCCCGTCATCCAGATCCGGCGGCGGCAGTACCTTCAACCCACGCAACTCTAAAAGATAGCCATCTAAGCGCTGGTTCTGCGGCGAACTTGCGGCACCGCGCCCTTACGTTAGACACCAGCCAACCAATAGCCTAGGAGCTCCGCCGCCTCGAGGGGTGCTGCTTCCCATTGCAAATCGATTGGCCCAGAATAAAAATTCAGACAACTGACGCCTAAATAAAGTGATTTGAGATGAGGGTGCGACCTATCTGGCGGCATGGTGAAGTAGGCAGGTCCAGCTCCCGAGTCGGTGAGGCCGGCGCGGTTGCGGTGGCAACCGGCGGCAGGGAAAGAGCGATGTCGCGATGGTCGACAGCTATGCCGAAGCAGCGCCAGGACTCTGGATGGATCCGAAGTTGGAGCCGCTCCGGCGCCGTGAACAACGGCGGGGTTGAATCGGCTCTGGTACGGTTCATGCGACTATCGTCGAGGCAGCACTAGCAGCACGGAGTAAGAGGCACACGACCCAGTGCACGGCGGCAAATGGACAGCGTCTCCGGCATTAGGGAGGAGGGCGGCTGTGAAATTGGTGCGGTGGGGGGCGCCATGAAGGTGGGGCTGAGGTTTCACGGCTCGGGAGAAGGGAGCTTCCTGGGGAGAAGGTGATTTGGCGCCCACGAGGTATGAATGGGTGCGGGCGGGGGGAATTGGGAGGGGAGTGGAACCATGTCTTACGGACGCATTTGTCTGAAATGTGAGGGGGAGTTATAGTTCTACCCTTGCCTATAGGCTTCTCGGCTTGGGTCTGTGTACTGAGGGTCGGGGATAGTAGAGTAACTTTGCTTCTCCCCAAATAGTGGGCGGGGGCGATTTCGGGCGAGGAGGGCGTGTTTTGAACTATAGTGGGCGCGAGCGATTTCGGGCGAGGAGAGCATGTTTTGCCGACCATGGTTTATGAATTATTCGGCACATGCCATTTCGGCCGAGGAGAAGGCGCGCTTGGACGAAGTTATGAACCTACCCTCGATGTACAACGGGCCAATTGATGCGTGTCCCACATAGGACGGTAATTTCGCGTCTCCCATTTATTTGCTCGGGCGAATTCCACCGAGCAGAGAGGATGTTTAACGGTTCGTTCAAATTTTGGGACACGAGCATCCATGTCTACCTTACCAAGTCGATTCGGATCAAATTTTGAAATATTAGCTTGCCACTTCTTTTTTAGATGGAGAGATGATGCTCGGGAGTAATGTGTTTTTACATGCTCGTTGCTAGCGATTTACTATATGACAAATAGTTGACCCACTCAAAAACGCGAATCAAACCCAAAATAAAATATCTCGATTCAATGAAATAGCTCATTCAGTAGGTCAAAATAGTGAACTAAATCCAAAATTGAACACCTCAATTGAGTAGCATGTTGTACAGTATTATAGTACTTCATGAACATGTTGAAAGTCAAATTAATGAACTTGTTTGATATACGCATATATCCGTTCATGTGTGGATTGCAGACAACATGTTCTCCAATTTAAATATTTGAATGCAAGTTTATATCGAAACATGGTTTATATCAGTCTTTGATGCATAAAACGCGACCTCTCCCTCTCCCGGACTCCTGTCCTCTCTCTCTCTCTCTCTCCGACAATCTTCAATTCTGTCGCACACATCTGACACAAAAACCTTGTTGGTCCCTCTCCCTTTCTCTCCATCTCTCTCTCTCTTTGTGTGTGTGTGGGGGGGGGGTCTTTCTAGTTCGCATGCATATATACACCACTGTTTTTGACTTGGAATCTGGATTTCTCAGGGGTATTTGCCGAGCTGCCTCGCAGCATATCGGATGCCGCTCAATTCTATCGAGCCGAAGAGAAGAATACTGCGGATAAGCTCTTCTGGTTGCAGTATTTGGCACCGAATTATCCGGTGTCTTTTGCCGATCAGCTGAAACCGCTGATCGAGCTCCAGAAGGCGGCATAACTAGCCATGAAGGATTTAACAGTCTGGCTATGGCCTGCGGAGCCGATCCCGACCAGCTACTTTGGACTCGTGAAGCGGTATGCGGGTGCCTGTCCTCGACTTGACGTCATCAAGCGGTCGGTTTGTATAGAGGGTGCGCGAATGGCCTTCGCCCGCGCAAAGGTGCACTGGGGGAAGATGGATGCTGAAAAGCTGATGACCGAAGGACCGCGAGAGGGGAAGGAGCACCGCCAACTCGAGTTGTATTATGAGAGTGTCCTGAAAGGATCCCACCTTGCCGCGGAGCTATGCACCAATGACATTATATTTCCATGAATGCAAATCATATTCTCCTTTGTAATATTTAAACAAGGTCAGTGGTATTATTTACTGCCTGTTATAGGAAAGTTTACCCTCCTGTGCGGCCGTTTTATATATTAAATCTGAGAGTTGGCCAGTCGTCGGCTTCTGCCCCCACATATGAAGTACGGGGGTGTTCGGGATAAACCTGAGCACTCTTTATCCCAGTTTTGGGTCCTTCGAAGGAGGTTCTCAGCACAACGAACTAGGCAATCATACTATAGGGCTTTATCACTCTCACTTAGCCATGGGAGCTTTAGTATGGTCGACGCAGCCCCTGGTGTCGTGGAATTGTCAGGGCAGATGTCCTTAGTGTGAGGACTTAGTCGCGAGGCCAACGCATCTATGTAGTAGCTTGAGAGGGGTTGGGCGGAATCGAGAGACGCAACATAAGACAAGGATTTAGACAGCTTCGGGCCCCGGGAAACATCATCCGGTAATAACCCTACATGCTGTTTGTGGCTAGGTCTCATTATGATCATGAGGGAGTCGCCGGTAAGCCGGCTCTTTGAGTCTAGCCCTAGAGATTGTTTCTTCTTGCTTGTCCCTCTTTGGGGAGCCCTGCCCCTCCTTATATAAGTTTGGAGATGCGGCTTACATGTAGATTCCTAGTCAGATTAGAACTAACTTATTCTCTATTACAAGTCGGATACAAGTACGGGTCTTGCTTCCTCATAAAGGAAATATTCCTCATGCCTTCCGTCTTAAGCCGGACCACCATAGCATGAACCGGCCTACTGGGCCTTGGGCCCTTGTTGTCCGCCTGACCCGCCGTCAGGGCCATCATTAAGTCGCCAGGCTCGTGAGTCATCACGCCAGTGAATCGCCAGACCCGTGAGTCGCGAGTCTTCTGGCAGGTCATCGGTGAAGCCCCTAAGTTCGGTCGGGTCATACTTCTGGCCGGGTCATACCGCGGGGTATATCCCCGACATTAGCCCCCAATTTAATTTGGATTTATCCATGTTAAACTAATCCTGTAAAATAAACACAAGAACAAACTTGATAGGTTGTGCTCCGGGTTAAATATTTTCCTGAACCGGCACTTGATCATCTTTAAGTCCTTGTCATTTCCTCCTGGATGCATACTCAAGATCTTATAGCAAATCTCTTTTAACAGATATGTCCAAACCTTACCAATGTAAAAAATCCAGGCACTTCTTCTAAAAAATCCGGGTCAATAGACCAGCTTCATAACCAATTTGCTGACATTGGCTCTTGTAGAGAAATATTATAAGAAATAATCCATTTTGATTCGGCCTTCAATGCTCTGACTTGACAAAAATATTGGTCTTCAAATATTCAACTGCCGATCCACCGATTTAAAGATGTAAAGGCTAGCGAGTTACAATTGCCAAAATTGCCGACTTGTAAATATTGATAGCACCGGGTCATAACTGTTGCCGACGCCGGGTCATAATTATTGATGACACCGGATCATGATTATTGCAAACACCGGGTCAATCTGATCTGCTCAAAACTGAGAATTTGAATACTTTTTCTCTTATATGCATATCACATGTAGCCCCCAAGTGCCGGGTTGTCATGCTTGCAGCAACCTGGGACTTGTAATTGCCATATGCTCATGAAAACTTCAACCAGTGTAGCCCCCAAGGGCCGGTTCATTATGCAATAATGAGCAGGGACTTTGTAAATAATTTATTGATAATAACATCATATGATGTAATCTCCCCCATGGGGCTTGAACCCATGTCCACAAGGTTAAGAGCTTTATACTCTACCAACTGAGTAATGGATCTTTCAATATAATGGATTAAGGCTTGTGTACCTTGAATTTTCAACAGGAGCAATTGGTAGCCCCAAGGGCCGGCTCATTTAGAATGTGATGAGTCGGGTCTTCAATAAGTTGAGCAAAAAACGACTTTTGCATTAGCCCCATGTGCCATGGTGCATGCTGGCAGTGACATGGGACTTGCATATTCGATGTAATCTCAATTTGAATAATGTAGCCCCCAAGTGCCGGGTCGTAAGCCTGCAGCGACTCGGGACTATTCCTTCCATTGTAGAATAAATCATATCCATTGATAAGATAATAGCCATTGCGCTAAAGCGACTTTGAAAAACCTCAATTATAATACAGGTTATTGATAACCATAAATAAAATCCAGCCATGTTGGCTATTCAAGATTTGAATAATATAATACGGTATGAAAACCTCAATCATTCAATATCATCATGACAATCCAGCCAAGTTTGGCTATGAAAGATGTGAATACCTTATCGGTTGACAAGTAATCCGGAGTTTAAATACTCGGCGGCTCTTGGCCGATGACGACTTAATGCACATTCATGGTAAGCCGGAATTTTAATATCCCCACGGCTTATAGCCTTTGAGAAAATCCAGAATGGATACCCCTTTTGAAACATCAATTTTGATGATGAGCTTGAACTTAATCATTTATGTAAGTCATAGCTCTGTAAATCCTGCACAGAGTTTAAACAACATATGCCCTGGCGACTTAACGTCAAAAGCCAGGGCAGGTAACCACCCAAATGTAGTCTTATCCTGCACACAAGTAGATCATAAGATCCCTTGGCGGTTTACCGCAGGGCGGGTCATAATATCTCACATATAACCACTGTGATATTGAATTTGTACTGTCGGTTTACATGACCTGTGCAGTAAGGGTGATAACCCAATCCTTAGAAGCCAATACTTCCAAATATATGATGATTGTCACATGCTGGAGACTTATCGTCCAAAGCTAAGGCGGGTTAAATTTAAACCACACTTATACTTAGATCTGAACAAAAAAAGTCTCAAGACAAAACCAAAGATTGTTCGCAAAAAGAGACTTCAAACATTTTGAGGCTTCTGATTCGAATATGATCAGAAAACCGTT
Organism: Triticum monococcum; assembly: GCA_034509565.1. Taxonomy (NCBI): domain Eukaryota; kingdom Viridiplantae; phylum Streptophyta; class Magnoliopsida; order Poales; family Poaceae; genus Triticum; species Triticum monococcum. Next base: position 594,956,683 of record CM067846.1, read on the forward strand.
CCAAAGGGGTTAAGCTAAGATTCGAATACGATCATATAGCCCCCAGTGGTTTTGGCGTTGCCGATCAAGAGGGTACCGACAGCTATGTTCTCTTTGGTTCGAATACGACCTATGTTTGAACAGGAAGCCCCCAAATGACCTTGAGAGTTGTTCAACGACGATGATTCGAATACGATCCACATCAGACCCAAAGGGGTTGAGCTATGATTCGGATACGATCAAGAAGCCCCCTAGTGGGTTTGGCAGTGTGCCAATCAAAAGGGTACCGACAACTATGTTCTCTTTAGTTCGAATACGACCTATGTTTGAATAGGAAGCCCCCAAGTGGCCATATAAATTTTGGCATCACGCCGATCAAGAGGGTATCGACAGCTATGCTCGATGAGTAGGAAGCCCCCAAGTGATCATAATAAGATAAGCCGTAAGGCAGGATACCCATGTTTGAACCGCGCATCATGGCAGCAAGTTCTCTTTTGGCAATGCTTAATTTGTTTGAGAACTCGAACTTGTGAGAGATTAATTCTTTTTGAACCGGAACTTTAAACCGGATTTGAGAGCTTAAAAGCTTTGTAAGAGACAAATTTACCATGAGCCGGATATTTGAACCGGATTTGAGAGCTTCAAAGCTTTGCGGGAGAGAAATGTCCCTTGAACCGGATTTTAAACCGGAATCTTTATTTTGAACCGAAAATTTCTGACGGCCTTTAAATTTTTATCAATATGGCGGTGTCCTCCGGAACCGGGTTATCATTCCCTCCAATGGACCGGAGTTCCCGAGTCATGTCATTGTAGCCCCCGAGTCTTAAGACGACTCAAGGAGTTGTCTTGAGATTCTTCATATTTGACCGTGATATAAACCGGTACAAATCATTCAACGTCTCAGTGATATAACTTTTCCTGCACTGGAGAACTTGCAAGTCAGAGTAATTGCTCTTTTAAAGAAAGCAATATATAATATAAAATATACTGGATGGATTTCACCTGATATGTCAGGCCAGAATTATCCACCGCGGAGTCGATGATCACCACGGTGAAGCGGCGCGGTAAACCGTGCGGACGGGCAAGTTAGCTGCATCGTATTGATCTAGCAGGGGCGGCGACTTGCGCATGTACCCTTCCATCAGCACGGCATGAACGCACTAGTGCAAAAACAATATTGGCGCACGCCTCTTTGCGACACATTTGTAATGAATAATGGTCCTACGAAAAAGTATCATAGACCAAATAATTGTTCTTTGATGAAAACAATATTTGTTAATAAAATATAAACTTGGATGGACATCATCTGATTTGTTCGGATGACGGATGATTCGTTCAACGCGACAAAGGCGGCTCAAGCAGACCGACAACTCAATATAACCCCTGGCGGCTCAATTCGGCAGAGGTGGCTTAATGCGGCCCCGTTGGTTGACCGGCTCATTCGGGGCGGTTTGACCGCGGCGACTCATTGCGGTTGCAGGAGGTGGCGGCGGCTCGCATATTTCCATTGGGCAGCTTGTGTGAGCAGGCATGGCTCTGATTTGTTGATGTATATACAGGAGTCAATCGTGACATTTAGAAGATGGAGCGGACGTGTGAGTCGGTCGCGGCGTCGTAAGCCGCGCGAACAGACGAGTCGGCCGTGGGCGCGCATAGTTGAGTCGGCCGCGGGCACGGTAAAATGAACCGACTGCAAGCACGGTCCCGGTGAGTTGATGTAGACCGGACCGCTGAGGCGGCGATTTGCGCACAACCGTTAAGCCATTTGACATACTGCAGATGTAGACGCGACCTTCAATGACAGTGCGTAAGGACCGGATCATACTTTTAGCCATGGGGTAATTGACCTGTGTATACAATAACATACCTCGAAAAAATCTTTTGATGATATTTAATTATACCAAAGAAGAGTTTAGAAAAATAGCACCTGATTGTGGTAGGGCCGGCTCGAGGCCGGTATAGCGGCGGTGAACGGCGAATCAGCGGCCGTGCAGGGCGGCTTGAAGTAGCACAAGGTAAGCCGGCAAGCTAATCAAAGGCCGCCACGGCAGCTTAAGCAACAACGTGCCACAACAGTAGCTTAGAAGGAGGCCGCAGCAGAGGGCGGCTTAGAATGGGCTGGCTCCCTGATGAGTTAGGCGAAGACAACGGAGCAGTAACTTGAAGTCGAGGCCACAGTGTGGAGGACGGCGACGGCTCGGAAACTGCCGGGGCGCACGCGAGGCAGCAGAAGCAGGTGCCTCGAAACGAGGTCGCGGGCGCAAGAGGAATCTGGATCGTGGCCGGTCTCCGTTTCCGGGTCGTGGCCATTTTTTTTAACTTCGCTGATCCCTGGTGGTTTGCCTTTTGACCACGTGACAGTCTCGTTGATGTATATTTCCTGATTTGCTAAAGCAGATCCCATCTGGTCGCTTCTCCATGTAACAATTTTAGCCAAATAAAAAATTTGGAATTGTAGATCAACCTGTCCATCACCTGGCAGAGTACTAATTGAAGTAGTACAATCGCTACTGTTGTCTCGTACGAACTGAGGTGTCTTCCCATTGTTTTGCATTGTTTTGCGCGCTTCACGTTAGGACACCGCAGGACCGATCCCCCTGTACGTGCATCTAGCTTGATTCATTGGAGAAAAACAAGGAACAACGATGCTATACACACGACACATGTGCACGATTTGTGGACGATGTAGTTAATCAAGCCGTTGGTTTGTGGGAATAAATTGTAGGACACCGTCTGAATTTGAATCGTGCATGAATCGGCCACGCAGGCGTCGTGCGCAAAGCAGTTTCGAACAAGGAACTATGGCGATTTAGGCTGGTCACAATGGGCAAAAACATAGTCTAATAACTTACACACTTCCCTAGACTATGTTACTATCTTCACAATGGGTAGGAACATCTATGTAGTGTCATGCAACAATGTATTTATTAGGTTATAGACTCATTGTTTCTTGGAGTGTGTGATGTTCCGGTAACTTAGCTAGTTACCACAAGCACCTCTCTCTTTATTAAATATGTGACACATAAGCAAAGTTGTATTGGAGTGTGTGATGTTACTCCTAAGTTCCTCCCCATTGTGACCAGCCTTAACCACAGCGTAGGATTGCTTCGCGTCGGTTTCGGTGTATCTGCTCCGTAACCCGAGTAGGAAAACTGCAAACGGAAAGTTTAATCTCGGCTTCGACGATTCTTTTGGACGGCAGCGACGGCGCACGCAACCCTAGTCTCTCAATCTTCAAACTTGCATATGCCAATCTCAAAATTAATCATACTTCTGAACATAAACCGATGAACGTGCCGGCTTTGTCCAAGGTTGTTTCACGCCGGGTTATCCCGCGTGCTTTTCATGCTGGCGCTTTTTCATCTGACATACCACGAGCCTCTCAACCCGTGAAGAGATCCCTCCAAGAACTCAAGACCACCGTGCGCGGGCCCCACGATGGGCGCCAACTGTTGTGGAATTGTCACGGCACATGTCCTTAGTATGAGGACTTAGTCGCGAGGCAACGCATTAGCTTGAGAGGGGTTGGGCGGAATTGAGAGACGCAACATAAGACAAGGATTTAGACAGCTTCGGGCTTCGGGAAACATCATCCGGTAATAACCCTACATGCTATTTGTGGCTATGTCTCATTATGATCATGAGGGAGTCGCTGGTAAGCTGGCTCTTTGAGTCTAACCCTAGAGATTGTTTCTTCTTGCTTGTCCCTCTTTGGGGAGGCCTGCCCCTCCTTATATAAGTTTGGAGAGGCGGCTTACATGTAGAGTCCTAGTCAGATTAGAACTAACGTATTCTCTATTACAAGTCGGATACAAGTACGGGTCTTGCTTCCTCGTAAAGGAAATATTCCTCATGCCTTCCGTCTTAAGCCGGACCACCATAGCATGAACCGGTCTACTGGGCCTTGGGCCCTTGTTGTCCACCTGACCCGCCGTCAGGGCTATCATTAAGTCGCCAGGCTCGTGAGTCGTCACGCCAGTGAACCGCCAGACCCGTGAGTCGCCAGTCTTCTAGCAGGTCATCGGTGAAGCCCCTAAGTTCGGCCGGGTCATACTTCTGGCTGGGTCATACCGCGGGGTATATCCCCGACACCTTGTGTTTGGAAGACCGTACTAGGGGCGCTATGAGCGCCTGATCGGGGAAAGAATCCGATCCATCGCACGCTGCATTGGTTATGGCATTATGCGGGAGAAATCCTTAAAGATTTTATGACCTCTCGAACAGCGGACCAACTCTCAATGAAAGCACCAATGTCGGTGTCAAAACCGGCGGATCTCGGGTAGGGGGTCCCGTATTGTGCGTCTAAGGCGGATGGTAACAGGAGGCAGGTGACACGATGTTTACCTAGGTTCGGGCCCTCTCGATGGAGGTAATACCCTACTTCCTGCTTGATTGATCTTGATGATATGAGTAGTACAAGAGTCGATCTACCACGAGATCGTAGAGGCTAAACCCTAGAAGCTAGCCTATGGTATGATTGTTGTTGTCCTACGGACTAAACCCTCCGGTTTATATAGACACCGGAGGGGGCTAGGGTTACACAGAGTCGGTTATAAGGGAGGAGATATTCATATCCGTATCGCCAAGCTTGCCTTCCACGCCAAGGAGAGTCCCATCCGGACACGAGACGAAGTCTTCAATCTTGTATCTTCATAGTCCAATAGTCCGGCCAAAGGATATAGTCCGGCTGTCCGGACACCCCATAATCTAGGACTCCCTCAGTTTGGTACATCCTCCACCAAGTAGCAGCACCTCTTTCAAAGCACTTAAGAGCATGCTGGGGCATATCCTTTTCGGCTATAGTGTTATTCTTCATGTGATCCTCCATATTCTGAATCCATCGGTCCGTCTCCAATTGAGTCATCGGTCTAGAAAATATGAGTTCATCTCCATTCACCCTCTATCGGTTCCAAGGTTTTTGGGGTGAGATAAGAGAGATAGAGAGGGATACACACAATACAAACAATAGTTTTGAAGAGACGGATTTTATTTTGTGGCTGTTAGAAAAACATCAAACAAATGACAGCTCACAATCGTCACATCTAACGTAAGTATATAACAGGGGTTTGGTCTTCTAAAGGTTCATAAATCTTCAAAGTCGTCAAACTTTTCAAGTCTTTGGAGTATTCAATTGCTGTGGCTTCAACACTTCTAATGCATGGTGAAATCCTCTTTACTCCGAAGTGGTCATCAGTTGTCTGATATTGGATCCTTCTTGGTGTGGTCTTATCAGCTAAATCTCCGTGTGGTAAATGAGGAAAGGGGTATAGTCTAACTATTTGAGATGAGAGGAAATACTTGGTAAAGCTCGGAGAAGATGAGAGTTGAAGGATGTTTTTGAAAATAAAGTTTTAGAGAAAACATTTCCTAAGGGCTTGCCAGTTTTTAGGGGTCACATCCTACAGTCACCATGTGCTCTGATACCATCTTGTAGCGACCCGACCCGAATGGATCGAAATCTCTATGCTTAAGTGTCATCCCCGGATCGGTATGCTGACACACACAGTACTTGAGGATTTATAACAGAGGTAAATCATATGTATAAAATAACGTAAATACTATTACCTCAATCCATATAGCGGAAGTAGCAACAAAGGTGTGGAGTTCCCAACAACACCAACGTCAAAGTTGAGTGTAGACGTCGTAACCCTAACGTATCACTTACTCGTCGTAAGAATCATGCAACATGAGACGTAGCAGCCATGTAGGTCAGTACATTGAATGTACTGGCAATTTCACACCATAGAGTAATAATGAAAATGTCTATCTCTATATGCATATTTGGCTGGTGGAGGCTCTAAGTTTAACATTTGCATAAAGCTAATTTTTTCCTACAACAAAGGAATATATTTTATTTACTACCAAGTTAAATTACCCATATTGAGAAGGTAACCCCAACTCAATCCCAAAATTACCAAGTAATAATAATATCCCAACAAAATTCATTAAGTAAAGTGATGAGATCAACCAATAATTCAAATATCAGATACTCAAATTGTCCATAATCGGGGACACGGCTAATCATGATTAGTTTGTACACTCTGGAGAGGTTTGCACACTTTTCCCCACAAGACTCGATCTCCTTCGTTGAATTTCTCGCACTGCATGATGTTTGAGAAACGGACGATCGAGACACAGTCTTTCCGAGGAGGTCCCCGTAACCGATAGATAGGCTGGTACACCTACAATTCCCCTACATCTGCTAGCCCATCATGGAAAGGTTTCCCACAACTTACTCAACTATGCCAGAGCCCATAATGGCTTGTGGCTGCACACGGAAGTTTCTAGCATGAATAACCTTATGATCCCTTTGAGCCTGGGTGGCACTCTATAGGATGATCACACGGGTACCCCAGGATTTCCTAGGACAACACTAGATTCCCCAGGTGCCCGGGCAAGCCACTGGTATCCCCAGGGTGCCCCAACCATTCCACCCAGATGTGTATTAAAGTAGCCACCTTAAGTTTCCCTTAGATAATATTACTCTCGCAACTTTCATGATTCTCACATACCAATCCCCGTCTACAAGCATGGCTAAGCAATATATAACACAATGAATATCCCTGGGGCGTTTCAAGGATCATAGGTTCCTACCTCATGAACTACATAGCAAATCCCAATTCCCAAATCCTACTCATGCAAATTTGTAAGGGTGAACTAATGCATAGTAAAAACTGGGTATAGAAAAATATGATCAAGGTGTGAACTTGCCTTGTACTGTCGATGAAGATTCCTCTCACTCATAATTCCTGATAGTTCTACTAGTCACACTTTGTTCAATCTATCGTAAGCAATCAATTACAAACACACATAAGCAATCACTCAAAGATCCAAAAGAACAAGGAAAATACTTTGGAAAACTTCAAAAATCATCAAATAAATCTCATGGACACAAACATATTTTTTAACAGCAGCAAAATTGTGTGATTTTGATCTTAACAGAACGTACATGTCAAGAGCTACAATTTACAAAAAGAATCGAGTAAATCAGAGTTATACAACTCAAGTTACGACCAAAACAAGTTCAAATTCAAATCTGTTTGAATTAAAATTTTAAAACTTTCAAAAAGTTGATTTTATATGTTCTCTGTATAGATGAGATCATAACAAATAATTTGGCGTTGGTTTCATTGGATTTGGGTAAGCGAGCAAAAAAGTTACGTTGATTTAAAGATCAGGGGCTAATCTGCGAAGAAAATATTCATAGATGGGTCCCTGGCCAAAAATAAAACAGAAAAAGAAAAATCTATCAGACGAATGTCTGCTACGGGAGACTAATGAACGAAATCATTCGCTACAGAAGCTAAACGAACGAACATTCGCTAAATAACTAACCGATTGGGTTTTAAAGAAAAAACAAAAAGAAAAACCGAAAAAGACCGGGCGGTTCGGCGGCGTTTTTTTACCGGTTCGATGTCGGTGGCGGTGGATCTCCGGTGGCGCGGGGCGAACGATGGATGGCGGCTCCGACAGCTGCTTTGAGCGGCGGCGGTGGCTGCGGGGTGAGGCAGCTCCAACGCGAGAGGCGGCGGCGAACTTGCGGCAGCGGTGGCGAAGTGCGGCAGCGGCGGCGGCGGGATCTCATTGGTGTCGACGGTGGCGGTTGGTGAGTGCGGTGGCGGCTGCGAGATGAGGAGGAGAGAGGGGTCCGGGGCGGCTGCTTATAAAGGCGGGAGGGGCGGCCTCGGGTGGCGTGGAGGGGGCAAGGCGAGGCGGCGGCGGAGTCCGGATGCGGGCCGGCAGCGGCTTCGCTCGGGTCTTTGTCCTGAGCTCGGAGACACGCGGTGCGGCGCGCTGGGCCGGCTGGGCTGGGCGCGGCCCAGTTCGGCCGGTCCGAAAGTTTTTTTTAATACACACACATAACAAAAGAAAATAAAACCGAATGAATAAAAATATAATATAGGCATATTATATATCAAAATTTTCAGAATTTTGTTTTCTAAAACATGAACATTTTTTAGCGACATATAAATTCCACAAAATTTTTTAAATAAAGCAAACAGTACTATTGGTTTATTTAAAAACCAAATAAAAATATTTTAAAATGCCAAAGTGATTTCAAACTCATTTTTTTCACTTTTCTACTATAGGGAATCATTTTACCCTATTTTCCATATATATTTTTTTGGAGAAAAATAATTTGAATAAAAATCAAATAACTTCAAATTGAAAATAATTTCAAAGGGACTTTAAATTTGATTCTTTGAAACTTTCAACTCCCTTTCTTAGCATTTGAAGAAGTCATTTTATCTTCTCTCACAAAACTCATTGAGTCGCATAAAGTTTCTGAAGTTGAAATATTTCCAAATGGAATTCAAATCTTTTCAAAACCCTTTTCATTTATTTAAATGGAAGAAGTTATATTATCTTCACTCTAGGGTTTTGTGATGAAATGAATTTGAATTCATGGAGATCATAAATGCAAGGTGAAAGTATGGGAAAGTCCTTTTATTCCATCTCATTTAACTTTCAAAAAGTTTCAAATTTCACTCAATTTCACACAAGCAAACATTATTACTTAATTAATATATCATTCAAAAATTTAGAATTTTGGGATGTTACATTCGTGGCTACAGAGGCTTGCATATAAAACATCCAAGATGGATAATATAATAGCATGGAACAATCAAAAATTATAGATACGTTCGAATCCAACACCGGTGATAGCTGCCTGTACAAGTGATTTTCAGATAAGAAATTGCATGTTTCAGAGGCAGAGTATTTAAATCAACACACACTTTTCAAACATGGATAAGAGAATGTTGGAAATTGTATTCATGGTCAAAAATGGAAATAACAACGAGTTAACATCATGCTGATTAACATTCATGTATATCACATCTTCATATGATGCACAGTCAAAAATATATGCTCTTTTCAAAATGCTAATACAATGTTGAGTGTGCGAAAAACTAGGTCAACTAGTGACGAAATTTTGGCAAGTTTTAGATATTTTTGAACTGCACCAGTTGGAATAGAACCCGAGCAGTACAACTTTTGGGTGAGAGGGTTGTAGCCACCAGGCTACTGCGGTATGTTCGAAAGAATGAAGGCGTCTTCCCCGGCTCCAGTTCGTTCCCGTCCGCGTCCGGGTGCGCTCGCCGCGGCGCCTCTGTGTGCCGTTGTCAACATGCTCAACAAACGAGAGGAATCCAAAGAGGATTGTACATCGAGAGGCCGACAGTGGGGACCCACCAGGTCCAAGGCCATACACAAGTAAGTGCCTCATTGGTAAAAAAGCTTTTTCCTAATTGTATACTAACGTTGGGGCCCACGGGTTTGTCAACCTAGTCAATAAACAAAATAAATTTACAACGAAGACTTTCATCAGGGAGCTTTTTTAGGGGTATCGGGGATCTAGCAGGTATCCTTTTTGTCAGAGGCCGAACAAGTATCTGCTAGGCCTAAGTTTTATTTTTTTAACATGCGTAGCCCACGACATACCGACACAGTGGTTTCAACTTATTTTTTTAGGTCCATCATGTATGTACCGGCCTATGGGCTTTCGAGCCTAGGTTTTATTTTTTCTTAAACATCGGCAGCCCAATGTTCTATTTATCTATATATAAAAATAATAATGCCGTGTCCAATTTATATTTTCCCTTCTAAGCACATTATATACATATATTATTATTATTATCGTATATTTAATAGAAACTTATATATACACTATAAAACATCCCATGTCTTATTAACTTATAAAAATAAATGTTTAGCAGAAGTTGGCAAGAAAAATCCTGATTGTTTTTTACTCTTAGGCAACGAAAATCCTGGTGATTGCGTACAAAAGCTTGCGAAGACTTTAAGAACCAATGTAGTAATAACACGCTCAATTCCCTTTTGAGCAATAACTCGCTAATTTGTTAATTATATATATATAAGAAAATGTGTAGCTCCAGTTTATTTTTTGATATTAATTGCTCCTTCTAACCTAACATTATATATACAACAAGCCTGCTAATTCGTGTATTTGAAAGTGCAGATGCGTTGTGATTTCTTAGAAAAAATTAATGGGTTGCATTGACGCTAAATTATTTGATCACCCAGCCCAGCAAATGAACTGTAAATTCTAGAAAATATGAGTTAAATATATGTAACATTTTTGCAGGCTGACATGTGGGCTAATAGGTCAAAGCCTACGCAAGGCGTTGCCAACTTAGTCAACAAATGATTATGACATCCACATCTAGTGGATTTATATCCAACGGCCGGCATGCACCTTCAATCTCTCGTCTTCTTCCTCCGGCGCCGCCGGGACCGCCTGCTCCGTCCTTTAATGGCTAGCAGCTCTGCTTAGCACACATCAATGTGAAGCGCTACTCCACCGCCGGCCAGGATATCCCTTCGCCCCTCCACACCTCTTGTTATTCTCCATCGACTGCAGCCCCACGGCACACCAGAACCAGTTATAACTCTCGTACTCCTCACCGTCTGTGACTCCACTACCGTGTCTTCCCATCTCTGGGTCCTTCCCATCCGGGGCCTCGCCGTCGTCCACCGCCTTGCTGTGCTCGGCGCGGCGTGGTCAACAAATGAGAGTCATCGGAACAGGATTGTACATAGAGAGGCTGACAGCTAGGACCCACAAGGTCCACAGTCGCACTCAAGGAAAGTTCCTCCTTATTAAGCTGAAAAAATGTTTCCTCCCCCTGACACCTGGGACCCATCAGCTACATCCTCACACGCAAGGAAGTGCCTTCTTATTACGTGAAAAAATTATTCCTTCTCCTGACAGCTGGGACCCAGTAGCTACATCTTTGCCCGCAAGGAAGTGCGCCCTTATCCTCCCTAACAGCTAGGACCCATCCGGTCGAAGTGTACGTAGCATTGTCTGTCTGGTCGCGAACGTGTACGTACGTGCTGGTCGATCAGCCTCTCTGCAAGTATGAACCATGGCCGAGTAAGTATCGACACGTGTCGTAGTAGAGCCCCCGACGTACAGCCACAGGGCAAAAAATATGGCCACGTACGTACATACGGGCGGGGTATCGGACGCGTACTCGCGCATATGGACGGCCAGGGCTCGTGTACATGGAGAGGCAACGGACAGCAGCAACCGGCTGGGTCGGAATGGAGAAACAGCAGTGTGTTCATCGGGAGGCAACCGACTGGTTCAGAATGTGTCCTGTTCAAGGGGAGCCAACTGGCTTGGACGGAACATCCGATACAGGGTCTGGCGTACCACAAAACGGAGAAAACGGCCTTTTGTTCGACCGGCCGCGGTCAAAACGGGATCCTGTTCATCGGGAGGGGTCTGGTGTACTGCAAAACGGAGGAAACAGACTTCTGTTTAACCGCATACGGTCGAAACAGGGTCCTAGGGTGTGGCATACTACAAAACGGAGGAAACAGACTTCTGTTGGAGCACCTACGGTCGAAATGGGGTCCTGTTCATCGGGAGGGGTGTGCCGTACCGCAAAACGGGACCCCACGGGCTACTGTTCATCCACCGTTGTCCTCCAGCAGGCTCCACCGGGTACTATTCATAGAGCCTCCACGGGGTCCTGTTCATCCACCCCCAACCGGCTCGGGTGTGGCGGCCTCCTCGGGGTCATGTTTATCCAGCGGCAACCGCCTACTATCATGGGGTCATGTTCATCTAGTGGCAACCACCTACATACGACTGGGGTCCTGTTCATATCCAACCCCCACTGGGAACTGTTCATCCACAGACTACCAACCGGCTAGGTCGACTCACCACGTCTCGACTCGTTCTACGTATCGCGCGCGGGGCAGCAACAGGCACTGTTCATCTAGAGGCAACCCAACACATCGGGTGGCTACATTTCGCACGGGGGCTCGATCGGCTTCAATAAGCCAGCAACAACGATCGATCGCTCGGGTTCAGTTAGCAACACCAGTGAAGGAATCGCTCGGGTTCAGTTACCAGCGAAGGGATTGATCGGCTTCTGTACATAGTGGGATCGATCGATCGCTCGGATTCAATAAGCAAACGCCTCTCTCGCTCGGGTTCAGTTATAGCAAACACGGATCGCACCACGTGCGTGTACGAGAGAGAAACACGCAAACCACACTGCATTGCTCGGCCCGACCACCCACCATAACCGGGGACTCCACAAAAATTTCCTCGCCCTCACTTCTATCACAATTTTTATGTCATGGACGTCCCAAAGAATATCATGCAGGTGCGTCCCCAGCCCGCCTAGGACGAAAAGCTCATTTTCTGTCATGATATTTTGTCATAGAAGTAGGAGCTCACCACATCTATGATGATACGTGGTTTTGCCACAATTATCGTCATAGAAGTGTCATAAGCATGATAGATTTTTTTTGTTCGGGCCATAATGTCACGGATGTGTCTTTTTTTGTAGTGTATGTAGCAGCTCAAAGCGAGATGGTTGGGTTATAGGATAAAACATAATGCAACAGCTACGAAAAGGAGACGCAGAAATGGAGGGCTCCATTACAAACACATTGTTCGAAGAATGGACGGAGCAGCAACAATACAACACAAGCGATAAAGCCACACTCTCTGCAAAATTTGCAAACGTATGAAGTCCACTTGCACAAAAACACTTCCATCATTACTGTGATCAAATGTTTTAACTAAAAGTACACAATCTTTTTCCTGCAGAATGTGTTTGGTCTCGATCTTAAAGGACTACGAGAATTCAATGGGGAAAAACATTGAAAGAGTTTGAACCCCTTGTAAGAGGGAAAGAACTTCTAAAGAAAAAGCTAGTAAGTTCAGAATCAACACTGAATAGAAGCATACACACATCATTCATTGTCCTTAAGCTTGCACATTTACATGAGATTTAATTCTTCGAAACAGCAATGACCTTCAACTCTCTCTGTCTCCAAACAACGGAGATTATGGTACCTCACAACACAACTTATCACTACACACTCTATGTGTTGAAAAAGTACAAGAACTCCGTGGACACACTTGACTCAATGAACTACAGATACACAAACAGTAAGACATGGAAAAAACACCATAGAGATCATACAGAACGGGTACGTGCTTTCAACCTTGGTTTTTCCTTCTTGGATTACTTTTCTTAACGGCCACATCCAACAACAAAACCAAACCATAATCACAGATTAGAAGGATGTATGCACTCGTGAAGAAGCATTACAGAAAAGCGACACTAAAATCCAACAATGAACCAAACTGGTCGAGGATAGCAGAAAGGCCTAACAGAGTTTGCGTGCCAAAACAACAGGGTACGCAATGCAGACACTTCCTGGTCCAATTTGTAAAATGCTGGAATGACATTGAACTGACCAAGGACGATGATGATTTTCATGTAAGTTAATAGTACGAGCAACGATTTTTTTTAGAAGCGGCATTGCTTGAATTATTCATTTTTTTTCAACATGCATGTGAACACCAAAAAAAATAAAGAATATCCATTGACCTTCCTGCAGCATAACAAGGCAGATGCCGAGTGGAAACCGAAGTTCCTATTTACAACCATATTTGGTGAAACCAACCAAATAAAGTGCGAGCAACTACCTAGAAGAATCAAAAAATTCAAACCAAAAACTTCAAAGTTTTTTTCAACCAGCAAAGGTAACAAAATTATTTCTGTCTAATCTTTTGTAACGACCCATGGTTGACCTATGTTTTTAGTATCACGAAAGCTTGCATATTACCTATCTAGCATGAAAATAAGACTTGGTTTTGAGTTATCTATGTAGCATGAAAATAACAACCATCATTTTATGTCTGCTCTGACAGAAACAAGTGGGATAAAAAAGAATAAAGGATCAAGTAGCAACCCATATCCAAAGCATGAACATTCCTTCCAACACACAAACGAGGCGTCCGAGGTCTTCCAAATAGTCATGAGCGAGAGCTGGCAGGAGGAATTCAAAATGTGAGTTGCTTTCTATTGAACCTCAAAATAGTTGGACCGAGGCAAAAAAGATTCTCAAATTCAGTTTGTCATTGCCTCTCACCTAAAAATTCTTGTATTTTTTCTCACAACAAAAATGTATTTAAGTGCATACGTACAGAAAGCGAAAGCATGTTTTTTACTAGAGCCGACCTGAAGGCAGCATTTGGTCCAAGACCTGTATAGACGAACATACCACATCATATAGAAAAAAGAGTGCAATGAAATAGCAGATATCTAGGAAAGCAGACTAGATTCAAAAGAGAGTGGTAGATTAATATTAGGCCCAAACTTTGCACAGGTAAATTTTTTAAAAGCGCAAATTTGTCTCTATTGCAACACTTGTTTTTTATGTTGATACCAATTTGTTTTTTCTGACACTTTTTTTTATCGTATTTATTGTTTGCAGCACATACTAGTTATAAAGAATCACAATACTCATGTTAGAAAATTTAGAAGTGCATTGCAAAGAAGGAAGCGTGAATTGGTTCCCATGTATCTCAAAGAACATCGACATAATAAGCTTTTAACAACAAACATGGTAATAGTCCATTCTTCTACAACAAAATCAAAATATGCGTTTTGGCATATTCCTTTATATTAAACTGTCATCTAACACCAAAACTCTTGTACGCAGATATTCACACCACTCGAGAAGGATAACCTGTACGTCCTATATATGCTGGACAAATATATAAGGAAAGTTCATATTATTGATTCTCGAGAAACAACTACTGAGGAATTAGAGAAAGAAAAAGTAAACCTAGAAGGTTTGGATCCAATTGAAGCAGCTCAAAAGCTTGATGAAATGGAAGTCACTGAAGCCGAAAGACAAAAATAGTTTGAGCAATATCACGTTCATAAATTGAAAATCATAAGCATTTCTAAATACTGATTTTTTAGTTTTTCGAATTGCATTATTAAAAAACAAAATGCAATTCCCAGGTACCTAGGATTAAAGGAGTCTTCACGTCATACTGGGCGAAACAATGAAACCCAACAATACAAAATGGTCGTTTCATATCATACAAGATGTTCTAATGGTAGAAAAAGGCGAATCACCATTTGTTGTTCTAAAGCTTGCACTCCTCTACAATGGTGTAAAGTTCATCAAAGACATGGATGATTTTAGTGTAAGTTTTCATTGAAAATCTTCTACACGCAATATATAGAAATTTTTGGAATATTTTTCTACTTCTGATACATATACATCTTTTATGCACTAACTCTAAAAATATTTTTCTCTTCTAGCGAAATTTCATAGGATGAAGTGGAAGACTGGAGGGCAAAGGCACTATACATGTTATTACTTAGTGAGAAGAATGAAGTCAAACCTAATGAAAATGGGTGATGAGATTAGCAAGATCTTCAGCAAGAATGAAGACTAAAACTTTTGATTAGCCAATGAGGCTAAGCCCATACAAACCAGACAAAAAAGGTTTAACCATGACTCTTAAAGTGAACGTGTCACTGAAAACATCTCATACATTTTGTCTCTGGTTACCTGTTGGATATTCATGTTGAAGAGAGAACATCACGACAGTGCCACTACTCTATGAACAACCGTGCCTCTTAACAGTGCGAGAACCGTGACTTTGTTGCATGCAGAACAGTGCCACTGCACACCTCACGCACGTTTGTGCCTCTCAAGCCACATGCTTGTCGATCTTAAAGGCTTCACACCCTAGAGGATTCCTACCCATGCCTCTGGAGGCCACACGCAGAGGATTCATACTCATGCATCAAGAAGCCCCACGTCTGTGCCTCTTGGAGAATCCGCACCCATGTGCACCCGTGCCTCTGGAGAATGCACACCCATGCGCACCTGTGCCTCCGGATGCTTCATGCTCGTGCCTTTCCAGGCGAAGCAGAATCCACGACGAACACACACTTCGACCTAAGCCCCCCTTCAAGATGTTTATGAAAATTTAACGAGCCGAAGGCGAGCAAGAGGCACCTCGCACCGGAGGCGCTGTGTGCCAGTGCAACGAGAAACACACTGCACAACCAACACGTTGCATGACCAACATGCACTTCGACCTATGCCCCCCCCCCCTCCCTTCAAGATGTTTATGAAATTTAACGAGCCGAAGGTGAGTGCTGACCCACAAGTATAGGGGAACAACCATAATCCTTTCAATAAGTAAGAGTGTCGTACCCAACGAGGAGCAGAAGGAAATGACAAGCGGTTTTCAGTAAGGTATTATCTGCAAGCACTGAAATTATCGGTAACAGATAGTTTGATAGCAAGGTAATTTTTAACGAGCAACAAGTAGCATTGTAATAAACATGCATCAAGGTAGCCCAATCCTTTTGTTAGCAAAGGACAGGCTGGAACAAATTCTTATAGTAAGTAAAGCGTTCTTGAGGACACACGGGAATTTCATCTAGTCACTTTCATCATGTTTGTTTGATTCGCGTTTGTTACTTTGATAATTTGATATGTGGGTGGACCGTTGCTTGGATGTTATTCTTACTTGAACAAGCCTCCTGCTTATGATTACCCCCTCTCGCAAGCATCCGCAACTACAAAATAAGAATTAAGATAAAATCTAACCATAGCATGAAACATATGGATCCAAATCAGCCCCTTAAGGAATAGCACATAAACTAGGGTTTAAACTTCTGTCACTCTAGCAACCCATCATCTAATAACTACTCCACAATGCCTTCCTTTAGGCCCAAAGATGGTGAAGTGTCATGTAATCGATGTTCACATGACACCACTAAAGGAAGCAACAACATACACATCATCAAAATATCGAACGAATACCAAATTCACATGATTACTTATGACAAGACTTCTCCCATGTCTCGAAGAACAAAATTAACTACTCAAAAATCATATTCATGTTCAAGATCAGAGGGGTATTGAATATAATTAAGATCTAAATATTTAATCTTCCACCAAATAAACCAACTAGCATCAACTACAAGATGTAATCAACACTACTAGTGACCCAGAGGTACCAATCTGAGGTTTTGAGACAAAGATTGAATACAAGATATGAACTAGGGTTTGAGATGAGATGCTGGTGAAGTTTTTGATGAAGATTGGTCCTCCCACGATGAGAGGATCGTTGGTGATGACAATAAATTCGATTTCCCCTTCCCGGAGGGAAGTTTTCCAGCGGAATCGCTCCGCCGGAGAGCAAAAGTGCTCCTGCCCAGGTTCCGCCTTGAGACGACGGCGCTTCCTCCCGAAACTCTTCTTCTGATTTTTTTTCTAGGTCAAATGGCACCATATATGAGAAAATGGGTCCTGGGGGCCTGCCAGGGCCACCACAAGCTCGGGGGGGACCCCCCAGGCTTGTGGCTGCCTGGTGCGTTCCCCTTTGGTATTTCTTTCGTAAATACTTCTAATATATTCCAAAATAATTCTCTGGCAATTTTCAGCTCATTTGGAGTTGTGCAGAATAGGCGTCTCCGATAGAGCCCTTTTTGGTCCAGAATTCCAATTGTCGGCAATCTCCCTCTTCATGTGAAACTTGCAAAATAGGAGAGAAAATGCATAAGAATTGTATTATAAAGTGAAATAACAATCCATAAACGCACTGCATGACCAACACGCTACACGACCAGCACACACTTCGACCTATGCCCCCCTTCAAGATGTTTATGAAAATTTAACGAGCCAAAGATGAGCAGGAGGCACCTCGCGCCGGAGGCGCCTCGCGCCGGACGCGCTGTGTGCCAGCGCGACGACTAATGCACTACATGACCAACACGCTGCACAACCAACACACACTTCGATCTATGTCCATGGCGAAGCATCCGAAGCATAACTGCACACTCACACGATCTTTGCCGAGAGATAGGAGCATTTGGTGGAACCGGTGAACTACACTTGCTTCTTGATAGATGTGTGGGACAAAGGGCTTATGGTACCTGCCCCTCCTCCTCCAAGATGTTTGTGAAAATTTAACGAGCTGAAGGCGAGCAGGAGGCGCCTCTTGCCGGCGAATCCAGATATATCAAGCTACATGACTGTGCCGCTGGTGTAAGTGAGTATTCGAACTCATGCCTCTATTACTACACGCCCATGCCTCTAAAGAATTCACACGTGGGCATGCATGGTATTCATACCCATACCTCGAGAAGCCCCACATCCGTGCTAGTAAATAGAGTCTTCATTCACACCTGTGCGTCTGGACGCTCGATACCCATGCCTCTAGATTCTTCTTGGTCGTGCCTCAACTTGCTTCCCGCTGGAGCCCGTGCATGTTTGCTTACTTGAAAGCTGACATTTGATAGTGTTGGAAGCCCCCACCTATAATTACCCCATAAATCTCCATTTCCTAGAAATATAATGGGAAAAAAGGGAAACGCGGAACCAACCAGGACGTTGACTGGTATTTGTGTCTGTTTTTTACCACAAAAGTAAAAACAAAAAATAGAAGTACTATTAGGGGCAAACTGCAAAATGTATAAACCGGAAACCGGAAAGGGGAAACAGGGAACCAACACCATCGACTGGTTTCCGCCCGCGGGAGCGCTCCGTGCTCGACACTTGTCGCGCGCACTCCCAACCGGTTAGTTCATAGCGCTCCTTAATTAGTTGCTCTCCCTATTCATCGCATCAGGCATAGAAGCTCCTTGACACCGACGTGTCGACGCTGGTGGGCTGGCCCATGTACACGTTCGCATTTGAGAAAAAGAAATCCAGGAAAAGTTCTTCAAATTCTGTAAAATGTTCACAAATTTGAAAAAGTTTAAAGAAAAAAAGGAAAGAAAAGGAAAGGAAAAATAGCTAAATGGGCCGGCCCAGCTTGGAGGGTTTCAGGCGCCCGTTTGCGTCCTACTCCGCATCTATGTCCCCTGACCGTATCGTGTACCAATTGCGTCCTACTCCGCATCTATGTCCAATTGCTCTAGGCCTATAATAATAGCTCTAGCGCCTCCCGTCGGTTCTGCTTTCCCGTGAACCCTAAAAGGCTTGTGCCGCCGCCGCGAAGCCCGTCTCCGTGAGCGTGTACATGTCGTCGCCGAGTTCCAATCCACCCGTAGATCTCGAGAAAGGTGTCGCCGGGCCAGCAGCGACAGCGAATCAATTCACCGTCAGCGTGCCCATGTCGTCGCCGAGTTCCGATCTTCCCTTAGATTTGGATCTAGAGAAAGGCGCCGCCTGGCCGGCGGCGACAAAGGAGGAAGAGCTGGCCCCGGTGAACCCTCGCGTGGTCAAGTATATCATGGTGAGTCTTTTGCAACCCCCCGCCCCCCTTTTTTGCTTCAAGATCCACCTATCGTGGTTCCACATGAGTTTCAGTTTATTTCTGACAGTTATGCAGCATGTCATTTTTATGTGTTGCCAGTTGTAAGCAGGTCATTGTGTCTGGTATAATTATGTATTGATGCATTCGAATTTCCAATGCTTGTTAATTACTCTTAACTTACGCAGTTAACTACTAATAATGTTTACAGTGGATTGTTGAAATGCCCACTCGTTGTACGTACAGCTAGTATCAAGAGCCTATGTAACAAGAGCATCCCGATAGATTCATCTTAAGGCCCCGTTCGGGAATACTCGGATGGAGCTGCAGTACAAAATCTGGGAGCGAGCAAACCGCTGCTCCACAGATTCTAGGAGCTAGCGAATTTCCGAACGGGGCCTAAGTATCTGTCTGCTGATTTTGGCCATTCTTATTTGCTAATGCTCGGTGCTTTAGTGGCGTGTTAACCTTTTCACTATGCTAATCAAGAATATATTGTGACCTCTGGCTCCTGCTTGCCATGCACTTCATTGTTGAATTGCATACAATTTATCTCCTGAATTTTTCTTTTGTGCTCAGAAACTAACGTTCTATTATCATGCATGCTGCTTGTCTCTCCTTTTGTAGGATGTGATCATAGTGCTGTATTTGCTGTTTTCATTTGGCCTGATCGGATGGACTACGAAGGTTTCCAACAACCCGTGGGATGCATGGCCGGTTGTTATTATCTCGTCGCTAGTCTGGATGTTGTTACTCGGCGTGTATCTTCCGCTTGCCAAGAAGTGTACACCACGAAGCGATGATGGTGATCTTAGTACCAAACTACTAGTAGCATCTTAGAAATAAGCCAGTGAAGTGAATAAGTGGCACCGTCTAGTTAATATTTTAAGTACCCGCGGTTCCCTGTTCGTGGTAATGAACCGGTAGTTGCATGATGCCTGCGTTTAATCTAGTTCTTGAGCTTTTGCACAACCTCCTGACAGTTGGAGCTGCTTCAAGATTTGTGTAAATTTCACTCTGAGTTATTGTTTTGGGAGTTTAACTTAACGCTCTGATGTCTATGATTGTACATTGTTTATTTCTTGTTCCACGTGTGTTTACTGGTAGAACTCTACTCATTCTATTGCGTTAGCACCAGCCAATAGTAACTTGGTAAGGGACGATGACCGCGCATCCATGTCTGGATACTAGTTTGGCGAGGAGGGCACCATGCTATGGAGTAGAAGCCACGAGCTTCGATCGCAAGTTCGTTGAGCTGAGTCTCGACTGAGACTAGTTTGGTGGTCAATGGACTGACCCAAAATTTATTTTCATATCATTGAGCTGGGCTATTTGGGCTGCCTAATGGTAGATTGAGGAGGTGTTTGTTTCCAGGGACTTTTTTGTGTAGGGACTAGAAAAAGTCCCTTTTAGAAACTTTTTCACCAAACGGGAGGGACTTTTTAGGGACTAAACTAGGCATTTGGGACTAAATGAAGAAGACTCTCAAGGAGTCTTTTTGGGACTTTTCCAACAATGCTCCTTCATGCACCCATTGGCCCGCCATCCCATGGTGTTGTTTGTTTGTTATTTTCTATGTACTAGGGGCAACATGGTCATTTAATAACCTCTAGGAAGGGACTACAGACTTTTTAGTCTCTGAAAACAAACAAAGAGGAACCTTTTACGGACTAGGGACTTTTTAATTGAGACTAGAAAAAATCCTAAGACTAGAGAACCAAACACCACCTGAGACTATTTTTAGTTGGTTGGTCAACAGTCAGTCCCTTTTGTAAATATAGAGATACATACTACAAAGTAGCAAAGACAACTACAATTTTCATTGCCATCTTTTTCTTTCGGGACAAGTGAATTCATTAATTAAGCAGCGGCCATGTCTGCATTATATAGGTCCGAAACCTCGTTCAGACAGGAACAAAGCCACACTGCAGTGCTTCTTTATTCCACCAAAGTTTGCCAAACAGTGACTAACATCATTTTGTTCTCACCTAACAAGCTTAACTAAGAATTCACCATGTTTCCAAAGACGCGAAGTAATCTTGCGGATCACCATCATATGCTCCGACCGGTCGCGACCACCTGATCAGCTTTACCACTTCCGCAGTCTGTTTGGATCACCAAAGGCAGCTCAGACCACTGGTAGTGAGGGAGACATCTTCTGAACATGCAGCAAGTTCAGACTCCAGCGGTGATGCACACTGCCTTAGCTCACGGCAAGATGAAAAAATAATTATTAAATATCGTGATTATTAGGATGTATAGGATAGACTAGAATTTATATTTACCTTGTCTTGTCTTATACTATAAGTTAATCGTGTACTCCTATATACTCCCTCCATCTCAAAAGTCTTGTCTTAAACTTGTATTTGTATTTGTATTCGTATTTGTATTTTAGTATTACATACATCCGTATCTAGACAAATTTAAGACAAGACTTTTGAGACGAAGAGAGTATTCGCCCATGAAGCTCAAGCAATACATCAAATAATTTTATCAATCCCTCTTTCTTTTCCCTTCTTACAATATTCTTTCCACATGGTATAAGCCTAAGAGCATACCCCTTAAACCGCGAAAGGTTTTTAGTTCGTGGAAACCACGTTTTAAGGGTCGGTTTTAGCTGCATCCGAACAAATCCTTCAAACTTAAACAGTAAAACCGAATATTCGCTTATATTCTTTTTCCACGTCTTCTTCTTCCTCTCGCCCATGTCTTGCTCCCACGAAACCGACGGACAACACATGAAGCGGCCAAATACGGAGCCGCAGCCGGCCAAATACGAAGCACATGAAGCGGCCAATCCATGAGCTAGCTAGCTCCTCCATCGGGGTAGCCAGAGCTAGCTAGCTAGCTCAGTTTGAATCGATCCAGGAGCTGGCTCCGTCGCCGTAGCGAGAGACGCGGCCGGGGGACCGGGGCGGCGTGGACGGCCGACACGGACGGGCTGCCTGTGTCCAGGGACGGGCGGGACGGAGTCTGGGGCGGCGCGGATGGCGGACATGGAAGTTTCCGTGGCAGTTGGGCTCCCGCCAATTGCTTTCTTCCAATACAGGGCATCGTATAAGCAGACGCGAAAACTGTGTTTTTGCGGATCGGGAGGAGTTTTTTACCGCACCCTTTAAAAAAACTAAAGGTCCAAGGTGTATAAGGAGTGTTTGGATTATTTTTTTCGCCGAAACTGGAAACTAGCGATTATTTTGCAGTTTGGTTGGATATAAGGGGTCTGCTAGAGATGCTCTAAGGGCATCTCCAAGGCAGACCCTCAAACCATCCGCATATGTCTGGACTGTGAAAACCAGCAAACGCAGGCCTGTATCGGTCCACCGAGCAATCCGGGTGTATTTTTTCCGGCAAATGCGAGACAAATGTGGGACAGGTTTGTGGGAGTGCGGACATCCATCTGCCCAATCAAAAGCCACCACGTATTCCTCCTCTCATCCGAATGACGGAAGGCTACTGCTAATTTTTATATATGGCGGAAGCTGCTATCCTTTAATTAAGAGACAGTGCTAACTTTCGGACGTCCTGATTTTAGCTATAGATCGGGACGATCCATATGCAGCCTTTTCTATCTCGCGATTGCATGTAGTCCGTTTTTTCTCCACATGCATGTGATAATTAGTGCTTCTTTTCCTCCATCATGTCCGTGCATGGCATTTGTTAGAAAGCTTAATTACATGCATGCACGTGAGACGAAATGATGACATCACTCCCTAATAATAAAGCACGGATTGAGTCTCCGAGTTCACCGTCACAATACGCTTCTTCCCGTGAATTTACGCTTTCAGCTATATTATTTTCTATATACGAGATGATACTATTTTACCTGCGGTTGAGATTAAGGCCCTGTTTGTTTTAGAAATCCTAGGACTTTTTCTAGTCCCAACTAAAAAGTCTCTAGTCCCTAAAAAGTCCCTTCCTGTTTGTTTGCAGAGACTAAAAAGTCCCTAGTCCCTTTCTAGAAGTTATTAAATGACCATATTGCCCCTAGTATATAGAAAAATAACAATCAAACAACACCATGGGGGCGGGCCATTAAATGCATGAAGGGGCATTGTTGGAAAAGTCCCAAAAAGTCCCAAAAAAGACTCTCCTTGAGAGTCTTCTTCATTTAGTCCCAAATGCCTAGTTTAGTCCCTAAAAAGTCCCTCCCGTTTGGTAAAAAAGTCTCTAAGAGAGACTTTTTCTAGTCCCTACACAAAAAAGTCCCTGGAAACAAACACCCCCTAAAGAGGACCTGACCCAAAACTTAACCGCGTCTGTGTGGGCATACGTTCGCACCAACCCAGCTTAATTTGGGCCGAGCCGCCAGCCCATCACTGCTTTCTCCCCGTTCGTGCCTCCCTGTCCCTCACAATCTGGACTATTTTCTTGTCTTTCTTCAAAAAAGAAAAGAAAAAGAGTCGTACTCTCTTCCTAAAAAAAGTAAAACGATCCCCTCAAAAGAAAAACGATCAAGACTCTCGCTTCCAGTCAAGTCGAACCCTCCTAAAATACGCCGCTTGTGACGAGGAGAAATAGCAGACGAGTTGCTGGACGAGGAGACATATAAGCCACCGCGAACGGAAGAGCCACGCCAAGGCCGATGGCGACGAAGCAACCATCATCATCCTCCTCTCCCGCCCAGGCATGAGATCACGTCCTTGCACGTGCTGAGGCCCGAGGCCAACACCAACGAGGCCCTCGATATTGGGGATCCCTTCTTCCCCGAGACCGCATCACAGCACGAGGACCGCCAGCCGCACAGCGAGGCCAGAGCCAACCAAAGGCGGCGACCCGATCAGCAAGAGCAGTACAGAAAATTTGGTCCGTCCCGATCCTCACATGGATTCGTGTACGAGAAGGATTGGTCCAATATCACTCATGTTTTTCCCATGATCATACGTTCTTCTTCTTTTTCTGTGTGATCGTGGTTTTGTTACAGCCGCATCCAATCTGGTCTCCCTCCATGATTAGATCGGTTCCTCCTCGATTATATATCTTCACAAATCAACACTTCCACAACTGTCTAGCCATTGACGTCGTCTTTCTCACTGCAAACGATGTCTCAAGTTATCTTCCCAAGCTGTCTTTCCGTTGGAACGGAACCACGCGGCCGTCGGCCTTCGCTCTAGGTCGAGCTTCATCTGGACCAGACCAACCCGTGTGATTCCTCTGACGACCTTCTCCGCCGCTCAGCGCCATCTTCGTTGGATGATCCCGCTCCCGCCTGCGCGCGTCCTCACTGTTGCTACCGGCCATCATAATCTCATGGCCTCCCATCCCCACAAAGCATCCTGGTACGGGAAGTGGGCAGCACACGGTCACATAAGTGAGCGGCCTTTGGCGCAGATCAACGGAGGCGCTGGTCGGGAGGCCGTGGTGTGGGCTCGCCAGAGGAGATGGACGGGGATGAACGGACGAGGACCGACTGGTGTGGGGACGGCAGGGGAGGAGAGAGGGACGGCTGCTCTATATGTGCGCTGTTGATGTGCTGCTGTTAGCTGCACCATACTGCTGCTTCCCTGTTGTTTGTTGAGTGATGTTGTTGTTATTGCTGCTGCTAATTTGATGTGGAGGACGAGCAGGGATCGACGGGGAGCGACCGGGCGATTTATCTGTGACCTAAATTTGGCAGGTCAAATTAAGCTGGTCTGTTGGCTGCTGGCTGACTTCATGTGATGCTATAGTGCGTTATGAAGAAGTAGCGAGGTTTACATACAGGACCATGAACCTTTTCATGTATTGGATTTTATGGTAAAATATTGATTCCTTGACCCCATTCCTTACGGTTTATTTGGCAATTGATATTGGGCTATGTGGAACTACAATGTCTACTCGGTAAGTTCCCTTACCGCGGTATCTTTTCTAAGTGCTAAATCACTTATTGCTAGCAAGAACTCCTTTTACCAGCAAAGCCAGTGTGCAAGTGTGTGCAGAGATGTCTCAACAGGAGAATAGCTCAGTCCTGAGCTATACATTTGATGGAGCTGTCTACATAATTTGGACTTAAAATTACAGTGTAGAATTGCTTGCATCTTGCTAATTCAAATTTACTTACTATTTTTTAAACTCTATGACAACTCTAAACAGCATATGTTGTACAATGTTTTCCAAGAAGTTTATTTGGATTTGATTGTGTCACTTCAATATGAGATGGTGGTAAATACTGGTCACTAAATAATATATCACAGTTGATGTTTAACTTTTGTAAGCTAGATCGCCTGTATTGTATGTGTAATTTCAGAGACAATAACTAATTGTCATGCATACACATATTTTTTCTATTACAGCATATAGCAACTTAAAGGTTGTTGAGTGTTTTTTTCCTTTCTCTTTCCATCCCACCTTTGGCGACGGACTTCCATGAAAGCTCTCGAACCTACGGTCATGCCAGTTCCCCAACCCGCATTTTCTTTCGCTGCAACGCACAACCGGTTTCTCATCCCATGTTTTCTCCTGGTGTAATGTACGGGCTCTTTTGCTAGTCACTATAGATTCCCCCATGATTCAAAAAATTCATAATGTTTTGCAGGCCAAACCATCGCTCCGATCGAAAAATTGCTTTCGCATAAAAGAACCGTCGCGGCGAGAACTTCAAAACTAGATCTCATGTTGATATGTTCCGACGACTTTTTTTCCGGGTAAAAGTTACTACGCATAGGGTATACCAGTTATCACGTATATGATACATCAGTTACCATGATGTTTACAGGGAAATTTCGGGCATGAAAATGACTTCTTCCAAGTTTGTCCCCACATGCAAATGCACTAAAAGTGCAGAAAAGTTAATGTCATCGTGGATTCTTTTTGTTTTGAAATTTTAAAATGTTTTGTCGCTCGAACCGCCTGTTTGATCCAAAATCTGTTTTCACAAAAAAAAACACCGCTGTGAGACCTTTGAAACTAGGTACCTTGTTGGCATGTTCCGAATACTTTTTTTTGTGTGCCAAAAGTTACCATGCCTGGGGTAAATAAGGTATCAGCTTTGGTGTGCGTATATTACCATTTATTTACATAAATCCTACTTGAGTATGTTTTCAACAACTCTTTTTCACGGGTCGAAAGTTATCGAGGTATTTATACCTAAGTTATCAGGTCTGGAAACGTACATTATCATGTTATTTACAGTACCATGGGTGTTTTTCAACAACTTATTCCCCGGTTAAAATTACCCCTCGGTATTTATATGCAAGTTATATAATAGTAGACCTTGGCCTTGCACACTTTCTTCAGAAAAAAGAACACTAAAAAACTGAATTTTCTGAATTGAAACGATGCATTTGTACTCGAGCATGTTCTAGCTGCCGCTGCAGATGCTCAATTGGCACTCTAATTGGAACGATGCACACTGAATTGGTACTCTAATTGAGCACCGAATAGTTGTTCTTGCCGCTGCTAACTTGCGAAGTGCAGTTTCTTCATAGGCCAAAACTGCAATTTCTTCAAAACTAGCGCTGTTACCATGTTATCTCAACATGAGTGCAGAACAAAATGATATGTATAAGCAGCTGCAAGGAGCAAAGCAGAGGATAGATCCAATGCAGAACACTCCTCTTTTCTTTTCTTCAGTGTACCATAGGCCATCTCTAGTGCGAGCAGGTTCTGCACCACCGGCAGCATGCACGGACTGTAGCAGTATGCCCCTCGGCGGCAGTAGCTTCTTCGCGGCAAGCATGTCGAGAACTGCGTTGGCGCCGCACTGCTGCTGCCGCTCCTGCTTGGCCGGCGGGGACGGGGTGGCGCTTCTGAGCAGCGCGATGAGCGGCCGCAGTGCCCCGGACGACGCTATGCGAATCCTGTCCGGGTTGTGCTTGGCCAGCAGGCGGGGATCCATGGCGGCTCGCCGGAGCGAGTCCACGGACGTCGTCGGCGACTCGAGCTCGGCCACGAGCGAGCTCTAGGCCGTCCCTGCATCGCCTCATCAGGCCATAGCGAGCGTGGCACGCGATTCCTGCCGCCGCTCTGAGGTCTTCCCCGCCATCGCTTCGACTCGCCCATTACTGTTGCGTCGCCCCTTTGGGCCATAGCGGTGCGGCACACGGTCCACTTCATTGTCCACGCATATCAACTTTTGTGTGATATGCTTTGCACCACCTTCCTAGGCGCGGTCGGTTTCGATTGACGTATGAATATTCTACGAATAATTTTTTAAACTGCATGTTGTAAACGACCAAGAGCCAATCCGAATTGATTTTATAACAGATCCGCAACCGAACGAATACGTTTATTTTTCAAGTGATTCATATCGTCATCGTCAAGTATACCCGTTCCAAATTTCTCAAATGATCCGTAGCGGCCAATACATCTCGTGGTAACAAGAATGTATTGTTCTGAGGTATATCAAGATTAAGTCTCCGATTCATATTTCGTCGACCAATCCTTCCTAATTCACATTTTTGTTGAAAAAATTTCTTTTGTGCCAACATCTTACTGGTCTTCGTCACGCTGTCAGGTACTTTCTCGCGTACTTCAAGCACCGCCGTTGCACTCCTAACCTTGCCGCCGCCTCCTTCTCAGGTCGCCGCCACCGCTCTTCTTCCCGTTCCAGGGCGACTACCTTGACACTGGCCACCCCGACTCGACATCGACCACACGCCCCTCGCATCGTCTACCTCGACCATAGCTACACCACCCTATGCTCTTGGCCACATCGACATCAACACAAAGGGCTACCGCCATGCTTGAGCAATCTCGTCGGTTTCCACTCCAAACATAACTTTCACGATGCATTAACCGTTACGACCGTGGGGGATGTCCGTTGGCTTGCAACCTTCGGATTCTTTTCCAGTCTCACCGTCTGCGTCGCTATCATTATGACTGTAGGGGAGTGTTGCATATCGTGATTATTAGAAAGTACTACTTATACTACGTGCGGCATGCGACCGGCTGACCGGCGCATATTACTGCGGAAAAAGTCCATTTGAAACCCTGAATTCGTTGAGGTTGAGCAAAATGAACCCTCAAGCCGAAATCCCAGTGAATTGCATCCTGAACTATGCAATTCGGAGCCGGTCCAGCAGCTAGCAAGGGCGATGGAATTTTTTTGAACGGAAAAATAAAGCGGGCCGGGCCATCAGGCAGACGAATTCCGGTTGACATTTGTCATGTCATCATTTTCATGCTTTGGGTTTGATTTAGACAGGGATTGTATAATTCATAATGCAATCGCCTAGGATTTTGACTTGGAATTCATTTCGCCCGACCTAAATTGACTTTCTTATATTACTACCCCGCGGAATAGGATTCCGATGTTTATCCCAAATAATAGGTGTCCTACCTCAACGTGGTTCGGCGCCGCATCCAAGTCCAATTGCTCTCCCTCGTAAAATCATAAAAGAGAAACTCCAATTGCTCTCAGCCTATAACGATAGCGCCTCCCGTCGGTTCTGCTATCCCGTGAACCCTAAAAGGCTTGTGCCGCCGCCGCGAAGCCCCTCTCCGAGTTCCTGTCGTCGCCGAGTTCCTGTCCTCCTGTAGATCTCGAGAAAGGCGCCGCCGGGCCAGCGGTGACAACGAATCAATTCGCCGTCAGCGTGTCCATGTCGTCGCCGAGTTCCGATCTTCCCTTAGATTTAGATCTAGAGAAAGGCACCGCCGGGCCGGCGGCGACAAAGGAGGAGGAGCTGCCCGTGCTGAACCCTCACGTGGTCAAGTATATCATCGCGCTGGTGAGTCTTTTGCTCCTCCCCACCTTCTCTTGCTTGTTTCTAGATCTACCCAGCATGGTTCCCCATCAGTTTCAGCTTCTTTCTGACAGTTATGCACCATGTCATTGGTATGTGTTGCTAGTTGTAGGCAGGTCATCGTGTCGGGTATAATTATGTATTGATGCATTCTACTATTTCCTCTGTAAACGTGTTACATTTGTTTACAGAGGTAGTAATTTCTAATGCTAGTTAATTGGTGTAAGCTCAAACTTTACAGTGAACTAATAATGGTTACATTGGATTGTTAAAATGCCCACTTATTGCCACCCCAGTGGAAAGAAACGAAGCATATGGTTTGGCCATGACTAATCTTTGTGCTGTACTAAAGTATTGAGAAGAATCCTATCATTGTGCTTGATATATACTCCCTCTGTAAACTAATATAAGAGCGTTTAGAATACTAAAGTAGTGATCTAAACGCTCTTATATTAGTTTACGGAGGGAGTACAACTGTTTTTGACAACAATCTCACAGCTAGTATCAAAAGCCTATATAACAAGAGCTTCCCAACACATCCACCTTAAGTATCTGTCTGCTGATTTTGGCCATTCTGATTTGCTAATGCTCGGCGCTTTAGTGACATGTTAACCTTTTCATTTCTAATCAAGAATATGTTGTGACCTGTAGCTTCTGCTTGTCGTGCTGTTCATCGTTGAATTCCAACAATTCATCTTGTAAATTTTTCTTTTGTGCTTAGAAACTAACTTTTTATTATCCTGCCTGCTGCTTGTCTATGCTTTGTAGGATTTGATCATAATGATGTATTTGCTGCTTACCACTGGCCTGATCGCATGGACTATGAAGGTTTCCAACAACCCGTGGGATGCATGGCCGGTTGTTATTATCGTGTGGCTATTCTGGATGTTGTTACTCTGTGCGCATCTTCAGCTTGCCAAGTTTGCCAAGAAGCGTACACTAGGAAGCGATGATTGTGATCTTAGTACCAAACTACTGGCATCTAAGAAATAGGCCAACGAGTGGGTTTTGCGAATAAGGGGCACCGTTTATAGTTAATATCTGTAGTAGCTTCAAGATTTGGGTGAATTTCATTTTGAGTGATTGTATTGAGAGTGTGACTTAACGCTCTGATGGCTATGATTGTACAACGTTTATTTCTTGTTCCACGTGTGTTTAGACTCCCTCTGATCCATATTAATTTAGGTTTGTCTAGTACAGCTTTGTTTGTACTAGACCAGCGTGTCAATTAATATGGATTGAAGGGAGTAGGGGATAATGTCCAAGATACATAGGGAAAAATAAACAATGTTGAATTTTTCAATAATTTAATTTCTAGTGCCTAAATTAGTAAAATCCAAGGATGGTCGAATAGCTTGTGGAGGGAAATATTGCTCAAATTAGTTGTACAGGCGATACCAACATATAGTATGAGCTGCTTCTGTCTGAAGAAAAAAGTATGCAAGGGACCACGCTGTCCAAACTATGGAAGTCATCCAATGCGGGCTTTGTATTGGTCCGCGACGCGGTACAGACGTGTTTTCTTCTACAAACTGGAGACAGACATGGGGAAGGTTTGCAGGAGTCCGGACCACTGTCACGCCCGTTTCTCCCCCATCCCCGCGTGCTTCCCATCGGCCGCCAATTGCCCGCAGTCATGTTGCTGTAGAGCGCGCCGCTCCACATTGAAGGCATTTGTCGACGAGGTGGCGGCCAACATTGACTGGGGTTTTCAGGGAAGGCCTATGTGGGGTACCTTTCGGGTGTGGGATGCTCGTTTAACTTATGTATTCATCTTGTTCCTTATTTACCTGGGTGCACTGTGTTTTCAAAAGCTTCTTGTCGAACCGGCTCCTATTTCAATCCGTGCTGGACCGATCGATATACCAATAATGAAGTCTCCAGTCAACTGGTGGAATACATCGCATCAACCTGGGAGCATTAGCCGATCTGGTACATCAATACATGTTCCTATGCCCATTCCAATCTTGTCTAACTTTGCTAACTTCCCCTTCTCTACCCGTATCTTGTTCATTCTGGAAACACGTCTTCCTATTCCATCTTTTCCCTAATCTCCCTTAATGGAAGAAATAGAAGCTCGAGAAGGAATACCACTAAAAACCTAGTTCGCTCTCAAATAAAAACCTAGTCCACTCGCTAAAGCATCCATGGCTGAATGGTGAAAGCGCCCACCAACCTAGAAAGGCAAAATGGGTCAAAAAGTAGGTTCGATTCCTGCTAGATGCACTGCCTCTTAAAGACAGAAACAGAGGAAGGAAAGAAGGTAGTATAGGGAACTTGCTTTTGGATTCTTATCGAAAGTGAATCCCTCTAACACTTTTGTTAGTGTTTTATGAGAAAATCTTTTATAAACACAACAAGTGTGAAAATCCTTAGTCACTAGGCAAGAAAGCTCGATGGGAACAAAAAGGATACAATTAGTTCATAATAAAAAAATGTACAATTTCAAAGGAAAGGAGGAATGGCAAGTTTCCCTCCATTGAACATCAATCAATCTAGAAATAGGTAAAGGAAGGCGTATCACAGGGGTATTTTTCTTTTTTTATTCACTTCCGCGGGGTTCTAAATTGAAAACATGAACACAAACGAAATCGTATTGAAATTACATAAAAAAAGAAAAGGGAGGAGTAGCTCTTGGTTTAAAGAAAAGGGAGGAGATGGATCGAATTCAGTCTTTTTCCTTTCTTTGATGATCTTCAACACATCTATTTGAATTCCGTGCGAGTGAAGGATTTCTCGTATGGAGAAAAACCTCTTGAGCGCTATCTGATCTTATTTTTGTATTTCAAATATGGGACCTACCTTTTTAATGGGACATCCCGGCAACAGGCCTACTCATGCATGTGGCCAAGTACTCGACCAATCCTCGGAGCGAAGGGATGAACGAATTCTCGAGGTCTGGTTCATTGAGGTCAGCATCACATGAAACCTTTAGCACTTCCGTTCGATATTGGATGGAGTATGGCTGGAAGGTCAGCCTAGCTAGTCTTCCCTGACTCGTCTTCTCCTTGGTACCTACCGCTGTTGAACTTCGGTACCTATATTCCTGAAACAAGACAGACCTTCATGAAGACCTTCTATTTTGGAATAAGATCGGACATTTCCACATTGAGGTGAAATTACATATGAGGAAAATAATCCTGGACTACGAAAGCTGCCCTTGTGTGGTAGAACCAGGTCTTCCACCGGGCGGTCAGCCAAGTACCGAAGCCCCAATCTTGATATAGAATAGAAGTGAGTTCGGTAAAGGGATCGAAAGATTATGGTCTGAAATAGAGATTTGAGAGTCCCACGTGTGAGTACGTGCTGAAGAGCAAGGAGTGAAAGTGCGTTCATCTTTCTTTATGCTAGTTGTTTCCTGCTAATAGTGATTAGTGAGTGCCCCATACATAGCCAATGTCCGCCCGTGTTCACATCCAGTCTTCTCTGTACACTAGTGCAGCTTCCAGCTCTATGCTATGTATGGTAGTCGTTTGACTCGGGAATCCCTGATAAAAGCTTTTAGTCCGTGCCAGGCAGTTTCAGCCGTGGTCCAGTCCAGCAACCTCTTTTCGATCCAAGAGTCGCATGAGAAGAAAGCTTCCGGTTAGCTTCAGTTAGTGTTAGTTAAATAGAATGAGAACCTCGTAACTATGCCAAGCCCGATCTTGGTTCCAATGCTGCAGAGAAAGGTTATGGGTAAAAAGAAGGTCTTTATCCTGGTGCTACGGAGACCGGTGTTGCTGATCGAACTCATTTTCTTTCGAGGAGATCAAAAATCTCTGAATTTCTGCGAAACAAATTTACATATTTATTGCGAGGGGCTTTGAAAAGAGAAAGGGTGAAGACTGATTTAGATCCTCTGAAAGCGCAGGAAGTATGCCTTTTGAGCTTTTTCTCCACCCACCTCTAAGCATCCTGTTGGAATGGTCCTAGGAAAGACTACGCACGAGAAATCATTCTCACAGCCAACTTTCCTTCTTCTGAGCA